>CM056732.1:109591712-110260660 GCA_029844215.1 Przewalskia tangutica
AAATTTTCAAGCTTTCCATCGTGCTCAGGTTAGGCTTCTCCTGCAAAAATACACTTTAGTCAGAAAATGATAATAAATACAGCAAATGTGATCCTCTAATGTAAAAGTGGCTTTGAATCTAATATTAATCTGATAAGATAAAAAGTATAGATTATCAATAGCCAATCATGGCTGTTTACCTTCTTCTTCTTGCTACGGGTCGGTAGAGGAACATTGTGATTGACCCACCAGTAAATGAAACAGATGGCAACACCCATCCCCACTACAATGCTCATCATTGCTTTCAAGGAGACAGCCCAGCCATCAACTCCAGGACCCAATGATTGTCTCATATTCGAGAAGTACTTCACTGTACGGCCAGAGAAAATAAGAGCAACATTTGCCCCAAGTCCAAACAAAGGATAAAATCTTTTAGCCTCATCAACTGTAGTAATCTGCAAAATAAAAGCATCGAAAAAATACTCAAAAGGCAGCTTAAAAACAGAACTTTCTCCCAAATAAAGTTCAAGCATGGATAATGAAGACATATAGATAATTTGACCGAGCTGATAACTTGCCCTTAGAACAAATGGAAAAGGAAAGTGCAAGTGAGACTGAAACCTTAGTGAATTTTTATAACTGGCTACAACGAAAACGAAAACCAACATATTAGCAATTTATGAGCAAAACTGCAGTATAAACCAGACAGTCCCCCACCTTAAAGCTAGATCAACCTCTGAACTCCCCAGAGAACAAATTTTAAACCAGCACATACTAGCATAAAAAGAATGATGACTGTTGTACCATCTTTAGAGGCGCATCAACCATAACGTAACCGCCGAACCGGGTTCATTTGAACCCAGTATTTTTGACGCGTAGCATACACACATTTATGTGTAGAAATCCACTAAAATTGCAACAAATAGTAGATATGAACTCATAACTTTAAAAATATAATGGGTTCATGCAAAGAACCTTAAAGGGTTAAACTCATAAAATTTAAATCTTGAATACACCTCTTGACTACCATCTAATCCCAAAAGTAATCTAACATTAATCTGTTCATATCACCTAAAGTGCAGCAGTTTCGGGAATCCATTGAATAAAGTATAAACAAAGAGCTGAAAAGTCCAAATACTATGTTCTATTCCTTAAATTAATATAAGAATCTGACAACATGGACTAACCAAGAAAATAATTACATAACCTATGAAATGATTACCAGTGCACAAATGAACCATCCAAGAGTAAAGAAAACATTAAGAATCTCACAAACAGCATATAAATGGAATATACCACTAGGGATCTAGTAGCTCAGTTCACCTAGTTGGTGAGCGTTCAAATAAACATGTTGAATCCCCTCCCCATTTCCCCTCCCCTACCCCTATGTAATAAAAAGAAATTAAAAAGAATGGAATATACCAAGTTATGCCACCTACATCAGAATAGTAATCAGTTCTTAAAAAGAATCTAGAAAAATGATAAGGGTGATCATGTATTTACCTGATTAGCAAAACCCCAAAAAAGCACTGAGATCACCACACTTCCCCAAAGTTCAGCCATGACATAGAACAAACAGAAACTCCAGATCCTTAATATAGCTATTGGCCCAAGGAACCTTGGACCTAAAATATTCAAAAGTTGATCAGCAAGAGCTGTGGGGTGAAAGTAATTACTAAGAGGATACAAAACAAAACCAAATGCCCCAAAGAAAGCAATAAAGGGAAGTATAACAGTATAAAAAAGAGCCTGCTTTGACAACACATTTGCCAACTTTGTGTACAACAACATGAACCCTACAGCCATGGGCAAATTTACCCATGTTTTCAAGAAAGGTATAATCTCAGCACTTGACCCTTTTGCTGTTACAACCAATACATCCTTAGTGTCCCTAAGGATTGTATAATTGAAAAGAATACAAAAGAACATAGCCCCAAGTGGAATAATTTTCTTGAGGGTCACAATTTCAATTCCCATAAACTTTGGGGACTCTTCTGTAAAAACAGATTCCCCATCAGCAGCAGTAGCAGCACTGCAAACTGGGAAAAGTTTGTTTTTTTGACCAACCAATTGTGGCTTAGCGCCAAAGACTTGAACTTTTTGGAACCCATTAGAAGATAGAGATAACCCTTCAAGGGGTTGTTTAGGTTTTAAAGAATTGATGGGATTGAATCTATGCCTTAAAGACCCTTGAGGTAATTGGTAAAATACTCTAGTTTTGGGTTTGTTAGGCAAAGAAAGAAGCCCTTTTGTTTGTAGAAGAGCTTCCATTTTTCTCTATCCCTATCTCTACTACAAGTTCAAGAAATATAAATATTAGAGCTTTTTTAACAGGTAAACATGAGAGAAAGAGAGAGAGATAAGGTTGCAATGAAGATGGTTTTTTGGGAGAGAAAGGTTCCGAGAAAAATAGATACAAAAATCTACTGTATATAAATGTGTCATCAACAACTAAAACCCTTGAATGAGACAGTGCTTAATGTTGGGGGGGTACATTCTCTGTGATAAGTTGTGCACATGCAAATACTTTGCTAAAACCTAAATGCAGTCAACAACTATTCAACTTGGAGGTAGCACTACCCGCAACGTAGCCAAGTTGGTGTAGCGATGAAGCGCGGGGCCATGGTCGCGAGTTCGATCCTGCATCGCATGCTGGTTGGCGCATCGCGCGTAACTGTCAAGTGTAGTTGTCGGTGGCGTGGTTTGCGGTATTGCGTCGGCCGAAAGTTTATCTGTCTTGCTCGAAAGAGTAGCGGATGAACACCAAGTGTGGTTAATCGGTGGCGTGGTTTGCGGTATTGCGTCGGCCGAAGTTTATCTGTGTATTTCGAAAGAGTAGCGGTTGCGGGTTCCTTCGTCAAAAAAAAAAAACTTGGAGGTAGCACTCGTTCAATCCGCCGTCTCAAATTACTTATGGTTTAAAAATTTTAAAATAAAATTAATTTATTTTATTGTTAAAAGAACTTTGTTATTAATAAAAATAACATAAAAATAGAGTAAATATTTAATAAAAATATATTAAATCTCCCTCATAATATTTTTTTTAAAATATGTAGGAGTAAAAAATAACAAATAATTTGAGTTGGATGGAATATATGACTTCTATTCATCAGTTTAAATATTTATGAACAAAATCACTCAGATATATATGTTCACTGAGGTAGTACTCAATACATATGTTAGGCGGATGTAATAAATATCTCAAGTAAAATTAATTATTGGACATGTCAACGGAAACTATGAGCTCATTCAAGGATTATCAAAATGGCCCTTTCTCTAAGAGGCGTGCGCTTTTTGTAAACAGTAATCTTAGCCTTTGGAAGTGAAATGTCCCATTCGCAGTCGTTGGTGAACACGCAGCAAATACCATTTTTTCTTTCTAGAATTTAGTATTCCAATCCTTAAAACTTTTCATTTACCCAATTCGTTTCAAAAAAAATATTTTAATTTAACTTAATACTGAATCTAAGAATAAAGATTTTTTTTTGAAATGTGTAATCCAAAATAAATCTTAGATGTATGTATGATTGTAAATTATCTCATAAAGTTAATTTTTTGAATAAACTAATAAAGAAAGTAAGACAATTTTTTGAAACGGATAGAGTAACTCTTTTTACTAGTTTTCGTTGAATATTCTACTCCCTCCGTCTCAAATTATTTGTCATTTTTTTTGTTTACACGCCCCTTAAGAAATATTAATTAGGAAGAGTATTTGACATACTTTATCATTATTTATGTTTAAATTATAATCTCTCTCCATTAAATATTTATTCTATTTATGTGTCATCTTCATTAATGATAAAGGATAAAATGGAAAAATATAATTAATTATGCCTTAAATTTCTAAAACAACAAATAATTTGAGATAACTATTTTTAGTAACCATGACAAATAATTTGAGACATGAGTTTTAAATTTCATTAAATATATTTCTAATGGAAAGTATTTTTTCTAGGATCATTAGTGGAATAAATTCAACGATCAGAATTAATTAGCAGGCAAATTGGTCCAATAGATTCGCGAGGAAGAAGCAGTCAGGTTGATAATCTCGAGAGACCAGGGGATTAATCACACCCAAACGTCTATAGAGATAAGATTACACCTATCTAAGAGCTTCAACTTGCTGGTGAAACGTTCTTGCCTCGACCTTAGGGTCGTAGGTTCGAATCCCCTGGATAGATATCCTCATTTGGTGAGTATGGAGAGTTTGGTCACACAAGTTCGAGACCCCATAACACATTGATCTGCCTATGCCTCTTAGGGAGTCATCACATCTCAGTGTGGTTTGGTTTAAGCGATCGACTATGTTTCAGGCTTCTACGTCGATCGTGGTTTCAAGTGGCATCTTGGATAAGGGTGCCATGGATTTCACGTTAAACAAATATAAGATTAAAGCAAGGACCATGAATTAACTTCATATGAGTAATACTTTTTAAGATAATAAAAGAGATATAACAAACCAAATTTTTTTATTGCTCTCTTCGATTCTATAGATTTGTCACTTTTATTAAACATAATTGTTCAAAACACTTTTGTTAGTATAAAAAACAAGAAAGAATTTTTCTGATTTTATATTTTTCTAGGCTAAAATAATAAGTAAATAGGATTTTTAGTTATTCAAAAATTCAATTTCAGACTCTAGACGTACATTAATGTCTAATCGACACGACAATTTAATCGTTTGAACTAAAACTAGGCTGTTCGAAGGAAAGACTTCAATCGTTTGAGAAATAGGAATCTTTACTTTTTTCCCCTTCTTTTAGTTGAGGAATCTTGAATCGTTGGAATTGTTCAGTAGATTATAGAGTTTAATGATGATTCCATCTAGGGGTGTGTAAAATTGGACTCAAATTTAATTGACCCGATTCGTCAAGATTTTAATGAGTTTAGGCATTAACATACTATTAAATAGATTAAGTTTGGACTAATTTAACTTAATTCATTCATCTTGAACAACTCAAATCAATCTATTACATTAGCTCAAAGTAACTCATATACTATTCTATTGTTTACTCAAATTTTCTATTTCATATTTTTTTACTTATGTAAAACAATTATTAAAAATATGATTTTTTTTTTACCTCTTCTCCATACCCCTTCCACCCCATGCTTACCCCTCCTCAAATTTCTTACATACCCCCACCTCCTTGCCCCCTTCCGCCTCCTACCACATTCTCAAATTTATATTTTTTTTTTGTATAAATAATTTATAAAAAATATGATTTTTTTCTTAACTCCCCCCGTACCCACATCTATCCCCTCCACCCCCACCCCATTCTCAAATTTCTATTTCATATTTTTTACTTTTATAAAAAAGATGGAATTTTTTCTTACCTCCCCCTACCGCCCTAACCCCCAACTTCTACCCCAACCGCCAAGTTCTATTTCAAATTTTTTGTTACTTTTAAAAATAAAAAAAAATAAAAAATTATCTTACCTCCGCCCTACCCCTACCTCCCCCCCGCCGACCCCAATCTCAAATTTTTATTTTATATTTTTTTTACTTTTATAAAAAAAAAAAAAATCTTAACCTCATACCCACACCTACCCCTCCATCCCACCCATCCTCAAATTTATATTTCATATTTTTTTGTACTTTTATAAAAAAATATGGAATATTTTCATACTTCCCCCTACCGCCCTAACCCCACCTACCCCACTCCACCCCATCCTCAAATTTCTATTTCGTTTTTTTTTTACTTTTATAAAAAAATATTAAATAAGAAATTTTATCTTACCTCCCCCCTATCCCCTGTCCCAATCTGAAATTTCTATTTTATATTTTTTTTACTTTTATAAAAATATGAATTTTTTTCTTACCCCATACCCACACCTACCCATTCCATCCTACCCACACCTACTCTTACCGCCCTAACACCACCTATCCCCCACCCCCACTCTATCCTCAAATTTCTATTTCATATTTTTGTTACTTTAATAAAAAAAATTAATAAAAATATGATTTTTTTCGTACCTTCCTCTACCCCCCTCCCTCCCTACCTCAATCTCAAATTTCTATTTTATATTTTTTTTACTTTATAAATAATTTATAAAAAATATGAAATTTTTTCTTACCTCCTCTACTCTAACCCCTACCCCCCCCCCCCTCCACCTCACCCCATTCTTAAATTTCTATTTTATATTTTTACTTTTATAAGCAATTTATAAAAATCTGAATTTTTTTCTTACCCCCATCCCTATCCACACCTACCCCTTTCACCCCACCTCATCCTCAAATTTCTATTTCATTTTTTTTTTGCTTTTATAAAAAAAAATCTTAAAAATATTATTCTTATTTTAAAAATAAAAATATGAAAAAATCAAATATCATACAAAATAAAATAACATCATGGAAGGTAAAGTTTGAAATTTGTAAAAGTAATGAGTCAAATTGGACAAGTTGAGTTATGACCTGTCATTTAGTCCATCTTGACCCGCTCATCTTAGCTAAGGTAAATTTTGAACGGGTTGTACATTGATCCATCTACAATTCAGCCTATCTTAACCCGCCTAACTTCAACACAAACGGTCCATCTGTCACCCCTAATTCCATCATGATGAAAGCAAGAGAATGATTAATTATCTACCTCCTCTTCTTTTTTTTTTGGTTGAAAAAACACAACATTTTACGGTCAAGTCAATAAATCAGTAAACTGTCCAAAAGTGACTCCATTAATTTATATCTATTCAATTTTCTACCCATCAATTACTATATGTTAATTTAAAAATAAATTTTAGTGAAAAATGTTTTCTTATGAAAAAGATTATATCATATTTATCTTTTTTGAAGGAGAAGTTTTAGATTTCTATAAATATGAAATTATTTTTTCACAAATAACAAAATAGCATCCACAATGTAATCGTTTAGAGAGTTCTGTTTAGGGGAGATTTTTCTCTCAATAGTTTTAGAATATTTTTATATTAGTTTTATTATAGGTAGGTCAATTGTATTATAAGTCTTTTTTTATAATTTTTCTTTATTGTCTTATTTATTGTTATTCAAAAATTTATAACTATAAACTTTCGTAGCCTTGATTATTTTCATTCAAACATTATACGTGCCCCAGCATATTAGCATGTGCAAGAAGAGGGTGCTAATAGTTATTTGATTTTTTTGGGTACAAAACAGTTAAACATATGGCAATTGGCAACAACGCCGAAATCCGAAAGATTTGGGATCAAAATCAATGGGAGAAATGTTAGCACAATTTACTGTACTATTCCACCTGGCCATTAGAAATTGGAGGTTTTGATTATAAATATTGTAGGGATTTGTTGGGTGTAAAACATATAAGTAAGGCACAGCGGAAGTTTAAAATTTTGTGTAAACTTACTTGCTCCAACAAACGTTTCTGGTATGATTATGCGATAATTCAAATCTGCAAAGACATAAAAGAAAACTTACAGTCTTTACTAAAAGGTGCGCACGCGATTGTCAATCCGGGTGCAAGTCTTGCTTCAGTATATTCCTTTGACCAAGAAAGCTAGGAAATCTTGGCAGAGGTTTGAGAGAATTTATTTCCTGAACTCTAAGTTCAGAAAGTGAAAAATGAGTTCTACTGAAATTATGGGTTAAGTGTCAAATATATAGAGAGGAAACTCTAAACCTAATCAGATTTGGATCGGGCCAAAACCGACCAAATCCAAATTGCGATGGGCGATCGAACTGGCCCACTGTTATGCGATTCCTTTATTTATTTTACGCGTTTGATTCTAATTAAATCCAAGACTTAATTTTAACTTAATTAATTAATTTTCATCAAATGAAAATTATCCCATAATTTATTATAAAATAAAATATCTTTACATTCTCTCAATATACCCTTAGACCGAAAAGACAATCGACTTAGTGTGACCCTTTAGGCCTTCACACATCGGCACTTGATCAAATCAAGGTTCACACGGAACTCTGAAGCGGTAGCGACGACCCGATATGTGAAGACGTTTACAAGACTCAAGTAAACAAACCTCATGTGAGATGATAAATTCCTTCATTCGCGACACACTCGATCAAGCTTAAGATTTGCCAAGTGTCATCCAAATGGCTTGATCACTTTATCTCATCTATATTAGTCGACAACTAGACCGTATCCTAGATATGTCTCTTGCGTTGCCGATGACTGGTCGACCTAACATCTACGAGAAGTGAGTGTTCTCTCGAAATTCGAATCGAGGAATGAATCCTATTCTTGGCTCGACTACCACCTTCGATCTACTTCGTAATGCACCCAATACAAGTCGCGTCTCAACCTATAAGGCATTTGAGCTTAGGGCGGGATCAAAGTGCATTGCTCGTAAACAAGGCGATATTGACCTCAAGTCTAAGACCTCTATCTCCCACGTGCCGATAATACTCTAGACATGTATAACAAATAGTTTATCACAGGTATGCCAATACTCCCAAGAGTATCCATGTGTCCATCACTAGCAACTATTGCTGCGATGAGTGAGATATACTACGTTCTACAGAATGTGATGCACTCAGCGTATCGACTTATAACATATCATTGATATCCCATTCTCGATGATCATTAGTCTAGGCTATTTTAAGAACTACACTCTATCATTAATATCTCACACTATTAATGAAAATGTAAGTTCAAGGGATGCGCGTTAATGAATAATATAAACAATCAAATAATAATTCAATAATTGCAAATGCAGTATATATATTAATCTTATTAATAATATGAATGTGTTCAAGTACATGTGCTCGTAAAATGATTGTTTCTAGGACATATATACTTTCAATCTCCCACATGGCCTAGAGCGATCACGATGTATCTAATGCCCGTATTTTCGAAATGACCATTATGCTTGACGAAGCTTAATGGTTTAGTAAATAGGTCCGCTAGATTATTTTCGGGGAATATAGTCTATCTTTATTTCTTCCGTCTCCACCATCTCACGAGTATGTGGTATTTCCTTGGTACACGCTTGTTTCTATTCGTTGATCTTGGTTCCTTAGCTTGAGCAATCGCACGATGTTGTCACAATAAATCGTTATTGACAATCGGTACTGGAACAACCACAATTCCTTTAAGAACTTCGGATATCGCGGCGAACTTTCTTTACCACTTCCGATCGGCTATGTACTCGGCACGTTGTCGAATCGGCGGTTGTAGCTTGCTTGGAACTCTTCCAACTAACTACTCCACCATTTAAAATGAAGGCGTAACGGTGAGATTTGAAGTCATCAAGATCTGCGGAAGCTAGCATCGATGTACCCGGTAGCTACTAGCTCTTCTTGTCCGCCATAGACTAAGAAGTATTCTTTAGTTCGTCTAAGATACTTAAGAATACTCTTGACTGCTTTCCAGTGTTCCTCCCCAGGATTCTGCTGGAATTTGCAAGTCATGCTAAGTGCATAGGCCACATCGGCCTTATGCAGTCATGGCATACATGATTGATCCTATAGCCGAGGCATATGGGATTCTCTTCGTGCGTTCAAGTTACGCGGTGGAAGGACAATCCTTCCGACAACTGATGCCTTGACCCATAGGAAGATTCCCTTTCTTGGAATTTTCCATAGAGAAGCGTTTAGCACTTTGTCTATGTATACGGTGTGACTCCAACAATCTATTAGGTCTATCTCTGTAGATTCTAATTCCAAGAATGTAGCGAGCTTCACCCAAGTCCTTCATCATGAAGGTTACGGATAACCGTTCTTTGGTGATTGCATGAGAGTTTTATTGTCTCCCATTATCAATATGTCATCTACATATATAACAATGAAGACAATGTTCTCATTTGTGCGTTTACTATAAAAGCACGGATCTTCCTTGCTTCTAACAAAGTCAAACGATTTGATTGCTTTGTCAAAACAAATGTTCCAACTCCTTGAGGCTTGCTTAAGTCCATAAATGGACTTTTGTAGTTTGCATACTGCTTTGGGTTGAGTCTTAGATGTAAAACCCTCTGGCTGTATCATATACACCTCCTCAATTAGATTACCATTGAGGAAGGCAGTTTTAACATCCATTTGCCAAATATGATAATCATAGTATGCAACTATAGCAAGCAAAATCCGAATGGACTTAATCTTTGCAACAGGCGAAAAGGTTTCATCATAATCGACCCCAGGCCGTTGATTATAACCTTTAGCCACCAATCTTGCTTTATAAGTCTGTATTTTGCCATATGCGTCAATCTTCTTGAAGACCCATTTGCATCCTATGGGTCTAACCCTGTTGGCAAGTCGACCAAGTTCCATACTTGGTTTATGTACATAGACTCGATTTCGGATTTCACGGCTTGCCATCTCTCGTGAATCAATGTCTAACATTGCTTCGTTGTAGGTAGTAGGCTCATCATCATCAGGAATATCTATCTCATTATGTGTTTCAACAAGGAGATTAAGTCTTTCAGGTGCACGATGAGTCCTAGTGGTCCTACGGAGTTGAACATTCTGCGTTTCAGTGTCTGCTGTATTTTGATTTTGAGAAGATGTTTGTGTGTTGGACAATCCACCACCTTGAGAACTTTCAGGAATATCATTTTGAATAGGATGATGCACAACTATTGTGTCATCTATCATTGGTTGTGCATGAGGGTCTTGCATTTCTGCAGTATCCCTCACAACACTCCCACTGGCTGAAGGGCGTACTCTAAGTACCCAATCACCATCAAATACTCCCACTGAATCCTTGTCTAGGTTATTTGACAAGGGGTCATTCTCTACATTATTTTGTACTTCTTGAATTTCTTGAGTTCTATCTTGTTGCAACTCTGTTCCTTGTAGACATAGTCTTCTTGAGAAAGTTGCATTCTGAAACAATTACTTTATGTTCTCGGGAAGATAGAAGTAGACCTCTTGTTTCCTTAGGATATCCTACAAAATAATACTTCTCACTTTTAGATTCCAATTTGTCTGAGCAACTTCTTTACATATGCAGGGCACCCTGAGGTCGCGTGTGTTTAAGTGTTGGCTTGCCATTCCATATCTCATATGGAGTTTTCTCAATGACTTTGATGGAACTCTATTCAAAATGTAGATTGAGCTTTGCAACGCATATCCCCATAGGTATGTTGGTAGAGTGAGAAGCTCATCGTGGATCTAACCATATCTAATAAGGTACGATTTCTCCTCTCAAAGAACACCATTCATTTGTGGCGTTAGGGAGGTGTCCATTCGAATGGACTCGTGAAGCTTCAAGTAATCTAGAAATTCTTTACTTAAGTACTCACCTCCTCGATCCGATCGAAGAGTTTTAATACTTGTTTCAAGTCGCTTCTACTCCGACTTGTACTCATGAATTTCTCAAAAGCTTGGACTTATGTTTCATAAGATACACATGCCCAAACCTCGAGAAATCGTGCAGAAAAGTGATGAAATAAAGAAAGCCTCCTTAGCTTGAGTTGGAAAAGGCCCACATACATCGGTATGGACTAACTCAAGTACCTCTTTGCACGCACTCTTTCCCGAAAGTGATTTGGTTGTCATCTTTCCTCTTAAGCAAGATTCGCAATCACCATATGACTCTAAGTCAAATGGTTCTAAGTAATCTAATTTCCTCAATCTTGCTATCCTTGATTCATTGATGTGACCAAGTCTGCAATGCCATAAGTAGGTGGGATTTCTTTGATTACTTATTTTAGCTCTTTTATTTTGTATATTGAAAATTTCATGGCTACAGTTTAGAACATACAATCCATCCACAAGCGGAGCATTTCCACAAATAAAACCTTTATAAGACAAAACATAGTTTCCATTGGTAATATGTGAGGAAAACCCCTCAATGTCTAACATAGGGATAGAAATAACATTTCTCGTCAAAGACGGGACAAAATAACAATTATTAAGTTCTAAACAAAAGCCTGAAGTACATCTAGTCTATAAGTCCTCACGCGTTCTGCATCAACTCTAGCTCCATTGCCAACGCGTAGATCTACTTCCCAAGGTCCAACCTTTCACACTAATTAGCCCCAAAGACATTATTACAAATGTGCGAGCCACAAGCGGTATCGAATACCCAGCGGTGAGAATTAGTTATAGACATATTTATTTCAATAACAAACATACCATCGGCCAAGACCAGGCCTTGTCTCCCTGGGCCGCAGATCCTTCTTCCAATGTCCCTTTCTCTTACAATTGAGGCGAACATCGCCAGCTATCTTGGCCTTCTTTGAACAACTCCTTTAGGTTTCATAGTTGTGGGTTTGGCAACCGCCTTTACCCTTCTTCTTTTGCATATTCTTACCCTTAGGTTTGAACTTGCTAGATGAGCCCACCATGAGCACAACTTTACCTTTGGAGGTGGACGACTCGAAGGTCTTCAACATATTATGAAGTTCAGGGAGACTTGCTTTCGTTCCATTCATGTTGTAATTCACAATGAAGTTCTCAAAGAAACCGAAGCGAGTTCAAGATTAGATTAACGAAACATTCACAGCGAGCTTCGTTTCAATCAAGCCAACCTCTCAATTAATCCAATCATCTTCAAAACATGTTGTGACACCGACCCTTCGTTTAGCTTACACTTAAAAGATTTCTCAACAGTTCATACTCCATTATGCGAGGCGTGAGTCATGTAGACTCTTGAAGTGTTCTAGCGTCTCGTTGGGGTCGTATTTTCATCTTTGTCTTTGTAACTCGAGTCATAGAAGATAGCATAACACATTGTCCGCAACAACATCATCAAGATATTTCGATAGTCGCTTTGTCAAACAGAGCATACTCTTGTAATCTTCACGAGGATCAGAGGAGTGATGTATCAATACATACTCAATCTTTTCTAATCGCAGCATCAAACGCAGATTTCTTAACGATCGGAAAATTGGCTCCATTCAACTTGTTCGTTTCAACCAACATTTTAAGTGATGATTCGACATTAGAATCAAGAAAAGATAGACTTGAAATTAATATTTTAATATAATTTCTATTTAACACATTCATTAACTAACTAACTAACATGGTCTTTAGTTTAATTAGCTCCACTATTTTAACATACTCTTTTACCCGTAAAGAATACGACTCATATCAAATACGGTCATAATGGGCCAAGATCCAAACTCATGTTGTCTCGCGTTTCCGAGGTGATAACTTCAACAACACGATCTGGTAGGTCTCTAAACCAATTGCAAACAATTTGCAACTCTTGGTTGACCGAATGTTCTAAAATTCGATCTGCGTCCCTACCGTCCGACATTTGGGCGCCAAGCGACTATGAAGTCAACCCGTTATGCGATCGCAATTATGTATCTAAGTGGGCTTAGCCTTCATCAAGCAAACATTTGGGTGTAAATACTCACGAAGGTTTATCACCTACTACAACATTTATATGCATCATGAAAGTGCGAGTCCTCGTAGACTTAGAGCAAATCTTTGGCATAAATACTAAATCTCGCGAAAGGATTTTGCACCACAATCAATTATAACGGACGACGCGTTCATTTTAAATGAGACTTGTATTAAATTTGGAGAACATTTTAATTCAGGGTTATGACCAAGATCAACTTTTATATCATACATCACATGAAATCCTATCATGCAATTTCTAAACACATTTAGATGGGAAACCATCAAACCCGATGACGTGATATAAGATGGTTTTAATCATATCTTTGGCGCCTACCTGCATAATTATAGCGGTCATTGAAAGTAAACAATTACTGGGCGCCGCCTACCCAGACAATAATTGCGGACTCTATTCTAATTATTTAAATGACAATCAATTAAACAATTAGGAGAAACAATTAATTTGTGCACACATTATCAAATAATATGCTAAATAACAATAATTGTGGGTTAATTAATTTTGTTTCAATTTAGGAAATATTTAAATTCAAAATTTAAACTCAATTTTCAATTTTCGGAATTTTCTGCTCATCCAAACAGTCACTTAACAATTGAAATTAAAATTTAATTTTCAGGTAATTCTACAATTTTCAGAACCTTAAAATATTTACAGATTTACCAGGACCAAATCGCTTTACAAATTCTGATTGACCTGTGGATGAATCTGATTTTAAAACTTTTAAAATTTCAAAAAATATCTCAGGGACTAATTTGTAATTTTCAGAACTTAAAATATTTTCAGATTTGTTAAAGGACCAATCTACAATTTAAAACCCTAATTTTAAATTGCAAAAAGGTCCTTACACTATTTCAAATTTTCAAAATCAATTCCAACTACAAATCAAATTTGGGATTCGGATTTGGGTAAATTGTGGAATTAAAACACACCAAGCGATGGTACACGTCGACGAACTCGCGTGGTTTTCACCACCGATTTGGTGCCCACGGTCGGACCGAGGCCACGGCTGGTTCTAAAACCGTCGGTGGTGCTCCCTTTCCGGTCATCGTTGCCGTGTAACACTAACACCATTAGATTACTCTCGTCTAGACGAACACTATGGTATTATTACTTTCCGATTTAAATGCGCGTGGTGGCGGAATCCGCCGCCGTCGGTTTCAAGCGACCTAAAAAATTTTTTTTTGAAATCACCATCGTATTCACGTCGGAATGAGCGATCATCGCTCATCGTTTCTAAATTTTTTTTTTTTTAATTCTTTACTGTTCACGTCGTGAACAGTAACCGCATGAGCGTGAAGGCTTCATCGCTTCACTGCCCCAATTTTTTTTTTTTTTTTTTAAATTCCGAAAATTAGTTCTAAATCAAAACAATTAATTTCCCACATATCGTTATTAAAGATTATCGTATAATCATTAAACCAGCCTGAGCTCTGATACCACTGTAGGGATTTGTTGGGTGTAAAATATACAAGTAAGGCACAGCGGAAGTTTAAAATTTTGTGTAAACTTACTTGCTCCAACAAACGTTTCTGGTATGATTATGCGATAATTCAAATCTGCAAAGACATAAAAAAAAACTTACAGTCTTTACTAAAAGGTGCGCACGCGATTGTCAATCCGGGTGCAAGCCTTGCTTCAGTATATTCCTTTGACCAAGAAAGCTAGGAAATCTTGGCAGAGGTTTGAGAGAATTTATTTCTGAACTCTAAGTTGAAAGTGAAAAATGAGTTCTCTCGAAATTATGGGTTAAGTGTCAAATATATGAGAGAAACCCTAACTAATCGATTTGGATCGGCCAAAACCGACCCAAATCCAATTGCAGATGGGCTACGAATGGGCCCATTATCTTGATTCCTTTATTTATTTTACGACGTTTGGTTCTAATTAAATCCAAGACTTAATTTTAACTTAATTAATTAATTTTCATCAAATGAAAATTATCCCATAATTTATTATAAAATAAAATATCTTGATTCAAAATCCGATATTTTACATTCTCTCAATATACCCTTAGGCCAGAAAAGACAATCGACTTAGTGTGACCTTCACACATCCAAGACTGATCAAATCAAGGTTCACACGTAACTCTGACGGCGGTAGCGGACCCGATATGTGAAGACGTTACAAGACTCAAGTAAACAAACCTCTATGTGAGATGATAAATTCTTTTCATTCGCGACACACTCGATCAAGCTTAAGATTTGTCGTGTCTACATCCAAATGGCTTGATCACTTTATCTCATCTATATTAGTCGACAACTAGACCGTATCCTAGATATGTCTCTTGCGTCGCCAATGACTGGTCGACCTAACATCTACGGAAGGTGTTCTCACGAAATTCCAATCGAGGAATGAATCCTATTCTTGGCTCAACTACCACCTTCAATCTACTTCGTAATGCACCCAATACAAGTCGCGTCTCAACCTATAAGGCATTTGAGATTAGGACAGGATCAAAGTGCATTGCTCCGTAAACAAGGCGATATTGACCTCAAGTCTAAGGACCTCTATCTCCCACATGCTGATAATACTCTGCATACGTATAACAAATAGTTTATCGGCAGGTATGCCAATACTCTCTAAGAGTATCCATGTGTCCATCACTAGCAACTATTGCTTAGAAGTGAGATATACTACATTCTCAAGAATGTGATGCACCAGCGTCGACTTATAACATATCATTGATATCCCATTCTCAATGATCATTAGTCTAGGCTATTTTAAGAACTACACTCTATCATTAATATCTCACACTATTAATGACAATTACGTTCAAGGGATGCACATTAATGAATAATATAAACAATCAAATAATAATTCAATAATTGCAAATGCCAAATATATATATTAATCTTATTAATAATATGAATGTGTTCAAGTACATGTGCTCCTAAAATGATTGTTTCTAGGACATATATACTTTCAAATATGACACGAATCAAAATAGTAAATCGCGTGTAGACTTTGGACTGGGAGAGGTAACAATATTGTCAATTATTTAATACTACTCGGTCCAAATATTTTATATTATCAGAAGCTGATAATATCTTTTGGTCTTTAATGGAGTATATTGTAATGATTCCTATGTAGAAGGTAAATGGATATGTCGAATTAAAGAGTTTTTAAGTGTCAATTTTTAAATTGACAACAAAAGGAAAGAGGAGTAATGTTGTAACATTAACAGTTACTAGTAATAAAATGGCAAGGACTTAACTTTGTTTCCTGCTGAATGTTTATTTATTATTATTAGAGAGGTAGCTTAAATGTAATTTTATATTATAGACCACTTTGGGTATTCTAATTAAATTATATGTTTAACTGAAGAGAGTAATTTATACGATTTAGTATAAATATAAGGGGGTTAGTAGTAACTGGTAAGGATTCTCTTTTGTTCAAGCGAGTTGACGATTTTCTTAATTAATACAGAAAAAACAATAAAAGGGTTCGCTCTAAATTCTTTGATAATAAATTAAAGAAAATAAAAACAAATTGTGTTCTTCTGTATTACTCCTTACGTTTCAGTTTGGTTGTGTTGGAGTTAGAACCATTGTAATATTAAAATATTTTGATTTTTATGGTCAAATGCGTACTATATAAATAAATTGAAAAATGAGTGATCCAAATAAAAAAGAGACGAGCATTTTAAAATTGATCAAAAATAAAGCAAAATAAATATTTTAAAACGAATGAAATATCTTTTTAGGAACTAAACAACAACAACATACAATGTGGGGTATGATAGGCAGAGCGACTGTTATTGAGACTCAAGAACTAGCGGCAGATATTTAAAGATGATGGACGGTGATTGTGCCGGACAAGCTGGGTCACGGGGTCCAAAAGTATACCATATATATTCTCTTTTTTCCCCAGATTTGCGGTCTTGCAAGCAATTAGCGGCCGGTGCTTCCAGCGTTGCAATTGGGGGCAAAATATCAATCAATCACCGTCACCTCCTTGAGACTTTCAAAAAGTGAGCCCAACACGTGACCCGTTTCATTTTTACGGTTAATTTGTACACGTCACCTATGTACAAACATGTCTGGTACTCTCCAATTTTACTTGCGGTTCCTTTTGCGTCTAAGGAACTCCAATTATCTCATGCCATTTTCCTCGTGACTCTGCAGGAGATTTGGTACTGTATTGAATTATTATCACTACGACTTATATATTTGAATGAAAATTTCTATTTTGTATATTATTAGTGTTAGTTGCGTAAGATATCAAATATTTTTTTAATGTATGGATAAAAAATTGTTTGAAGCTTTTACATATTACATTACTTTTGGTGACTCTGATGGTCGATTGACCAGGTGACGGTTGTGTTTTTGTAACATGTTAGTTGCACTGGCAAAAGCATTATTAGCGCTAAGTCGTTAACTATTGATATAGAAAGATGAAACATAAGTGGTCCTGACTCAAGGGAAGGAGTAGACTCATGCTCTATACATCTTCGAAGCAGAGCAATTGATTCTTGACCTCTTAGGAGAAAGAGGAAAGCTCTTGACCCTAAGTTAGTCGAAGGAGCACAACTGCTCAATTCACTCAAAGGTGAAATGGTAGAGAAAACACTTCAATTGGTCGAAGAATCACCTTAGTTTTGAGGGGAAATTAGATGCCATTATTTAGGACCAATTTAAACAATGCACAAAAGAGAATACTCCATTCAGACACTATCAAAAAAGTTTGAAGACTTAAATGGACCAAATGTATATGCTTGTTCTGCTACCTATAAAATGCTCTTTAAATCAGAACATAGAAAAGGTAAGAAAAGGAGAATGAGAATGAGAATGGGACAGATACTGGAGAAATATTCGGGTTGCATTTATTTGAACTATATGTACATAATAATAAATGATAATTTTGGAATTAATCATTCCGTCTCAATTTATGCGATGTAGTTTATTGGGCATGGAGTTTAAGAAATCAAGAAATACTTTTAAATTTTGTGGTCTAAAACAAACAAAATATATTTGTGTGATTATAAATCATTTCTTTAGACGTAAAAAATAAAATTTAAAATTAAATTATTGTACATCAAACATCTTAATCTAAAATTTTGAATTTGTCTGTGATGACCACTTGCTAATATAATGAGCATGGCATGAAAGGAATGCTCAAGTACAAGGCTTACATATTTTATGATTATTTTTAAAAAGTGTTGCTTCCGTTATATTTTTACATGGCTTTTTTATTATTGTATTTCCTTTTGCAAACTTATTTTAACATATTTTACTTGAGCCAATTGTCTATCGAAAATAATATTTTTATCTTCACAGGGTAAGAATAAAGATCTGCCTACACACCACATTCTCCGGATGTCACTGAAGAGATTACACTGGGTTATTGTTGTTGTAAAAAGTGTTGCTAAAGGTTGAGGTGGTTGTGAATTGCGTGAAGCACATGATTTGCTTGAAAATGGGACCTTTTTGGTGGACACCTATCTAGATTACCAGTAGTAGTACAAGTTACTCCAATTTTTTTGTTTTTTTGTCCTTTGCAACGACGGCACTGGGTAGCCAGTAGCCACCCTTGCCTCCTTGCCTTGCACTCCACATGCCTTTTAAGATATACTCCACATATTCCTCTTCTTGCAAGTAGAGGATTTCGTGGATGGCTATTGACGCTATCTACAAATTTATGGGGATCTTCACAATTTTAGCTCGGGGCGCCTAAAATTTCTGTGTATAACGTATACAAACGAAATAATATAAAGATTATACCGTGATTATACTGACCTAAAATTTGTAAGAAATTAAAATTGAAGTTAGCTTTTGTTGTGTTGTTGGGCTGCTTCAGTGTAGAACTCCCTAGAATTGTACATCTAGTACCCCTAGGTTGGTCTTGTATGAATAAACTAAGGAAAAACGATTCTCTTACGGCCCAAAATTAATTGGATTTCTTCTTTGGAGTTGGATCAGCAGCTCTTGCATCAATATGGCCAAGGCTGCATGAGTCGCTGCGTCATTCATGTCTTAGTTCCATTGTACGCTGTACTATAAATATGTCGACACAGGTTCACATATTTCTTTCTTCGTTTTGGTCTTCCTTTCCTCGGTTTGCAGTTGTGCAATTACTTTATCAAGTTCTATGGCTTTTCTATTCATTATAGTTCATGATTAAGTTAATTACAAGCTTCGTTCTCATTTTTCAAAGTTGGAGTAGCCTGCTGAACGAACCGAGAGCATACATTGATTTAGGCAGCTAATGGACAAACAACTTCGCTCAGCTACAAGGGTTATTTGCACTCTTGATTTCTTTACAAGTATAATGTGTTTCTGTAAGACTAATTCATATTTGTTCAGAACCTTCTTGTTCCAGCTAAATTACAAGTGGCCGAGCTGCTCTAAGCACCTCAACTTGTGCCTGTATTTGAGAATTGCGATTTCATAGAAAACATCTCTTGAAAACAGTGGAAGAAATCAACGGAAATGGGTAATGGGTCTCGGAGGTTTAAATGTTTGCAAAGCATTAACAACTTCCATAAGTTGGAATTTATTTCCAAAGCACACAAGGATCCAACTTCAATTCATTAATCGGATCTCAAACTGATTTAAAATTTCAGTTATGGTTCGCAAAATGAAAATTTGGATTCCAGCATAAACAACTTAGATTAAGGTTTCTGCTGTTTTTTTTTTTTTGAAACTGGTAAAGTATTAAGGTTTCTGCTACTTAAGGTGAAGAACTGAGACTACAACTTAATATGCTGCATTGTCATCCGGAATTTGCAGTCTCAACAGACCTTCAATCAACAACTTTTTCAATAAAAATTCAGAATGAACTAACAAGAGTACCCTGTTACTTCTACCTAGCTATTAATTATTCTGTTTTCCATTCCACCAGAAATGAAAGAGATGTATAGTAGTCGCCATTTGTCATTGAGACGTCAAAATATGCTTTCAGTTGAACCTTACAATCTTAGAAGTAGGTAACTGAAAACAACATTGCCGCAAGTCTTTTGGTGTACGGTGATAGGGACTTTATACCTCGAACAATATATCTTTTCTTTACCTACCCTACCCCTCCATCCCACACCCACAAAAATACCTAAAATCAGGTTTTACCATGTTTTTGCCAATCGCCAACATTTTTCAGTCATAGATCACATTTTCAACCAACTATAACATCAGCAGCCATCCAACATTATCATATTCAATGAGCAAATAGAGAGGACATCTGGGATGAATAATATTAAAAATACTATGGTTTCTTTTTTCTGATTATATCTTGGCTTCAAAGGATATGTTCGCCAAATGTGGTCCACTCAACCACCAAATTTAGGGTCAAGTACCAAAGAATACATCGATTAAGAAGAGTTCAAAGTTGAAGAGTATTATGTAGAACCATTGCATTTTGGACCATACCTCTCAACCCTCTCATCAATCCAAGTCCTCATATCAGCTAAAACAAGATTGGCAGCATCATCAGGCTCCCCTTGGATCAATGAATGATACATCCCATCGTAAATCTTGAGGGTCTTGTCCTCACTGCTTGCCTTCTCGTACAACAATTTTGAGCCGGTAGGGCATGTAACACCATCCGAGGTCCCATGCACTGTCAAAAATGGTGCAGTGACCATGTGGAAATTGTTTTGGACGTATTCACACTGCCTGGCAATCTCCCTCATAGTTCCAACCCTTGGCTTCCCCGTATATCTCCTGGGATTGCTTGCAATTATTTTCAGTTTCTCAGGGTCCCTGATAGCCTTGCCCACCATTTTGTTGTCTGGCATTGCCGCCCATGTATCGGCAAATCCAAATAGCAATCCGTACATGAATAAATGTACCTACATGTTAACAAGTAAAGCTGTGATGATTGATACTCCCTCCTCCAAGAATTATAGAGTTAACGGAATTTTAACCAAGCTTTTCAAATATACAGTGTTATCATTTAAAATAAGAACTTCCTAAAATCCAGATCCTATTCTCATAAATAAAAAAATAAAAGTCTAGTGCACTAAGCTCCCGCTTCTCATAATGTGAATTAATATGTCTAATTAAGACTGACAAATTGATCAAAAGTGAAAAGAATATTGGGAGGTGATCAGCACCATGGAAAAAGAGAAATTAGGACTCTGGGATCAAGGCGTCTAATCTGAAAGATTTTACCAGAATATTGGGAGCTTCCCAATGGAAGGCCCAGAAATGCTAATGGATATCATATGGATTATACACCTTCCAACAAACAAAATCAAATATGGAAGATAGAAATAGATTCATTTTCTATTTACAAAGAGACAAATGGTTTTAGCTATGAGTGAAAACTTGGGGACTGCCAAAAGTATGAATTAGTCACCTTATTATTCTACTTCAAACAAGAATACGGAGTACATAAACACCCGTAAAGTTCCAGTGGTAAAGTAAGTTTAATGGACAAGTTCAGGAGGAATTTTATGTGTTCTCTTTACCTTTAGAAGTCTACTAACAACAACAACATACCCAGTGAAAATTGTGGGGTCTGGGGAGGGTAGAATGCACACAGACTTCACCTCCAACTTGGTAGGTAGAGCGGTTGTTCCGGGAGACTAGTATAAAAAAAATACTAAGTATGGTATTTAAGGGGTAACTTTTACTACTTCATATATTATTATATATACATATTTAGGTTGTGTATCAAAATTCTTCTTAACTTCCTATGATTCAAAATTCTTCTTAACTTCCTATGATTCACATAACAAAAACCACCATAGAACAAAACTTAGCCGTCAGTTGCTCTATCCAATTCATATTTCAGTTTTTGTCGCCTGAGGATTTTTAGTCGTAGGTTCTAACTAGCTGAGCTTAAGTAAACCTCTTCCATAAATTTGGTTTTATTTGAACAAATTGAACAGAAGGAGTAACAATTTTGGTTCCACAAGCTAAGCTTATTAAAATCTAACAACTAATTGAAGATTATTGGCAGGTAATCCTTAGAATATTTCATCGAAGTCTGAGCCAATCAGAAAGATCTAATTACATATAGCAATAAAATTATGATGCAACAGGGCAAAATAAACATCCTTCTAAGCAAATCAATCCAAAACTACTAATTCCTCTTGTAAGATGTTGAAATAATTTTCCTTAGGGATTTCTATCATTAATCACAATATATATAGTTGTACAAAGGTGATTCTTAATACAGTAAGAATCTTAAGTTACCTTAAATACATGATACTAATAAATACAATATATACTGTGAATATTTGAAGAATATTCATTAACACACCCCCTCAGACGGAGCGGGAGGAGGCCGAATGCTCAGGCTGGATCTGAAGTCTGTGAACAGTCGTCTGGTAGTCCCTTTGTGAAGATGTCTGCATAATGATAAGAGAAAGGTACATGTAGAATTTTGACAAGACCACGTGCCACCTTCTCACGAACAAAATGAATATTCATCTCAATATGTTTGGTCCGCTGATGCTGGACCGGATTATGAGACATATAGATAGCAGATATGTTATCACAATAGACTATACATGCCTTACGCAATGGACAACTCAACTCCAAGAGGAGATTCTGGACAGCAACTACATTAGCAACACCCCTATACTCTGTTTCGGCACTGGATCGGAATAACGTGACTTGTCTCTTGCCAGACCAAGAGATCAGATTATCCCCTAAGAACACACAATAGCCTGAAGTAGAGCGTCTCGTGTCCGGGCACCGTGCCCAATGAGCATCTGTGTAGGAAAGTAACATGTTCGGAGCGGAGGGGTAGAGATGCAACTCATAGTCAGGAGTGCCCTTAATGTATCTGATAATACGCTTAAGAGCAGCAAAATGGGGTTCCTCCGAGCGTCGTGCAGACACACCCATCGGACGGCATATGCAATGTCGGGCTGGTGAAAGTCGCATCGAAGAGCACCTGCAAGACTTCGATAGAGAGTAGGATCAGACACTGGATCACCCTCAGAAGCATTGAGCTTGGATTTCGAATCAACAGGAGTAGACATAGCCTTGCAATTCGACATCTTAGCTCTGAACACAATTTCTTCTGCATACTTACGCTGACTCAGGAACATAGTATCTGTAGATCTAGTGACTGATATACCCAAGAAGTAATTCAGCTTTCCCAAATCAGTCATAGCAAATTCAGTTTTGAGAAGAGCAATAATGTCATTTTTCAACTTATCAGATGAGGCAGTGAGATGAGAACAATGTCATCAACATATAATAACAAGTAAGCGATGTCACTACCATGATGAAAAATGAACAGAGAGGTGTCACACCTGCTGCAAATAAACCCAATCTGCATAATATACCTAGCAAACCGGTCATACCAAGCACGAGGTGTTTGTTTTAGACCATAGAGTGACTTCCTGATACGACAGACATAATGAGGAACAACCGGATGAACAAAACCAGGTGACTGATGCATGTATACAATTTCTTTCAAATCCCCATGAAGAAATGCATTCTTGACATCCAGCTGATGAACCGGCCACTTCTTACCCATAGCAATGTTAAGAACAGTACGAATCATAGCCGGTTTAACAACCGGGCTAAAGGTATCACCACAGTCAATGCCCTCATGCTGATTAGTGTCATTTGCCACAAGTCTAGTCTTGTAGCGTTCCAAAACACCACTATCTCTGAATTTGTGACGAAAAAGCCACAAGCATCTGATCACATTCACCCTCAGTGCAGTGGACAAGATCCCAAGTATCGCTAGCATTATATTCTCGCATACGATTGCATTCCAATTAGGGTCAAGTTTGGCCAATTTGGGGTTCTTTGGGAATAGAGAAATGAATTGGACAGACATGTTAAACTGGACTTTAGGTTCGAAAATCACGTGTTTGGCACGAGTTTTCATTTGGTGACTGGGGACATTGGGTGGTGGCATTGTTGAAGTGATAGGTTCAGAGGTTAGTTCACTGGAAGGGTGGCACTGCGGTGCATCCTCGAGGACATGGTCTTGGCGAGGGAGGAGCAGTGAACTCACTGGAAGTGGGGCACCACGGTGCATCCTCGAGGGACCGCGGTGCTAAAAGTTCTGCAGGAAGAGGGGGCTCACTGGAAGGCAGGCACCGCGGTGCATCCACTGTGGATCGCGGTTCTGAAGTCGAAATTTGGGTAAGCTGACTTAGAATGGTTGGGGATATGACTGGTTCATTAAGAAATGAGTAGTCTGGTTTCCGGTATTTCCGAGGGTTTGAAAACGGAAATATCGTCTCATTCAACGTGACGTGACGAGAGATATGAATTTTACGAGTGGACAAGTCATAGCACAGATAACCCCTATGATTGGGTGGGAAACTGAGGAATACACAGGGTGTAGTTCGAGGAGCCAACTTATGAGGAGGGGTGGAGGTAAGATTGGGATAGCACAGACAGCCGAAGATCCGTAGGTGGTCATAAGAAGGAGTTCTACGTTATAGAATGTCTGTGGGGGTCTTGTTTTGTAATGTGCTAGTAGGTAAAATATTTAGAAGGCATTCTACCATTTTGACAAAGATAGACCTGCAAAGATGATTTACGCATGCATACATGAAATGGGAGGTAGTGCATCATGTTATTAATAGTACGAATAATTCGCTCACTTTACCATTTTGAGGTGAAAGGTGAGGACGAAGCGGAACACCATGCATCATTGGGAGCAAAATTATGGAAAGCGAATTATTAAATTCACGTCCGTTATCACATTGAAATGATTTGATGGATTTTTCAAACTGAGTTTTAATAAATCTGTGAAACTCAAAAAATTTAGCAAAAACTTCAGATTTGAATTTTTGAGGATAAATTCATACAAAATGTGAGAAATCATTCAATAGCACAAGATAAAATTTATGACCTAGAGAGCTAACAACATGAGAGGTCCACAAGTCAGCATGAACAATGTCAAATGGTGAAACTGTAATATTCATTGAATACATGAAAGGAAGACGAGTATGCTTGTCAAGCGGGCAAGAAAAACAATGTTGGCAAGTTTTCCATTATTACATTTAATACGCTGATTGTTTCTAAGAAAAGAAAAAACATGATCTCCTAGATGCCCAAGCCTATTGTGCCAGGTGGATGGAGATAATGCAGCAAGGGAGATTGGTTGTTGAGTTCTGATAGCGGAAGAGTTTGTGAAGGGGTAGAGGTCTCCCACACTATTGCATCGAGTAAGAATTCTCCTCGTATTGAGATCCTTCACAGAGAAACCAAAAGGGTCAAAATCTACAGACACCCAATTATTACGAGTGAATTTCCTAACAGATATCAACTTTTTAATAATTTGAGGGGCGTAGAGGACATGGTTAAGTGAGAAGAGTGGATGGGGATTTTTGATTTGTGTATTGCCATAACATGTAATTGGAATGCGGTGATCATTGCCAACAATAATGTATTGAGGATACTTTAACTGAAACAGTTGGGAGAAATTACCTGAAGAGTTGGTCAGGTATGATGTGGCTCCGGAGTCCATATACCAATTATTGTCAGGCGGTTGCAGAGTGAGTGTGTTGAAAGCTTGGCCCAAATCAGTGGGTTGCATCTGCTGGGCTAAAGGAAACGGTTGGGCTGACATCAGATGGGCCTGTTGAGGAGATGGGCTTGTTGGTGCTGGGCCGAGGATACTGGGTCGCCATCTTCTTGGCCCAGGCCCGGTTTGTTGGAGGCCGCCATCGCCGCTGGACATTCGCCACCGCTTCTTTGTTGGGTATTCGCCATCGCCGTTGTTGGGTATTCGGCCATCGAGGCGATGGCGTGGCGCATCTTTGTTGTGTTTTCTTTGCCTCGACCCTTTCCCTTGTTTCCTTGTCTCAGTAACCTCTGTTGCTCGCCTCAATCGCGTTCTGCTGCTTGATGGTCGGCGGTGGTGGAAGCGATGGCGACTGCAAGTTTTCAACGACTAATGTTTTTTTATTGTACTCATCCTGTTTAGCACGTCGTGTTTCTTCCAACAACAATTTAGAACGTGCCTTGTTGAAAGATGGAAGTGGATCAGCCTGTTGAATTATTGCTGCAAGAGTATCATATTCCCCCTTTGGTAATCTTGCAACAAGTTGTAGTATCATCTTAGTCTCAGAAACAGATGTCCCAACATGAGAGAGTTGGTCAGCAATAAGTTTCAGTTGCTTGCAGTATTCGATCATGTTGTTAAAATTCTCAAGGCGGGTGTTGTTGCATTGCTCCTCTAAATAGACCGCCCTGGTATTTTTGTTATCCTGAAAAATTTCCTCCAAACGTACCCAAAGTTCGTGTGCCGAAGCACCTGTTTTCAGGATAGTGCACAGTAAGTCCTTAGAGATGGTACCATAGATCCATTGTTTGACGATAGCGTCAAGACGGCGCCATGTTGAATCATCAATGTCAGAGAGGCGAGGGATTGACGCATCAATATGGTCGAGCATGTTGTACGCACAAGCATGAATATAAAATAGTTCCACCCACAGAGAATATTGACAGTCTTCTTGATCAAGAATAATAGAGACAGAATTCTTATGTTTGTGACAGCAAAAGCCGGATGAAAAGATGACTTTGTGGAGGAAAGTGGGGTGTCATCTATGCCAGAGGTAGAACCATTAGATTTAGGAGAAGTGGGAGGAGACATGATAGCCACAGGTTGAAATTTCGAAAGAGAAGGCACCGCGGTAGGGGGGGGGTGGGGGATTGGCGGCGGCCGAGAGGGGAGTGGAGGGGAATTTCTAGGGTTTTTGGGATGTTAGGCTGTTGATATCACGTAAGATGTTGGAATAATTTCTCTTAGGGATTTCTTTCATTGATCACAATATATATAGTTGTACAAAGGTGATTCTTAATACAGTAAGAATCTTAAATTACCTTAAATACATGATACTAATAAATACAATATATACTGTGAATATTTAAAGAGTATTCGCTAACACCTATGTCTCAATTTATAAGAGGGTCTAGTTTTGGAACACAAACCTTTTTTTTACTAAATTAAACATAGATTTTTTAAATATTTTATAATAAAATTTACATATTTTAAAACTACATAAAAAAAATCCTCCATCACAATTAAATTGTCTTAATAATAAATTGTCTTAGTTTGACTTGACACGAATTTTAAGAAATAGTCAATGGAAAGACTTTTGAAAGGTATGGTCTAAAATAAGTTTTAGATATTTGTATGCTTATAAATCTATATCATAAAGTTAAATTATTTCTAAATATCAATTTTTTTGGTACAAATTACAGTAAGAAAAGTTAGACAATTTTTTTGGGTCAGAGGAATTATTATAAGTTGCATAATTAATACTAATTCACAATATATACAAAAGGAAAATATAAAAAACTATTTCACTTTTCAAACTGGTATAAATAACAATTAAATAAACAGAGTTGTAATCTAAAACGTACCTTAGAAGGCTTCATAGGTTCAGGAATAACAAAAAGCGGGGCGGAGAAGATCAACCCGGTCCAAGTATCCGTTTCCGATTGGAAGTACATAAGCAAAGTAGCTAACCCACCCATTGATTCCCCAAACAAAAACGCGGGCAAATGCTTATACTCATCACTATTCCTTACACTCTTAAAAAAGCACAAGGAAGCAGCACTAGTCTTCTCCAAGTCGCCAAGGTAACATTTAATTCCATCTGAACGACCATGTCCTAGCAGATCCGCAGCAAACACAGCATAACCCCAATTTGCGTAACTGATACATATTTTCTGAAATAACCAACCGGTATCCGACCCGTATCCATGGGTCATGTAAACACTGGCTTTAGGAGATATGTTTGGGTCAAGTGGAAGAAATGTTTGTGTGAAGAGTTTTCCGTTAGGTGTATCGAAGTAAGATTTGGAGTTGCGTACTCCTTGGGAGGCGTAGAACTCTTCCTCCGGCATGTCGCCCCAGTAGTTAGCGGCGGCTACCGGCGTTTCTGACGTCATTTTCCGGTGGGCGGATTTGGGAGTTGGTATGAAAACTATAGCAGTGATTGGAATTTCTTTATAAAATGGTATTTATATGTATTGTTTTTTCAACTAAAATGGTACGTCGTGTCTCAATTATATATCCGAATTGGTTTCACCAACCCCTTTTCTTTCTTTTTTTCTTTTTTTTCGGGTCAATTTCAATAAAAATTGAGTTTGTGGCCACACCTTGATGGGGTTGGTGAAGGGAGTAGGTGCACAGGCTAATCCTCTTCCCGAAAAAAGAAAAGATTAATCCTTGGGAGCAAAAAGGCGAAATCACTCGTCCACAGGGCTCCACCTCTCCGACCGGCAGACGGTGGAGAAGGAATCACAGATTTCAACTACCACTGTGGGAGACAGATGTCAAGGCCATGAGTCATCCTCACAAAGAATAAATGAACTCCCACATCACTGCTGCGTCGAACTCGCTTTCGTGAGCAATCACTAAACTAATTGAAATACACTCATGCGAGTTAGAAAAGATTAATCCTCATTTTACTTGAGATTGTTAATTAAATACTAAGTTAGGAAAAAAGATTTTGATTCCTATATTAATTAATTGCTCCAAAAGGTGGACATATGTAAAGTACCAAAATTACTTTTACTACAATAAACTTTTATATTTATTTCATACTTTCGTTCAATGAGAAAATGAATCAAATTCTAAGGTAATTTTAAACAATATGTTAATGTTTTATTTGTACTTTCATCTTTCTTAAATAAAAAAACATTAGCTTGAAGTAGGTGTTTGGTCATAGAAACAAAAAAAATCACTTTTTTAAAAAAAAATTGAAGTTTAAGTTTGAGTTCTGTTTGACCATAATTTTTACAAATAATATTTGATTGCTAGAGTGTACTTTTTCTTAAAAATATGAAATATGATTATACCCCCAATTTTTATAGCAAAAACACTCAAAGCAATTAATAAATATAATCAGTGCGTAAACATTGTCCATCAATCATTTCCTATTACATTAGTCATGATTTATGTAGACTTTCTTTAATACGATGATATAATGAAGTTCACAATTATTCACATCTTCAACATGTATTGTGGTTAATCATGGACATGAACTTGTTCACTGATGCATACGAGCTACAGAACTAAAAAGACAGTGCATTTCTTTTCGTCTACGAGTTACTATATAATATGACATTTCGTGAATTCTAAATATTTACAACGATTCATTAGTACTAAAAATCAACAACACTAGTAATAAATATTCTTTAAATATAATCTTCCCACATTGTGTGAATAATATGTTCCCGTCGAGCATGTATTTTTAGATCCGCTGAATTAAATGAGGTCAATTTTATAAAAATAAAAAATATAGAGTAAAATTTGAAAAGTGAAAGACAAAAGCAACAACGGAAAAAAAAATTGAAAACATAATTTTGGTTATTTTTCAAATTTCAAATACTAATTTTTAATAAAGGTAAAAAAAAAAACGAAAAAAACGTAGCAAATAATATCCTAAGTGAAGTCTCAACAGTCAACAGGCTATATCATATGTTCATAAATCATAACTCACAAGGAGTAAAATATTGTTATTGTTTCATATCCTCTCGTCTCTTTTTAGTTTATCATATTTACTTTTTCACATTTCTTAAAAATCATAAATAAGAAGTATTTTTTTAACTAATTTACTTTCATTTCTCTTCAATAAATGCGTACTTTAATTATATGCCTTATACTATATAATGATATTAGTTACTTTCAAAAGCAGTTAATATTAAAGAAACATAAAAATTAATTATTTAATTTTTTTAAAATGATAAATATTTTGAATCAAATATTTTTAATAATCAATGCAACTAAAAAAAGAACTAAGGCAGTAGGTTCCAAATACAAAAGTGTCTCAAATGTTGGAATATATTGATAATAATAAGGAACGGAAAAAGTCACAACAATCAATGTGAACAAGGAAACGTGTCTTGCTGAGTTGATTGATGATCAATCTTTCTTTAAGATAATAATGTCTCGTATATTCCTTTCAACTGAGTAATATCAACTTATCTCTCAAGATAAAACAGTAAACAAACTAATGAGCAAAGGAGACTCAAGAGTTCGCTATAGAAAGAAAGATCTTAGATTGTTTGATTGCTAAAGAGGAAGAACAATTTCAGGAAATTGTCTAGAGAATGTGTTAAGTGTGTTCTTGCAAATGAGTCAGAGGCCTCATTTTATAGTGTTGAGAAGACGACTTTCCAATTGCCCATATAATGGCCTTGAATGACCATATAATGGTCTTGATTATGGAGTGTTAATTCAACCAAATAATGGCTGAATTCATTTAGGATGAAATAGAGGTTTAATGCCTCAAAACCAGCCCAAGAGTCATGTCTTTTCGTCTCCCATCGCAACCTACTGGACTACCAGCGCCGCGACGACTCGGGCCGCGACGATTCATGACTCGTTTCATCTTTAAACACATTGTACACTTCTTCCTTCATTTACAAACGTGAAATAAACGTCATTTGGCCAATAACCGTCTATTACCTTACGTCTCAAATAATTCATATTTGTACCAATATCTCTTCCATTGAGGAAATATGATCATTGCATTACGTGTGCACGTGTGTGGAAATAAGATTTCCCACGTGCGGGGCCCTAAATGTTCGAGTCATAATTAAATAGGATTAACTTTATTTCACGTTTAATAAATATTTTCAACAATCCCCTATTGGAAGAGATGTTGGTGCACACACCTGGTGTCTTTCTAGAAATCAACTGGCGGATTGATGTTGCATCTGGAGAGGTAGCCGTAGCTTTGAACCTTCCATAGTAGAATACCATCGGACATATTTACTGCGCGGTAAACGTGATGTCTTGAACCGTCAGTGTTTAGTATATGCCAAGACAATAGTATCAATACAACACCTTTCCTACTTTATCTTTCTTGTATGTTTTGTCCGTCGTGGGCCGTGGACACACTTGAATTCTTAAGTACGTTCATTTGAGGCGGCTTGTCCTCGTACTTAAATAGGTGGTCTCCAACTAGGTATCCTGTAATACCCCGCTGCGCAAGCGTTAAGAACCATTAAGAGTTTCCCCAATCTAACCTCAAAATATTGAGTATCATTAAAGATTTGGAAACTTATTCTCTACCCCTCTACATGTAGCACTTTTTGTCTATCACGGGAATGACCTTGGATTATGGTTCTTAAGAAGAAATCATTATCCGAAGTGCTCTTGCTTCCACCGAAGCGCTCAACTGAACCTTTACAGTTTAGTTTTCCCATTGAACTTTATCCCTAGGATCTTCAGTCATAAGGTTGGGTGTCCATTATATCGATTCTTATTGATTGGGTTTTAAGCCCATTCCCCTAGACAGACAGTACATTTGATCTCTGGTCATTCCCTTCGTCAAGGGATCGGCGATATTTTCCTTAGATTTCACGTAATCAATGGAAATAATTCCCGAGGTGATCAGCTGCCTAACGGACTCGTGTCTCCGTCGAATATGACGAGACTTGCCGTTATACATAGAAGTCCGTGCTTTTCCTAGAGCCGACTGACTATCACAGTGGATCATTATAGAAGATACGAATTTCCCAACACGGGACATCCTCTAGAAACCTATGAAGCCATTCGGCTTCCTCTCTCGCTTTGTCTAAAGCGATGAATTCCGACTCCATCATGGATCGGGCAATCAACGTTTGTCTATAGGACTTCCAAGACACAGCTCCACCATCGATTGTAAAAATATATCCGCTGATGGACTTGATGTCGTCACTATCAAATATCCAGTTTGCGTCACTGTACCCCTCTAGTACCGCTGAATATCTCGAATAGTGTAACCCGAACTTTAGTGTGAACTTCAAAAATCGTAGTACCCTATTCAACGCTTTCCAGTGATCCTCACTTGGATTACGGGTGTACCTAGCCAATTTATTGACTGCATAAGCGATATTTGGTCGAGTGCAGTTTGTGACATGCATCAAACTCCCAATCACCTGTGCGTATCGTTCCTGACGTATGGGTACACCAAGACGCTTGCCAATCTTTTGACTTCTGTCCAATAGTGTCGTTACCGGTGAACTGTCGAACATCTCAAATTTTTTCAGCACATCTTCGATGTAGTGAGATTGAGACAAGACCAGTCCATTAGATGTCTTAGAGATCTTGATCCCTAATATGACATCTGGCTCACCCATATCTTTCATGTCAAAATATTGTTTTAACATGTTCTTAGTCTCTAGGATTATCCTATGACTGCTACCGGTGATCAACAAGTCGTCTACATAGAGGCATATCATGACGAATGAATCGACATTTCCTTTCATGTAAACACATTTGTCACGTTTATTAATGGCGAACCCTTTTGATAGTAGAGTACTATCAAATTTCTCATGCCATTGTTTAGGGGCTTGTTTCAGCCCATACAAAGATTTGACAAGCCGACACACTTTTGTCTTTTGTCCTTGAACCACATACCCCTCGAGTTGGTCCATATATATTTCTTCTTCTAAATTGTCATTTAGAAAGGCTGTCTTGACATTCATTTGATGTATTTCAAGATCCCGCAAGGCGGCGATAACTATGAACATACGTATGGATGTCATTCTGAATATCGGAGCGTAGGTGTCGAAGTAATCAAGACCCTCTTTCTGACGATAGCCCTTGACCACCAACCTAGCTTTGTATTTGTCAATAGAGTCATCTGCCTTTAACTTCCGTTTGAGGATCCACTTACAACCCAAAGGTTTGTGTCCTGGAGGAAGATCTGCTAACTCCCAGGTGTGGTTTTGTAGGATGGATTCTATCTCGCTTTCTATAGCTTCCTTTCAGAGCGATGCTTCTGGTGTTGACAACGCTTCGACAATTGTCCGTGGTTCGTCCTGAACCAAATAAGCTACAAAGTCTGGACCGAAGGACTTGTCCTTCCGTGCCCTTTTGCTTTGCCTTGGTTCCATCTCTGAATCTTCTTGTCACACCCCGAACCCCGGGCCCGTGACTGGTGCCCTACCTGGGCACCCTTCTACCTTAACAACTAAGTACATTGCGGAAATTAGTAACAGCTCATTTTTTTTTTCTTTAAAATAAACGTACGATGCGGCAAAGCCGACAAGGCCGCCATATATACATAAACAATGCATACAACATCGCATACGAGTCCAATCCTACATATGAATACAGCCTCTAAGAGTTATATCAACTATGACGGACAAGGCCCGCCAGCATCTAAAATCAGATAAAGCTCGCATCTTGAAGGATATATACCAAAAAGATAAACTCAACAGCAGGAGCTATCCAAAACCACGAGCAGATCTCTACGCCGCGATCACCGAACAGCGTACCTAAACTCATGCAGATTGAACGCAGCCTCGGGCGAGGTCAAGACGAAGAATGTATCAAGTATGTGGAATGAAAGTATCAGAATAAAATCATAACAGTCTAAACAAAGCAGAGACATGTATGATAGCCAACCTACTGCATATAATACATAAGCGATACATCAAGTCGTGGACGCAGCTCCTGAGTCATTACTCAAATATAACCACGGGTCTCACGCCCATAACATCAATCATGCCCGTGGAATCTTTCCTCACCGCGATCCCATGATATAGTACAACACCAATAGGCATACATGAACACCAAGTCCCACCTGGTATAAAGATCTGGGGTTTACCCTCACTTATACTCTTACCTGGAGAAGGTGGTAAAGCGGTGGTATAACATCTTGGGGTTTACCCTCACATATACTCTACCTGGAGAAGGTGGTAAAGCAGTGGTATAACATCTTGGGGTTTACCTCACATATACTCTACCACGGAGAAGTGGTAAAGCAGTGGTATAAGATCTTGGGGTTTACCCTCACATATACTCTACCTCGAGAAGGTGGTAAAGCAGGTGGTATAGCATCTTGGGGTTTACCCTCACATATACTCTACCCTATCTCGACCGATCACAAACAAGGCATAAGCACTACCATGTCTTTTATAAAAGAATCGGAATTTAACCCAAGTACTACCAATAACTAAGATACCCGTGGAATCCCACATCACCGCTTCAGTGCGTCCCAAGAACTCATAACTGCAGACCACCCTCCAACCGAGAGTCGCGACAACGTAATAAAACATAGTACTTGCACTCAAAGGCTATCACCGGCACACATAGGCAATTCCCAATTAATCAAGCCAAAGTACTAATCAAGGCACACATGGAATAATTCTCAATTATCAAGCCAAAGTACTTATCAAGGCACACTTAGAATAATTCTCAATTAACAACCAAAGTACTAATCAAGGCACCAATAGGATTATTCTCATTTAACAAGCCAAAGTACTAATCAAGGCACACTTAGACTAATTCTCAATTAATCAAGCCAAAGTACTAATCAAGGCACACTTAGACAAATTCTCAATTTATCAAGCCAAAGTACTAATCAAGGCACACTTAGACAAATTCTCAATTTATCAAGCCAAAGTACTAATCTTTTCAAGAGACTCTTTTTTGTGAAAAATCCCAAGATACTAACACCCGTAGTATCAAGGCGTGTCTATTTTTCAAAGTAAGTTACTACATTTTTTTTTGAAAGCTTATTTCAACACTTGAAATCAAGTAACTCAAATTTTCTTTTACAATCTAGGCAACTTATGTCGATTAATCAAAATAGACAACTTTCTAAACTTTCCATAAAGCCGTTATAACCGACTTCCCATAAAGCCGTTATAACCCTTTATGGTTTTAGACATATCCATTCCTTTTATAACCAAGAGACTTATACTTATTAAAATCCAAGTATTAAATACTTTCAAATCGATTTTCTTAACTTTTAAAAATACACTTAGTCTCTTAACCTTTAGAAACCAAGTAACTTATTTTATTACTAAACTTTAGGCAATTGATGCCTTAAAATCAAGTTGTCTTTTCATTAAAATCGAGTCATTTATCTTTCCATAAAGCAAATATAACCAACTTCCCATAAAGTCGTTATATTCACTTTATACCTTCGCCAAATACAATTTCCTATCCGAGGGACTTATACGTTTAAAACGGGACAAGTATCACGTATTTTAAAACTCTTTAAGTCCCTTAACTTTCAAAACACTTCAAGTCTCTTAATATAGAAAACAAGTTTCTTCTCTTAAATCATGTCATTTCTCCTCTTTAAACAATTAAGTAAATCACTCTTCGACTTCTAAAGTCATTTTAATGACCTTTAGGTTTTGGAACTAAGGCACTAGCCAAAAGGTTTAGAAACCACTTCCTTTTCAAGACTACATGTACTTTAAGTAAAATACTTTCACTTTTAAGAATCCAAACTTCACTAAGGAAATGGATTATACGACTTACAATTTAAACATCAAAGTACAATCTTAAGCACATGTAACAAATTCTACTTTAGGCAATCCAAATACAACCAAGGAATGGATCATTTAGGGAGTAGAACATACTTTCTTTATCTTAAGGAATCATGCTGTAAGAGGAGATAGTTCACATACCTTTTCGCTAATTCCACAAGCTGTCGAATACGCCAGATGTGGAAGTGTCAACCTATAATGGTCACAACAAGACTATCAACTTCTAGTCTCTACGTGAGAAAATACTAAGTATTTGGTCTCTAATTCTACGGAAAATCTGGCAAAGACTTCCTTTGTTTCTACTCACTTTGCCACCTTTTCAAGGTCGAATACAATAACCAACACGCCACATTTAAGGCCCCAAACAACAATCAAACAAAGGGATTACACGCCTTACACTACGTGTAAAATTCCGCCCCACAATTATATACAAAGTAGTTCAAACTTCACTAGCCATTCTCGCCAACATACTAACAATTCAAAGTCTTTTCCAATCCTTATCCAATTCCAAGTTCTAAGGTCTAACATGTTATATAGTTATAAACAACTTCAATAACTACAATTTCCTTCTTTATACAAATACGCGACGCTTAAACGAATAATCAACTCAATTGTAGTCTTAAGGCTAACATGCTAGTTTTCTGATTAGGTTCCAATAGCCAATATACTTGTCCAACTACATAATATATACTTCATGCTTTACTATCTATACTACAACAAAGAGTAACTCTTAACTACTAAAACGACAAGATTATACCTTTATAAGCCCTTATAATCCCAAGATTCAAAGTCGCGCTTTAGAAAATTCTTAGCTCCTTTCCTTAGGTTCCAATCCCAAGCACTCCTAGAGGCCTATGAAGAACCCATCTTCAAGTTCCAACTTCAAAGTCAAGAACTCCCATAGTTTCCGCCATGACTAACGTGAAAATGCGCTTTTCCCAAATCTTTCTATCGAGATAACCTTAAAATACCCTTATGAACCTTGGGTTTAAGTCTGAGGCTAATGGACAACATTTGCAAAATTTTTGCGTGGCAAGGCACCTAAGCCGAGAGCAAGCTTTGTGGACAAGAAAATGTGTGAAATTTTTCTAAGTGTTAAGAGCAAGTCTTGCACTAGTAGTGAGCTTATATAAAACATTGGAGGGCTTAGGTTACAACAAATGTGTGGCTTGGATGTGTTTCACTGGATCAAGCTTATGCGACTAGTTGACTATTAACAATGTCACGCCAAGACTTATCTTCAAGATGGTCAATGACCATTTTACCCTCCTCCAATTCGCTCAAGACCACGTGTGGAGTGCCACGTGTCGCCCTCTCATTCGTCCATAAAAATTCCGCAACCCTCGTGGGTCCCACAAAATGTAAAATTCCTCGGGTGGGCCCCACGTGACCAAATCCGTAACAATAAATTTCCATAATATTACTAAGTCTCAAAATCTTCAAATAATGTATTTTGAGAATCCAATTCTCAACAACGAACATTTTTCCTTTCCGACGTTCGGAACATTTTCCGTCGGAAAAACAATTCTTCCTGCCGTACCAATTTCCAAGTCTTGTTTCCTTTCGTACATTCTCTTCTACATGTCCTGGACTTACGGGGTGTAACACTTCTAAGTCCTGAGAATCTAGAAAACTAAATTCCGGATCGTCAGCTACTTCAGTATTTACTAGATCCGAACCGTTTTGATTTAGGTAGTCAGTGCTCCTAGTTCATCAGAAGTTTGCTCATAACTTTATTTGTGAGAGGTTATGTTGTTTTCCTTATATGGAAATGTGTCTTCAAAGAACCACGCGTTCCTTGATTCCAGGATTGTATCTTTATATATGTTTGGTACATCCGACTTACGACATTGTCGATAAGCACTCATCATATCAAGATATCCGGCTTAATATATAATCCACAGTCTTAGGTCCAATCTTGACCTGCTTTGGCATAGGTACTTTTATCTTTGCCAGACAACCCCATACCTTCAAATATTTGTAGGTAGGTTTCTTTCATTTTCATAGTTCGTATGGGGTCTTGTCCTTACCTTTGTGTGGAACTCTATTAAGAATCTTATTTGCGGTAAGGACAGCTTATCGCCACATGTGTTGGGGAAGGCCAGATTTAATGAGTAAGACATTCATCATTTCTTTTAGTGTTTGGTTCTTGCGTTCAACAACACCGTTCGATTGAGGTGAGTAATGAGCCGTCGTTTGATGAACTATACCTGATTGGGTACAAAATTCTTCAAAAGACGCTACATATTCTCCCCCTCTATCACTACGGATCATCTTAATCCGTCAGCTTAGTTGGTTCTCAACTTCTGCTTTGTAGCGTTTGAAGGCTTCAAAAGCTTCATCTTTACCTTTAAGTAAGTAAAGGTAGCACAATCTTGTGCTATCGTCTATGAACATCACAAAATACTTGTTTCCCCCTCTAGTTTGAGCGAACTTCAAGTCACATATGTCTGTATGTATGAGTTCTAGATGGGCGGTTTCCCTTTCGACGGATCTAAAGGGATTCTTGGAAAGTTTTGTCTCTACGCACACCCCACACTTATGTTGAGGGTTTATGTCGATAGCCGGCAGTAATTCCAACTTTACCAATCTTTGAATAGATTGATAGTTAACATGTCCTAATCTATGATGTCATAATTAGATGAATCAATCAAGTAAGTAGAATGTTCTATTTTATTGATCGATGAGGTAGAAGACACTACAGGTGTACCATTAACCTTAAAGAGGCCTTCACATAAGAAGCCCCTTCCTACAAACGTTCCGTTCTTAGTGATTACAAATTTATTAGCCTCTAATACTAGCCTGAAACCAGCATTTACTAATATAGTTCCAGAAATTAAATTTCTTCGAATTTCTGGGACATATATCACTTCCTTGAGAATCAGCTCCTTTCCGGACGTCATCTTGAGGATTACCTTTCCTACCCCCAACACATTTGAAGAAGAGTTGTTGCCCATGAACAACTTCTTATTTGTAGCTGGTGTATATGTGGAAAATATGTTTTTATTGGAACAAATATGACGGGTAGCACCCGTGTCCAACCACCATTGTGTCGAATTCTCAACAAGGTTGGATTCTATCACCATTGCTGAGAATTCTTCAACCATATCGTCTAGGAGCGTGTCTTCGACGATGTTTGCCTCACTAGCCAATTTCATACCATCAGTGACATGGATACCTCGGTCCCCTCCCGTCATATCATTTGGCTGAGGATCCGCTTCTTCCCCAACTTGTGGAGGGTTTTTGGTCAGGAAACGTGACATTCCCATAACCGTCAGGAAAGCCAACAACTTTTGCTGCCATCGCTTGAAGTGTGCACCCATGAACTTCTCTGGACGTTCATGGTGAGAATCAATAGGAGTTGGATCATTAGCGCTTACTTGAGAAGGAGCAAGGACGTTTGGAACGCCTTGCGCAGTTCGGTTCATCTTACCTTGAGCAACAACGTTGATGTCCATAGATTTGACTTGATCTTCAGCAGACATGTTGTTGTTGAAACATCGAATATTATCTTAAACTTTTTGGAATATATTGGTAATAACAAGGAACAGAAAAAGTCACAACAACAACCAATGTGAACAAGGAAACTTGTCTCGATGAGTCGATTGATGATCAATATTTCTTTAAGATAATATTGCCCCGTATATTCCTTTCAACGGAGTAATGGCAACTTATCTCCCAAGATAAAACAGCAACCAAACTAATGAGCAAAGGAGACTCAAGAGTTCGCTATAGGAAGAAAGATCTTATATTGTTTGATTGCTAAAGAGGAAGAACAATTTCAGGAATTCTTGCAAATGAGCCAAATGCTTCATTTTATAGTTTTGAGAAGATGACTTTTCAATTGCCCATGTAATGACCTTGAATGACCATGTAATGGTCTTGATTATGGAGTATTAATTCTGCCAAATAATGACTGAATTCATTTGGGATGTAATGGAGGTTTAATGCTTCAAAACCAGTCCAAGAGTCATTGTCTTTTCGTCTCCCGTCGCAGCCTCTGGACTACCAATGCCGCGGCCCTGCAGGGAGGCGTCGCGGCGCCACAACTCGAGCCGCGCCGATTCATGACTCGTTTCATATTTAAACACATTGTACACTTCTTCCTTCATTTACCAACGTGAAATCAACATCATTTGACCAATAACCGACTATTACCTTACGTCTCAAACAATTCATATTTGTACAAATATCTCTTCCATTGAGGAAATATGATCTTTGGCATTACGTGTGCACGTGTGTGTAAACAAGGTTTTCCACGTGCGGGACCCCAATTATTCGAGTCATAATTAAATAGGATTAACTTTATTTCACGTTTAATAAATATTTCCAACATCAAACATGCTATAGAAGGAAATTAACAGACGGTGTAGGTAGAAGATAGAAAAAATTACATTTGCCTCTTGAGAGGTAAGGTTAGCTATATCTTTTATAACTTCAATTTTAGTCTCTTTCATTTTTTGTCTCGTGTCCAATAAATGTACCTTTGAGATTACACATGGTGGAGTCTAAAGAACGATTTTAACATTTAAATTTGAATACTATAATATACACACACAAAAAAAAAAAAGTATGCATCCTACCGCCTACGTACAAAATATTCATTTGAGTTGGTAATGTAAATGCAGATCCAACGAGTCAACAGCTCGTTTTCTAAATAATGCAGTTAGAACATTAAAATGTTTTTATACATAATAAAAGTAGATGAAACACAGATAAGGAAAGTGGCCCAAATTTTATTTAAACATATTCAGCGTAAAAAATGATAGCCCAATGCACCAAGTATCCCATGTTCGTGCAGGAATCGAGGAAGGATCACATCCAAATGAATATGTTGTAAGCAAATTACCAGAATTCAATTCGTAATCTATAAACCACACGAAGACATTATTTCAAAATTTCTCTTCAAAATGTACAATAAATAAGGAGGAAAAAAAACTATTTTCATGTCTCGTGTTCAAAATAGAAGAGTACCTGTTTCCTTAAAGCAAAGAATGGAATCAAACCCAATTTAATAAATGAAACGACCTTGAGCCCGAGTTTATGAAATTTCATCCAAGTTGGGCTCATGAAAATATGGCCTAGCGTGATCTGGCTTTGTTAGTTTGGTTATAGCTCTGAAGTCTGAAGCTACAACGATAAGGCCCAAAAGAAGTTTGCCTCTTTAAAAACCAGGCCCAAAAGATTTACCAGATTTATAGGAAAACATGCAGCGAACTTGGACAGAAACCAAACCATCTAAAACTGTTGTGAAATCCAGCCCCTACTTGGGCTTGATCTCTGTTTACTTGCAGGCGATGTGTACAAATAGTTACTCTTATAACCACTATTTAAAACATAGTCAAAACATGAGAGTTTTTTTATATTCTGTGCTTTGTAATCAAACTTCAAACTCGAGGTCTGAAGTTTCAACGTCGGATATTTTGCAATTTAAAACTTCAGATACGAAGGTTTTAAAAAAGAAGAAGCAATGGCAACTCGAAGAGGTCTGAAGCTTATCCCATCTAGTTAAACTTTAAATACAATATAAAATTAATTATAATTTGTATGTTGGTTTTCTTTCTAATTATCTTTTACGTCCAGTTATACTTTTGAGTTAAAACAGAGATGTACGTGATTAGCACTACGTAGTTGTCTAAAAAGGAGAAACACTAGGTAAGTTGGTGAAACTAGGCTTGTTAAGTTCTGAATTATATCCTTCTAATCATAACTTAGCAAATTAACGTGTTTCGCTAATTAAAGAGCTCTCTTTCAACTGTTTCCCCTAGCTGGTTAGTCGATAAGGAGTGTTGGTACGTAGTTGGACTCAAGTCTATTTAGACAAATGTTTATTCTCTAAAACATTAATACTTTAGTAAAAATTAATCATTCTAATTTTAGATCCAACCATATTCGATGCAGTGGTAATAATGCGGGTAGTTTCATTGTCTATAACGCAAATAGTTTTTTTATTTTAATTCTGGTTTCATATTTTATTTATTCCCATTAATTACTCCATTGTGTGCTTAATTATTTCCATAAGGACCACACCTATTAAACATAGTTTAATTTACCAAAAGAAATGACCAGAAGTCCCTCTCATAAAATTTGTTCATACAGCACTACTGCAAGTTACAAATTGAACTGACTAATTACTTGATGATTTGGTGGAGAATGAAAACAAAGAATCGCTTCTATAAGCAAAAATCCTGACTTTTTCAGTGCAAGACTTCAATCCGTATCCGACCAACTTATGGAACAACAAATATTCATGTTTTTTTTTTACTTTGCAACACGCATGCCTTTTATTTTATGACAAATTCGTGAAACTTTTTGCTTTTGGCATTCACTTTATTTGGGGGCAAAAAAGCGAAATTCATCGCCCACATGGCCCCCACCCTCGGCCCGACATAGATTGATGGAGGAGGTAAATCATGGTGACTTATTGGCCCACTAGGTGGGAAGCACAATGTCTGATGCCCACAAGAAGTCATCTCCCACAAAGGAGGAATGAAACTCCCACACTGCGTGATGAAATCACTGAATTCAGCCCAACAAAGCAGGCCCAAGCAGTCCACAATGATGCCCAGCCCACCAGTCCAATAGGCCTATTAGTTTAGCCTTATTCTAGTTGCTTCCATTTAATAGAATCAATATATACAAATACTTGTATTTTCTGTTTTGGATCATTATTCAATATACTAAAATGTAGAAAAGCTTCCTCAAACCTCTTTCTCTCTCACTAGTCTTCTTCACCTCTAACCTGTTTCTTCTTCGTCGAAATTGTTACTATGCAGTTTGATTCACCAACTGAATCAAACATGCAAATTGAGATTTGTGATCTTAACATGGTACCAAAGCTGGTGTAGTGAATTGAGTCTACGCAATTAACATTTTTTTTGCAATTATCGATCTCATCGATTTCAAATTCTACAATATTTTTTTTTAGCCTTATTCTAGATCTTCATATGGCTCCTGTTACGACAGTTAATGTGGAGGAAACTCCAATTTTGCTTTCAATTCCATTAGATCATAATCATCCCCTGTTTTTGAGTGGATCCGACTCAGCTGGTGGTTTACAAATCGAAATACAGCTGATAGGCATGGAGAATTACACTTTATGGAGTAGAATGATGCGGTTGAACCTATTAACTAAGAACAAAATTGGATTTATTGACGGATCGATTAAGCGAGGTACTTATGATCGATTTGACTCAAGATAGGATCGTTGTGATGCGATGGTCATGTCTTGGATAATACGAAATGTCAACAAGAATCTACTTAGCGGAATTCTGTACAAGTCCTCTGCGTCTGCAGTTTGGAAAGATCTACGTGAGCGATTTGATAAAATAAATCTATCTCGTGTTTATCAACTGCGAAAAGAATTAGCGATGCTTCATCAAGGTGTATCCCCTGTGGCGACTTACTATTCCAGAATGCAGGATATCTGGGATGAAGTTGACTCTATCGTTCCAGTTCCAATTTGTGATTGCACGAGTCCTAAGGAATATGTAATTCACCTAGGACACCAGAGGTTGCTGGAGTTCTTAATGGGTTTAAATGACGGATATAATCAGGTTAGGAGTCATATCCTCCTAATGACACCTGTTCCAATCAGAAACTGTGCTACGCTATGGTAGCGTAAGATGAAGTCGGAGGTCGAATGGGAAATATACAGGAGTGAAATATCGAACACTCGCTATGCTCGAGAAGTCTCTTATCCACAGAACTATAAATCGAAGTCATATTGCGATTTCTGTAAAATGAAGGGACATCATCGGGAGATATGTTACAAGTTAATATACTACTGTGACATTTGCAAGAAAAATGGTCACATTAAAGAAAAATGTTATAAACTCAATGGCTATCCAGATGACAACAACATCAGAAATAGGAAGACAGCAAATGTAGCCATGGCTGGGGATCCACAGGACAGAGGTTCTCAGTTTGGAAGGCAGACAGATATGACAAACCATAAGCCAGGAATGACACAATTATCTCAGGAGCAGCATGAGCAACTTCACAGCATGCTGAGATCCTGCTCTCCAGAGAAATATCAACAAGTGGTTACAATACTTAACCATCAAGCAGGTCGACCCTATGGTAATAATTCATCTCCTAAAGCTCATATGGCAGGTATTCCTACTACTAAGGACACTTGTAATTGGATTGTTGATTCTGGGGCAACTAACCATATGGTTACTGACAACAAGTTGATTGACAAACCTGAGATTACAGACACCACAGGTTATGTACAGGTGACAAGGCATCAATTACACAGACTGGTAGCTGCAGATTAAATGGAGGTGAACTAATTAAAAATGTTCTATGTATACCAAGCTTCAACTTCAACTTATCATGTCTGAAGTTGACCAGAATTACATTGCAGTGCAAGTTTTCCTGATTTCTTTATTTTACAGGATCTCCTCACTGGGAAGGTGAAGGAGATTGGTAGAGAAGTAGATGGCCTTTACATACTACAATCTAGAAGAGGGATGACAGGACAGGTTCATTCAGCTGTTACAAATACACTGGAGGAGACACAAGCAGAATTATGGCACAAGAGGATGGGACATGTTCCAATGTCTATGCTCAGAAAAATAGATGAGTTTCACAATAAGTCCAGATTTACATTACAACACTGTGATATATGTCCTAGGGCTAGACAGACTAGGAAACCATTTCCTATTAGCATAAGCAGAACTGAGTGTCCTTTTCAGCTTATGCACCTTGATGTATGGGGGCCTTATAAGGTTCCTACCCATAATGGCATGAGATACTTCTTAACTGTTGTAGATGATTTTTCCAGATGAACTTGGGTTTTTTTGCTTTGTGTCAAATCTGATGTGTCTACTATCCTTAAGAACCTGTTTACAGAAATAAAAACTCAGTTTGACAAGGTTGTTAAATGTGTAAGGACTGATAATGGGACAGAATTCTTCAACCTTGCATGTTCTGAGTTATTTAGCCATCTAGGTATTATCCATCAAAGTTCCTGTGTCTATACTCCTCAGCAGAATGGGGTGGTTGAAAGAATGCACAGACATATATTAGAGATTGCAAGAGCAATCAAGTTCCAGGGGCACTTACCAGCAGAGTTCTGGGGGGAATGCATCAAGGCAGCAGTATATGTCATTAATAGAATACCTTCAGTGGTAATTGGGAACATCTCACCTTATGAAAGAATTTTTAACAAAACCCCATCCTTTGCTCACATGAGAGTGATAGGATGTTTGTGTTATGCAACAAATCCAATGAGGAAGGATAAGTTTGGTAGTAGAGTGACCAAGGCAGTTCTAATTGGTTATGCTATTAATCAGAAAGGTTATAGATGGCATCGAGCGGTATGAGTATCTTTGTATGTAGAGATGTCAACTTTCATGAAGATATATTTCCATTTGAGGTAATTAAGACAACTGAAAGGAATGATGGATCTCTACTGGACAATTCTGGGCTTGATTCTGGTTTGTCTGGTGGCTCTGGACTTCTCTCAACTGAGGCTCTTGGAGATACTTCAGCGCCAACATGTTATACCGTATTTCCGCAGTATGTACGCGCCAGACGTATTATAATTTGAGCCTTAAAGTTGGCTAGTTTCAAATTTGTACACAACACCCGACAGAGTCGTTTTTAAACGCTTTCACAGCTTTCGTAGGAAAATTCCGCTATGTCATTTATAATTTTGCGGATTTTTCCGAGAGGCGAAACATTTTGGACTAACGAGAGGCGACACTTGTCACCCTCTAATTGGAAGGAGTGGACGGACGAAAGTGGGAAGGTTGGCACGCTTTTTGTGCATTATTTTTGGTCAAGGAGTTGGTAGGATATTTTGGGTAGATGGATAAGGTTGCATACGGCTTAATCTTGACCTTACACTTGCCTAACACTTGGATGGATCTTGGCCATTGGTTGGCCTTCACTGACCTATAAATACCCTCTAGTTGAAGACTTTCTTCATCCAAAAACTTGAGCAATCTAACTAAGTCTCAAAATACTCCCTCTCCTCGAGCTTTCCCACCACACCCCTCCCCTTTGAGAGCCCTTGGCCGAGAGCCACCTCCCTCCCTTGAGGTGTTTTGCGTGGGTACCCCTAGCCTAGTTGTCTCGTATAAATACCCCTTTGTGGTATAGAAATACTCTCCAAGTATTGTTATAATGCCCAAATACCTGCCCAAATACCTTGTAGTATTCCCAAGGTTACACTTTTACAAAAGCCTAAAATACTATTATACTTCCTCACCACAAAACGAAACCCTAAGTAAATCTTCACCCGTAGTTGAAGTCATAAGTAGAAGTTGGTTAGAACTTCTAAGGGTTGGTTGGAGCGGATTGAGCGCCGAGTAGAGCTAAACGTTGTTCAGATCGACATATAAACTCGGATAATTTTAGGCTTATCGAGGTAAACATTCTTAACCTTCATTGTAATTGGAAATTACATGTTGTAGGAGTATATAGTTAAGTATACTATATATAGAACTGAACATAGTTGTGCGGCAATGTCTTTTGACTTAAGCTCGAATAATACTTACGGCAATGTCTTGCGACTTAAGCTGAATTTAAAGAAGAGAATCGAATCGTAATTACATAGGATCTGATGCAGCTTGTGTAACATTACCGTGTAGTAGAATTGTACACGCCCGTTAGACGTGTTAACCCCTGGTTGGCTTGGTAGCCTACCGATAGAGGAGGAGATTTACGCCATGCGGGGAGAGTCAGAATTTTTCGTAGAATATTCTACGTCGGGATCTAAAGATATTAATAGCGCTTTGTGGCCTCTATAGTCAGTAGTACTACGTGTGGAGTGATCTTCTTGATCGAGAGTGTAGCCGGTTTGAGGTACTTGAGCGTTTAGCTATAAGTCTATAATCGTCGCGAGGTCTGTGAACCTGTTCCTATTTGTTCTATCATGATATGTGTATAACTATGTAGTACGCTAGACGTACATATGGTGAAGGTCGTTGATTCGTATGAAACATAAAGTGTTATAACGGCTTTATGGGAAGTTGGTTATAACGACTTTATGTAGGTAAGAAAGTACTTGTGGTTTTAAGAGGTAAATCGATTTGAACTATAACCGGTGGCTATGTGATAATAAAGAACTTGAAGTATTTCAAAAGATTTTTGAATCATTTTGAGAGAAGAAGTAATACTTGGTTTTGGAAACTTAAGAGTTATACTAGCTTTATGGGAAGTTAGGTATAACGGCTTAAAAATGTTTCTTGATTTGAAATCGAATGTGTATCGACAAACCAACTGCGTTAATAAAAGGAAATGTTTTGGACAGATTTAGTATTATTAAAACCAGAGAAACTTCCATCCGCATAGAAGCTAAGATGAGACAAAATGACATTTCCTAGATCATGGTCGCTTAATAAGATTGATTATAAACAAGAATAACCTACTCACTTATAAGACATAGGTTTCTCAAAACGTTTAAAGGAGAATTATGTTTTAAAGGATTTAAAACTATGAACTACAAAACCTTTTTCTAAAATGAGAAACTTGAGCATTCGAAATTAGGCAAACTTGAACGTTTGGAAAATAAGGTTGTTACTTGATTTTACAAAGGAAAGCATTTTGGTTTAACAACAATGTTAGTCACTCAAATTTTATACTACTGGTATCGGGTGACCTTTGTAAAAGAAATGGATCTTAAAGGGAATTTAACGGACGTAGTACTTTAAGGTTAAAATCCGACTTTGACATAAAATGAAAGTACCTTGAGTCGTGTGTAACTTGCTTATGCTTGTTGTTATGAAACTTGACCATGTTACGTGATAGCCTTGTTGCAAATCGTGGTTCTACTCGACTACCGGTCATCCGAATGTATTTCACTTGATTACCGGGTCATCCGAATGTATTTCACTTGATTACCGTCATCCGAATGTATTTCACTTGATTACGGGTCATCCGAATGTATTTCACTTGACACGGGTCATCCGAATGTATTTCACTTGATTACGGCTCATCCAGGAATGTATATCACTTGACTCTGGTTCATCCGGAATGTATTTCATCGACTACCGGTTCATCCGAATGTATTCCACACGCTTTCTATATTGGGTCCATAAGATGGGCCGAGACACATTATACGTATCACATGATTTGTACCTAGATCGCGGCGGTGAGGAAGAAGTTCCACGGGCGTGAGGATGACTTTGAGGTGTGAGTCACGACTTGACATGATCGCTTCATGTTGTGAATCGTAGTTTGTTATCATACATGTCTCCCGCTTTATATAGACTATTATGATTTCATTTACGATGATTTTACGATTCACATACTGTACTTGTTAGATCGACCTCCTTCTGGGCGCGTTCACGCCGCAGTAAAGGTACATCGGCCGATCCCCGCTTAGGATCACCTTTCAACAGATTGGGAAGCTCCGTTCCTTGGAGGCTTATCTTTTGGTATGTTACCACAGTGCATAGATTCTTATACATTCGTGGTATGGCGGCCCCATCCGTCATAGCTATTGTAAAAATCTTAGAGGTCTCAGCATTGTCAGGCGTGGTTTGTAAAAAGGATAACCGTCGTATTTATGTATATATGATGAAGGCAAGCTGTTTTGGTTGCTTTGTTTATTTATCTTTTCTTAATTCATGTTCATGTTTTTATTTCCGATTTTCTACGATGTTGTATCACTAGGGTGCCCGGTAAGGCACGATCACGCCCGGTTCGGTCGTGACAAAAGTGGTATCGAGCGATTAGTCCTCGGAAAGTGTCTACCGCGTGTCTAGTAGAGTCTTGATTATCGGTGTGTTGTGCACCACATCTATAATCGTGAGGCTGCAGGACATTTAGGATTAGTTTCTATTCTTCTCATTACGAGATCGTGCCTTAGAGCCATGTGATAAATTGGACCCTCCGACGTATTCCTTTCATTTACGATTATGCCTCCGTAAAGTAACCTGAGCCCATGGGCAAAGCGATCGAGGAGTGTTAGTGAGATACAGAGGAGTACGAGGCGCAGCCCTGGCCAAGACTGAGACAAGATTCGACGGCGGGTTTCGCGACGCCACAAAGACCAGAAGTTAGAGCCGCAGCGATGGCCGAGACTACAGACTGAGCCTCCACCCCACACTGGAGCCGATGAGATGGGTACAAGGAGATGGCCATCGCCGTGGTCGTGGCAGATATGAGGATAGGTGACGCAGCAGCCCAAATTTCAAGAAGACCCGTAGTTCACCCCGAGCGCATAGCTGAGGCTACAGGACTTCCCGAGTCAGAGCCTCCGGTGTTCTATGGATCGAGCCGAGGCGACCTCGTGAGTTTATCCGACAAACTGCGGATCGCGAGAGTGATCGAGCCTCGCAGGCAGTCGGTATTGGTTCGCATCACCGCGTGATCTCGCAGATTGGATCGTTTGATTCGTGAGCTGCCCCGGAAGAGCATGCACTTCCAGCATTTGGGACGAAGTTCTCGAGGGCATTTCTTGCACATTTCTTGCCTCCAGATGAGAGGGCTCGGGCCGCGATTTTTGACATCGAGGCGGACGCGACGGTTAGAGAGTACAATGTGGAGTTCGACTCATTAGCTCGGTATGTTCCAGTAGTAGCGGATATGGAGGACAGAGTACACCGCCACGCCACCTGGGCGATTACTTGCGCAGAGGCTTGTAGCTCTTCACCGGCATGGACATTGCCCGCATACAAGCTCATGCACTAGGATGCGAGGCACGGAGAGGTCGACGGAATGGCCGAGATCGCGAGAAGAGGCCGCAATGCAGGTCCTTTGGTAACTTTCGAGGCGGACCGCCTCGAAGTTAGCCTAGTTATGTACCTCCGCCAAGATGCAGTGGTCCTCCGCGCCTTGGTCGTTCGGTATTCGAGGCTGGTCGAGCTCGTGGCTTCGTTCACGAGTTTACGTGAGTCTTAGCGCCAGGATTCATGTCCCTCCGGTGCACGATGTGGCAAACATCATCCCGAAATGTCGTCTTTTTCGGTGCTTGCTTACTTGCGCGTCGGGCCATGTGACGAGATGTGCTTATAGAGAGGTACGGCGGCTGGCGCAGCCTACGGATCGCGCGTGTTCATCGCTTTCATGCGCATACCGCAGGCGTACTTATGATTAGAGTGGAAGCGGTAGCGTGTATATCCTAACCATCTAGAGGCTTGTATGTTTTGATGTTATGTTAATGTGTTAAGTGTTATGTTCGGATAGCTTTGTGCTAAAATGTGATTTAGGAACTGGTTGGGGAAAAGGTAAGCTTGGGGTGAGAAAATGATGAACCTTAGAATATTACGGTTGAGACCTTAGATGTAAGCGCCGCTTGAGTACAAGATTTTGCGAGTGATCCTTGTCGAGTGCATTTTATGCCTAGAATATATTGTGTGATAAGTCTGCAGGTTGGGTAAATGAAAGTGGTATCTTTCATGATGTGATTAGCAAGGTTGTTCGGATCGAGAAACGAGAGTCGTGACAGAGGCTCGGGTTGAGGACGTGTTGCGTGTCAACCCGTGAGCCGGAATGAGGTGGGTCAGCTCGTGGTCCCGCCAGCGGTAGGTCACGAGGGTAGCCCAAGTTTAGATGACCATCGTATGAGTTCGTGGATATGTTCGACCTGAAGCGGATCGTGAAGGCCGGAAGTGGCCTTAAGGAAGATTGAGGCTAGTAAGATAACCAAGTTGGAGGTGGTGACTCCAAGGTTTGGAGAACTGAAGTGATGACTGAAGTGTGGTACGTATACTGGAAGAGTTCAAGAGTTCGAGAAGAGTACGACGAGTAAGGGTAGAGGCGAGCATGTATTGCGAGCATAGATATGATCATTTCTTGTAAAGGAGAAGGTGCGAAGGATGTATATTTTAGACCTCGTGAATCGCGTGCATCCGGTACCATTTGTTGGTCACGAGTGACACTAGAACCTCGCGCAAAGTGACAAAAGTTTGTGATGTTAGAGGAGTTTCCTCGTGGACTTGGATATAAGTATTTGCGTGCGTGTGTTGTTTCGTGGCGATTGTGGCGTTGGCAACTTATTAGAAGAACTTTATCGTTATCCGTCTTGAGAAGGAACATTCGGACGAATGTTTCTAAGAGAGGAGAATGTTATACCGTATTTCCAGTATATGCGTGAGCGCACGTATTATAATTTGAGCCTTAAAGTTGGCTAGTTTCGAAATTTGTACACAACACCCGACAGAGTTTTTCGACTAAACGTTTCCTGACTTTCGTAGGGAAAATTCGGCTATGTCATTTATAATTTTGCGGATTTTTCCGAGAGACGAAACATTTTGGACCAACGAGAGGCGACACTTGTCACCCTCTAATTGGAAGGAGTGGACGGACGAAAGTGGGAAGGTTGGCACGTTTTTGTGCATTATTTTTGGTCAAGGAGTTGGTAGGATATTTTGGGTAGATGGATAAGGTTGCATACGGCTTAATCTTGACCTTACACTTGCCTAACACTTGATGGATCTTGGCCATTGGTTGGCCTTCACTGACCTATAAATACCCTCTAGTTGAAGACTTTCTTCATCCAAAACTTGAGCAATCTAACTAAGTCTCAAAATACTCTCCTCGAGCTGGCCCACCACACCCCTCCCCTTCGAGAGCCCTTGCCGAGAGCCACCTCCCTCCCCTTTGAGGTGTTTTGCCGTGGGTACCCCCAGCCTAGTTGTCTCGTATAAATACCCCTTTGTGGTATAGAAATACTCCAAGTATTGTTATAATGCCCAAATACCTTAGCCCAAATACCTTGTAGTATTCCCAAGGTTACACTTTTACAAAAGCCTAAAATACTATTATACTTCCTCATACAAAAACGAAACCCTAAGTAAATCTTCACCCGTAGTTGAAGTCATAAGTAGAAGTTGGTTAGAACTTCTAAGGGTTGGTTGGAGCAGTTGGAGCGCCGGAGTAGGAGCTAAACGTTGTTCAGATCGACATATAAACTCGGATAATTTTAGGCTTATCGAGGTAAACATTCTCGACCTACATTTGTAATTGGAAATTACATGTTGTAGGAGTATATAGTTAAGTATACTATATATAGAATGAACATAGTTGTGCGGCAATGTCTTTTGACTTAAGCTGAATAATACTTACAGAATGTCTTGCGACTTAAGCTCGAATTTAAAGAAGAGAATCAATCGTAATTACATAGATCAGACATGAGACTTGTGTAACATTACTGTGTAGTAGAATTGTACACGTCCGGTTAGACGTGTTAACCCCCCCTGGTTGGCTTGGTAGCCGCCGATAGAGAGGAGATTTACGCTGTTGTGCGGGTGAGGCTTCTAATTTTTACGTAGAATATTCTACGTCGGGATCTAAAGATATTAATAGCGCCAGTGGCCTCTATAGGTTGTAGTACTACGTGTGGAGTGATCTGCTTGACTGAGAGTGTAGCCGACGGTTTGAGGTACTTGGAGCGTTTTGCTATTAGTCGATAATCGTCGCGAGGTATGTGAACCTCTTCCTATCTGTTCTAGCATGATATGTGTATAACTATGTAATGCGGTGAAGCGTACATATGTTTAATGTATTTGATTGGTTTGAAACATAAAGTGTTATAACGGCTTTATGGGAAGTTGGTTATAACAGCTTTATGTAGGTAAGAAAGTACTTGTGGTTTTTAAGAGGTAACTGATTTGAACTATAACTGGCTGGCTATGTGATAATAAAGAACTTGAAGTATTTCAAAAGATTTTGAATCATTTTGAGAGAAGAAGTAATACTTGGTTTTGGAAACTTAAGAGTTATACTAGCTTTATGGGAAGTTAGGTATAACGGCTTAAAAATGTTTCTTGATTTGGAAATCGAATGTGTATCGACAAACCAACTGCGGCGTTAATAAAAGGAAATGTTTTGGACAGATTTAGTATTATTAAAACCAAGAGAAACTTCCATCCGCATAGAAGCTAAGATTAGAAAAAATGACATTTCCTAGATCATGGTCGCTTAATAAGATTGATTATAAACAAGAATAACCTACTCACTTATAAGACATAGGTTTCTCAAAACGTTTAAAGGAGAATTATGTTTTAAAGGATTTAAAACTATGAACTACGAAACCTTTTTCTAAAATGAGAAACTTGAGCATTCGAAATTAGGCAAACTTGAACGTTTGGAAAATAAGGTTGTTACTTGATTTTACAAAGGAAAGCATTTTGGTTTGCTTAACAATGTTAGTCACTCAAATTTTATACTACGGGTATCGGGTGACCTTTGTAAAAGAAATGGATCTTAAAGGGAATTTAACGGACGTAGTACTTTAAGGTTAAAATCCGGACTTTGACATAAAATGAAAGTACCTTGAGTCGTGTGTAACTTGCTTATGCTTGTTGTTATGAAACTTGACCATGTTACGTGTGATAGCCTTGTTGTGCAATCGTGTTCTACTCGACTACGGGTCATCCGAATGTATTTCACTTGATTACGGGTCATCCGGAATGTATTTCACTTGATTACCGGTCTCATCCGAATGTATTTCACTTGACACGGTCATCCGAATGTATTTCACTTGATTACCGGGTCATCCGAATGTATTTCACTTGATTACGGGTTCATCCGGAATGTATATCACTTGACTACGGTTCATCAGAATGTATTTCATCGACTACGGTTCATCCGGAATGTATTCCACACGTTTCTATATTGGGTCCATAAGATGGGCCGAGACACGTTATCGTATCACATGATTTGTACCTAGACCGGCGGTGAGGAAGAAGTTCCACAGGCGTGAGGATGACTTTGAGGCGTGAGTCACGACTTGACATCGCTTACATGTTGTGAATGTAGTTTGGTTATCATACATGTCTCCGCTTTATATAGACTATTATGATTTCATTTCTGATTTTCTGATTTCACATACTTGGTACTGTTATCTTGACCTCCTTCGAGTGCGTTCATCTGCATGAGTAAAAGGTACATTTGTCGATCCCGCTTTTAGGATCACCTTTCAGCGTATTGGAAGCTCCGTTCCTTCGGAGGCTTATCTTTGGTATGTTACTCGAGTGCAGATTCTTATACATTCGAGGGTATGGCGGGGCCTGTCCGTCATAGTTGTAAAAAAATCTTAGAGTGCAGAGTAATTGTGGCGGTGTGGTTTGTAAAGGATAAGCTGTCGTATTTATGTATATATGATGAAGGCAAGCTGCTGGTTGCTTTGTTTATTTATCTTTTCTCTTAATTCATGTTCATGTTTTTTATTTCCGCTGATTTTCTCTGATGTTGTATCACTAGGGTGCCCGGGGTAAGGCACCAGTCACGGGCCCGGGTTCGGGTCGTGACATAACATACCTGATCCTATTGAAGAGTTTGTTACAACTGATGCAGGTGAAAATGTCCATACACAAGTGGGACCTGATGCAGCTGAAAATGCTCAGACAACAGAAGGACCTCACAGTCCTTCCTCCTACTCAGATGCCATTACACAGACCACAGATATGCAGGAGAATACTGGGGAACCACATGTTACAGCTTGGAGATCATCCAGACTGAGAAGACCACCAACATGGATGAAAGACTTTGTCTCACACTCAGACACTGTCAAGTATCCACTGTCTAATTATCTTAGTTATGCAGGACTATCCTTGTCTTACCAGAGCTGTGTAGCAAAGTTGTCTGAGGATCATGAACCACAAAGCTACTCTGAGGCAGCTGGAGACAACAGGTGGGTAGATGCCATGAAGGCAGAGATTATAGCCCTGGAGGACAATCATACTTGGAACATAGTGGATTTGCCTGCTGGGAAGAAAGCTATTGGCTGCAAGTGGGTGTACAAAATCAAGTATAGAGCCACTGGGGATATAGAAAGGTTTAAAGCAAGATTGGTTGCCAAAGGATATAACCAAAGAGAAGGAATAGACTATCAAGACACATTTTCACCTGTGGTAAAAATGGTCACTGTGAGAGCTGTTGTCTCAATTGCTGCAGCAAAGGGATGGAGTGTGCAACAGATGGATGTGTTCAATGCATTTTTGCAAGGTGATCTACATGAGGAAGTTTATATGTGTATTCCACAGGGGGTGGAACACAAACAAGGGAAGGTCTGCAAGCTTGCCAGATCACTTTATGGCTTGAAACAGGCCTCAAGGCAATGGAACATAAAACTTGTCACTGCATTAGTATCTGATGGCTTTCAACAGAGTCCTCTGGATCATTCTCTCCTCACAAAGAAGGTGGATGGCAAAATAGTGGTGATATTGGTGTATGTGGATGACTTGTTCATCACAGGTGATGATGCTTTGCTGATTACAGAGACCAAGGTTACACTGCAGAATCATTTCAAAATCAAAGACCTGGGTGACTTAAGGTACTTCCTGGGTTTTGAGTTTGCTAGAAACAAAAATGGGATAGTGATGCATCAACGTAAGTATTCTATGGAATTGGTGGCTGACATGGGGCTGGCAGGAGCCAAACCAGCAGCATCTCCTATAGAGTGGAATTCCAAATTAACATCTTTTGTGTATGATCAGCAGTTGCAAGATAAGGCAGCAAGCTCAGATGGCCCTCCTGATCCTCTTCTGACCAATCCTCCTGAGTATCGTCGACTGATTGGAAGGTTGCTATACTTGACCAACACGAGACCAGATATAGCTTTCGCAGTTCAAAATCTCAGCCAGTTTATGCAGACACCAAAGTCTTCTCATATGATAGCGGTGAGAGGTGGTCGAATCGTCAGCGGCGCGGGGTTGGGCATTTTCATGCCGACGGCAGACTACGGGTCACGATCGCTATTGCGATGCAGATTGGGCCTCGTGTCTCCACACTAGGATATCAGTTACAGGGTATTTGGTATTCTTTGGTGACTCTCTTATCTCTTGGAAGTCGAAGAAACAACACACCATTTCGCGAAGCTCGGCTGAGGCAGAATATAGAAGCATGGCATCTGTGGTTTCTGAAATTGTATGGATTTCTGGGTTATTCACGAAATGAATACATCGAAGAATCGCCATTCCTGTATATAGTGACAGCAAGCCGGCCATCCAAATTGCGTCAAATCCAGTCTTCCACGAGCGCACAAAACACATCGACATTGATTGTCACTTCATTCGGGAAAAAGTCCAACGAGGTTTGGTATCACCAATGCACATCAACACAGAAAGTCAGCCCGCAGATTTACTCACAAAAGGATTGCTGCAGAGACAACACACTTATTTGTTGTCCAAGCTAGGCGTCAAAAATTTGTTCTTAGCACCTAGCTTGCGGGGGGGTGATGAAATCAGAATTGACCAACAAAGCGGTGCCCAGCGATCCTGATGATGCCCGACCCACGGTCCAATAGGCCTATTAGTTTAGCCTTATTCTAGTTGCTTCCATTTAATAGAATCAATATATACAAATACTTGTATTTTCTGTTTTGGATCATTATTCAATATACTAAAATGTAGAAAAGCTTCCTCAAACCTCTTTCTCTCTCACTAGTCTTCTTCACCTCTAACCTGTTTCTTCTTCGTCGAAATTGTTACTATGCAGTTTGATTCACCAACTGAATCAAACATGCAAATTGAGATTTGTGATCTTAACACTGCGGCTTAATTACTGGTCATACAAGGTGGGAGGAGAACAGATCATAAAAGAAGCTTAATCTTAAAAGCTATATTATTGTTAAGGAGATTGAAATTCGTTTTACAGGTTTCATTGGCATAACGTCCTTGTTAATATTCTACTAATTTGTTAGTTAAAATTTTAACAATAAATAGTTGAGGAAAATATATGAAAAGTTGTAAAAAGCAATACTCCTAGATGAAGGACATACTAGTGCACGCAAAACTGTGCATACATCTGCAAGGAATCAAAATTATTGGTTTTCATTTCCATTCTTTTGGCAGAAATATTGAGAAGGATAGTTAAACGTGCAGTGACAAATTTGGCAATGAAAACGGCAACGAAATCCCGAAGAGGATATTTTCACTCACGAGGAGAAGAGTACAAACAACGGCAAAATTAAGTTCACTAAAAATGCCTTAAAATTTAATACTACTATATGTATTAATTTATTCCATAATTGTTTTTTGATATATATACGTAATATAATTTGTTTCTATACAGTACTACTATAATTTGCTGATAAGAGAATTAATTAAGCATGCTTTAATCTATATGATTAGGCCACTCAGCACAAGTGTAATAACAATAGAGTTTATGTTCTGTATATCGTTAGTGTAATTTTTTTCATAATCAAATTATCTCAATGGTAATATTTGTATTGTCAATCTTTCTTCAATATTTTTCATCATCACATTTTACTCTTGCATGTCTTTCGAACTATTTCTGAAAAATGATTTTCTTGACCCGTGAGTCTATCAGATAGCTACCCGCAAGGGTAGTCAAGTTGGTGTAGCAGTAGAGCGCGGGACCGCAAGGTCACGAGTTCGATCCCCTGCATAAACCTTCTTGGTTGAGTCTGTCACACATGGCTTGTCAAGTGTGGTTAAACGGCTGACGTGGTTTGCAGGCTATTGCGTCAGTCCGGGGTTTACCCAGAGCGCACTCGAAAGAGTAGCGGTTGCGGGTTCCTTTGTCAACAAAAAAAAAACAATCTCTCTAGCTATATCTACAAAAGTAGGGTAATGTCTGAGTACACATCACCCTTCCCATAACTACTTGTGAAATTATACTGAGTATGTTGTTGTTATTGTTGTAATCATCTTAATAATATTTATAGGCAAACCTTCATAAATTGTGAGATTGTAACTTGAAAATAAAAGAAGCTACTATCCGTTCAGTGACGGAGTCAGCAAGCAAATTCTAGTGGTACAGAGATGTTTTTGTGCAACAAAAAAAATTGATCGAAAAAAATTAAAACGCACTGTTTCACCCACCTTTTCATTCAAAACACATCGTTTTGATCGAAAATTTCTAAAAACTGATGGTGCAGTTGCACCACCTTGCTTCACGTGGCTCCGCCACTGTTCTGTTACAACAAAAATACGTGATTTTATAATATAAGAGTATCTAAACGTGTGTATATAACTTAAAAGAGATTTCTCACGACTCTCCTTTTTCTTGGTTTAAAATCTTGGCCAGCTTTTGTCAATGCCGATTAAGATACTAGACACACGTTTACCAATATAAGTATCACTTTGTATTTCATGAATTTAGATTCTCGAAGTTACTTGGCTATGTTTATTTTGTCAATGCCGATTAAGATTCTCGAAAATAGATTGTATTTTGTATCTACCTATCGACTACTGATTAACACTTATTTATTTTTATAAGATCATGTTGCAACAGTTTTTATTTAGTTGTCACTTTTCCCCTTCATTTTGCAATTGGGATTAACACTTTGTACCTTTGAAACGCAATAAACCACTTATCCTGTGTCGCGATATTTGTGTGCTTACGCAAGTGTACGTATCGCTAAAGTAATAAAGTCTGTAAGATCGAGTTATCGTCCACAGAGACTGTTTTATCAAGTACCGACTAGCTAATCTTTAGTTTCTATTTGTTAACCGTAATTTTGTTTGGGTTTTGTTACTAAGAACTACAATTAAAGTAAAGTGCAGAAAATAAACTATTATGATAATACTTCGGGTTTAAGACAGTTATGAAGAAAATTAGGATTTTCATTCTCCTCAATTATCCACTCTTTTACTTGTTAGACTAATGATTCTTCTTCTTATTAAGATAGCAGGTTAACGAACATGTTATATATTCCGGTTAGGACATATAAAAACTCAACCTTATGCAGAAACCTTCTATATTTCTATGATAGATTTTACCACACATGAGGATTAAGAACAATAACCTTAAACACTACACAAATATCAATTATACCAACATCCTGGACTCGTAGCTTTAACTCTTTTCAACATCAATGAGGGCTCTCCCTGTGGCTAGGAATGGTCTTCCAAGGATAATGAGCATATTCTCATCTTCTTCCATATCCAGGATGAGTAAGTCAGCAGGAAAGATGAATTTGCCCACTTTCACCAATACATCTTCAATTATGCCTCAGGGATGTACGATTGAACGATCTGCTAGCTGCAAGTTGACTGTTGTCGGCTTTGCTTCCCCTAACTCAAGTCTGTGAAACACCGATAAGGGCATCAGGTTGATACTTGACCCCAAATCACACAAAGCTCGGTTTCACTTAACATTCCCTATAGTGAAGCTGTCTCGATCTCTTAGCTTCTGGGGCAACTTTCTCTATAAGATGGCATTACATTCCTCCGCCAGCGCCACTGTCTCATATTCTGTCAGTTTCCTCTTTTTAAAAAAGATATCCTTCATGAACTTGACATACGTCGGCATCTGCTCCAAAGCTTCAATGAAAGGGAGATTGATATGCAACTTTTTGAATACCTCTAAGAATTTAGAAAACTGTTTATCTAGAGATTTCTTCTGAAGTCTTTGAGGGTAGGAAATTCTGTCTGTATATTCTCTCATGACTGCTGGTGGAGCCTTCTTTAAAATAGGGCGGTCATCAATAACCCCCTCTTTATCTGCATCAACCGTCTTCTCCAACTCATTCTCCTTTTCAACCAGTGGTTGGGGTGTAACCTGCTCTAACTGTTTACCACTCCTCAAGCTGATTGCCTGACACTACTTCATTGGGTTCATCACTGTGTTGCTAGGGAGATTCCCATGCAGTCTGTCATTCAATTTCTCTTCTAACTGTCCCATTTGAGTCTCCAAGTTCCTAATATAGGATATTGTTTCCGTCATAAATTGCGTTTGGGAGTTGGTGAGAGTTAACAGTGCTGCTCTCAATTCATCATGCTTCTCTTTTGGGATTTGTGGCACAGTGCTTGTTCTTTGGATCGTCACGAGGAGATGGATTAGTGCATTGATATTGCTCACTGGCGAAGTTGTTGTCCTTGGTCATTCCTCCATGAGAAGTTGGGGTAATTTCTCCACCCCGGATTATAGGTGTTGGAGTAAGGATTGTTGTGGGGCCTTTGAAAGTTTCCAACTGCCTGAACCTCATCCATAGGTACATTGTTTGAATTCACTGCTGTGCACCTATCAAAAGTATGGGGACCCCCACAAATCTCACAACCCATTGGTGAATGAACGACATTCACGGACATAATATTCTGCTGCAATTGCTTTGTCAAAGTGGCAACTTGAGCAATCAACGCAGTGATAGCATCCAACTCATGAACCCCAACCATTTTTCTGTTGTTTGTTGCTCTCTCATCTGACCACTGATGGTTGTTGGTGGTCATGTCTTCTAATAAATCATGTGCCTCATTGACACTTTTGCTCATGAAAGTTCCTCCTGCAGCAACATCAATAATGGTACGAGTAGTACCACACAACCCATTGTAGAAGATGTGGACCAACATCCACTTTTCAATCCCGGGCACTTCCTCTACAAGTCTTTGAACCACTCTCATGAATCATACAATGATTCTCCCTCCAGCTGATAGAAATTATTAAGCTCTCCTCTAAGCTTTGCTGCCTTCGATGGAGGGAAAAATTTGACAAAAAACTTCTGAGTCAAGTCTTGTCATGTGGTAATGGAGTTCGCCTGCAAGGAGTTCAACCAGCTATTGGCTCAATCCCTAAGTGAGAAGGAAAAAAGCCCAATCGAATAACATCATCAGTAACGCCATTGTATTTAAATGTTGCACACAGTTCTAGAAAATTGGCCAAATGCATATGGGGGTCTTCAGACGGTAACCCCTCAAACTGAACTGAACCTTGAACCATGTGCAAGATCGCTGGTTTGATTTCGAAGTTATTGGCCTCTACAGCGGGTAGCCTGATGCATGTCTGCACCCCTGTAATTGTTGACAATACATAGTCCTTTAAGCTCATCTCTGCAGGATGCGGGACTTGTCCATGACAGTCGGTAACTCATCATTCACCTCATTGTTGTTTTGCTGATTTTTCATTGTTAAAAAAATCAGTAATTCTTTTATCTTTCCTGTTCTGTTTGCACAATTTTTTAATTTCAGGATTCAGAGGGACAAGTGTGTCTCTTCCTCTTCTGCTTCACATAAACAAGTTCCTGAAATCAATCAAAAATAATACAATATATCAAGGCAGAAATGTGTTCTAAAATAAAAATAAAAAAATAAAAACCAAATTAGAAATAAGACTAGATAATGATAGTACGTCAGTCCCCGGCAACGGCGTCAAAAACTTGTCGCGATATTTATGTGCTTACGCAAGTGTACGTATCGCTAAAGTAATAAAGTCAAAGGCTGAGTTATAAATCATGAGATCGGTTTATCAAATGCGAGCTAGCTAATCTTTAGTTTCTATTTGGTAATCGTAATTTTGGTCGGGTTTTGTTACTAAGAACTACAATTAAAGTAAAGTACAGAAAATAAACTAATTATGATAATATTTCGGGTTTAAGACAGTTATAAAGGAAATTAGGGTTTCCAATCTCCTCAGCTATCCACTCTTTCACTTGTTAATGCAAGACTAATGATTCTTCTTCTTATTAAGATAACAGGTTAACGAACATGTTCTATATTCCGGTTAGGACATATAAAAACTCAATCTTATGCAGAAATCTTCTATATTTCTATGATATATTTTACCACACAGGAGGATTAAGAACAATAACCTTAAACACTATACAAGTATCAGAGTACTTTCGTCCGCAATTTTATCTTATGTCTAGACAACTATAACATATTCAAATCTCCCTTTTCAGATCTCAATTCGAAATCATATACGTTATGACAATTAATGACCAATTAATTATCAAGTAGTCAATACAAATTGAATAGATCTTAATATAGTTGAAGAAGAAATTAATAACTATGCATTAACTTATGAAAAGAGTTTCAAGTTGAATTGACGGAAAACTCTAATAAAGAAATTAGCTCCTAGATATTGTCATGCTAAGAACTAATTTAATATCCAACATAGACTGAAATAAAACAAATGAAAGAAAAAGCACTTGAACAAAAGTCTCCAATTCTAGTTTTGCCTCCGTTCTCGCCTCCAAAAGTTTGATCTGAGATATGAGAGGGTTTCATGGTTTTATATCTGAGCAAAAACCTCATTTCGGACCATTGTACCCTTATGAAAAATTGACCCTTTTTATGAAAAACACGCGTTGGCGCCGCGGCGCTGCTGCCAAGCGTTGCGGCCCTAATATGCCAAAAATTGACTGGAACTCTCTGGAATTACTGCACCGCGGCGTTCACGACGGTAATTTTCTTTCTTCAGCTACTGGAAATTCAGCGCCTCGGCTCTAATTCCTTCGGCCGCAGCTCATCAGCGTCGCGGCCCTTGACACTGTTTCGTCCAGATTTTGCCAGATTTCTTCCATTCTTCCTGGGACTCCTTTGGTTTGATTGCTTGAGCTTTGCTTGTGCAATTTCATCCTCAATTCAGCTCATTTCATCCTCAATTCGGTATTTTCTCCTTTAGAACGATTGTGACTCAAAAGAAAGAAAAACAACTCTAACACTATATTAAACTCAAAAGAAAAGAACAAAATACTCACTAAAAATGACTCAAAAATATATATAAAATAGACTCAACATCTTGTAGCTACAATAATCGAAAGAAATGATCTGAAAAAGATTTAAAAAAAAATAGTAACTGAAGTAAGAACTTTCGGCAGTTTACTCTGCTTTTTTACAAATTAACTTTTTTTTTATATATAAAGATAGCCTTAGCACATTTATAGAATCTTCATTCACCGCTTAATTTTATTAACAGTCTATTAAAGTAGTACTTACCTTTTGTCTTCGAGACAACAAAAAATTATGAAAAGAAGGTGCCATGCGTGGTAGGTAGGAGACTCATTGATCTTACGTTGCTTTATTATTTAATATAATATCATCACTTAAAAAGCATGGTTTTGATAATTTAAATCAAGACATTATTAACAATCTCACAATTGAATTCTAATGACTAGTGTGTCCAACACCCCCCCCCCCCCCAAACTTACTTGACGAGGAATCATTTCTCGCGAACAAACATAACCCCTACACACACCTAGGAGCACCCCTTCCTGCATATCCATACAAGATCCGAGTAGGCGGGTCGAGGTACCCACTACTCGGAGTACCCTCCCAAAAGAAAAAAGATGTGTCTGTCAGGTTCGGTTCGACTTGATTCAATAGAGACTGGATTCCGCCTACCAAAATTTCCAAGAGTTTTCATCCTTATTTGTTGACACCCAATTTTGACCCATCTTTTAGCCATTTCTTGCAATTTTAAGCATTTTAGGACACCGCATTTTAATTATCATTTTTTGCATTTTTTACATATATTCTATGTTTATTTCTCCGCAAAATGGCATTGCATCTTTTTATTTTAAATTAAGCATGATGTCTTTGTTAATATTATGTTTGTATTATTATTACACCGTCGTTTTATTTTAATAATATTTGCATCTCTTTAAATAATTAATTGGCACCGCATTTTTTCTTTTAATTAGGCATTAAACATTTCTTAAATATTACATTTTATTATTATAGCGTTCTGCATTTTTATTTTGATAATTTTGTACCTTTAAATAATTTTTTTCTTTTAAATAATTAATCCGTTTTGCATTTTTTGTCAAGCCAGTCCAATCCGCCAAAAACCGAAGCCCAAACTGAGGCCCAAAAATGAAGCCCAGTACCCCTTTCATCTTTTCCCTCCAATACCCAATACCCAAATACCAAACTCTAAACCTAAATATCTACCCTATAAATAAAAACTCTACCCCTAACTAAATTCCTCTCAGCCGTCGTCTACCCCTCTCTCTATCTTTAACTAACCTTCCCAGCAGCAACCCTAAAAAATCCCCCCTGCAGATTTTTCCTCTCCCTCACACTCTCCCGCCGCCTTTCGCCGGAGTTCCATCTCGGGTGAACTCCTACCCTTCAGCCGCCCAAAACGCGCACACACAACACAAAAACCCTAGGGCAGCCGCACAAGCCCCTTTATCATCCCTCTCTATTTTCATCTTTTAAAACCCTCCCCCTTTGCATTTCCGTCGACCTTGCCGCCTGTCGCGCCCTTTTCCGACCGCGACATTTTCTATAGCGAGCCCTGCTCAAAATGCAATGTTAGAAAATAAGTAAAATAATGCTAAGTAGTTAAAAAAGAGGCTTAAAGGTTTTAAAATGTTGGAAGATGCTTAAAGGTGTTAAAAAGGTGTTTAAAAAATGCTAAAGGGATGCTAAAATTGCAAAAGAGGCTAAAGTTTAAAAGGGTGCTAAAATGCTAAAGGTTTGCTAGAATGCTAAGGTGCTAAGGGTTCGCGGAGTCGCCACCTAATTATTTGGGTGAATTAGGACACCTAAATGTTTAACTAGTTTGAAGTAAAACATTAACTCCATTTTAATGGTCTGCTAAACTTAATGAGATTCTGGGTAAGGGTTCTTTATTAATCTAGAGGGAAGGGGTTAGGCACCCTCTAAGATCCGCTAACTTGCGGTTGTCCTGCCAAACCTAGGTTGATTATTATGCTAGAGAAAATGCATGTTTAAAAAGATGCTGCAAATATTTTATAAAAGAATGCGTTGCATTTTGGATAAAGATTTATAAGACTAATGCTATAAGAGTACATATAAAGTTTAAACGTATGACATTGTATTATTTATGAGAAAATGACGTAAGATTGATTTGTTGACTAAATGTATGTATTTACTTGCTAACTTAATCTTTATTAACGCAAGTATGTCATGATGCCTAAAATACTTAATTTTGCACTTGAGAAGAATCTATACCTAAATTAGATATGCAAATTAAATTGTTAGGCAAAAGTTTAGACATGCATGTTAAGCCCTAACGTAAGTAACCTAAAGGGAATTGGCTCCTAAACTAGAGGTTCGAGGTTTAGATACTATAATTATTCTATTAATTAATATAGCGTTAGACAAATAATTTACAATAAATAAATGAATGGGGGCGGGGTAGAAGATAATAAGATGACTCGAGGAATGGCGAAGCTATTTCGCCTCTGGCTTGGAATTTCTGATGCAGGGATAAATGCATGTAGATGTGGGTCTTCGCATTTGCCACGATGAGTCTCGCCATGAGACTCTTTGTTGCTCGATGCGTGCCGTGTAAAAAAAGAAAAAAGATAAGGATTAGCATATGTCTCCAACTTTATCAAATAATAAATGCATATTGATACAAGATTTAACACATTTGAGTCACTTCCTTTCGGTTTGAAAGAAAAGAGAGCGAGCCAACATTGTTCCAAGCAATTTAATAAGAATTGGGCACTTTTCATATCTGTGATAAAGCGAGCGAGCCAAAAATATAGCAAGTCCATCATCAGCATAGAACAAACTCAATACAAATAAATTTTCAAATTCAGAAGAAGACTAAACCTGTCCAGATTTGGGCCTAGAATAACTTAGATGACATACATATTTTAAGTGTATTTTCTTAGTACATTAGCATCACGAAGTAAGGACGCGGATGGAGTTACCAACGACGACCAACATTCGATATACAAAACCAAAGAATCGACTAACATACTGATGAAAGCAAGCCTCCAAAGTATAATAGAGATTTAACTCAGGATGGTATATTTATTTACGGGCCAATTAAGGTTTACAAACATGATGTCGCTTAACACTTAATAACAAGACAAACACACATTAAGCTTTTAACTTAAGTATTCCCAGACTAACATGTGATCAATCCAGATATAAACCGAGGCCCGCGAAACCGATTCAGATTCATATAATGACACTAACAATCATAGCGGCAAATATAGAAACGAGAACACGAATTAGCATAAAGGGGCGAGATTCGAAAGGGATGATAGATTTACCTTCTCCACGTGAACCGAGGCGTGTATCAGTGTCGGTCCAATCGACGGGTTTTGGGGTTTTGCGATGCGAATGAAAGGTCGACTGTCTCAATTTCTGACTCTGTGTGTGTTCTTAACTGCTGCTAAGGGTCTCCGATGCCTTCTGAGTTGCTGACTATGGCTAAGGGTGTGGGCTCTGCTCCCTAAGCCCTTAATCGATCCCTAAATTGCTATGTGGTTGCCCTCGACTCCGCTCTGAATTCCCTCCGTCGATGCTCTGTTTCGATGCTATGGGTATGCTGCCTTTACTGTGCTCGATTGCATGTGCTTATATAGCCCTCCTTTGAGTTCTAATAATGGTAAGTAAATAAAGGCGGATTGGGACGAGATTTGGTGCTGATTCGATCGTGATTTAGGGATTTTATTATGGACGATTCGTATGTGATTTCGATTTGAAGGGATTTGGTTAGGTTATGGTAAGAGGAGCTGTCTGGGGTGCGTGGGTAAGGGAAGTGGGGTGCAGTATTTCCGGCGAGAATCGCGGGGGCTGGGGGCGTGGGTGCTGGCGGCGGTTGCTAGGTATTCTAGGGCAGCGTTTTGATGGACGATGGGGAGGTGAGGGAGAGAAAGGAGGGCTGAGGGTCTTTGGGTCGATAATGGGAAAGAATAGGGAAATAATGGGCTGCGGTAGGGGGCTGGGTAGAGGGGACTGGGCCTGCGCTGGGTTTGGGTAGTGGGCTGCGAATTAAGGGTTGATTAATTAGGGTGTTTAATTAGTCTTTTAATTAGGTATTTAATTCTAGGAGTTAATTTAATAACATAAATTGCTTATATTATTTAGGTGCTTTATTAAAATTATTACAAGAATAAAATGGGCGTGCTATTTAATTAATGCTTAATATTTTAGAATGCGGTGCTATTAAAATCTTATTATTGCATTATTGCGAAGTTAAATTAAAATTGAATTGAGTTTAGATTAAATTATTTAAATGCCAAATGCAAGTATGATTTTAAGAATTGTTTAAAGCTTTTTTTTTTTTTTTATAAATGCGTATTTATTAAATCGTGTATTAGATTAAAAAATTGATTTTAAATTACAAATGATTACTAATAAATGCGGCTATGCTACCTGACACGACGTTATCGCTAAATTATTTATTTTATGCATTTATTAATTATTAAGAATTACGACAGAGCTTACAATTAGTTAATGCGGGCGCGGGACTCTAAGTGTTTAAAACTCTACGTAAGACGCGATGCCATTATTAAATTATGTATTTATGCATGTATTTATGTTTTATCGCTGCATTTATTGTAAAAAATCATAAAAATTATTTTACGAGATTAGTCTAATTTTATAGTCAATGGCTGGACGAGAGGGTCAAAATTGGGTGTCAACAGCTGTCCCTCTTTGTATGGAGATGATGGAAGAATCTTCGGACAAAGACGTTGACTCATAGCCAATTTTGTCTCGATCTTCAGAATTGCAAAATCTTTGGCGGGTAGACAAGTGGCGAAAATCAAAAAGCGTCCCGATGTCGAGTTATGGCGACATTTGGGATTCCATGGTCAAAACACTAAGGCGGGCTAACGGACTCAAAAGTCCCGGTGTCGAGTTATGGCGACCTTTGGGCTACCATGGTCAAAACACGGCGCGCTAACGGACTCAAAGTCCCGGTGTCGAGTTATAATGACAACGGGCTATGGTGTAAAAAGTAAAAGAATATAAGCGGCGAACACGGGTGTCTGCTGTGGCTTATGGTCTTTGGGTTCTACGGTGATGTGAGCGAGTGGGACGGCGGCAGGCGCTACGCGTCGTTGGGAAGGTTGGCCCGGCATTGCCGGTTATTTGTAAGAGAAAATCCACGTTGTGCTCCCGCTCTGCGCATGCTAAGACTTGAACAAGCGGTTAGTGCATAGCATTAAGCGAAAAATGATGATGTATAATTTTAAAAGTAATGCAACTGAGTAAAAAGGTTATCTGCAAAAGTGTGATACTGCTTTGTGTTGATGCGATGTTGCGAATCTTTGTGATTTTCGCCTTGCGCGGATGTGTTGCGATTGTGAGCGGGTATGTTGTTCTTCTGCGCAATTGCCCGTAGACTAAAGCTCGAGAAAGAGTTAGTGCATAAGCGCTAAGACGAGAATAATAAAGCATGCGTAAGAAATGCAATTTGGGAGTATAGAAATCGCCCTGCGTGATATCTTGATGATGGCGTCGTTGCGGACTTGTTGTCTTGATAAGCGTCATTGCTTGGGCGTGTTCTTCTTTGGCGTCGTTGCGTAGACTTGCCGATTACGTCGTTATGCGGGCGTGTTCTTCTTTGGCGTCGTTGCGTGGACTTGCTTTCGATTACGTCGTTATGCGGGCGTGTTCTTCTTGGCGCCGTTGCATGGACTTGCGATTACGTCGTTATGCGGGCGTGTTCTTCTTTGGCGTCGTTGCGTGGACTTCTTGATTACGTCGTTATGCGGGCGTGTTCTTCTTGGCGTCGTTGCGTGGACTTCTGATTACGTCGTTATGCGGGCGTGTTCTTCTTGGCGTCGTTGCATAGACTTGATGTGCTGATAACGTCGTTGCCCGGACGTGTTGCTGCTGGCGTCGTTGCGTAGACTTCTTTGTGTTGATAACGTCGTTACTGGGCGTGTTCTTTGCTCTGTAGAATGAATGCTCCTGCAAGCTAAGCTTGAGAAAACGTTAGTGTATACCTGTTTAAATGAAATGATAAATACATATGAGGAGTGCAATTTTATGGGTAGAGATGTCATCCCTGAGATGTTGTCTTTGCACGGACATGCTGAACGTTGCAGCTGACGAATTGCCATGATGCCTTTCTTTGTGTGCGATCGTGGGTTGCCAATTTGACTTTATGCTCGAGTTGATGCGCTAGGTTTTGTTGCGGAACTCGAACTTTATTGCGATTGTTGATGCCCCTTTCTGCTGCTGCTGCTCTTGCTGCGGACTTTGGATTGTTGTCATCCTCTGCTTTTGCTGCTTTTCCTGCTTCTGCGAAGAGACTTTTCGTCGTATTTTCCGCTTGGTGCACTTTGCGCTTACATTAATATTAAAGACTGCGCTCGAAAGAAAAATTTGTGAGTTTTGGGGTCGATTCATATTTGACTTATTGCCTTGTTCCTTGATATCTGCGTGCACGCTTGTTTGGACTTGCAACCCCATGCAGTTTCTTACTTGCCCCGATTTTGAAAAGGGTGTCGGCCTAAAATGGGTCTCAATGTAGTTGCTTGTAGGTTATGTGTATTCTTGTCATTTTCAAAGCAAAGGGAAAGTTTCCTAATGGTGTGGCAAAGCGATTTAGTCACTCGTATCCCGTGAGGAATCGGGTCGAACGTAGCTCATTACAAGCGAATATTGGGAAAATTAAAATTTCTAGATGTGGGACCGAAGCCGAGACGGCCGCCTACGTATCCACTAAGGGAATCAGGTCAAACGTAGTTCATTACAAGCAAAAACAACGGAAAACATTATTAAAGCTTAAATACGAGTCTTGAATTATTCTGCTAAATTAAATTGTTCTTTCTTATCCGGGCTCCAGGCGGACCAGAACAAGGGTGCAAATCCAACCGCGCCTTTGCTGCGTGTCATGGCTGGCTGGGTCTTCATGCTGCTATCAATATCTTCTTCTCTTGGCTTCTGCGTGGTGCATGCTCGGATAAATGATTGATTCAGGCGGAGCGGGCTCTGGCCAGGGAATGCCTCTCTTCCTTTGGGGTTCATTGTACTCATTGGGGTAAGCATCCTCGCCGAATGACTCCTCGCGATCAGCTCCCTTACTTTGTCTCTGAGTGTATAACACCTTCCCACATCGTGTCCGATGGCTCCAGAATGGTATGCACAACTTTTGTTTCCATCATGAGCTTTGGACTTGGGATTGGGCACATTCTTTGGAATTGGCTGGAGTATCCCTGCAAACCTCAACCTCTCGTACAACTGCGATAAAGGCTCGGCTAAATGGTTCTTGAGCCTTTTGATTTCGGCCTGCAGGGTTGCCATTTGCTGTGGTAATTGTGCGAGTTGCTCGACCGGATCTATGCTGCCTTTCTCTTCTGAGACCCCTGCTTTGCCTATAGGAACCAAGACAGGTTCCGACTCGTTCCGCTCAGATGCCCGTGCCTTTGATCTTGTGAAGTATTGATGCTCTGCCATTGCTAAGTCAAATACAAATCGACCTTTGGGGGAAGATGCTAAATCTTTCTAAAAATGCAACAAACGGTGTTAGCATAAGGCACATAATTTGCGGGTATGTAGCAGATATATTGCACATAGTACATTCAAACGTTTCCTAACATGCAGGGGGACCTCTTCATGCCAGAGGTAAGCCTAAACGTCACTTATGCGAGATTATGACGGATTTGTCCAAGTCGTCCAACTATAATGCCTTTGTTGGAAATGGCGACCAAATGACGGTGCACTTTTTTCAATTTCAGCATGTCATGATTGGGCTTGGATTTGTCTGTCATTGTCACGCTACGTAATATCTTTGGTTGGTCGTTGGGTTGAGAAACCCGTCGACAAGTTTAGTGTCTTCCTAATTGTGGTGTCGATGCGAGGACCAACCCACCTAAGGTAAATGCACGTGCCCTAAAATAAAGGGTGGTATAGCTCTATCTTAAGTTTCTAAGATTTGGCTTTTCTGGACGCAAGGTTCCCGAGCGGACAACTCGAGTGAGAAGGCTACGCGGCCACCGGTTAGACCGGGCACTCCACGTATGTTACCAACTCTCCTAATTTTGGGTTTTTGAAGAAAGAATTTTGCTGATGCACCAAGCGCACCTCGCATGCAGTGTGTGATTGTGTGAATTTTCCAGAATGGAAGAAATATGAGCGGAATGCCAGTTTAAGGAAAGCAGTAAAGCAAATAGCAATTAAGATGAATAAAACAAAATACAGCACGCGAAAATTAAATGCAAAAATAATGCCAAATAATAACCCTAGGTCTGTTGTGGTTAAGAACCTAAAATCCCCAGTGGAGTCGCCATTTCTGTCGCGCCCTTTGTCGGGCGCGACATTATTTTCTATAGCGAGCCCTGCTCAAAATGCAATGTTAGAAAATAAGTAAAATAATGCTAAGTAGTTAAAAAAGAGGCTTAAAGGTTTTAAAATGTTGGAAGATGCTTAAAGGTGTTAAAAAGGTGTTTAAAAAATGCTAAAGGGATGCTAAAATTGCAAAAGAGGCTAAAGTTTAAAAGGGTGCTAAAATGCTAAAGGTTTGATAGAATGCTAAGGTGCTAAGGGTTCGCGGAGTCGCCACCTAATTATTTGGGTGAATTAGGACACCTAAATGTTTAACTAGTTTGAAGTAAAACATTAACTCCATTTTAATGGTCTGCTAAACTTAATGAGATTCTGGGTAAGGGTTCTTTATTAATCTAGAGGGAAGGGGTTAGGCACCCTCTAAGATCCGCTAACTTGCGGTTGTCCTGCCAAACCTAGGTTGATTATTATGCTAGAGAAAATGCATGTTTAAAAAGATGCTGCAAATATTTTATAAAAGAATGCGTTGCATTTTGGATAAAGATTTATAAGACTAATGCTATAAGAGTACATATAAAGTTTAAACGTATGCCATTGTATTATTTATGAGAAAATGACGTAAGATTGATTTGTTGACTAAATGTATGTATTTACTTGCTAACTTAATCTTTATTAACGCAAGTATGTCATGATGCCAAAATACTTAATTTTGCACTTGAGAAGAATCTATACCTAAATTAGATATGCAAATTAAATTGTTAGGCAAAAGTTTAGACATGCATGTTAAGCCCTAACGTAAGTAACCTAAAGGGAATTGGCTCCTAAACTAGAGGTTCGAGGTTTAGATACTATAATTATTCTATTAATTAATATAGCGTTAGACAAATAATTTACAATAAATAAATGAATGGGGGCGGGGTAGAAGATAATAAGATGACTCGAGGAATGGCGAAGCTATTTCGCCTCTGGCTTGGAATTTCTGATGCAGGGATAAATGCATGTAGATGTGGGTCTTCGCATTTGCCACGATGAGTCTCGCCATGAGACTCTTTGTTGCTCCAGTGCGTGCCATGTAAAAAAAAAGAAAGAAAGATAAGGATTAGCATATGTCTCCAACTTTATCAAATAATAAATGCATATTGATACAAGATTTAACACATTTGAGTCACTTCCTTTCGGCAGTTTGAAAGAAAAGAGACGAGCCCACAACATTGTTCCAAGCAATTTAATAAGAATTGGGCACTTTTCATATCTGTGATAAAGCGAGCAGGCCAAAAATATAGCAAGTCCATCATCAGCATAGAACAAACTCAATACAAATAAATTTTCAAATTCAGAAGAAGACTAAACCTGTCCAGATTTGGGCCTAGAATAACTTAGATGACATACATATTTTAAGTGTATTTTCTTAGTACATTAGCATCACGAAGTAAGGACGCGGATGGAGTTACCAACGACGACCAACATTCTGATATACAAAAAACCAAAGAATCGACTAACATACAATGAGAAAGCAAGCCTCCAAAGTATAATAGAGATTTAACTCAGGATGGTATATTTATTTACGGGCCAATTAAGGTTTACAAACATGATGTCGCTTAACACTTAATAACAAGACAAACACACATTAAGCTTTTAACTTAAGTATTCCCAGACTAACATGTGATCAATCCAGATATAAACCGAGGCCCGCGAAACCGATTCAGATTCATATAATGACACTAACAATCATAGCCAGCAAATATAGAACAGAACACACGAATTAGCATAAAGGGACGAGATTCGAAAGGGATGATAGATTTACCTTCTCCGGCGAACCGAGGCAGACGTGTCGGTCCCAATCGACGGGTTTTGGGGTTTCGCGATGCGAATGAAAGGTCGATCGCTCAATTTCGACTCGTGTGTTCTTAATCGCTGGCAGGGTCTCCGATGCCTTCTGAGTTGCTGACTATGGCTAAGGGTGTGGGCTCTGCTCCCTAAGCCCTTAATCGATCCCTAAATTGCTATGTGGTTGCCCTCGACTCCGCTCTGAATTCCTCCGCGTCGATGCTCGCTTTGCTTATGGGTATCTTGCCGCTTTATCGTGCTCGATTGCATGTGCTTATATAGTCCTCCTTTGAGTTCTAATAATGGTAAGTAAATAAAGGCGGATTGGGACGAGATTTGGTGCTGATTCGATCGTGATTTAGGGATTTTATTATGGACGATTCGTATGTGATTTCGATTTGAAGGGATTTGGTTAGGTTATGGTAAGAGGAGCTGTCTGGGGTGCGTGGGTAAGGGAAGTGGGTGCGTGATTTCGCGAGAATCGCGGGTGGGCGTGGGTCTTGGCGGTTGCTAGGTATTCTAGGGCAGCGTTTTGATGGACGATGGGGAGGTGAGGGAGAGAAAGGAGGCCGAGGTCTTTGGGTCGATAATGGGAAAGAATAGGGAAATAATGGGCTGCGGTAGGGGGCTGGGTAGAGGGGACTGGGCCTGCGCTGGGTTTGGGTAGTGGGCTGCGAATTAAGGGTTGATTAATTAGGGTGTTTAATTAGTCTTTTAATTAGGTATTTAATTCTAGGAGTTAATTTAATAACATAAATTGCTTATATTATTTAGGTGCTTTATTAAAATTATTACAAGAATAAAATGGGCGTGCTATTTAATTAATGCTTAATATTTTAGAATGCGGTGCTATTAAAATCTTATTATTGCATTATTGTGAAGTTAAATTAAAATTGAATTGAGTTTAGATTAAATTATTTAAATGCCAAATGCAAGTATGATTTTAAGAATTGTTTAAAGCTTTTTTTTTATTTTTTATAAATGCGACGCTATTAAATGCATGTATTAGATTAAAAAATTGATTTTAAATTACAAATGATTACTAATAAATGCGGCTATGCTACCTGACACGACGTTATCGCTAAATTATTTATTTTATGCATTTATTAATTATTAAGAATTACGACAGAGCTTACAATTAGTTAATGCGGGCGCGGGACTCTAAGTGTTTAAAACTCTACGTAAGACGCGATGCCATTATTAAATTATTTATTTATGCATGTATTTATGTTTTATCGCTGCATTTATTGTAAAAAATCATAAAAATTATTTTACGAGATTAGTCTAATTTTATAGTTAATGGCTGGACGGGAGGGTCAAAATTGGGTGTCAACACCGCCGCCCCAGAGCTCCGGCTAGCCTCCCACCAGCCCATCCCGTCGCCCTCTCCCCTGTCCCCTCAACTCGTCGACCACCACTGTTCGAACCCCACACCCCTATTCCCGTCACCACTGTCTCAACGCCGGAGCACCCAGCTCCGGCGAACCACTGGTCCCATCACCTCTAGCTCCGACGAACCGTCCCCTCGCCACTGCTCTAAACCACCTGGAGGCGTCGCTCCGTCATTTCGCCGACGAGGCGACGTCGACCCCTTTCCCCTTTACATTGCGTTGATGTTGTTGGTTATGTTGGACTGAGTAATCTGCATCTTTATGATATCTTGCCGGAGTTTCTAAAACTCCGGCGACTTATCTTGGTCTCATCTTTCGGTTGTTCTCTGTTTAGGATCTTTTGGTTATTGCTGGTTGATGGATTTATTTTTTAATTCAATTTTTGGGTCTGGTTTGCTGTTCCTTTTGGGCTGAAATTTACACTGACATGTCCTCTGTTCCGGCGACTTTTGTTTGTTATTCCTGTTGGGTTTATTCTGTTTCGTTTCGACAGACTGAACTTTCCGATAATACTCTAAATCCAGATGTGTTCGTTGTGTTGCTTGCTGCTTCTTCGTTTATGCCTTACGTTTTGTGGACTGTTTTTACGTTTTTGCCCCTTTATTTTTATTAAACTGATTTTAAAGAACAGATACTACACTGTTGTTATTTTACGTTTGGACATGATACTACACTTTAATTGGCCAATGAAAAAGTTATCCGTCGATATTGAGGCCTCCACAGTTGCAAAGACGGAAAATAAAATAAATGAAGGTTTCAGGGCAATGATGATTTCTTCCACTTACACCGGATAATCAAGATACGTTGGCAGGGCGAATTCTCGCAGCCGCACTTGTTTAGGCTGTCCCACTTTATTTTTATATATCTGAGCCCTCTGTGTTTAAAACTATTACTGTTTTGGCGCGGATCCGAAGGTTTTATTTATTTTATTGTTTCTAGCAATAATGGCCGATGAAGGAATCTCCGTCTGATTTCCAAGGCCTCCCTGTACAAAGACGGATTTATTTTTTGGCTTTACTTATTGATTCTTGTTATTGCTTTTAAAATTATTTATTCTTACTAACACTTTTTACTAAGTATTTATGCAGGTATCCGGAGATGCATTTCAAAAGAATGTCCCAGAGTTTTATTTTATGTCGCATTTAATTTTAGTTTTATTATTATGTATTGCATTTTATTTTAATTGTAAATTATGAAAACTGCTTAGAATATGTAGAATAAAAAGACAATAAATAATTAACCTAGGTTTGAACGGATAACCGCAAGTTAGCGGATCTTAAAGGATGTCTAACCCCTTCCCTTTAGGATAATAAAGAACCCTAATCCAGAATCTCATTAATTTTGCAGACCATTAAATGGAGATTAATTGTAATATTTTATTGCAATAAATCAAGTGTCCTAATTCACTTAATTAATTAGTTGTCGACTCCTCAAAATCAGCATTATTGCTCCATCCGGAGAACCGCGCCAAAGAGCAATGTTTCCAACATCGTTCATACCCCGAGGTCAAAAACGGGTGCGACATTATTACTAGAATTAGCCCTGCCTTTCGATCGATACACAGTTGAGGAGGCCGATCACGAACGCTACAGGTGTGGGAGCGATCCTGGTCAGGGAAGGCTAAGACGACACCTCACATATGGGTAGCAAGAGGGTGTTTATGCCCCGACGGTGGGGCCTTATGGGGAATTTCTTAATCTACGAACGGGATTTAACCTTACCTTCCTTTCCCATGACTGAAAGCTGCCTAAACTAGATCAATGTTAATGTCCGAAGAGGTTGAATGCGAGGTTTTCATAAAAAAAAAAAAAGTCAGGGGGAAGTCTTCTCCCTCTCAGGCTAAAGAGTAAAGATAGCCCTTGCCCTCTAATACATGTCACATTGGATTTGCTAGTATTCCTACGGGGCTTAGTATTCCGAAGAGTCATCCTAATCCATGTTGCTATATTGCTATGGAACTTACCTTAGTGTCCATTGTGACCTTATAACAGGCACACTCTATTTCCCCTCTTTGTGACCAATACCCTTCTGGGGAGATAGCAGTGGATACAGATTTACCTTCCGGTAGCTGTTATAAAGAATCAATACCGAGCTACGAGTTTGCTTTTGGCTGCTAAGGACTTGATTACGCTTGGCTTCTCCCTCTATTTTCAGTGGATCTCGCTTTCTTGTCTTGACTTGGGCTTGCGCCTTTGTCCGTTCGTATGGCGTAAAAGTCTCTTCGTCATCTATCTCTTTATGGCCTTCTTTATCATAGCCTTGTTGATCCATCGAATTGAAAGGCAAGGTCAATTAGTTCATTCCTTCAATAGCTCTTTCTTGCTCAAATACATGATCAATAGAGCATTTATCTTCTGGATCATCAGGAGTTCGAAAAGGCCAGAAGTAAACAAAGAGCGGTAGAAGAGAATAAAGTGTTGCGCCCATTCTTGTGGATGTTGTGGAATTATCTACGGGTACTCGTCCACTTAGTTGACCTCGCCTCCCACTACAGCAGTAGCGCTGGCATGTAATAAGTTTCTGATCCAACTTCTCCTAATGGGAGGCATTCTGATACCATAGCATGAACCGAAAAGCAAACTCTTCCTCTCGAAAATGAGCTAGCATAAACCACTTGCTTCAAAGCTCAAGGTTCTTCTATAGAAAATCTATTGATAGTCGTTATATTATATACCGCCGAATGGATAATTTAATTATTGTTTACCAGTTTTAATTTTTTAATCTGAAGAACGTTCAAAGGGGAAAAAATTAAAATAATAATAGGAATAATGTTCCCTGAAACAGTCAAGAAGAAACTGTTAGGTAAAAGTCCGAAAAATACAGACAGTCTGATCCAAGTTTAAATTTTGAACCTTTTTAGATGACGAAAGAAACTAGACACTGAACACTCTCAGGCCTCATCATCAATGAGAAACAAACTTCAGAATAGTTAATCACTTGTTTCATTTATTTTAACCCCCGCTACGGGATACATAGATAATATTCATTCACTCTTAACTAGAAGTTACGTTAACTTTTCAAAATATGGAAGGAATCTCATGTATATTTTACTGGGCTACAACTGCTGGAGGTTAATACATGATAGAATTTTGTCTATTAATTATAAGTAGAAACTGCTCTTTCCAGTTCTAAAGGCGATATCTTTCAAAACTGTACAATATTAATACGAAATAGGGATCCTGTTAATTTTCAGTTAATCCAAGTAATTGGATCGATATTTGGAAGAACAATGAAAAGAAAAAGCAGACGAGAGAAGAAGATATTTTTGGGGAGCAAACGTGCTATTCTATGATTTTCATATAATGATCTCACTTAAGTCTCTAACTAAATATTACAACTAATTATAATAACTATCCTTGCCGAAATAACCACTAGTCACTCCTGCATTACAGAAACAACCACTACTAAGTAAAAGAATGTGTACTAATGAATATAGACTGTATACTAATGAATATCCAGATCCTCAACACACACCCCTCAAGCTAGGTACTGAAAACAGATATTTCAGTCCGGCGCTTGGAGACATGAGTCACAGGACCAACAACATCAGTAAGCAGCAGACAAGTGCCATCCTCAGGCATCATCAACAAAGAAGAATGAGCGTCTTTGCGGCAAAGAATTGCGCACAATCGCATCATATTTAAGTTCTTGCAAGTGATCCCACAAGTTTTGTTCCCTAGCGGTGATATCCGCCTCGTGAAGCAATTAGCGGATGAGCATCGATTCTTGTTCCCAAAGGCCTTCTCTAATTTCCGCCCAAAGACTTGTTCACTACTGAGGCCTCAAGATTACGGAATTGTCCTTCAATATCCTTGATTAAATCCTTATCTATGGATGCATCCTCATGAGATGCAAGATCATTCAATGCATATCCCAACAACACCTGTGTGGCGGGGACGACCCACAATACTGGGAAAAACAGCTCTAGGAGCATCATTACCAGCAAATCCAGCCTTCACCATTCTAGTTCCATTGTCACAAAGCATCATTACCAGCAAATACAACCTTCACCATTCCAGTTCCATTGTCACAAACAAATGAAGTCCAGCCTTCTCTGAAGTACCTTACTAAGCAGTTTTAACAACAATAGCTACAGCAAAATCAGCTAGACTTTTTTTTCTCTGCCAGCAGCAATCAGCTCAGTGATATCCTTGCCCTCGACTTAGGACAAGAGGAGATCAATCATATTATCATCAGCCTCAGCTCCAACAGAACTAAGGATCTTCTTCAAATCAGCAGCAGATGGACATGTATTGCCACCCAAAACATCCGACAAGTATGCAGCAATAACTTTCATTTTCATCTTTTGTGAGATCTGGATACTAAGAAATCACTGCAGTAGCACCGGCAAGAACACCAGCAGTAGCTGCAGAGACACCAAACAACACACCATAGATCTTCAGCCTAAAACCACTGATCTTAAGCAGCAATAACTGTAGGTAAAAAACAGCAACACAACTGCAGCAAACAAGAGCTTCAACTCTTACAACAGTAATGAAGAACCCCTCGTTCTCTAGTCTCACTCGGACTAGAGAATCTTTCGATTCTCCTTATGTAAAATGACGGTAAGAACCCCTCGTTCTCTAGTCTGGCTTGGACTAGAGAATCCCTCGATTCTCATCACGCAAGCTATCATAATAAACTCGGATATGCAACGGAGTCTCCCTCAATTTCTAGTCCAATTCCGGCTAGAAATCATTCGATTCTCCTATCCTGAGCTACACATATAAAAACAGTCAATCTAACACTTGATCGACTGTGAATAACTCTTTGAATTGAGCTTCAACTCAATCCATATTGTCTTCGACGAAGCATCCATCAATTCTTAGTCTATTTGTCGCTAAGAACTCCTCGATCCTTCAATCAATTCTGATGTAGAAATTTATTGCCACATAATTGGGCATCATGTTGCCTGTTGTTCACAATAGACTGCTTCGATTCCTTACGACTGTTGTATACCAACACAACCTCAACAATCAACTACATCAGCATTAGCCACAGCTGAAACACAGTGTCCAGCAACAATAATACCAATACAAAAACGATTCTGCAATTACATCAACAACATCTACAATTTCAGATGTTGTGAGAGCATGTCTAACAACATTAACCTTCACACCAGCCTCAATATCAAGAAAGCCGTAACCACCGAGACAAATTTCGTAACCTACTCTGTTTAAAGTTTCTGTATTTTCAACTACAACAACACTGGTAGCAACAGTGAATCCATTACCACATCAATGCATCCAATTCACCAACACAGACAGCACGACAACTATCAACAACAACAACGACGAACTCGACACATTTTCTCCAATTCACCAACACAAATATAATTTTAACAACACAGAATGATACACCAACATAGAACAATACGAAAATGACTTTTAGAAATATTTTCGGCGATCTTCGACGTCGCAATGATAGCCAAAGGCGGAGTGTATCCGCAGAAACCGATAACATCTCCATACGACTAAATCGACAAATGCGATAATCGAGAAACAGTAAACAAAATAGAATGAATCGATCTTTGATTCTCTGTCGATTCTGTTGTCACTCGCAACAAAATCGATCGATATACTACAGAGATTACCTCAATATTTTGTCTCCTTCGATTCCTCGACTCCTTCACAATTTGATTTTTCAGAAGAAATTGCTGCCGATTTTCGATTCTTTGTTTTCGATTCTCTGTTTTCGATCTATTGAATCTCCTTATCGATCTGTTTATCTCCAATTCAACCACTTACTCTTTTAATCAATCAAAGTACACTTCAATTTGAATCGAGCTTGAATCTCGATCAAGCGAACGAATTTTTTTGCAATCGAATAACATAATCTCCCAACTCACGGCTTTGTAACAGTCATCGAACCTCCTAATCGATTAACCAAGCTTTGATACCATGTTAATTTTCAGTTAATCCAAGTAATTGGATCGATATTTGGAAGAACTGTGAAGAGAAGAAGATATTTTTGGGGAGCAAACATGCTCTTCTATGATTTTCATATAATGATCTCACTTAAGTATCTAACTAAATATTACAACTATTTATAATAACTATCCTTGCAGAAATAACCATTACTACATAAATAACCACTAACCACTCCTGCATTACAGAACAACCACAAGAACTACTAAGTAAAAGACTGTGTACTAATGAATATAGACTGTATACTGATGAATATCCAGATACTCAACAGATCCTTATTATCTTTCATTAACATTTGCTGTTGGATTTTATTTAGGAAGGAAACAGAAGTCCAAATGTCACGTATAATTGTGTAAATAGCAATGGGCAAAGTAATGTTATTATCAATTATAATTATGTACGTAACAGTAGTTCAATTTGTTTTTTTTCTCCAAATAAATGGAGATTATATATGAATCTGCATAGTTGTAGATAAATAAAATACCTTGACTAATATTTCAAAGAGCTGTGTGGAGTTGGTGGTCTCACTTTTGTGAAGCAATACAAAGAGTAAAGAGGACCATGCCAGCATCAGCAATCTAAGATTCTGAGTTAAAAGGATGGAGATGTCAATGGATTTATCAGCTGGCATTTGGTCCCAGCTAAATCCTTATCTGTCTCCAATATTATCACCTCATTTATAAGTGGCTACTGGTGGGCCAATTATATTAGTTAGTTGAAAAAAGATGTCAAGTCTAAAATAATTATAATACTAGTTGTTTATATTTGTTTGAATTGTTAGACAAAGAAACATTTGTAATTTAAAGACACAGAGAATTATTTTTTGGGACAGAGAAGATTCAAGTTCTAGCTCACGGTTGGTCATTTTGAAGTTGAAATTTAAAAATTTAAATTTTTAAATTTTGATTTTTGAAACTTCAAGTTGTGTTTGGACATGCATTTTACTTTAATAAAATATGAAATTTTGTGAGTGAAAATACCAAAACCCTAAAAATAGGTCTGGATTAGTTTTTGGAACTTCAAACTTTTTTGAAGACAGATTTTCCAAATCTGCTTCATAATCTATGACCAAACAGATACTTGAAAATAAATTTTCAAAATCTGATTCAAAATTTATAGTCAAACGCTAGCTAGAATGGAGGATTTGCTTTAAAGTTTATTAAAATTATTCTAAAATGTTTCATTTAAAATGAGTCGATTTAATTAATTTGTGAATGAAGTAAGTAAACTAACTCATTCTCTTAGATTAAGACTTTATAAATATAAAAAAAAAATTGTAAGATGCATTAGAAAAGAAAGAAATATTTCACTTATTTAATAAGATATTTTATGGTAGGGCTAAGAGCGAATCATTTCACTAGTTTGGTTAAAAAGGCAGAAGAAGTCAAAGTTGAAGTTAGGTGATATGGCCGTTAGTAGTTATAAATGGCAAAAAGTGCTGAAAATTTGGTGTTATTACCGGACAGATTAAAACGTGGAACAGAGACGTGAGTTACAAAAATGTCTATACATATTTCTGGTCCCGACCGAAACTAACGGTCACGTTCTACAGCGGCTCTACCTTTGAATTTCAATTTTCAACTCATTTGCCACCTAATGTTCCCTAAATACTACTCAGGAAATAAATTATTCACATGTTTACGTCAAATCATAATAACATAAGTATATCAATTTGACGGTCAAAACACAGTCCTAAAAGTGTAAACCCGAGCATAAGTTTTCTAAAATGAATCTTACATATTTCAAAAATATAGAAAAGCACTACATATAAGTTAACAGTTGGAGTAATAATCATGATATTTAAGAAATTCATTGTTAAGGAAATAATGTCTTGATTCCATAAATTGTACTTAGTAATACTTTCGTAGAACGAAATAATACATTAGGGAGTAATTTTTACTTATAAGGTCTCGAGGGATTCTTTTAAAGTGAGTTAAACCAGCTACCTCTAGATATTAGTGATAAATCACCATAAACACAATTCACCTGTTGATTCTTCAACATCAGTTGGTCGGATTTTCGCTTAGTTTCGTCCAAGTTTTGCTTAATTAGTGTACTGTATACTCCCTCCGAGAGGTGGATTTAGAATTTAAACTTCATGGGTTTAATATCAAAAAATTTAGCATTTTAATTCATAATATTTTTAAAGTTATGAATTCATATCTACTATAATTACAAAATTTTAGTTTTTTATATAAATTATGCTACGCGTCAAAAGTTAGGGGTTCAATTGATCCCCGACCTACAAGGCTAGATACACCTTTGTTCCCTCTCTTTTAATTTGTTTGTCTTGGTTACTATTTGGACAATCAAATGATAGTTTCTTTGATTATAATTTTTCTCAAATACTTTCTAAATATTTTCTCATGTCCAAAAGATGAAAGTTGCGAAAATGAGGATGTTTAGGTGGATGTGTGGGCTTACTAGTAGAGATATGATCAGAAATGAAGAAATTCAGGACAAGATGGGAGTGACCTCTGTGGCAGACAAGATGCAGGAGGCGAGACTCGGATGGTTTGGATATGTCCAAAGGAGATACACAGACGCTCCAGTGAGCAGGGGTGAGAGGTTGAAGATGGAGGGCTAGAGGAGAGGTAGAGGAGAGCCGAAGAAGTATTGGAGAAAGGTGATAAGACATAATATGACGAGTCTTCGGCTTACCGAGAACATGACCCTAGATAAGAGGGTGTGGAGGTCGAGGATTAGGGTAGAGGGCTAGTATTAGAATTAGTATTATTTTTCTTTAGTGTAGGATCAATATTATTTTTATTATTTTATTTAGTATTCTCATATTTCTTATTATTAGTTTTCTATTCCTATCTGCTTGTTCCTTCACTTCATTATTTTATTTTATTACTGCTTATTATTACTGTTGTTTTTCACTTCCACTTGAGTCGGGGTCTATCGGAAACAACATCTCTATCCGTCAAAAGATTGAGGTAATGTCTGAGTACACTCTACTCTCCCCAGACCCCACTTGGTGAGATTATATTGGGTATGTTGTTGTTGTTGTACTTTCTAAATATTTTAAATTGTTAACTATTTGACTTATAATATTTAAATGTAGTTTCTAAATATGTAAATTTATTTTAAAAAATGAAAATTTTATGCACGAATTCATACCGAACATTAGTTAGTTTGATGCTCATATTTCGAATCGCTACTACATTTCTAGGCTAATGCAACGCCGCCAAGCCGTCGCATTAGGCCCTTCTGGCCGTTGCATTAGACCTAATGCAACTGGCCAGTGGACGCATCTCTGGCGTTGCATTAGGTCTAATGCAACGGCCAGAAGGACCTAATGCGACGGCTCTATAGGTGTCGCATTAGATATGAAGCTAATGCGACGGTTGTGTTTAGCCGTCGCATTAGCTTCATATCTAATGCGACGCCTATACCTCCCTAATGCGACGACTCCAAGCCCCCTTAATGCGACGTCCCCACTGCGGCGGCTCACATGGTCGGATTGTTTTATGGTTATTTAACCCTCTAATGCGACGGCCAGACAGAGCCGTCGCATTACATATTCGACTGTTTTGAGGCTTTTTTAACCACCTAATGCGACGACCAGGTACACAATATTGCAAAATAAATAATTAAAAGAGAAAAATAAAAAAAAAAGATTGTATTACTAATTGTTCACAAATGTACAATAATACAATATTAGACCCCTTAGGACATATTACAAGATAATTGTTCACAAAATTAAAGTATCTACACATAAGCCTCCACCTACACGCCCATTTGTTAGATTGCTAGATTTCTTCTCCATTTAGCTCCAGACTCATACAAGATAACATAAAGAATAGTCATAAGTAAAAAAAAAGGTAGACTAGCCAAAACATCATAAATAATAACTTCAATGTAGTTTACTCATATAAAAATATATAATTTCACAGTATAATAATATATAAAATTTCAAGCTCCAAAATATTACTATGTGTTGGAAAGAAGGGAAACACAAAAATTACCTGATTAGCTGTCCCAGGAGACTGTCTATTTGGTTCACTAACATGCGGTGCACTAGACGAATCATTTGGAATTGATGGACCCCCAAAAGAAGGAATCACAAGATTTATTTCAGGATTGGCTTCTTGAAGTTGTGATATAATCACTGATGCAATGGTTGGTGCAAGTTGTTGCACTAACTCAGCTTTCATACTCTACAAGAATTCCTCCGGAATTATGAAACCTGGTTTTTTTTCCTTTTTCTTCAAATCAGTCTTTGTCACACCTTTTCCGACTTCGTAAGCGATCTTTGCTTTTGGGACCTTGAAGTACTTCAGAATAAAGAACTAGATCCATAGAGTTGCTACCTTCTCCGTATTGGGTGGACTCCATAGCATCTATCTTTGCCTATTTGTAGAATGTTAAGTCGTTGTCTTACTAAATTATCAATAGTACGCAAATATATGATAATACAATTTGTTAACTCACAATATTATGTTCAGTTTTCTCGTTGATGGTATGGTATGTTCTCCCTAGAACTTTTTTCCTTGATTCTTTGTAGACCTTTGCTTGAGAATGTTCTTCCTTATTCGGATCATTTTGTTGCTGTAAAAAACAAAACAAAATTTAGCACGCAAATATCTAAGTCTTAAATTTTTACAAATTAAAATTAGTGAGAACTAATGGAAGCAAAAAGATAATTCAATTATTGAAAAAGAAAAGTGTATATCAATTCATGACGTAACATTGCAAACGACTTACGATCCATCGTGTGCATATCATCCATCAATAAACGATTGTCTCTATTTCTCTTACATTCTGCCTGTAAGATAAAAATAATAAGTTAGAATAATATTACCTCATTATTAATACACGAAAACTTAAGAAAATTTAATTGAATACCTCAATCTTTTCACAATGTCAATAATTTAAGAGGTCCTGAAACTGAGGTACTGAAATAGTCTCAGGTTTGTGAAACCATCTTAAATCATCACTATCATATTTATAGAAGTCGAGGATCAATAGCTTTATTTCATATGCCTCTGAAAAAAACACAAAGTCTTATCAATGGAGTAGCAACATCTTTGGGTAATGTTGTTTTCACAGCAATATGGAGCAAGTAATTCATCATAAAATGAGCATCGTGACTTTTGTAGCCTATGATTTTTCTTTCTTCAACATGCACACATCGAGCAATATTAGAAGCATACCTTTGTGGTAACTTAACATTTTTTATGACTTGACAGAACTTGCGCTTTTCTTCAATTGACATTCAGAAGCGAGAGCATGGAATTTCTTCGCTACCATCTTCTAATTCTATTGGTTGAAACTCTGACGTAATTTTAAGTTCTATCAAATCTCGACGAGCACTTACATGATCTTTAGTCTTCCCCGGTATGTCTAACAATGTTCCAATGACATTATCAAACACATTTTTCTCGATATGCATTGGGTCAAGATTATGACGATTAGAACAATGCTTCCAGTATGACAACTGAAAAAGTATGGATATCTTTCTCCATGAATTTGGATCATCATTATCATTACTCTTTTTTTTCTTTCGCTTCTTTCCAAATTTATTGAATTTGAAAAGTCACGCAACATATTCTCAATATCAATTCCTGTCAAAGGAATAGGTTCAGTTCTTTCCTCGGTTTTTCCATCGAAATTCCTCTTATTTTGACGCCAAGGGTGAGTTGGATCAAGAAATTTACGAGTGACCCTGTAGCAATTCTTATTACTATAAGGCAACCTCTCAGATTATCATAATGACATGAAGGACATGCCAAATATTCATATGTGCTCCACCCGGACAACATTGCATAAGCTGGAAAATCACTAACAGTAGTCATCAAAGCTACACACATGTCAAACCTTTGATTACTTGAAGAATCGTAAGTTTCCAACTCAGACACCCACAAATTCTTCAAATCCTTGATTAGTGGCTGCAAATAGACGTCAATATCATTACCCGGGGAAGGACCAGGGATAAGTAAAGTCAATATCAAAAACTCTGGCTTCATAATCATCCATGAAGGCAAGTTATAATTGATCAATATAACAGGCCAAGTACTATGAACAATGCTCATCGAGTTGAATGGGCTAAATACATCTGTGGCTAACCCCAACCTCACATTGCGCGGATCTTCTGCAAACTTTGAGTATACATAATCAAACTCTTTCCAAGCTTGGCCATCCACTGGATGTTGTAAAATCCGATCTTTTTCACACCCATCAGCATGTCATGTCATGTACTTCGCCGTCTCTTCGCACATAAATAACCTTTGCAATCTTTTCTTTATTGGAAAGTACCTAAGGATCTTATTAGGAATCCTATGGATCTTTCTATTTTCATGTCGTGTGTCATTCTCTTTATCATTCGACTTCCATCTTGGCGTCTCACAAACATGGCAGTTTGTAGCATTTGCATGTTCTTTCCAATACAACATGCAATCATTGGGGCATGCATCTATCTTAGTATAATTTAATCCTAGTACTTTTAAAACACTTTTCGCTTCATTAAAAGACTTAGGTAATTTTGCATCGGGTAATACCTCCCTTACAAGCTCTAATATATCAGCAAATGCAACATTGGTAAGCCTGTGATCACACTTCAAAATAAATAGTCGAATCATAAAGGAAAGCTTTGAATGTTTCTTGCATCCGGGATATAGTTCCTTCTGACCTTCTTCAATTAACTTGAAAAACTTTTTTGCCTCATCATTCGGCCCCTCTGTAAAAACATCACGAGCATCATTCAACAACCCTGCTATGTCATCATTGCAATCATCCATATTTGATTGTTCATCATGATCCAGATTAGTTCTTTCTCTTTCAATTTCGATCCATAATTCAGATAACTTATCTGTTCTTGGCACAAAACCATTACATATTACGTGATCTCTCACAACATTCTCATGCTTTCAATAACGATAGTGACAACTATCACATGGACAACAAATTTGAGTTCCTTGAGACTTTGTAGCAAGAGCCTTTTTAATATATTCGTATACTCCTCGTTCATATTCATCACTCCATTTGGCAGCCATCCACCACTTCTTAGTTCCACAATCCATTTTCGCAATGTAATATTTAGGAGACTAATAAATAAAATCTGGAAAAACATACATTAAACAAAATGTAAAACGACGACGGTAAATTACAAACATTCTCTGTAATTTAATTTGGAATTACAATTTACAAATAAACAAAATGTTGGAAGAACAATGAATAAAATCTAAGCAATTCGATTTTAGCAGTTCGACGACGCAACGACGGTAAAATCTAAGTAAATCTATACACATACATTAATCTAACCTTGAATTAATAATGATAAAACATGAAAGGGGAAGTCTAACCTTGGAGAAGAGGAAATGTATGTGTATAGATTTCTTCACGATCTTGAGCGGCGATGGTGTCATTGCGTAATGGCGATGGTGCGCCGCGAACAGCGATGGTCTTCTGCATTTGAGCGGCGGTGGCGGGGAAGGATAATGCGACGACGACGGGGATGTATGGTAATGCGATGATGAGCTGGGGGAAGGGGAAGCGACGGTAGGGTGAAATGAAAATGAATCGCGGGCTTTTGAAATGAAATCAAAGTCATCTGATTTGGGGAAATTAAAAGGGAGGTGTCGTCGCATTAGCCTTCGAGCGTGCATTAGATAGGCTAACGCGACAACAATCGTGGTGTTAGAGACCGTAAGGCGTCGCATTAACCTTCCAGAGTCGTTGCATTAGATAGGCTAATGCAACGATTATAGTGGGACGTCGCATTAGACCATACGAGACGTTGCATTAGCTTATCTAATGTAACGACTCTGGATTTTAGCGTGTACCTGTCGCATTAGCCACATCTAATGCGACGGTTCTCCAACACTCACCGCATTAGATCTACCTGAGGCGTCGCATTATGTAAGAAATGTAGTAGTGAATCAAGCCACATAAATTGAATAGATGGAGTACTTCTTTTTTAATATTATTCTTAATCATAACTAGATACTTATATTCTTTTTAATTAGTGTTTTGCTATGAGCCTTTGACCTCTATTATATATCCATGCAAGCCTGGCAAATGACAGGCTCTAACAAACATTCTTGTACTAATCGGTCTCAAACAATAATTGGTGCGTCTTCCAAAGATAATATTGAAGCATCTAATGTCGTATTCAAACTCATAACAGACAAAAAGGTCACTAAACATATTAAAAAGCTCAACTTAATATTTGATTATAAAATGCATCACCTACCAAGATGCTTGTTCTTTACCAGCTAGAATTTCGTTGTAAGGAACGATTTGCTTCTCTCTCTTGTCATTTCTGTGTTGTTGGAGGTGACCGGCAGAAATGCAAGGGAATACGGTGTAATATAAACCTTTATGGTTTGATTTTTTTTTGAACTTCGCGCATAGAGTAAGTTTAGTGTACCGAATTGTCCTCTTTTCTTTTTCATTTCTAGCCCTTGTTAAGATTTTATAACTAAAAAAACAAATATCGAAATCTTCGAGGTTTTATGGTTTTTGGATAGTGTGTGAAAATGTCATTTTCTTGCTCACATCATAGATTAAATCTTTATAAGCATATCTTTAAAAGTCACCTAAATATCACTGTCACCAAATACTTTAAGAATCTCATTTATTAGATACTATTTTTAAAAAGAGCAGTCTTAAAAGCCTTTAATTTTTTAATAAAATTTAAAACTTTTTGTCTTTAAAAGAATTCATATATTTTTTTTATTCACGATATCAAATGCATAGTAACAAACTAAACTGATAATTGTTCAAAAATTCTGGCCAAAGAAGGGAAAAAGAAAAATGTGAGGACGTGACGGGAAACAATTGTACATGTACTATCTTCGGAATTCACAAAAGATACGAGCAGGGCCGTTCCAATAAGGATCCTATGCCAGAAAAAAAATAGGTTCTTTTTATTCACATTAAAAATTAAAATTAATTAATTAATTAATATTAAAAAAATTATTAATTAAAATATCTAATAAATGTATAGTAAACACTTATTTGTTTAAAAAGGGAGGACCCTGTTTTTTGTGTTTTAAACAAAAAAATCTTTTATTGCTTATTGGATTCAACCTCGTGACCTCTCAATAGGAATAACTTTTGAAAAGAGTGCTCAACCACTAAGCTACAAATCTCACTGATAAGATTAGAGACATTTTTAATACATATCTTAATATTTGAAACATTCATAAAAAATAAAAAAATTGGGGCGGAGCCGCGGAGGCCCCGTCGGCCTGGGGGCCCTGTGCGGTGGCGCCATCTTGGCCGCCCCAGGGACGCCCCTGGATACGAGTAAAGATAATGCAAGCGAGTCTCCGAGGCACAGTCCAATAGTAAAGGAGGGGGGCTTAAGACGCTCTAAACACTTGCATAGTGTGATCGATTTCCACTGGGATCATTCTGCTCTCTTCTGGTGTTGATTGTTGTATGTGCTATCAGTTGAGGGACCGGTACTACTATCTGCAGGACTAGTCTAGCGCAACTCAAAAATTTAAATATTAAAAATAATAATAATAATAATAATAATAATAATAATAATAATAATGCAAGCGAATTCGATATAGAAAAATCTGCCAGACAGGTAAATGGGCCAGCGTTAACGAATTCCAGCAGTTTCAACTTTTATTCTTTTTCTTTTTGTTGAAGAAAAAGCCCTTTAAGTATTTGTTTTTGTTTTTTTAACCCAGGAGTGTCAACTTATTTAATCACTTTCATACCTCGATGAATAGAAAAGGAAAAAACAGGTCAATAAAGCCTAAAGGAATGAAATCGCAGTATTTCGAGATTTTTATGTTCCATCTTGCTTTTAATTTCACGATTCACAAACTCATTCTATTAGTTATTAAAAAGTAAAATAACAACATAGAACTCCATATAAGTAAATATATAGTCTATCAAAGCAATTAAGATGCCACAAATATGAATGCAATATCAAATTTCTGTAGACATATATGATTTTTTTTCTTTTTGCTGTAAACCGAAAATTGCATTAAAGATAAAAATAGGAATTTAAACATTACTACATAGTGGGATAGTTCGCGAGGAAGCTATTCTAGAAATGTCTTTGCGTAAAGTAAAGGAAATTAAAGGTGGTGGATTATTCCAAAATACATATTTCTATCTAGCAACTAAGTTTGAGCACAATTTTTTTTCCATATTTTGCTTGAACATTTGCCACATTTTTAACTAGTTTGTGTACTGGTGAGAGAGGTGTCAAATATTTGATGAAGTAATTGAAGTGTGCGAGCAACACTACCTAGTAAAATATCCTAACTTTTCAAGATATTTGATTATCGTTTCAAAATGGATTCAAAATTTAAAATTTAATTTCAACAATTTTAAATTAACTTTTCACTCTTTTTCATCTCTTTATTCAACTACTGCTTATGACATGCGAATAGATCATGAGGTGTCAAAGAAAACAACTTATTTTAGACTCAACGGGGCTGACTAGAGATACAATTTATTGCAAGATAGATAATGAATAGTAAGAAGAGCTAACAAAGAAATGCCTGAATCATCTCCCTAAACATGTACATCCTAACTATTTCGCCTCAAATAGCAAGCAAGCAGACTTCAGATACATTTTTCAATTGACAACACATAGGCTAAGCATCAAATATTCCACATAATCAAATTTTTATGAATTTTTGGCATATCTAACTTAAGCACACATATTTTAGCTTCTCATTCCACTACATTATCCTACTTAGTTCACTAGGCGTTCCAAATAAGCACAGCATGCATGATCATAAAAAAAATTGACTCACATAAAACACAAAAACAATCAAAAGACTTAAAACAAAAAATTTAAAAATAGACACAAAAATAAAATAAAATAAGAACTCCCCCCAAACTTAAACTAGACATTGTCCCAAATGTGTAAAAGATTCAAAAATTAAAAAAGGGACGACTTACAGTCATACAACGGCTCAAAATGCTGGTGGTGGCGGCGAATACTGTATTGACCATTGGGTGAACATGGAACTCAAATTATCAACAAGCTGGGTCAGGTGTTGATGGTCTTGCATCATTTGTTCTTGATTTCTCAGCATCCTTTGTTGGTTCAAAAGCATTTGCTCCATCATTGGCATTGGAGGCTCGAGGCAGTGGAGGTTGACGTTCGCTACCGCTTATGTGCCTCTGTCTCAGGCTCTTCATCATCCATGGCTGTTGCGTCTGCTGCTGCTGGGCCCCTTCTTGCTGCTGGTCCTGAATTTGGGTCAAGAAAAGAGTGCACTAAATTGTAGGTCAGAGGAGACTGACTCTTCTCAAGAATATCTGTGGCGAATGTTGGGACTCCATGCCTATCACATAAGGCAGAAATGAGTGACCCATGTCCCAATCCACCAGTAGTAGTCAGCCTGCTAATCTCCCTTATGCTATGCACTATTTCTCTCCCAACATCGATTATTTTGCCCGTCATGATGCCATAGATGATCTTGATTATGTCTGTGGGCACATTGGTAAAATAAGTTGACGGAATCAAGCGTGCACTTATGAAATATAGCCATCCTTGTTGTTCTGTTAAATTGGCACCGGACAAGTTTCCTGGATCCGTTGCGGGCAAAATTAAACTCAGCCCCTAGGTAGCACAATGTCTCCGCAACTACATTCCATATGGTGTAGTTGACGTTTCTTGACCAAAAACTGAAGTGGTATGGATTATCGCCTTGGTCCTCAACGTCATAGGTCCTCAGTAGCGCATTCACAACTTCAGAACTCACGGGCACATATTTCCCTCTAACAAAGCATCTCGCATCCCTTTTCTCGGGATAATTCGCATAGAATTCCCTCACAAGACTAGAATTCTGAAGTGGGATCCTATCCGGATTGGTGAACCTTTTCCACCCATTTGCCTCAATCATGGCCCTAATAGGCTCGTAATCATCATCATCATCGAATGGCGTGGCCTGGTAGTCCATGCCTCTTTCTGGTATCAATGTCCTAGTACTAATCTTGTTATATCGATCCTCTGCCTGTTTGTTGATGAATCGAGTCACATCATACTCTGGGGCTGATGAAGATGGGGAAGCTCTTGAAGTTCGTTTCCTAGAGGCCATTGTGAGAATTGTTGGAAAATTTTAGTGACGTTTCCTTTGTTTCTTTGAGGTTTCCAACAACTATCACTCACGCGATCAATGATAACCAACAAAAAATCGTCAACAACAAAGATACCCAACAACTACACCTGATATGCCTCGATCCACACAACTACCTGACGAACAACCGCGCGACAAACACCCGCGACTACCTGACACCCTACCACCACAATACGTACCACCCCCAAACTTGAAAGTTACAATGATGAAGATTATCTTTTTGAAGAGTCGTTCTTCACCAATTTCTTGATCCAAATGGAAGGAATGATGATGGTGTAAGATATGAGGGTTCTTAATGGGGTAGTGTGTAGGGATTTTTGAAGAATTTGGTGAGTTTGTGGGAATTTTTGTGGATAGAAGGAGAGGAATTTCAGAATTTGTAGAGATAGGAAATGTTTGTATTTTTGTGGAAAAGGATTTGGAGATTTAGGGCTATTAATTCGGAAATCCTGTTCCTACACTGCCGTACTGCCTGAAGGCACCGCGGTCCTGAAAGTACTGTGGCCCCTCTGGTTATTCGGCACCGCGGTTCTACATAATGGCACCGCGGTGCATAAACTCATGCGACCTCTCTAAACATTAGGCGCCGCGGTCCTGCACAATAGCACCGCGGTGCTTCCCTGATTCCGTGCTTTCCATCATTTTCGTCGTGCTTAGTGTCCCATTCCTTCACCTGGCTTCACAACACAACAAAAATATACCAAAAGTGAGATTGTTCTAATTAAACTAAATTGCATAATTTAAAATTTTGGTTGCCTCCCAAGTAGCGTTGTCTTTAACGTCTTGTAGCCGGACGCAAGTTCTTTATCAAATCATTGGGGTAAATTAACCCCACAACCTATCCACTCAAAAATTATTTTCCTCTTCCTCACTCTATTTCTCTTTTTCTTTTCATTGGGTTCAGTGGGACTTACCTGTTTGTCAGCCTTCATGTCATGAACTTTTGTTGCAGCTTTCAAACTAGCATGTGGCTTCACAACTGTAGGAATGATCTCCAAAGTTTTTATCTGTGCTTGTTGATCTGCTGTGTCAGTTGTGCTTACTGCGAAGCACTTGTTGCTAGCCTGGGACTCAATGGTGGATTTGAACACCCTGAATACCATCATTCTTCTTCAGAACCCAGTCTCGATTCCCATTCTCCACATCAATTAGAGCTCTGCCCGTTGCAAGGAATGGTCTCCCCAAAATGATGGGTATTTCATCATCTTCCTCCATGTCAAGAATGAGGAAGTCTGCTGGAAAGAAGAACTTTCCCACCTTGACAAGCACATCTTCAACTATGCCTCTGGGTGCACCACGGTTCGGTCAGCTAGCTGCAGATTAACTGTGGTTGGTTTGGCTTCCCCTAAACCCAATCTTTTGAATACAGACAGAGGCATGAGATTGATACTAGCCCCTAAGTCACAGCGCCCGTTGCGTATTACGTTGCCCGATAGTGCGTGGCGAGTGAAGCTTTCTGGATCTTTCAACTTAGGAGGCAGTTTCTTTTGTAGGATGGCGCTGCACTCCTCTGTCAGCGCTACTGTCTCATAATCCGTCAACCTTATTTTCTTCCCAAGTATCTCCTTCATGAATTTAAAGTATGCATGCATTTTGTTACACCCCGTACTTACAGGACATGTTTTAAGAACGTACGTAAGAACTCAAAGGTTAAGGTTTGAGACGAGTAAAATTTATCGGAATTTTGAAATTTGTCGGAAAACGAAATATTGCGACGAGCGGGAGGGCGACACGTGTCACCCCCCCTTAATGGTCTTGGACGAAAATGTGATGGAGAAAATGGTATTTTGACCACAAATTAATAGATCAAGTCTTGCAAAGACATTTAGCATGACATTGTTGACTAGGTCAATGCCAGCAGCGATCCATGTGAAAAGCATCCAAACCACCCATTTGTTCTAATCTTGACCCTCCATTTATTTATATAAGCTCCCTAGTGCAAGACAAGGCTTAACACTTAGCAAATTTTCAAGAAAAATTGGATGAGCATGGAAGGGAGCTCTCGGCCAACCTAGGGTTCCAAAGGAAAATTTTCAATTGTTGTCAATAATTCCCACTTTAACCCAAGGTTCATGAGTGTTATGTAAGTATATCTCAATAGAAAAATCCGAAAAAGAGAGTTTTTCGTATTAGTCGCAAAATGAAAACCTAGTGGCTTTCTAAGTTTTGGATTGGAAGTTTGAAGGAAAGTTGTTGGTATGGTTCTAAGGGTCTCAACAAGCGGATTGAAGTGTCTTGGAGAGGTTCTAAACTACTAAGGGCGACTTGATTGGAATTGGATTAAGAATCGTTAAGGTATAATCTTGTCTTTTAAAAGTGTTACAAGATTATATATTTATATTGTTGTTGTTAGCTTTGCTTGTTGCTAGCATGAAGTTGTTAAGTTGAAGTTTATAAGGATTATAGATCGATTGTGGTCTTGGAAGTTGAAATGTAATGTAGGCCATGTTAAGTTGGATTACAATTTGATCGTTATTAGAATAGTCGCATGTTAATTACTTGAAGATTACGGTTTATATGATCAAATGCGACTTGATATCTTGATATGCTACCAATTTGGATTGAATTGGAAATTGGTTAAGAATTGGTATTGTTGAACTTAAGGTGGCCGAATTTGTACTTTTAGTTTGTTATTCATTTGTATTGGACTACTTTCTAAATTGTGAGCCAATTGGAACATTTAGTTATTCATTTGTATTGGACTACCTACATATTATTGTGAGTCAATTGGGAAATTTTGTTTAGTTATTCATTTGTATTAGACTACCTACATATTGTTGTGAGCCAATTGGGGCTGTTTGGTTATTGTATTCGACCTTGAAAAGGTGGCAAAGTGAGTAGAAACAAAGGAGGTCTTTGTCCAGATTTTCCGTAGAATTTAGTGACTTAGCACCTAGGATATTCTACGTTTGAAATAAGAGGTTAATGGGCGTATGGTGACCATTATAGGTTGAAGTACTAAGTATAGCGTATCCTACTTGAAGAATGGAATAGCTCGAGGTTGAAGTACTTTGGAGCATTTTGCTCTTTGTCGACAATCGTCGCGGTATGTGAACCTCTTCTTTCTTTGGCATGATCCTACGTATGAAATATCCATGTGATAACATTTTAATATTCCTTACTCTTAGAAGTTAAGAAGTATCCACGTTGTTGACTCTAAATTAAGTATGTTAAATTGTCCTAAGTCCTTACCAAGCCTTATGGGAGATATTGGTAAGAATCGTTAGGAAATTATGAGATTTGATTTCAAGCTATGTATCTTGATTTATTTAAAGTAAGTATGTAAGTTGATTTTTATGTTTGAAAATGACTTGAATTTATATGTGAAAAGGGATTGGTTTTAAAAGTGTAGATGACATGATTTTACAAGTATAAGTAATTGGACTTTAAAGAATGCATGTTATGAAGTTTTAAGACTATGAACTTTGATTTTCTTTAAAGGATTATGAAACTTTATTTTTCAAGTTATGGGACTTGATTTCTAAAGTATAAGCGACATGATTTGAAAGAGTGTATGCTACAGTGTTAAGGCTATAAGCCTTGATTTTATAAGTGGAAATGACTTAATTTTACAAAGTATGGCTTAATTTATTTCAAAAGATAAGGAGATGGCTTCGAAGGAGTATGTGACTTGAGCTTTAAAGAAAGGAGTTCTATGATTCTTTTTAAGTATGTATGTCACGTAGTATTTTTGAGTTTAGTTTCCTAATGTTGCAAGAATAAAGGGCCTTAAGTTCTCTAAAATGAATGGTTGTTATAATAGCTTTATGGGAAGTTGTTATGGCGACTTAAGAAGAAGTGAAAAGATGGTTTGAAAATGTTATGTAAGGAAAATCACAGGAGCCTACAAATAGGCGGATTACGTTATCTGATACACAGAGCCTACAAATAGGCGGATTACGTTATGAAATACAGGAGCCTACAAATAGGCGGATTACGTTATGAGATACACCGAGCCTACCATGGCGGATTACGCCATATTACCAGAGCCTTCACATGGCGGGTTCGTCATCTTACAAGGCCCACAGCGGGCGGATTATCTTTACATGATTCCACGATGCAAGGCCCAGCGGGCGGATTATGCTACATGATTCCACGATGCAATCGAGCCCCACAGCGGGCGGATTATCTACATGATTCCACGATGCAAGGCCGGGCGGGCGGATTATGCAACATGATTCCACGATGCAGCCCAGGCGGGCGGATTATGTCACATGATTCATGATGACACCGTGTCATGCAAATGGGCGGATTATGTTATGTAAGATATGTAAGTTATGTGAAAAAGCTGGATTAAACTCTTAAGTAAGTATGTAAGAATATGTTGTTAAATCTTATCGAAAGAAGGAAAGAGCAGTTAATATATGATTGATTTGGGAGTAAAAAGGACATTCTTTTATCTGAGATATGATTTGGTTATTGCATTTTATTTCTATTCCATACAAATTTTTGTTATGCGGCCCGAGAAGTGCGTTAAATGCCGCGGTGATAGGTACAGGTTGGTGATCCTTGCTCTTAGGATCTCTGTTCGATTTTGGAAAGAAGCCCTTTCACTCGGAGGCTTGTCTTTTAGTGCGGTTTCCACGATGTGGTAGACTTATGTACATTCAGGGGTATGGCGAGCCATCGCTTGTGATTATAATTCTTAAGTGCAGTAATTTACATATTGTGGGTCGGTTTGTAAAATAAAAGAAAGGGATGTAGCTCTTTGTTGTTATGTATATGTATATGTGTCGGGAAGGTAGCCTTATCGGCTAACTTTGTGGTTTAATCTGTCGTTATTTTATTTTATAAGTTTCATGTATGTTCATTGCTATTCTCGATGTATACGAGCAGGTGCCCGGGTAGGGCACGATCGCGAACCGGTCGGTCGTGACAAAAGTGGTATCGAGCGATTAGTCCTCGGAAAGTGTCTGAGGCGTGTCTAGTAGAGTCTTGATTATCGGTGTGTTGTGCACCACATCTATAATCGGAGGCTACGAGACATTTAGGATTAGTTTCCATTCTTCTCACTCTGAGATCGTGCGATAAAGGCGTGTTGTTAGGGTCGTCTCTCCTAACGAGTTATGTTTTTTTCTACGAGAAAGCGTGATGACCGGGAAAGACTATGTGGATTGCGTATCGGGTTGGTAATGATTGTAGTATAGTTGGTATTGTGACATACATCTATACGGAGTTATGTATGAGTCGGGCAGCGTGTTGCCTAGAATGATGTTAGATTTCGAGGAATTGGTAAAGACTAACTAGATCACAGGAAGGTATGGAATAGTTAATGAATTCTCGCCAAGATCTTATGTTTTATTTGAGATAATTGAGAAAGGATGAGGTACATGCGATAGGGTAGTGAACCGCCAGAAGCCATGTTAAGGAACTAACGGAATGTCGTGTCAATAGATTAAGGCTGCGTAGTAGGCTTAAGAGAATTATGCGGATGAGGTCCGTATAGAGTAAGTAATGGTTGTCGTGATCGAGACAACATGGTTTTAGTTTTATGAGAAGTTTTGTACCGTTTATTGGGGGTGGTAAGGTAGGCTTGGGCGTGGAAATTGCGAGCCTAAGAATATTGATTCTTCGAGACCTTAGGTATATAAGGCTTTCTCTGTGATAAGATTTTAAGTCGGACGAGGATAAGAGTTAAGTGCGTGAGTGGTTGAGGACACATTACGAGTCTCCCCATGGCACGAAATGGAGTGGGATCAGTTGGTAGTAGTTCCGCTCGTGGCGAGTCACGCGGTGCAAGGCCCAAGTCTAGTTAATTGTTTTACGGGTTCGTGGGCGCGTTCCACCGGAACCAGTCGTGGCGGAAATGACCTTATATTGTTTCATAGAGTGACTCAAAGATAAGAGGCGAATAGGTATGGAAGTTATGTATGTATGTTAGAAGGAGTTGGAAATGCGAAAATATAATCTCTTTTGGGCTTATGATGGACAAATATGCGTGTGCAGTATTAGGGCCATGTGTGGCATTGTTGGTATGTTGGGGTTGTGAAAGGAGACTATGTCGCTAATTATAAGTTTGACTCAGAAAGAACATTCGGGGCGAATGTTTCTAAGGGGAAGAATGTTACACCGTACTTACGGGGCATGTTTTAAGAATGTGCGTAAGAACTCAAAGGTTAAGGTTTGAGGCGAGTAAAATTTATCGAATTTTGAAATTTGTCGGAAAGCGAAATATTGCGACGGCGGGAGGCGACACGTGTCACCCCCTTAATGGTCTTGGACGAAAATGTGATGGAGAAAATGGTCTTTTGACCACAAATTAATAGATCAAGTCTTGCAAAGACATTTAGCATGACATTGTTGACTAGGTCGATGCCAAGCTTGATCCATGTGAAAAGCATCCAAACCACCCATTTGTTCTAATCTTGACCCTCAGTTTATTTATATAAGCTCCTAGTGCAAGACAAGGCTTAACACTTAGCAAATTTTCAAGAAAAATTGGATGAGCGTGGAAGGAGCTCTACCAACCTAGGGTTCCAAAGGAAAATTTTCAATTGTTGTCGATAATTCCCCACTTTAACCCAAGGTTCATGAGTGTTATGTAAGTATATCTCAATAGAAAAATCCGAAAAAGAGAGTTTTCGTATTAGTCGCAAAATGAAAACCTAGTGGCTTTCTAAGTTTTGGATTGGAAGTTTGAAGGAAAGTTGTTGGTATGGTTCTAAGGGTCTCAACAAGCGGATTGAAGTGTCTTGAGAGGTTCTAAACTACTAAGGAGCGACTTGGTTGGAATTGGATTAAGAATCGTTAAGGTATAATCTTGTCTTTTAAAAGTGTTACAAGATTATATATTTATATTGTTGTTGTTAGCTTTGCTTGTTGCTAGCATGAAGTTGTTAAGTTGAAGTTTATAAGGATTATAGATCGATTGTGGTCTTGGAAGTTCGAAATGTAATGTAGGCCATGTTAAGTTGGATTACAATTTGATCGTTATTAGAATAGTCGCATGTTAATTACTTGAAGATTACGGTTTATATGATCAAATGCGACTTGATATCTTGATATGCTACCAATTTGGATTGAATTGGAAATTGGTTAAGAATTGGTATTGTTGAACTTAAGGTGGCCGAATTTGTACTTTTAGTTTGTTATTCATTTGTATTGGACTACTTTCTAAATTGTGAGCCAATTGGGTGTTTAGTTATTCATTTGTATTGGACTACCTTACATATTATTGTGAGTCAATTGGGGCTGTTTAGTTATTCATTTGTATTAGACTACCTTCTATATTGTTGTGAGCCAATTGGGGCTGTTTGGTTATTGTATTCGACCTTGAAAAGGTGGCAAAGTGAGTAGAAACAAAGGAGGTCTTGTCAGATTTTCCGTAGAATTTAGTGACTTAGCACCTAGGATATTCTACGTTTGAAATAAGAGGTTAATGGGCGTATGGTGACCATTATAGGTTGAAGTACTAAGTATAGCGTATCCTACTTGAAGAATGGAATAGCTCGAGGTTGAAGTACTTTGGAGCATTTTGCTCTTGTCGACAATCGTCGCGAGGTATGTGAACCTCTTCTCTTTGGCATGATCCTACGTATGAAATATCCATGTGATAACATTTTAAGATTCCTACTCTTAGAAGTTAAGAAGTATCCACATTGTTGACTCTAAATTAAGTATGTTAAATTGTCCTAAGTCCTTACCAAGCCTTATGGGAGATATTGGTAAGAATCGTTAGGAAATTATGAGATTTGATTTCAAGCTATGTATCTTGATTTATTTAAAGTAAGTATGTAAGTTGATTTTTATGTTTGAAAATGACTTGAATTTATATGTGAAAAGGGATTGGTTTTAACAGTGTAGATGACATGATTTTACAAGTATAAGTAATTGGACTTTAAAGAATGCATGTTATGAAGTTTTAAGACTATGAACTTTGATTTTCTTTAAAGGATTATGAAACTTTATTTTTCAAGTTATGGGACTTGATTTCTAAAGTATAAGCGACATGATTTGAAAGAGTGTATGCTCACAGGTGTTAAGGCTATAAGCCTTGATTTTATAAGTGGAAATGACTTAATTTTACAAAGTATGGCTTAATTTATTTCAAAAGATAAGGAGATGGCTTCCAAGGAGTATGTGACTTGAGCTTTAAAAGAAAGGAGTTCTATGATTCTTTTTAAGTATGTATATGCGTAGTATTTTTGAGTTTAGTTTCCTAATGTTGCAGAATAAAGGGCCTTAAGTTCTCTAAAATGAATGGTTGTTATAATAGCTTTATGGGAAGTTGTTATGGCGACTTAAGAAGAAGTGAAAAGATGGTTTGAAAATGTTATGTAAGGAAAATCACAGGAGCCTACAAATAGGCGGATTCGTTATCTGATGCAGTCGAGCCTACAAATAGGCGGATTACGTTATGAAATACAGGAGCCTACAAATAGGCGGATTACGTTATGAGATACACCGAGCCTACACATAGTGGATTACGCCATATTACCGAGCCTTCACATAGGCCGTTACGTCATCTTACAAGGCCGCGGGCGGGCGGATTATCTACATGATTCCACGATGCACCGAGGCCGGCGGGCGGATTATGCTACATGATTCCACAATGCACCGAGCCCACAGCGGGCGGATTATGCTACATGATTCCACGATGCAAGGCCCGCGGGCGGATTATGCAACATGATTCCACGATGACCGAGGCCGCGGCGGGCGGATTATGTCACATGATTCATGATGACACCATCCGCAAATGGGCGGATTATGTTATGTAAGATATGTAAGTTATGTGAAAAAGCTGGATTAAACTCTTAAGTAAGTATGTAAGAATATGTTGTTAAATCTTATCGAAAGAAGGAAAGGAGCAGTTAATATATGATTGATTTGGAGTAAAAGGACATTCTTTTATACTGATATGATTTGGTTATTGCATTTTATTTCTATTCCATACTGGTACTGTTATGCGGCCCGCCCGAAGTGCGTTAAATGCCGCGGTGATAGGTACTGAGTTGGTGATCCGCTCTTAGGATCTCTGTTCGATTTTGGAAAGAAGCCCTTTCACTCCGGAGGCTTGTCTTTTAGTACGGTTTCACGATGTGGTAGACTTATGTACATTGGGGTATGGCGGGCCACTGTCCCGCCGATTGTAATTCTTAAGTGCTGTAGTTACATATTGTGGGTCGGTTTGTAAAATAAAAAGAAAGGGATGTAACTGTTGTTGTTATGTATATGTATATGTGTCCAGGAAGGTAGCCTTATCGGCTAACCTGTGGTTTAATCTGTCGTTATTTTATTTTATAAGTTTCATGTATGTTCATTGCTATTCTCGACGATATCAGACAGGTGCCCGGTAGGGCACGATCGCGAACCGGTCGGGTCGTGACACATTTGTTCTAACGCCTCTGTTATACCCCGTAGTTCTGATCCTACGTACGAGAGCGTACGAAAGTATGTAAGACTTAAAATTTTTAAGGATAGGTTGACAAATTGTTCCGGACGGGTTTTTAGTCAACTTTGAGGCGGGTTATGACCCGGAATATTGAGAGTTCCTAAGTGTTTCAAAGGCCTAGGGCGTAGTTCGTTGAGTCTAGATTCCAACGCAACCAACCGTTCGTCGATAGGGCGGAGTAGGAAGTTATGAGAGTTACAAGTTCGGTCGTGATCGGACGAGCGCAGTTCGGACTAAAGCGACAGCGCGCCGACGCAGGCACGCGCGCCAAAGCATCGCAGGTCGCTGAAGTTTGAGCCGCGCGCTGAAGCAGGCCGCCGCGAAGATCCGAGGGTCCGCAGAGTTGGCGCGCGCCGGAAGGTGGCGCGCGCCGAGGCGAAATTTTGGGCGAAAAACTTAGAAAAGTCCGATTTCTCTTTTAAAAGGCCATGGGAGGTGACAAGTGTCCCCCCATCTGATTTTCTGCTACATGCAATATATTGACCAAGACTTGGTCATTCTTCCCATCTTTCATCTTCACACTCTCTCTCCTCTCTAAAATCGCCCACCTTCTCTCTAAGAAAACCCAAGAAAATCTGAAAGTTAAGAGCAAGAAAAGGAAGCTTGTAGCTAGCTTGTTGGCATTGTTGTGGTGGTGTTCTTGGCAAGGAAGCTAGCAATAGTTGGAATAAGTTTGGCTAAAACTTTAAGGTAACATTTCTTCCTTTAGAATTAGTTCTAAGTGTTGCATGTTTAGAAGAAAGAACTTGTGGTAGTAAATAATGCTTCTAGAATCTTTGCATGTTAGAAATGTGGTTTGGGTATGAAAGAAATGGCTAAGAAGTGATTATGAGCATGTTGTAGCCTAAAAACTACCTTAGAAGTGATAAGTGAATTGTTGTAACTTGTGGGGCAGAATTTTACACACCCAAGTTTGGATGTGTAATCCCCTTTAAAATGTTGGATTGTTGAGCCTTAATTGTGGTGTTTGGATGATAAATTCGGCCTTGAGAAAAGGTGGCAAAGTGAGTAGAAACAAGGGAAATCTTGCCCAATTTTCCATAGAATTTAGTGACTTAGAACTTGGATTGTTCTACTTTGAGATTAGAGGTTAATAAGCGTATCATGACTATTATAGGTTGAAATATTACTTGCGGTAGTTTGGACTTGGCAAGTGGATTGACCAAAGAGGTATGTGAAGCTTTCCTATCTCTTGAGCATGAATAGATGAAACTATGTAGTGCGGTGACGTCAAGATTTGGTGTTCTTACTTGTTTGAGTATAAAATGACTTGTTCGTTTTAAAAATGTATAAGTCCTTGGTTAAGGGAAAAGTATGATTTTACTAAAGTATAGAGTTAATATAACAACTTTATGGGAAGTTGGTCTATTAGCTTCATAAAAGGTTAATGAGAAGGATTTACTCTAAGTAAGATAATTATATGAAGAGGTAAATTGATTTAAAGGCATCAATTGCCCAAATGCTTTTATGTATAAAGAAGAGTCACTTTTGAAAGAGTTGAAGTATGTAGTACTTGGGTTAAATTCCCGGTGTTCTTTTATTAAAGATATGGTTAAGTGCCTTAAGCAAACTAAAATGAGAGTATGTGAACAAGACTAAAAGAAGTTATAAGTTTTCTTAACTTATTATTGTTATGATATGATGTGATTTGTGATAGGGTAAGAGTATATGCGGCAAGCCCCAAGATCGTCATACCACCTCCTTGATGTAAGAGTATGTCGAGGGCGGCCCCAAGATCGTCATACCATCCGCTTGATGTAAGAGTATATCCGAGGCGGATCGAAGATCGTTATACCATCTGCACGATATAAGAGTATATCCGGCGGCAAGCCCCAAGATCGTTATACCATCTGCTCCGGTGTAAAGAGTATATCGAGTGCTGACCCAGATCGTTATACCATCTGTTTGGGTAGAGTATATCCGAGGAAAGTCCCCAAGATCGTTATACCACTGTTAGTGGATTTGCTACCCGTGATGCGAGGAATACCTCATGCGAGTCCTTATGGGCTTATGCGGGTGAAATAGTCCGTGCCGTGATCATGCGGTAGATCTGAGGAGTACCTCAATGCGGGTCCACGGGACCGTGCGGTGAAATAGTCGAGGAGTAGGATGGTTTCTTTTGATACTACAGGCGAGTACCTGTTTGATCATGAGCCTCTATTTTATGCGATATTATATATGCATATATATACTTGTCACTCTCATTGTTAGTAAGGCCGATAAAAAAGTATTTTGACTATCTTCCATGACTCTGATTTACTTTTAAACTATGTTATCATCATTCTGATATTTTCGACTTTACATACTTGGTACTGTGTATGCGACCCCTTCCGGGGGCTGCGTTAAATCTGCGAGTAAGGGTAAGAAGATTGTGGATCCTCGTTCTTAGGATCATTGTTAGTTGTCGAAGCTCCATCCTTGGAAGCTTATTTTGTTAGTGCGGTTTTCCACGATGTTATAGACATTGTGTATATTGGGGTATGGCGGGAGCCTGTCCGCCACGATTGTTATCTCTGAAGTGCGTGGTCACGTACTTGTTTTGGGCTACAAGAACCAGTTGTATTATAAATACTTTGTTTAAGTATGGTTTTATGGAAGGCAGCCTTATCGGCTGGCCAGTGATGTTACCTTTTTATACGTATACATTATGTATGTTCATTGCTATTCTCGACTTATACGGCGGGGTACCGGTGAGTACTAGTCGCGGCCCCGGGGTCGGGTCGTGACAGCCTCAATGAAAGGGATATTAATGTGTAGCTTCTTAAATACCTCGAAGAACTTGGATAACTGCTTGTCTATGGCCTTCTTCTGGAGCCTTTGAGGGTAAGGGATGTTATACCCCGTAGTTCTGGCCACACGTGTGAGAGCGTGCGAAAGGGAGTAAGACTTAAGATTTTCGAAAGATAAGTTGACGGATTGTTCGGACGGGTTTTAATCAACTTTGAGGCGGGTTATGACCCGGTAAGTTGAGAGTTACTAAGTGTTTCAAAGTCCTAGGGCGTATTTCGTTGAGTCTAGTTTCCAACGCAACCAACTGTTCGTCGATAGGACGTCGGAGTAGAAAGTTATGGGAGTTACAAGTTCGGTCTGTGACGGGCGAAATGCGTTTGAGCAAAGCGGCAGGCGCGGCGCGGATATCTTGAGTCATCGAAGTTGCAGCGCTTGGCGCTGAGGACAGCGAGCGCGGCGCGGAAGTTCGAGTCATGAGGTTTCAGCCTTGGCGAGGCCGTCGGCCGCGGCGGGCGATTCCTGGCGGAAAAACTTAGGAAAAATCAGATTTCTCTTTTAAAAGACCTTGGGAGGGTGACAAGTGTCCCCCCATCTGATTTCTTGCATGCCTTATATTGACCAAGTCTTGAAGACTTGGTCATCTTTCAAATCCCTCTCTCTCTCTAAGCTTAAGCTTCCACTTCTCTCTAAAATTCCAAGAGGAATTCAAGCCTAAGAAAAATCTGAAAAGTTAAGAACAAGAAGGAAGCTTGTGGCTAGCTTGTTGGTGTTATTGTGGTGGTGTTCTTGGAAAGGAGGCTAGCAAAGTTGTTGGTATAAGTTTGGCTAAAGCTTTAAGGTAACATTTCTTCTCTTGTAGTTAGTTATTAATGTTGCATGTGAAGAAGAAGGGATGTGTAGTAGTAAATAACGCACTTAGAGTCCTTGCATGTAAGAAATATGGTTTGAATGTGAAGAAATTAGTTAAGAAGATATTATGAGCATGTTGTAGCCTAAAAACTACCTTAGAATTGTTAAGTGAATTGTTGTACCTTATGGGGCAGAATTTTACACACCCAAGTTTAGGTGTGTAATCCCCTTTGAAATGTTTGGATTGTTGAGCCTTAAATGTGGCGTTTGGATGTTGAATTCGGCCTTGAGAAAGGTGGCAAAGTATGTAGAAACAAAGGAAATGCTGCCCAAATTTCCATAGAATTTAGTGGCTTTGAACTTAGATTATTTCTACATTGAAATTAGAGGTTAATAAACGTATCATGGTTATTTTAGGTTGACATATTACTTGCGGTAGTTTGGACTTAGCAAGTGGATTGACCGGAGAGGTATGTGAAGTTTTCCTATCTCTTGAGCATGAATAGATGTAACTATGTAGTACGGTGAGCGTCTGAGATTTGGTATTCTTACTTGTTTTAAGTATATAAAGACTTGTTTCATTTTAAGAATGTATAAGTCCCTTGGTTAGGGAAAAAGTGTAATTTTACTAAAGCGTAGGGTTAATATAACAACTTTATGGAAGTTGGTTTATTAGCTTTATAAAAGGTTAATGAGAAGAGGTTTACTCTAAGTAAGACAAGTAAGGACAAATGATTTGATTTATGAAAGACAAATTGATTTTAAGGCATCAATTGCCCAAAAGTTTTATGTATGAAAAAGGGTCACTTTTAAAAGAGTTGAAGTATGTAGTACTTGGGTTAAATTCCCGGTTTTCTTTTATTAAAGATATGATTAAGTGCATTAAGTAAACTAAAATAAGAGGGTATATGAACAAGACTAATAAGAAGTTATAAGTTTTCTTAACTTATTTATGATTATGATATGATGACAGTTTGAGCTAGGGTAAGAGTATATCTGAGGGGCAAGCCCCAAGATCGTTATACCACCTTCTCCAGGGTAAGAGTATGAATGAGGGGCAAGCCCCAAGATCGTCATACCACCTTCTCCAGTGTAAGAGTATATCTGAGGGGTAAATCCCCAAGATCGTTATACCATCTGCTTCAGTGTAAGAGTATATCTGAGGGGTAAGTCTCCAGATCGTTATACCATCCTTGGGGTAAGAGTATATCTGAGGGGTAAATCCCCAAGATCGTTATACCACCTGTTATGTGGATTTGCTACCCACGATGCGAGGAATACCTCATGCGAGTCCTTATGGGCTTATGCGGGTGAAATAGTCCCATGCGGTAGTCAACCTATCACGAGGAATACCTCATGCGGGTCCACGGGACTATGCGGGTGAAATAGTCCCGGGAGTAGGGGTGCTTATTGATCTACAGGCGAGGTACCTGTTTTGATCATGAGGCCCTATTTTATGCGATATTATATATGTACTTGTCACTCTCATTGTTAGTAAGGCCTGATAAAAGGTATTTTGATTGTCTTCCATGACTCAAACTTACTTTTAGACTTATGATATCATTATTACGATATTTTCGATTTTACATACTTGGTACATATTGTGTCGCGACCCGCTTCTGGGCTGCGTTAAATCTGCGGTAAGTAAGCGATTGTGGATCCTCGTTCTTAGAATCAGCATTTCGGTGTCGAGCTCATTCCTCGGAAGCTTATATTTTGTTGATGCGGATTTTCCTGATGCTATAGGTATTGTGTACATTCAAGGGTATGGCGGGGCCCTGTCCCGCCACAGTTGTTATCCTTAGAGGTCTGTGGTCACATATGTGTTGGGCTGTAAGAACAAGTTGTATTGCTACTTTTGATTAGTAGGTTTTTATGGAAGGCAGCCTTATCGGCTGGCCAGTGATGTTACCTTTTTATAAGTTATGTGTTATGTATGTTCATTGCTATTCTACGATATATACTGACGGGGTACCGGTGAGGTACGATCGGCCGAGTCGGGTCGTGACAAAAATGGTATCAGAGCAGTTAGTCCTCGGAAAGTGTCTACAGACCGTGTCTAGTAGAGTCTTGATTATCGGTGTGTCGTGCACCACATCTATAATCAGGAGGCTGCATGACATTTAGGATTGGTTTCCATTCTTTCACTCTAAGATCGTGCAATAGAGCTGAGTTATAGGTTGAACCTCCTCTTATGTTTTCCTTTATGTATCAGTTATGCCTCCACGCAAGGCAACCGCGCGGCGGAAGGCAAAGCGGTGAGAGTCTTTGCTAGTGGGGCGCGGAGGTCACGAGGCACGAGCCCATCCTTACGAGAGATGATGTTTAGGCGGCGAGTTCCACGTCGTCGCCAACCTCAGCAATTCCGGCGTGAGCGGCTCACGAGACGCGATGCGGAGCCTCGATCCACGATCGAGTGCGAGTATAGGGATTACGAGCAGTTGATTCTTGACCAGCATAGTGGCGGCGTGGCCACGGAAGCGGCGGCAACCCAAGCCGACGGTTCTGGATTCGGATTTCTGGGTTATCACCCACCCGAGTTCTATGGTTCGAGATTTGAGAGGATCGCGAGGAGTTTGTCCGGCGATTCTGACGGACCGTGCAGTGCTTAGGGCATCGGAGACCGAGTCTGTTATACTAGCTTCTGGGATTCACGCGATATTGCGCTAAAGCGGTTTGAGTCATGGGTGTTGTCGAGAGGTGATGATGCTCTTCCGGCTGTTTGGGAGGAGTTCACGAGAGGCTTTCTGGATCACTTCTTACCTCACGAGATGAGAGAGCCGGGTAGATAGATTCTTGACCTTGAGGCGGGGCGAGAGGACTATCGAGAAGTACACACAGGTTTGACTCCTTGGTCGGTATCGCGCACACCATTGTGGTGACATGGCGACGAGGTTCATCGATATGTGATGGGGTTAGGCCGTCGTATGATTCTGCATGCTTGGAGTAGCTCTTGGTAGGATGGATATTGCCGAGATGCGGCGTCTGCGAGATTGATAGCGAGAGCGGATCGGCTAGATTTAGGCGGCCAAGAGGCGGGGCGGCGGTCTCGAGCGATTTCGAGGTGGGCGGCCTGGCCAGCGAACTAGTCCATTCGGCCGGCCTGAGTGCTCCTTCTCGATTTCCGGCGGGGCGTCGTCAGCGAGGTTATTCGAGGCGGTCGGGCTCCGGGACTTGAGTTTGAGGAAAGCGAGGCCGTCTGTCGAGACCACCCACATCTCGGTGCGTTCGATGCGGTAGGTCTCATCCGGCGAGTGCCGTATGGGTTGAGGCGTGTTACTCTTGTGGCGAGGCCATCGAAGAAGATTGTCGTCGCTTGGCGGCGGAGGTGTTATGGGTCAGCCAACATGGTGATTCTTTGGATCTTCGTCTTGATGGTCGAGCGCCCGAAGGCGAGTACTTACGGGCGGCGAGGCGCGGCAGAGTCGTGGTAGGGGTCCCGATTCTAGCGGTCCTCGAGCGCATCTATGCTATGTCGGTAAGCGGGACCGGGGCGTCACGGATGTCGTCACGGTACATTATTGGTTTCTTGTTGTGATGTATATGCTTTGATAGATCCGAGTTCTACCTTGTCCTATATATCTCCTCATGTGCGGTAGAATAGGGATAGAGCAGAGTCCATAAGACCTTTTGAGGTGGCTACGCGATGAGTGATTCGATGGTAGGCGGCGAGTATATAAGGCTTGCCCGATGACTATAGGCGATCGTCGGACTCTGGCGACTTGATAGAGTTGGATATGGCGAACTTTGATGTGATTATGGGTATGAATTGGCTAGCGTCTTGCTATGCCCGTATGGTATGAGAGATTAGTTCGGTTCGGTTTCCGACGAGCGGTTATCGAGTGGAAGGGAATCTTGCGTCGCCAGGGTAAGTTTATTTCTTACCTCAAGGCTAGGAAGATGGTGCGGAAAGGGTATATCTACCATATGGTTGGGTATTAAATCGAGGTGAGATCTAGGACCTTGATCGATTTCGATCGTTAGAGAGTTTCGGATGTATTCCCGGGCGAGCTTAGGATATCCTCCGGAGAGGAGATTGAGTTTTGTATTGATTTGGCGCGGACACTCGACGATATCTATTAGCCATACGAGGATGGCACTGCGAGTTGAAGGAATTGAAGGACCGGTGAAAGATTTCTTTGGAGAAAGGCTTTATTAGGCAAGTGTTTCTCCGAGGAACACGGTGTTATTTGTAAAGAAGAAGGATGGGGCCAGCTGCGTATGTGTATTGATTACTGAGCGAACAAGGTAACTATCAAACAGATATCCTCCCGGGATTGACGATTTGTTTGACGATTCACGAGTACAAGGTGTTTTTCCAAAATAGACTGCGATGCAGTTATCATCAGTGCGAGTTAGAGATAGATATCCCAAAGTGCATTCGGGACCGGTATGGGCACTATGAGTTGAGGTAATGTCTTTCGGGTTGACAGCGCCCAGTGATATTCATGGATTTGATGAATAGGGTGTTGAGCCATTCTTGGATATGTTCGTTATAGTTTTCATTGATGATATCTTGGTTTATTCGCGCCTGAGCGAGGAGCATCTGAGCATTTGAGGGCGGTATTGGGAGTCCTCCGAGGCCGGCGATTGTATGCCAAGTTCTCAAATCTGAGTTAGTTGGCGTCGGTGGCTTTCTTAGGACATGTTATCGGGGCGATGGTATTCGGGTTGATCTGCGAAGATTGAAGCGATCAAGACTTGGCGGACCAGCTACGCGGAGTGCGCGACTTTTGGGCCTTGCGAGTTATTATCGGAGGTTTGTGGAAGTTTGCTTCTATTTGGCACCATTGACTAAGGCGACTCGGAAAGCGGTGTGTTCGATGGACGGACACTTGTGAGAGAGTTTCGGTTGCTAAAGGAGAAGTTGGCGCGCCGCATTCTTACTCTTCCAGAAGGTTTAGATGGATACGTGGTTTATTGTGACGCATCAGGTGTCGGACTTGGATGCGTGCTGATGCAGCACGACAAGGTTATAACTACGCATCTCGGCGGCTTAGGAAGCATGGAAGAATTATCCCACACATGACTTGAGTCGCGTGATGATTCATGCCTTGAAGATGCGAGACATTATTTATATGGAGTTCATGTGACATTTACACGAACCACAAGAGTCTCGGATATCTTGACCGGAGGAGTCGAACTTGCGACAAAGGCGGTGGTTGGAGCTACTTAAGGATTACGATGTTGATATTCTATACCACCGGGAAGGCCAATGTAGTTGCAGATGCCCTTAGTCGCGGTCGATGGGTAGTGCATGCGATGTCTGACGAGAAAAGAGATATGGTGCGAGAGTTACATCGCCAATGAGCCTTGGGGTTCGTTTGGTTGATTCCGATAGTGATGGAGTTCGATTCGAGAGGTTGCCGAGTCTTCCATCGTCGTCGAGGTGAAGAGGCGTGTATGAGGATCCGATTTTGCACGGCATCGACGCAGCTTCCGAAGGAGAAGAGTCTATTTGAGGTAGCGCTGATGGGTGCTAAGATTCGAGGCCGGTTGTGTGTTCCCGATGGACAGACTTCGGCCAGATTTCGGGAGGCACACGGTGCTCGTTATTCTATTCATCCGGGTCGACTAAGATGTATCATGACCTCGAATCGTGTATTGGTGGGATGACCTTAAGAGGGCGTTGCGGAGTTCGCGCGCAGCGCGAATTGTCGAGGTCAAAGTTGAGCACGAAGCCGGTGGTCATTGCAGCTATTGATATTCCGACTTGGAAGTGGGAGGTGGTAAATATGGATTTTATTACAGGTTACCTTCCACTCGGAGAAGCATGATTCCATTTGGGTTATCGTCGACAGATCGACAAAATCAGCCCATTTTCTTCCATCGGGGCGACTTTTTCTACGAGGATTATGATAGGCGTATATCGTGGAGATTGTGAGATCGCACGAGTTCCTATATCGATTATCTCGATGCAGAGAGCACATTTGACTAATTTACGAGGTCTTTTCGAAAGGATTAGGGACGAGTGAGTCTCGATGACGGCGTTTCATCCTCGGGCGACGGGCCGAGCGCACTATCCGGACAACGAGGATATCTGCGGGCTTGTGTTATTGATTTCGAGGGTAGGCTGGGAGGATCATTTACCTCTTGTGGAGTTTGCTTACAACAACTACCATTCCGATTCAGATGGCGCCTTATGAGGCCTTATACGGGAGGAAGTGCAGGTCACCGATAGGCTGGTTCGAAGTGGGAGAAGTTCAGTTAGTCGGGCCAGACTTGGTTCAGCAGGCAGTGGATAAGGTGAAGCTTATCCAGGAGCGGTTGTTGGCAGCTCAGAGTCGGCAGAAGTCGTATGCAGATCATCGGCGTCGACACTTGGAATTTGAGATAGATGATTGGGTTTTCCTAAAGGTATCGCCCATGAAGGGCGTGATGAGGTTTGGGAAGAAAGGGAAACTTAGCCCAAGGTACATTGGGCCGTATCAGATTGTCCGTAGGGTAGGCAAGGTTGCCTATGAGTTAGATCTGCCGTCCGATTTGGAGGCGGTACATCCAGTTTTCCATGTGTCTATGTTGCGGAAATGTATTGGAGACCCGTCTAGAGTGCACCCGATTCATGATGTCCAGGTGACAGAGGAGTTATCGTATGAGGAGAGTCCCATAGCGATACTCGATCGTCAGGTTAGGCGACTTCGGACGAAGGATGTGGCTTCCGTCAAAGTCTTGTGGCGGAACGAGAACAGGGAAGAGATGACGTGGGAAGCAGAGGATGACATGATGAAGAAATATCCTCACCTATTTCCTATACCTCCAGGTAACCTACTTCCTTGCTTATTAGTTTGATTTAGCAATTATGCTTGAGTAATGTTGTGGCTATGTGGAGCGTTTTATTTGCAAAAGAATAGCTAAGAGGGTCTATGTCGATAGTGTGATTTGAGTAAGCCTAGAAGGAACATTCGGGACGAATGTTTCAAAGGGGGGGAGAATGTTATACCCCGTAGTTCTGGCCACACGTGTGAGAGCGTGCGAAAGGGAGTAAGACTTAAGATTTTCGAAAGATAAGTTGACGGATTGTTCGGACGGGTTTTAGTCAACTTTGAGGCGGGTTATGATCCGGTACGTTGAGAGTTCCTAAGTGTTTCAAAGGCCTCGGGCGTAGTTCGTTGAGTCTAGTTTCCAACGCAACCAACCGTTCGTCGATAGGACGTCGTAGTAGAAAGTTATGGGAGTTACAAGTTCGGTCTTGCAGACGACGAAATGCGTTTGAGCAAAGCGACAGGCCGTGGCGCGGATGCGAGGCGGCGCGGATATCGAGGATCGCTGAGTTGCAGCGCGTAGCCAGCGCAGCAGCGGCGGAAGTTCCGAGAGTCCGCAGAGGTTTCAGCCTTGGCCGGCTGGGCCGCGGCGCCAAGGCGGGATCCTGGCGGAAAAACTTAGGAAAAATCCGATTTCTCTTTTAAAAGACCTTGGGAGGGTGACAAGTGTCCCCATCTGATTTCTTGCATGCCTTATATTGACCAAGTCTTGAAGACTTGGTCATCTTTCAAATCCTCTCTCTCTAAGCTTATGCTCCACTTCTCTCTAAAATTCCAAGAGGAATTCAAGCCTAAGAAAAATCGAAAAGTTAAGAACAAGAAGGAAGCTTGTGGCTAGCTTGTTGGTGTTATTGTGGTGGTGTTCTTGGAAAGGAGGCTAGCAAAGTTGTTGGTATAAGTTTGGCTAAAGCTTTAAGGTAACATTTCTTCTCTTGTAGTTAGTTATTAATGTTGCATGTGAAGAAGAAGGGATGTGTAGTAGTAAATAACGCACTTAGAGTCCTTGCATGTAAGAAATATGGTTTGAATGTGAAGAAATTAGTTAAGAAGATATTATGAGCATGTTGTAGCCTAAAAACTACCTTAGAATTGTTAAGTGAATTGTTGTACCTTATGGGGCAGAATTTTACACACCCAAGTTTAGGTGTGTAATCCCCTTTGAAATGTTTGGATTGTTGAGCCTTAAATGTGGCGTTTGGATGTTGAATTCGGCCTTGAGAAAGGTGGCAAAGTATGTAGAAACAAAGGAAATGCTGCCCAATTTTCCATAGAATTTAGTGGCTTTGAACTTAGATTATTTCTACATTGAAATTAGAGGTTAATAAACGTATCATGGTTATTTTAGGTTGACATATTACTTGCGGTAGTTTGGACTTAGCAAGTGGATTGACCGGAGATGTATGTGAAGCTTTCCTATCTCTTGAGCATGAATAGATGTAACTATGTAGTACGGTAGACGTACAAGATTTGGTATTCTTACTTGTTTTAAGTATATAAAGACTTGTTTCGTTTTAAGAATGTATAAGTCTCTTGGTTATGGGAAAAGTGTAATTTTACTAAAGCGTAGGGTTAATATAACAACTTTATGGGAAGTTGGTTTATTAGCTTTATAAAAGGTTAATGAGAAGAGGTTTACTCTAAGTAAGACAAGTAAGGACAAATGATTTGATTTATGAAAGGCAAATTGATTTTAAGGCATCAATTGCCCAAAAGTTTTATGTATGAAAAAGAGTCACTTTTAAAAGAGTTGAAGTATGTAGTACTTGGGTTAAATTCCCGGTTTTCTTTTATTAAAGATATGATTAAGTGCCTTAAGTAAACTAAAATGAGAGGGTATATGAACAAAACTAATAAGAAGTTATAAGTTTTCTTAACTTATTTATGATTATGATATGATGACAGTTTGAGCTAGGGTAAGAGTATATCTGAGGGGCAAGCCCCAAGATCGTTATACCACCTTCTCCAGGGTAAGAGTATGAATGAGGGGCAAGCCCCAAGATCGTCATACCACCTTCTCCAGTGTAAGAGTATATCTGAGGGGTAAATCCCCAAGATCGTTATACAATCTGCTTCAGTGTAAGAGTATATCTGAGGGGTAAGTCCCCAAGATCGTTATACCATCTTCTTCAGGGTAAGAGTATATCTGAGGGGTAAGTCCCCAAGATCGTTATACCACATGTTCCGTGGATTTGCTACCCACGATGCGAGGAATTCCTCATGCGAGTCCTTATGGGCTTATGCGGGTGAAATAGTCCCATGCGGGCGGGTACAACCTATGCGAGGAATACCTCATGCGGGTCCACAGGACCTATGCGGGTGAAATAGTCCCAGGAGTAGGGGTGCTTATTGATACTACGCGCAGTACCTGTTTTGATCATGAGGCCCTATTTTATGCGATTATATATGTACTTGTCACTCTATTGTTAGTAAGGCACGATAAAAGGTATTTTGATTGTCTTCCATGACTCAACTTACTTTTAGACTTATGATATCATTATTACAATATTTTCGATTTTACATACTTGGTACATATTGTGTTGACCGACTTCCTGGGGCTGCGTTCATGCCGCAGGCGGTAAGCGATTGGATCCTCGTTCTTAGGATCACTGTTCGGTCGAAGCTTCATTCCTCGGAAGCTTATATTTTGTTGCACGGATTTTCCACGATGCTATAGGTATTGTGTATTCGTGGTAGTATGGGCCCGCCCGCCACGATTGTTATCCTTAAGTGCGTGGTCACATATATGTTGGGCTGTAAGAACAAGTTGTATTGCTACTTTTGATTAGTAGGTTTTTATGGAAGGCAGCCTTATCGGCTGGCCAGTGATGTTACCTTTTTATAAGTTATGTATTATGTATGTTCACGCTATTCTCTCGATGTATACTGACAGTGGTACCGGTGAGGTACGATGCGCCCGGTCGGGTCGTGACAAGGGATTCTATCAGTGTATTCCATCAAAGGTGCTGGTGGAGCTTTCTCAACTGTAGGATGGTCCTCAGTGATCCCCTCATTTTCTTCCTCAACTGTTTTCGCGCCCTCTTTCTCATGAACCACTGCGGGTTGGGGAGCAACCTGCTCTAACTGCTTTCCACTCCTTAGCAACACTGCCTGACACTGCTCTCTCGGATTGACCTCTGTATTGCTTGGGAGGGTACCCTGCGGCCTATTGGTTACCATCTTTGCCAGTTTCCCAACTTGTGTTTCCAAATTCCTGAGAGAGGACATGGTTTCAGAGATGAATTGATTCTGCGAATTGGTGAGTGCAAGCATTGCAACTCTCAATTCATCAGGCTTCTCCTGCTGTGTAGGTGGTCTAAACTGCTGGGATGAGGTAGCCTGATTCTGTCATTGCTGGTTCTGGTAACTACCTTGATATGGTTGCTGTTGGGCCTGGTCGTTCCTCCACGAAAATTTAGGGTGATTTCTCCACCCTGGGTTGTATGTGTTGGAATTATAAGGCTGTTGAAAGTTTCCAACTGTCTGAACCTGCTCCATTGGCACATTATTGGGATCCACCGCTGTGCATCTGTCAAAGGAGTGCGGTCCACCACAAATCTCATAATTTATCGGCATCTGGACTGCATTTACAGATATAGTGTTCTACTGTAGTTGCTTCGTCAGAAGGGCTACATGTGCATTCAGGGCAGTGATAATCTAATTCATGTATACCCATAGTCTTCCTGTTATTATTGACACGTCATCGCCCTAGTGATTGTTGGCGGCGTATGTCTTCCAAGAACTTCGTGTCTCATTGGCACTCTTTCTCATAAAGGCTCCCCTGTTGCAGCATCAATGATGGTACGAGTAGTACCACTCAGCTCATTATAAAAAATGTGGACTAACATTCATTTCTCTATGCCATGATGTGGGCATTTCCTTTGCAGATCCTTAAATCGCTCCCATGCATCATAGAGTGACTCACCATCCACCTGGTAAAAATTGTTTAACTCTCCCCTTAACTTTGCCGCTTTTGAAGGTGGGAAGAACTTTGCAAGAAACTTTTGAGCTAGGTCCTACCAGCTTTTGTGTAATTTCTTTGTTCTTTGTTTTATTTCTTTATAGTTTATGTTGAATATTAGTTTAGTTCTTGGCATGTCTATGGCTAGGAACTAACTTAATTTAGGGCTTTCCATATCAAATCACTTGAAACTCATTCTTATGAATTAATGCATGTTTTGGTTTCTTCTTATCATTGTTGAGATTTATTCAATATTTATCTTGAATGCTTGGTAATTAATTGATCACTAATTATCATAATCTATATGATTTCTAATCGAAATCCGAAAGAGGAGATTGTGAATATGCTATAGTTGAATAAACATAGGTTAAATCGTGGACGAAAGTACCCCGATACTTGTGTAGCTTAATAGGTTATTGTTCTTAATCCTCCTTTATAGTCAATCTTGTCATCGAAAGGTAGAAGGGTTCTATATTGGGGTTGAGTGTTTATATTACCTTAACAGGAGTATAAAACGGCTTAGTTAACCTGTTGTCTCAAAATAGAAGAAGAACCATAATTAATTGCATTAACAAGTAAGATGAGCGGATAGTTGAGGAGATTTGGAAGCCCTATTTCCACCATATCTGAAGTAAAATAAAGTAATTTAGTTAGCATCCATAATTATAGTTATAAACAATTCATCAATCATCGGTTACCAAATAGATACCATATAATCGAATTTGATAATTGGACACTAATCCCTGAGGACGATAACTCGGTCTTCTAGACTATATTACTTGTCACAACACGTGCACTTGCGTTAGTGTGTGCATAAATCACGCATCAGTATCAAGAAAAGACATTGGCACTCCAAGGTCAAACCTCGAGACCTGAAGAAGCCGATGAGGAGAACCTGGAGGAATTAGGGGATGGTGCTACTATTGCCTTGCTTACTCGTCGATTCAATTCAATGATGAGAAAGATCAATGTGTCGAAAAATAAGCCATATTGCGAGAAAGCAGTTAGAGTGTTTTATGCAAACTTGACACACATCGTAAAAGATACCGCCTCAAAGAAATTTGGGAAAATATACCTTTACGACAAGGTGTACAACTTCACACCCGAGATCATTAATACGACACTTGGAATCCAAATTGGTGAGACAACCCCTGAAGCAGTTCCTACTGCGGAAGAACTGAATGAGATGATTAAATACCTCACTGGGAATTTAATCACCTCTTGGGCTCCTCGCAGTCCAGTATCTAAGCTCACAACCCACTTTGCAACTTTACACAGAATAACAATATACAATTAGTTGTCATCCCTGAATAAAATAGTGGTCACTCTTGACAAAGCAACATTGTTGTATAGAATTGGAAAAAATCAAAGGATTGATCTAGGTATATTAATCTTCAGCCATGTGACTAACTTGGCTGAAAGACAATCCAATTCTGCTCTACCATACCCCTGACTGATCTACCAAATACTGCTCAACCAAGGCTTTAAAATCTCTAAGGGGGAGAAGCTAAGTAAAGCCCTTGATGTCTATCATGTTCATAGAGCAGTGGTTAACAATAGAGACAGGGTTGTTGATCTACCCTGGAAGAAATAAAGTTGGGACACTGCTCAAACATAGAATGTTATCACTGATGTTGCCAACATTTCTGGCAACATCAAGGATAATGTCCATATGTCCAAAGAATGGCTGAGAAAGCACATTACAGAGCTCGATATGCAGATTCTGGAGCTTGTATGTGCAAAAAACTGTTATGAGAATATCCTCTCTTCACAAAAAGGGGGAGATAGTGATGACGTTGCTGAAGGAAGCAGACAGAGAGGGGGATATATTGCTGGGCCAAGCACGCAGGGGGAGATGACTGCTTGATGAAGATGTTGATGGGTGAAGTTAAGGTGGGATTGATCAACCACAGGAAGCGGTTGGAAGCTACTGTAGTTAGGTTAATCAGGACAAGGAGAATTCATGCTTTGTGAAATCTGACATTTTTGTGGCTTATTTGGTTGATTGGACTAACAAACAATTGCTTATGTTAAATATTTTTGTTGTTAATGCTATGGATGGTTACTTGTTGATGTGTTATGAATGCTTACTGCTTATCTGCTATAAGTCATGATTAACTAATCTTAAAATGGAAATTTTTTAAATAAAAAATAAATAAATTGAAATCTTCTACTGCAGGTTAAGGGGGAGCACGACAATAATCTTACTGTCTCTTAGAGTATCGAGGACTATATCTAAAGTCAGTATCCTGGTCATTTTTGCAACGTATGGATTTTTGTGGAGAAAGGCAAAAAGGGGGAGATTGTTGATGTTGGAAGGATGTTGTGGCAACATCTGAAAATACTCAGGACAACATCTCTTGTGCAGACAAGAATGTTGCCTGCGATGTTGTGGAAACATTTCAGCCAACATCTATGTAACAGTTTTGCCTATTCTTCCGGCCTAAGCAGAAAAAGTTACTGCGAGTAAAAAATGATCCAGGCAAGCTCACAAGTCTGCTGTGTTTAAAACGTGGTGGAAAACTCAGTCAAAGCGTGTTGAAAAAGCAAAAGAAGACTCAGTCCAAAACGTGAGAATTTTCAGGAAGAAGTTGAGAATTTTCAGGAGGATGAATCGGTCAATGCTGCTGCCATATTCTGCTCAACCTCCGCAAGAAGTAGTGAGGATTTCAAGGGAAGTTCCACACTATAAATAGAGGGGAACTTCAGTGCATTCGATATCCAGAATTACAACGACAACAAGCCAAGAGAGCTCTCAGATTTTACAATAGAAATTTGGATCAACTATCAGCCCAAAGTTGTTTTAACAACATCTTGTCCCACATTGCAATCGCTATCTCTATTCTAGATTAAGCTCATTGTTCAAGCGAGTGTAATGAAGAAGTTGTATTTTATCTCTTAGAATTTGTGACTTTAGGCGAAGTCATCTGCGGCTTCATTTTGTTTGTAATTTCGTTTTAGTATTTTATGCTTCATCTTGTAAAAGAAATTCATTTATAATTGTATATAATTTATACAATTCTTTTGGTCACTGACCATCAAGGGATATTAATATATATACCCTTGAAAATATAAACTTTGTGTTCTTTTACTTTTTCGCTGCATTTACTCTAACAAGGTTTACCACGGTTTATCTCAACGTTGCCTCAGATGTTGATCCAACATTGAAGGCAACATTCAGTATCTGTTTCTAGTTTACTAAGTTGTCAATTTATTTTCTTACTCAAAATCTATTTATCCGTAGTCCCGGACCAAACAACAATTAAACATTTAAGAAACTTTTTAATATATATTATATAAAATTTATTTTTTTACTAAATTTACATATATTCATAAATTACAATGTAGATTCGCCTCTGCTCTCCTCTTGAGCCGTGAGTCTATCAGAATCAACCTCTTTACCTTCACAAGATATGAATAAGGTATACACTCTATTATCCTTAGACCCCACCTAGTGAGATATATTGCATATATTGTTGTTCGCCTATGCTACCTTTATACATGGAAAAGAAAGAAAAGACAAAACATACACATAGGGGTGTTCACGGTTTGGTTATAACCTATTCAAACCGAAAACCAAATAAACCGATTATGTAAACCGATATTTGTTTGAGTTTGAGTTTGATTTGATTTTAAATTTTTAAAAACCGATAATATTTGGTTTGGTTTGGTTTTATTAAAACAAAATCGAAGAAAACTGACCAAACCGACATTTTATATATAATTTTTTATAATTATATATATTAATTTTTATAACTACTTTCAAATACTTTGTAAACCTTCTTCATCAAATTTATATTTATCTCTAATAGGCTATTGAACACCTTAATTAAACCCTTCTTACAAGAAAGCCATGAATTCAACCCCATTTTTCAAAGAAACAACTATGAAGTTTACCTAATTTATTTTTATATTTCTTATAAACTCAATTCACTTGATTAAAACTTATAATCTTAAGATATTTTTTACATAATCCAAGAAAATTATAATTACTTTTTGTAATAACAAAACATAAGTTGGAAAAGGATGGAAAATTCTTTTCTAATTGTAGGAAAAAATAAAAGAGAAAATTACCATTAAGTTTCTTAAAAAATCAAACCAAATCGATGATTGTATATTATATTTGGTTTGCTTCTAATAATTAAAAATCGACTAAAATAGTTTGATTTTAGTTTATCTAAAAGATTGACCTAAACCGAACCATGAACCGTGCTACTAAGCAGACTAGTAATATCATTTCCCTTAAATAAAAGGTGGTAAAGGGGAAATAAGAAAGAAATACAACTCGAAACACACAAATAAATAAGCAAGAAAGTACAAAAACTCCGGCGACCACCCCACTCCACCTCTGTCTCTCTGTTTAAATTTTTCTGGCAAGCTAAGTAAACAGTTACACACTGCATTTTCCTTGAGCTTTCTACAACTAAAACCCTAAGCACGACAACATCTTAACCGCTTTTATTCGCCGCTGAGAGATGAGTAGATGACCGTTGCGCCGCCATCTCCTCCGGTTTCATTTAATCTGCGATCTAAAATTATTCACCAAATGTACCTGAATTGTATGAAATGAGTTGTTAACGGCACAAGAGTAAAATCGGTTTTGTAGTTTGTATTGACACTTAGGAATTACTAATGGTTTCCATGGGGAAGGGATGGTTGGAGAAGGTAAGGAGATGTTTGAGGACTATATATTTCATGGTGGTGATGTTGGCGTCGCTGCTTATGATATCAGCACCAGTGATGGTAGCAATAGGAGATGTTGTGGTCACTAGTATGTTCATTTCTAGTTTTACGTGCCTAAGATGTTACAGTTTTAAAGAGCATTTGCACAGATATGCCTTCAAAACCTCATTCACGGATATTCCTCTCCTTTCGATCCTGAGATCTCTTATCATCTTCTGTACGTGCTTATTTACCACTTCCGTTTCAATATTTCCTAGTTAGTGCCTATTTTACAATTTATTTGGAATTTTTGAAGTTACAGTTGGAAAAGGAGTTGTGTTTCGTTATAGTTTTTGCAAAGAATATTTGATTGTTTCAATGTATTTCATGGCCAAATGTTGATTTTCAAATAAAGTAAAAAAGAATTGCGTAAAAAAGTAACTAATTCTCATGGCCAAATGGGTTCTTAGGTTATTGTCTCAGTACGCTTGAAGTTTGATATGTATTTTGGGTTGGCAAATCGAGTTGGGAACTCCAATTGCAATATATTGATAGTATGTTTTACTGAAAGTTAAAATCATTTCTCCTAGACTTGACATTCTTCTTCTATGGAGATTTAATATTTTTTTCTTTACTTGATTTTGTGTTTTAAGTGTTAGTTTCAAATGTGTTGATGTTATGATTCAAATTGGAATTGGTTCGTAGGAGCACTTTTTATTAGTTGTGTTTTGGGCTATTTTTGCCTATGGAACTAATACATATTAGTTTTTGATGATAGGTGTTTATTCTATGTGTGATGGACCTGCACTTTCACATGGACCATATCTCGGAACTGCTACACTCTGTTCCATTATATCCATCATTCTTGTTTCCGTAAAGGCGAATGTTTTTTCTGGAAATTCATACCTGGAAGCTGAAGCTTCATCTTCTATCTCAAAGCAAAAGCTTCATTTGAAAAAGTCATGGGGGATGCCTGTGTTGTTTCTATCATCTATAGTATTTGCTGTTGGACATATTGCTGTTGCCTATAGAACAAGCTGTCGAGCTAGAAGGAAACTCTTGTTTCACCGAATTGACCCCGAAGCTGTAAGTTGTTATGTCTTTCCCCTTCTAGTTTCCTTAACTTCTTAGACACATTTAATCATTGATGACACCGACTGGACGGTTTTGGTTTGCATATTCTTTGAAATAAGCTAACTACTTTTCCAATTGATTGAGATCTTATTAAAGGTTATCTATCTTAGTGCAAATATTGTGATTTGTCCAAGATAATGTTAACCATGTGAAGATAATAACTGGTGTTGGTTTATTGATTTACTCATTGACTGAAATCTGAATAAGCAATCTAATGGAACCTATTAGTTTGTAACAGTTGATTTATTGGAAATGACAGGTCCTTCCTTGCAATGTTGTTTTCTCTGCATACAATAAAGTGCCACGGTCTCCAACTCCTTCCGCTGGGAAAGGATCAAAATGTGATAGTGAAATGAGGAGGAAACCTGCAGGATCAGCTCGTGAGGACGGGGAAGTCCCAGCCAAACTGCTTGCTGATGTTGACAGCTTATTTACTTCTTGCTCAGGGCTTACTCTTCATTACAAACTTAGGTTGCCTGGATCACCTTGTCGTTCCTTGTCCTCCACAGCCCATATAGACAGGCCACTAAATCATTTATCAAACGTTGATTATTGTATTCGGAGGAGCTATAGTAGTCAATATCCTGCAAACTGTCTCTCCACACCTTTATTAGATGGTTTTCAAACTTCCCCCGCCCTGTCTGAAGAAATGCCTAGTCTCAACCTAGATGAAGTTGGTGATGGTGGAGTTAATAGGTCCGGGTCTCCTCCTCCTATACAAGATCTGGAAGGTAATGATCAGTTTGGAATTGTTCTGGTACATGGTTTTGGTGGTGGGGTTTTCTCTTGGAGAAATGTGATGGGAGTACTAGCTCAGCAGGTAGGTTGTGCAGTCACTGCCTTTGACAGGCCAGGATGGGGATTGACATCTAGGCCTTTCCGAACAGACTGGGAGGAGGATCATCTGCTCAATCCCTACACGATTGATGCTCAGGTAATGTCTCAGTTTTCAATTTTATGTTTTGATGACCATTTTCAGCATGAAAATTAACAAGGATGGTGGCAGTAATGTACTGAATTACCCATTTAAACTGCAAGTACCAGAAGAATGAGTCTGTAAACTTTAGCACATATGTTAAACAGAGTGTTCAAGGCTCTAATTTCTAGGAGTTTATTATGTATATATGTGTAATGCATATGCATGTATTGAATATAGGTAGGGAATTTCTTTAACTTTGAGAACAGAAGGCATCTGAAATATTCTTTTTCAGTTAGTATTAGAGAGTGATTATTGGGCTACAGTTGTCCTTCATTCAAACATATACTCGTAATGATCATAGGGGGCTATTATTTTCCTTTTAAATGTCTTGGATTTTCTTTTTTGACAGTTGAAATTTCATTTGTCAGGTTGACCTGCTTCTGTCCTTTTGTTCAGAGATGGGTTTTACTTCAGTTGTACTTGTTGGCCATGATGATGGTGGATTGCTTGCACTAAAGGCTGCACAAAGAGTCCAATCATCCACAAATTTTATTAATGTGAGTGGTCGGGTGTGTGTTTTAACATGTTATTAGTTGGCATGAGTATTATCGTCACTGGATGAACTGCAACCTGGTAAAATTATGATTCAATCTTGAGAAAATATGCCAGTAGCCCATTTGCTTATGCTTATACATTTAGTATCCTCGTTGAAGTAGAGGGATGTGAAATCTTGTCTACCCTTAGTTTTGAATATTAATTCCAGATAAAGTATGGTTTTCAATCTATTATAGAGTTGTTCATTGTTTTGACTATTTTACTACTTTTGTCTTCTATATTAGGTTAAGATCAAGGGGATTGTATTATTGGGTGTTAGCCTGTCAAGAGAACTGGTTCCTGCCTTCGCAAGAGTATTATTACGCACTTCACTTGGAAAAAGGCACTTGGTGCGTCCTCTTTTGCGAACAGAAATTACTCAAGTTGTTAATAGACGAGCATGGTATGACGCAACGAAGTTGACAACTGAGGTTTTGAGCTTATACAATGTATGTGTTCTTATTCTTGAAATGTTGAGTGTGCTAATCTTTTGTTTGCTTGACAAGAAACATCTAAATCTGTTGTCTATAGATTTCATATCTGCATTTTGTGTGATGTCATAGACTCTTTGGGTGTGCTACTTCTAATTAATTATTGTTGAGTGGAATTTAGGAGGACAAAGAAAAGGAGGTGTAGGGGAGATAACATTTTCATCAATCTTCTCTTTGATGGTTTTCAGCTCTGCACACATATTAGACGATCCAGTTCATTATGCATATTCATGCTCAAGGAGCCTCTACAACGTGTGATCATCTGCCCTTTACCTCCTTTCCTTTTTCTTCCTAACCTCCACTCAACAATAAATTATCAGAAAAAATAGTATTTACGAGGGTTCAAGATGTTAATATTTTTCTGATAATTTATTGTGATAAATTATCAGAATACTATTTTTCTTCCTAACCTCCACTCAACAAGATGTTAGTATTTACGAGGGTTCAAGAATACTATTTCAGAAAATAGTATCAGAATAAATTATCAGAAAAGTTTTAGAAGATCGCCCCCATAAACAGTTCAGGATGCCCTTATATATGTGTAATAGATTGTCATCGTCAAGATGGAAGTGCCTGCCACTTCCGGGCATACAAGATGTTAATATTTTTCTTTTTTTCTGAAATGGTTTCAGGTGCCTTCTTTCGGCATCTTTACTTTCTTTATATGTATCATATTCCAATCTTAATCCTTTCTGCTTGTGTATGTAATCAGGCACCATTATGTGTGGAAGGTTGGGATGAAACACTCCATGAGATGGGGAAACAATCATATGAAACAGTCCTCTCTCAAGAAAAGGCAGCAGAACTGCTAAAAGCAGTTGAAAGTTTGCCAGTTTTGGTGATTGGGGGAGCTGAAGATGCACTTGTACCTTTAAAGTCTGTTCAAGCTATGGCTTCAAAACTTGTAAATTCTGTGAGTTGTCTCAATCTCTCTATATCCATCTCTGCAGCTGTAGTCTATTGATGTCATTATCTAACTCTGCGTCTCTGAAGCTGCATTACTTGATCTAGATCTGTTAAACTGATTATACCCTTAAATTAATTATTTACTATTTTTTCCTTGCACAGTCCAGAATAATTCAAAAACCAAACACCACTAGTATAAATATTCTTGCCTAATGTATGATTTTACTCATATGTAGCACACCTCTTACCGGGAAACTTTAAAAAGTTATTGTGACTAAATTGAATGGAATTGATTCACTAGAAACTAATGAAAATTGGGACTACCACTGCCATTAAGCCACTATAACCTGAACATTGATCTATAAAGCAGAAAATTAAACTGAAAGCCATCGTGTCAAAAAAAATATTTGTTATCAATGTGATGATAATCACCAAAGATATCAGATAATTGAGCTTACAGTACAAAAGGACGCGGAATCACAGATTAGTGTTACTGGCTTCTTATTGTTGCAATGATGTCCTGAATGACAATTTGACTTTGTTGAAAATCCTGTTTCACTGGTGCACATAGTATCGATAATATGTATAGCGAATAAATTACTTATACCATCTAAGAGTGAAATTGAAACAACATTTTATGAGCTTGCATAAAGTTATTGAGTCTCAGGCTATTAACTGTGGTGTCCATTTAATGTACAGAGACTGGTGGCAATATCGGGTTGTGGTCATCTTCCGCATGAGGAGTGTCCCAAGGCATTGTTAGCGGCTATGTCACCCTTCATCAATAGAATTTTAGTTGAACAACTGCAACACCAATAGGGTGCTCTCTGCCAAGTGAAGCAGCATCCTGTGAATTTATTCACATCTCTTTGTATTTCTCTTTTTAAAATTTACTCGGAAGGTAACCGATCAAAAAAAGAAATTACTCGGAAGGTAGTCCATCTTTAGGTAGTCTTGCTGGTAGTTTGGAGCTTTTAGTTTTAGTTTCACCGATTCTTAAGATCCTTGGCTATGTTATCTGCCACATAAGGAGTGGAGATAACTTTTCTATGTACATTCTTTCTGCAGAAAAATGCAGCTTATTTCTCCAAGGTGGATCTCTTTCCAACTCTCTTCCCTCATTTGTGTTCTTTTACCCGACAAACCATGGTTAAGTAGAAGGCCGATTGTTGTTTTCACATCATGTGTTCCATCATTAGACGTGTCAGGAAGGTAGTACATGTACTTGGTCACCTATTATGATGATACCTTGGGTGATTTGCCAAGTTTTCCGGGAGGATTCTTTTTCTTTCTCGAGGAAAAAGTTGTCAAGAATCATTGTTCATTCCCATTATATATCCTTTACTAATTCGCGTGTGAACGTTAATCTTTTGCAGCTACTTTCCCACAAAGTTAATTGCACCTTCTCCAATCTCGCAGGAGTTTCTCTGCACTATTCTGTGATGTGCTATACTTCATTGTCGTTAGAGTTTCTCTGCACTATTCTGTGATGTGCTATACTTCATTGTCGTTATGCACAATGCAGCGTTATGATTCATCTACACATGCGCATTCCAGATATTTATCACTGTATTAAGACATTTTAAATGTTTGAAAGAGTGTATTGAACTACAAAATTTATCATCATTCCTCTAGACGGGTTTTAAAATGCAAAAGGTCACTCAACAAACTGCATTTGTGGCCATAGATGTAATTTCACCTTCAATTTTAACCGAATAAGCTCAACTGACAGCGGATCAACGGGGAGTCGTGATAATTCACCACTCACTCATACACAAAAGAAGGTTAATGAAATCATCGCCTAAAAGCTGGAACTACTTTCTTTGAGATGGCTGCTAAGGGTTTTCTGGACAGCACCTATTATTCGTACTCTGTACAAGGGAAAAGGTATTTTCACTTTTGCACTTTGTACAATACTAGTGTAAGATCCACAACTGCTTTCCCCTGACACTCAGACTTCGAGGTCTCTTTGTCACTGCTCTTTGCAGAGGTATCTACTCCAGGCTGTCAATCCGATGGAATTGTTTGATATTAAAGGTGATGACCTTGTCCTTCATTTCATCATTTGACTATGGCAGCCCGTGAAGTGCATTCTATGTTTCGATAGATGCCATCAAAGTCGCAATCTGCAGCTCAAACATAATAGCAATCACATTTACGCATAGACAACAACTAAAGAATGCAACTCCAGTTGACTGAATCCAATTGATATGTGATGTCAAAGTTACCTGTTCCTCCAATTCGAGTATCTTCTCATCCTTCATTTTCAGCGCCCTCTTCTCCCTAAAAGTTAGATGTTAAAAGATAAAATAGGATATTACATGAAAGCAGCAGCATGAGATCTCTTGACAAGATTAAGAAGTAATGTAGCAGTTCTGGATGAATGAATGCACGTGAAGTTGGTCAGAAGTACTCGATCATCCATTACATGAACAACAATACTCCCTCCGGTTCAAAGTGAGTGTCCACTTAGTGTTTAGCATACCCCTTGAGAAAATACTAACGTATATTTTGACTAAACTACCCTTAATTAAATACTAGTACCTAGTAAATATAGTTTCTTGATCACATAAAATCCCATTATCTAAATAGGGGTAAATTTGGAAGAAAATAATTAATTCCTTCTTGATTATGTAACAACAACAACATACCCAGTGAAATCCCACAACGTGGGGGCGGAATTTCACTGGGTATGTTGTTGTTACATAATCAAGAAGGAATTAATTATTTTCTTCCAAATTTACCCCTATTTAGATAAATGGGATTTTATGTAAGTGGACACTTATTTTGAACCAAAATAAAAAGGCTAAGTGGACACTTATTATGATCCGGAGGGAGTAACTCTAAAGGAAAAAAAACTCTGCCCTATGCTGACTGCAACTTTTCCTCGTAAGAAACCACAATGCATAGAGTACATCTGCTTTGCAAGAAAACCAATCAATCTTGAATTTTACACTAGCAGCATATTCTTCTCCTTGAACCAGATATTTGAGAAGCAGTACCAGCTCACCAGTTACCAGCTCACCGAGGACATGACCCTAGATAGGAGAGCCTGGAGGTCGAGGATTAGGGTAGAATATTTTTTTTGATAAGGTAAAGTTTTATTGACCAAGTACCAAGAAGGTACTAACATTTACAAAAGACTGTTGGGAATATCCATATAGTCAATTACAACATCTCCCTAGCAACTCCAGAAAGTCCATATTTGATCTATATTATCAATGAAACTACTTCTACACCGACAAAACAAATTATGTAAACACTTGTTTTCAACTCTAGAAATATGATCTTTTTGCTCGTCAAAACAGGCGTTATTTCTTTCAAGCCAAATAGTCCAAAATATGCACAAAGGTACAGTTCTCCAAATTTGTTTCAATGCTTTATGCATACTCTGGTGTTGCCAGCTCTCCAATAATTCCTTCACACTCCGAGGCATGATCCAAGAGACCCCACAAATATTGAAGAAAAATTTCCAACATTGTCTAGCTACTCTGCAATGCATAGAAGGTGATTCACAGTCTCCAACTCTTCTTCACATAAGTAACATCTATTACTTAGTGCAAAATCCTTCTTCTGAAGATTATCCTGAGTAAGGCCAGCTCCCCAAACTGCAATCCAACCAAAACAACCTACCTTAATAGGAGCTTTAGGCTAGTTTGGATCTTTTCACAGGCTGCAGGTATAGATGTTCAGGGGAAGTACTTGAAACAGGCAATTAGAATATGGTGGGATACCAAGAAACCTCAGAACCAGAAGGCTGTGTTTACAGCCATGCCTGCAATCATAGTATGGGAGTTATGGAAGAAAAGGAATGCTGAGTTACACAATAAGAAGATTTCCATCACAAGGATAATTTTCCAAGTGTCAACTACAATACAGAACATCCTGAGAGGAAAGGAATGTGGGAATATCCCCACAAATGGACTGACATGCTGAGAATGCTGGAGGAACAAACACCCACATGGCAAGCTACAAAGGTGTTATGGCACATGCCTCCACGGAACAGATGGAAATGTAATACTGATGGTGCCACTAGAGGCAACCCTGCCAGGAGTTCCTTTGCCTTTTGTGTGAGGAATGACACTGGGGACATTGTATATGCAGAGGCTAGGGAGATAGGGGAGACAACCAACACAGAATCTGAAGTCATGGCAATTCTCATGGCTGCCAGATACTGTAGGAGACAAAACAAGGTGGATTTTATTATTGAAAGCTGACTCAATGCTAATGAAGAACATTATTACCAGAGAATGGAGACCACCATGGAAGATAGTTGGGATTGTGGAAGAAATCTGAAACTTAATAGAGCATACGCAGATGGAGATTCTCCACATCATGAGGGAAGGCAACCAACTAGCAGATCATCTGGCCAACTGTGCACTGGATGATAGTGAAGTGATTGCTAAGACTTTCTGGGATCTGGATTCAAAGGGGAGAAAGATACTTAACTCTGACAAACTTTTATGTCCATATCTAAGAGTGAAAATCAGGAAGGGATGAGGAGCTCAAAATGTAAAGCTGGGAGAGATGGGAGAACAAAATACCTTCATATTCAAGTCCTTGGGGAGGAGAATATAAAGGTAGTTTTTTATACCAACAGTGGTTTCTTTTTTGCAGGTTCATATGAAATCACTACCATCAACCAGAGACGAAATACAGGTTCAAACAAACAACTCAGGAATCCTGACAGAACTGGAAGAAGAAAGTGGGAAATAGAAACAATTGCTCATGAGAGGATGCAGGAACAAAGAAATATGACCTGTGAAATCGACAAATCTCAGGATGCACCAAATCAGATAGCAATGGAAACACCACAGAACACATACAACAGAAGCAGTGTTCAACAGATGCAACTTGAAGAGGTACTGAATATGCAGGCAAGAAAAAATACATGTAAGACCCAAGCATTGAACTCACTGCAGTGTGTGGTATCAGCAATAGCTCAACCTACTGTAAGGGGTACAATACATGGGAAATACAGTAGGAGACATCTGCAACTGCAAAATACAACACAGGGAAGGAAAAATGGAAAGGACATACAGAATGTTAAGATGATATATGGACATTCTGGATTGGAAATATGCAGGGATTTTTGGGAACTTAACAAGATGCCACACAATGGCAAGGACTTCACAAATGATACAAGGTACTACTGCTGCTACAAATACCTCCACACAGAATTGGGAAGCTGGTGTATAAGAGGAGGTATATCAGGGCCAGTATACACACACTGGTTAGCTAACTTTTGGGATATTTTTTGCTGTCTATATACTAACTGGGTAGTTAGTACACATGATATTTGACTTCATTGCTAGAATAGAGGATTGGCATAGGCTAGTCTTCTATGCACTACACTTTTGTAACATCACAATGTATATGATTGTAGAATACTTGATTTTATCAAGTTCTTTTTTCTTACACTCTAGCTGAGTTAGATAGTTTACCGCGCCCCAATAGGTCTAGTAAGGTAAGACTTAGTCCACCTAACTTGTACTTCCCCATTGGGCCCCCCTGTATTTTCCTTTTATATATATAAAATTGTCACGGGCCGCGAGTCCGTGAATTACTTAAAAAAAAAATAGGAGCTTTAGTTCTCCAGAGCCCTTTCCATGGCCAACTAGTATCCCAATATCCCGCTTGCTTCATTAGAAGGATATAACACTTCTTTACTGATAACATTCTATCTTTGCTTGCTATCCATACTAGTGAATCCCCCTTACTCTGATCAATTTGAGTATAGTCCAGTTGAAGGAGTACAACAACAACATACCCAGTGAAATTCCACAATGTGGGGTCTGAGGAGGGTAGAGTATACGCATACCTTACCATAGGTAGAGCGGCTGTTTCCGAAAGACACTCGGCTCAAGACAGCGTAAGCACAAGGAAAGCAAGAAAAACGGTCAGAACCGGACAAAAAATTTAATGCAGTATGAAAATGCGGATAACAAAAGCGAATAAGTCATGATAGCGCATTCTGAAAAAGGAATCAGCAGGTAAATAAATAAACAAAGTATACTAAAGAACACATAGCAACAGAAATCAAACGACAATGGACTATAAAGCACTACTACGCCTACTAGTATGATAGACTAGGCTAAGCAGACCTACAATAATACCACTACAACTACCCGTTTGTAAGCGTGAATAGGACTACGCTCAACTACCTACTATCCTTCTACCCTAATACGTTTCCTCCACAACCCCCTATCTAAGGTCATGTCCTCCGTCTAATCACCTCTCCACAATACATTTTCGGCCTACCTCTACCCCTCCTGAACCCGTCATAGCCAACCTCTCACACCTCCGCACTGGGGCATTTGTGTCTCTCCTCCGCACATGCTTGAATCATCTCAACCTCGTTTTCCGCATCTTATTCTCCCCCAAGGCCACTCCCACTGTCCAGTTGAAGGAGTAATTGACAAAAATCCTCAACTTCCCAATCATTCAAATTCCTTCTAAAATTCATCTGCCACCCAGTGTTGGAATAAAAATCTGCCACAACCTCATTTTGTTATTGCAGCAATTGAATAAAAAGGAAATTTTTGTTTTAAGCACCCATCACTAGTCCATAAGTCAGTCCAAAATCTAATTTTTGCTCCATTCCCCCATCCAATCTGGTGAATTGATGGAACTCTGCCCATAACTTACAGATCCCTTTCCACACTCCCCTCTAGTGTATAAAACATTTGAAGGAGGATTCCAGCCTTGTTTGCTACCATAGATTGTTTCTATTATTTTTAGCCTTGCTACTCCTTCATCCCTACTAAATCTCCAAAGCCACTTAAACAACATGCTTTTATTATGCAATCTCAAGTTTCTAATTCCCAATCCACCCCCTTTCTTTCCTCTAGTGACCACTTGCCATCTAACAAAGTGAAACCTTTTGTTGCTGTTGTTTCCTTTCCATAAGAACTTATTTCTCATAGAGTTCATCTTTCTTTCAATTGCATCAGGCATAGCAAATAATGACATTAGATAGGAAGGCATACTATCTAAAACACTATTAATCAATGTGAGTCTTCCTCCAAAAGACATGTATTGCTTCTTCTAGGGGCCAATTTGTTGGCACATCTATCCAAAACTCCTTGCCAAATATTCTGGTTGTGAGAAAATATTATTGAATTGTTGTATCTACAAGATTACAATGAGCTCTATTTATACACTCCATTACAATCATATTCCTAGTAGGATACTATATATGAAATTATATTCCTATTCTACGTTACAATCCTTTTTCTAGTAGGATACTATATATGAAATTTTATTCCTATTCTAACACTTGCATACAAGTCATATGTACCGAGCTTGTTACAGATGTATTAATACGAGGATCAGTGAAGGACTTGGTGAAAATATCTGCAGGCTGATCACTTGACTTCATAAATTTTGTAATAATATCACCGAAGAGTATACCTGATCTGGATTGAGCAACCTCAATACCTAGAAAATACTTTAGTCTGCTGAGATCTTTAGTACGAGTCATGTCAAACTCCTGAATTACTGTGCTGAATTTCCCAAATCAGGCTCTGAGAGACTGTTTTAGACCATAAAGTGACTGACGCAATCGACACACCAGGTTAGACTCTCCCTGAGCAACAAAACCAGGTAGTTGATCCATATAAACTTCGTCCTCAAGGTCACAGTGGAGAGAATATCATACTTCATGAATGTGTCCAAGCCTATTACAATAACTACACCTAGGTCGAGATCTTCCTTGGAAACCCCCTCTTCGTCACTTTTTCATGGACTGTGATGTGCGGTTTTCTGATCTCCCCCTTAAGAATTTCGAAGTAATCATAGGACTTTGAACTTTCAATTCCTGTGTTTTTGGAGTTAAACATATCAAAACCGAGAGACGTGATCTTTCCTGAAAGATGGATGAAATCTGGCGAACACAACCCAAGAAGAAAATCACTGTGATATGACCGAAAAAATGTGCATACACGGCGCGTGGATATGACGCGCTAGCCGGAGTTGACACTTTGAGCGGCATGTGGTGGCGATTGAGTGGGTATTGTTAGAGCCATTGTTTGAGTTTTGGTCAGAGGGGACTAATCTACCTCGTGGTTGTGTTGGAATTTGTGCAACACTACCCGAAAGTACTTTTGACGCGGACAGTTATGTTGTCACTGGATATATTGCATGACGACTAATTTGCTTCCCTGGAAATTGTTGAAAATTTGCACAACAATTAGTTTCTCACTGGCTTGAACCTAATCTATGTTGTGGTAGTGTCGGATTCTGCACAACACCACTGGATAGAGATGTGACGCGAGCAACCACCGAAAAAATTATGAGCGGTGGTGATTTTTTTTTTCGAATCTTCGCTGGAATATTGCACAGTGGATACTTACTAATACTCTGGAAGAGGACGTAAAATAATCACCAGAATTGAAGCACGGGTCTGTGATGGTATTTTATGGGTAGGATCGGAATGATGGCACGAGCCAAGGGGACGCAAAACTGTCGCCGAAATTGAGGTTCGGGACTGTGATGGTATTTTGTGGGTAGGATAGGAATGATGGCACGACCCTACGGGACGAGAAATTATGCCGGAAAAGTTGTTAAACCTCGAAGAAAGTGGTATGGATCAGCTCGGAATTTCTGCGTGATGCTGACAGTGAACACAATTCATAAAAGAATGATCTAAAATAGCCTGGAATCACCGGAACCCTAATTCGACGATCGAAATCTGATAATTGTTCACGCCAGAAAAACATTGTTCACGCGGCACTATTTACGAACTATTGTTCACGTCGATTTTTTTTGTTCTGAAGGAGAATATTTTATTTATAAATATTTGAAAGTGCTCTACAATCTTCACTCTACCATTATCTTTGGCCAAACGGACGACACACATTTTCTAGTGCCACCGGCGGCAGCGGAAGCTCTTTGATTCTCTACCAAGATCGTAACCATGTGAAATTATGGGAGAAAATATTATTGAATTGTTGTATCTACATGCTTACACTGAGCTCTATTTATTGACACTCCATTACAATCATTTTCCTAGTAGGATATTATATATGAATTCTATTCCTATTCTACATTACAATCCTTTTCCTAGTAGGATACTATATATGAAATCCTATTCATATTCTAACACTGGTCATTCCTTCTCACTCCCAGGGGAAATCCAAGATAAATTATTGGAATTTTTTTCACCCGGCACCCCAAAATGTTTGCTTAGTCTCCTATACAATCGTCGGCATATATACTAAATATACTGCTCTTTCCTAGATTTACTTTCAATCCAGAGACAAATCAGCAGTATTCCTCTGAGATAAAGAAACTGTTCTTTCTGCCTCACAGAATAAAAGGGTGTCGTCTGCATATAAAATATGAGACAACAACACGTTGTTACCATTGTTTCTCCCAATACACAACCCCTTGATCCAGCCCAATTGTTCAGCCCTCTTTAACATGTTACTCAACATTTCCATTACTAAAACAAATAGATAAGGTGATAAGGGATCTCCTTGTCTTAGCCCTCTTTGAGATTTGAAATAGCCATGAGGACTTCCGTTTATTAAGACTGAAAATCTAACTGTAGAAATACAGAATTTAATCCAGTCAAGCCATTTGTTCCCAAAATTCAACAACTTCATGACATGGATCAGGCAAGACCAATTAACATGATCATACGCCTTTTCAAGACGGTAGAAGGTTAGTTGAAAGTCGAGCGATTTCTTTCTTTTAGGTGGGGGCGTGGTTCTAGTTTAGAACACTTTATCTGCTCTCTTCTCCTTACCAGTATTATTAATATTATTCTACAATTACCTTGTTTTTTCAACAGTAGTACTGCTGTTGTTTCTTTTACATTGATTGTCCTTACTATTCTCGCTGTCAATATTTTTCTTTTCTTTGATGTTTCATCTCAGCTTCTTTATTCTTGTTTTTTTTTCTCAGACCTGTTTTGTAAAACGTTTTTCTTGAGCTGAGGATCTATCGGAAGCAACCTCTTTACCCCACAAAGGTAGGGGTAAGGACCGCGTACACCCCATCCTCCCAGGGCCCACTTGTGCAATCACACTGGGTCTGTTGTTGTAGTAGTTATCACAAAGCAGCAAAAAACAATTCATCAAACCAACACGTCTGAAAGACAATTCTTGTAAAAATTTATTAAAGCCTCTTGCCTAATGGTAAGAGGTGATTATTTTAAAAGATAACAATCTGTACCTATGCAGGATCTGGGACATCGAGAGAATATGATTATCTGATAAGAAAGAAACTCCCACTGTGCCGTGGAGTTTATTTCTTATTATATTAATATATGATGTGATGTTGCTGGTTTCACCACCTAGTTAGGGAAGTTATGGTGAATGAATCCTTCTAACAATCATTATGAAGCAACATGCAGAAAGGAAGTTGATGTCAAATGGTACAAATCGCAGTTCTTGTGATCCACCTGTGGGGGAATTTTGAAAATACGCACTTCTGTTGTGCGGGAATTTTGACAATACTAGCACTTGTGTAGAAACTAAAGAACAAACATTTGAAGAAAAGCAGGTTGGTGGGATGAAAGAGTTCTGACAGATATATTGCCCACCATTGCCTTAGAAAATGACACAAGACAACCAACCAAGGAAAGATAATACCTTTCTTCAATTTCCAATATCTTGGCCTCCCATATCTCCTTGTTTCTCGTAAGATTGTCATTGATCTAGAGAATTCAACATAAACTATTCAGGTTCAAAATCAGCAAAACTCAAATGGTATAAAAATAAATGTGGACTAAATGATGATAAACTGGTAACAGCTTAGAGATAAATATGATTAATAGACTTCAACAGAACTCACATCATCAAGAAATTTCTTCTCTTCAATGAATTTGTCCAACCGAACTTTTAACTTCATTAACCTTGGATTCTGGCATAGAGCTTTCTCAACAGCTTCCTTAGTTTCCCTTTCAACTTCTTCTTCAACCTCTTGCAATAAGGACTCAAAGTACTGTGATCAAAGCAAAAGCTGTAAATACGATAGAATGTAATTGTTCTAAACTATTAACAAATATCTCCACATTCATGACATTCAGTTCAACAAACAATGGAAAACTTATACTATAGTTAAAAAGTAAGAAGGTTAACCATTTTTTGGTCCTCCAGTTGTGAAGTCAGGAGCTCATTGTACTCGTTCACAATCTGTAGTTAGAAAATTTGAAGATTACCAAGGATTCCCAAATCAAGTAGCAGAATGACCAAAGCAATCCAAAGATTAAGCATTTGACAAGATCAAAAGGAATAAGCAAGAAAAAAATATAAATGAAGAGAGACGTACAGCTTTAACTTTGCTGTTTAAAATAGTCTCACTGAATCCAGAATCTGTACCGCATTCGCAGCTGCAGCAGCCATCATTATCATGATTACAATGGTGGTTGAGCTCAACCAGCTTCCCATCAGTTTTAGACTGAATCAAACGGTGAACATAATTGTCCCCTGCATAGTCCCAGACACGCCGTGTTTCCAATTCAAGTGCATAGCAATGTTGTGTCTCCTTCCAGTGCCTTGTAGCATGAGCTTCTTTGTATCTATAGCGAAATCAACATGACGAACATCCATTACTAAAACCTATACTTATCCGGCAGTCAAAAAGGTCATTCGTCTTTTAGGTCTTCAAAATTAGAAAATCATTTACACCCCTCAACATTAAAAATCTAATTCCCCTCTCCAACTATGAACAATTGACGTTCCCTGATAGCATCCATCGAAGCCAGAAGACCAATGACCAAGCTTTCAAATCTTCTAAAAGGTCAATGACAAAGGAACTTCAAGACAAAGGAACTTCAAGACAAACTAATTGGGCTTCAGTTGCAAATTAGACGTGTCTTGTGTTGGGAGAAGAGTCAAAGCCGTAGAAGATCATATACAAGTGCTACAATTATTTTGCAGCTCAAATTGAAGTCCACATGATGATGATTAAAGTCCTAAATTTCCGCACTTAAGAAGTCCAAGGAAAGAGGCCCAAAATTGCCTAAATCTAAATCAAGCAATGAAGATTCAGAGTCACAATTATGAGCTTTTAAGTGGAAGCAAGGATCCTAAATCAGCCACAAATCTAGGAGCTTCTCCTTAATTTTAGGAGTCCCACTTCCTTAATTTTAATTGAACCCCTTGCCTCCCTTTAGTGGTTTCCCAAAAAAATCACTAAAATCTCATACCTTGGATTTGAACTTGAGAACTAGAATAATTTTTGGAGCCCCTTTTACCACTTAACTAAAAAAACATTTTACCCTAATTTGCATAATCCAATTTTCCCGTCCAGGTGAATCAATTGAACCCCTTGCCTCCCTTTAGTTCAGCCAAGCACTTCCTCTCTTAAATTCTCCATTATGTATATAGAATTTCGAGTGTTGATTGTCATTAATAAAATATTTTCCAAGTACATGCTCCTTTCTCTCTCTCCTCTTAAGGTCTCTCTGTTTCGCCGATAACGGCTAATTTCCTAATTCCTTCCCCACTGTTCGTCCGGACCGGCGTCCATCACACAAGTAGGTCACCGACCCTCTTTCTCTATCTCTTCTTCTCCTTTTTCCTTTCTTTCTTCTCTTTGTTTTCCCTCACTCCCTCGGTGTGGGTGGGTAAGGCTGACTCAACCTCTAGCAGCGAAGGCCCAATCAGATTATCGGCGGTACCTTACCCGACAATCAATTCCGGTGTGAAACAGTCCCTCCGGCTAAGCTCCCGACGACGCAGTCCAGGTGTTACCGTCTCTGTCCCTCGTTTTTACTTCTTATCTAGCATCTGATTTTTGTTTTTGTTCGACCCATATTTAGTAGTTATTGTGCAGCCTTTATCTAACTGCTATCTTACTCGCATCTGTTATGTTTTTTGTTCGATCTCCCTTGCTTTTAATTCTTAATTAGCATCTGTTGTATATATTTTAATTATTGTGCTTTGATTATTCTTTTGCCCTTGATTTCATTCCTGTTCAGTTTATGTTTGTAGATCTTGTGTAGTTATTACTACTTCTTTCATCTTTTAGTTACTGTGTTGCTTACCAATTTGTGTGCTCTGTTTTAAGTTTGTTTCAAGTATTAAATCCATTGAATTCCACCGGTTGCTGTTGTGCTTCTGTTGGGATACTTTGGATATCCTTTTTTGCTCTAAGTATATAGAGTTTAAGTTACTTGTTTGTGCATTTTGTGTGCTGTCAATTCTTCTTGGATATATATTTTTATGGTAATCTGTTATTTGCTCTCAATTCATCCCTTATATTGTGGACTTCTTGCTTTTATAGTGCTAGCATTCAGGTTCGGATACTGGAGTTGGTACCTCCAGTTGCCCGTATTTCATTCTTTGTCCTTATCTGTATTGTTAAATTTGCTGCTTCGCTGTATTGATTCGTGACTTTACGTTCTTGCATTTAGCATTTTTGTCTGTAGTTATAGCATTTCAGTGTAGTTGTTTTGTCTACCTCTAGATCATTGTTAACTTGTGCTTTCACTTGGATATCTTCTTGTTTTAGGGTAAACATCTAGGTAGTCTTTTATTTAATACTTGTTTTAGTGGCTTTGGTAACAAATGGTAGACTAGGGTCATGTTCTCGGTCGGGGACGAGGGGTAGGGGCGGTAAGTGGGGTAAGGGTGAAGCTAGGCTGAGAATAGGGTCTTGGAACATTGGAACTTTAACGGAGAAGTCCATAGAGCTAGTTAAGATTCTTAAGGAGAGGAGGATCAATATAGCGTGTGTCCAGGAGACCAAATGGGTAGGACTTAAGGCTAAAGATGTAGACGGGAATAAGTTATGGTTTTCGGGTAGGTCGAGGTGTAGGAATGGTGTAGGCATTTTAGTAGATAGTGAGCTAAGGGATCAGGTGGTAGAGGTTAGGAGGGTCAATGACAGAATAATGACGATTAAGTTGGTAGTTGGAGGGTTCACTATGAACAACATTACTAGTGCTTACGCGCCGCAGGCGGGCTTGAGCGAAGAGGAGAAGAGGCGCTTCTGGGAGGAATTGGATGAGGTGGTGGGTGGTATCCCACCCACTGAGAAGGTTTTTATAGGAGGGGACTTCAATGGACATATCGGATCACTCCCCGGGGGTTATGATGACGTGCATGGAGGCTTTGGCATCAGGGACAGAAATGGGGGTGGCGTTTCACTTTTGGAGTTCGCTAGAGCGTCTGAGATGGTGATAGCCAATTCGAGGTTCTTGAAGAAGGAGGAGCACTTGGTGACTTTCCGTAGTTCGGTGGCTAAGACTCAGATAAACTTTTTGCTCCTTAGGAAGGTTGACAAAGGTCTTTGTAAAGATTGCAAGGTTATTTCGAGAGAGGATCTCACAACCCGACATAAGCTTATGGTGATAGATTTAGAGATCAGGATAGAGAAGAAGAAGTAGAGGGTTGTGGATGACAGGTTGAGAATCAAATGGGGGAGTCTGAACATGACTAGTGCAAAAGTGATGGGGGAGAGGTTGTTAGCTAAAGGGGCCTAGAGGAGTAGTGGGGATGCAACCGGTATGTGGGGCAGGACGGTCAGTTGCATTCGAGAGGTAGCTAGAGAAGTGCTTGGGGTCTCGAGGGGTACCCGTGGTAGGCATCGAAGGGATTGGTGGTGGAATGATGTGGTTCAAGAGAAGGTGGAAGCAAAGAAAATGGCGTATGCGAAAATGGCGTATGCGAAAATGGTAGAAAGCAAGGATAAGGTGGAGAAGTAGACGAATAGGGAGCTGTATAAGATGGCGAGGAAGGAGGCTAAGCTTGCGGTTACGGCAGCGAAAACAGCAACTTTTGAACGCTTGTATGTGGAATTAGAGGAGAAAGGCGGGGATAGGAAGTTATACAGACCGGCTAAGGTGAGGGAGAGGATTGGCCGTAATTTGGATCACGTAAGGTGCATCAAAGACGAGGACGGTAAAGTACTGATGGAGGACGCACATATTAGGCGGAGATGTCAGTCTTACTTCTATAAACTCTTGAACAAAAAAAGAGATAGTGACATCGTGTTGGGAGATCTAGAGCAATCTGGTAGGTATCGAGATTTTGGGTATTGTAGAAGGATTAAGGTTGAGGAGGCTAAGGATGTTGTTCGTAGGATGCGTAGGGGAAGAGCAACCGGGCCCGATGAGATCGATTGATTTTGGAAAAGCGTAGACATAGCGGGTTTGGAGTGGTCGAGTTGTTTAATGTCATTTTTAAGGCGACAAGAATGCCGGTGAATGGAGGTGGAGTCTGATGATTAGTTGTACAAAAACAAAGGTGATATCGAGTTGCAACAACTATGGGTATCGAGCTTTTAAGCCACACTATGAAAGTTTGGGAAAGTCGTGGAGATGAGGGTAAGGAAAAGCGTGTCATTTAGAGAACCGATTTGGATTCATGCGGGGCGTTCGACTCATCAAGTCATTCACATTATTAGGAGGTTGGTGGAAGCGGTATAGGGAGAGGAAGAGAGACTACATATGGTTTTCATCGACACAGAGAAGCATACGACAAAGTCACAGGAGGTTCATGGAGATGTTTGGAGGTTAGAGGTTTACATGGCATACACTGTTAGGCGATCGATGATATATATGATGGTGCCAAGACCGAGTGCGAACAATAGGAGAGACTGGAGCACTTTCTAGTGACGATGAAGTGCGCGAGGATCGGTAACAGCCACTCCTATTTGCCTTGGTGATGGGCGGTGTGCGACAAATTCAAGAGGAGGTGTCATGGTGTATGTTATTCGCAGATGACATAGTCATGATTGATGAGACTCGTAGCGGAGTGAACGCCAGTGGAGGTTTGGAGACAAACTACAGAGTCCAAATGGTTCAGTTGAGTAGGTCAGCGAGTATTTGGGTGGAAGTTGATGAGTGGAGCGACTGCGAGGCGAGTGGAAGTGTCGATTGGGACTCAGGTCATCCCAAAGAAAGAAAGCTTCAAGTACCTCGGATCTATTATTCAAGGAAATTGAGAGATTGATGACGATGTCACACATCGTATTGGGGCAGGGTGGTTGAAATAGAGGCTCGCATCTGGAGTCTTGTGCGACAAAAAAGTGCCACCAAAGCTCAAAGACATGTTTTATAGGGCGGTCGTCAGACCGACTATGTTGTATGGGACGGAGTGTTGGCCAGTCAAGACTTCGCACATCCAAAAGATGAAAGTTGCGGAGATGAGGATGTTGAGATGGATGTGTGGGCATACAAGGAGGGATAGAATTAGAAATGTCGATATCCGGGACAGAGTGGGAGTGGCCTCGGTGGAGGATAAGATGCGGGAAGCGAGGTTGAGATGGTTCGAGCATGTGCAGAGGAGAGACACAAATGCCCCAGTGCGGAGGTGTGAGAGGTTGGTTATGGACGGGTTCATTAGGGGTAGAGGTAGGCCGAAAAAGTATAGGGGAGAGGTGTTTAGACGGGATATGGCGCATGTGCGACTTACTGAGGACATGACCTTAGATAGAGGTTTATGGAGGACACGGATTAGGGTTGAAGGGTAGTAGATAGTATACGGCTATGTGTTCTCTAGTGTACTTTATTCATATTATTTTTTTGCGTTATCTACTGCTTTCTTTTGACAGAATGTGCTACCATGGCGTATTCAATTTTTGTTACCAGATGTTCCTATAGCTTTAATTTCTTGTATGTAACCGTTGATCTTGCTATGCAACGTTTGCTTTGATTGTGATTCTGCAGTCTTGGTAGAGTCTCCGGAAGCGTAGCTCACCTACCAAGGTAGAGGTAAGGTCTGTGTACACTCTACCCTCCCCAAACCCCACCCGGTGGGATTTTATTGGGTATGTTGTTGTTGTATAATTTAAAATTCATTTAAAGTATAAATAGATACTAATATTTTAGGAATTTGTTATAAAATCTACCTCCAGTTTTAATAATTGTATTTTTGTATTACCTGCATCAAATATATCCTTATAAATTTCTCATTGTCTTTTATTCACAATTGTGTAAATAGATCTTCTAGTTTTGATTGCTATTTAATAAAATTATTGATACGAGTAAATTATTTAATTCTATCTTTTTTATTCCACTCATTTTTTTCATTATTCAACATAATTAATTTATATGCTAGACTACTATTTTCATTTTCTTCATTTTGAAGATGAGATATGTTTACTATATAGTTAAGTCCATAACATAGATTTTAGAAAAGAGAAAACGCCATAATATTTAAAACACAAAAGAAAATAGAGAAATGTTGATAATATAGAGGGTAAAGTTAAAAACTCAATTAAGATATAAGGGGAGAAATGCCCATTGTTCAAACTTGGAGGAGGATATTATTACCTTCCACACCCAACAAAACCACAAACAACACACATCCATAGATTTTCTGGTGATTGACAGATAGAACATGTTGAGTTTCCAGGCTGTTGCTGGCAATATCGGCATACCTGAGAGAATGTATTTAAGTTGAGTCAGCTAATTTCTATTAATACTTCAGATGAAATACATATTTTCGAACTAATATCGGTATATGATGTCTTAAATCTAGCTTAACTATCAGTACACAAACTGAAGGGGAAAAAATCTCCACTCACTGTAATAAGGTGATATGATCCTATTTATACTGTTTTCAGCGATCAGATATATACGTTTTCTCAAGTCTATGAGATTTTTCTTCACTAAGCATCAGGGGTATATAGATTCATCAAGCGGTCTAACTTAATCTGATTATCTGATTGCTAATTTACCAAATAACTTCTGAAATTTCGGATAAGCAAGTTCGAGTATTGCATAATTGCTCAGTCATAGAAACAATAATTCAGTATAATCCATGAAAAAATCAAACAAAATTTCAATTGTATCAGAAAAACATAAAGAACAGTAAAATATTGTTAAAAACAAAAACGAGTTAACTAATTGTATGATTTACTGTATTTACAAAATAGTATACAATTGTTCAAGAGTATTTAATCATAAGTTAAATAATTTCAAGATAAAACCCCTCAAATGTTGTTATTTCTCGATTTAAAATGCATTAATAATTTACAAGTAATTTGACACATAGGATTCTCAAACACAAGGAGGCATTTGTCACTCTTCGATGAGTTTTTGGTGTGCTACGGTACACATGTATTGAAGTCACAATCTGGGGTGAAACACATGTTTTTCTAAAGGTATAAGGGAGTTGGGGCGCTTGGCTTTAATTTTTATGCGGAGGAAACTAACCTTTGGGAGATCAGCTGCAATTAATTGGAGGGGGAAGAATGGCCACTTATTCAAAAAAAAAATGTGTGCGTGTTGTTAGGCGTATTTTGTATACGTTTTTTGAGTCATTTTTAGTTAGTATTTTACTTGTTTTTGTTGTGTTTAGTATAGTATTAGGTTCGTTTTTCTTTCTTTTGAGTCACAGCGGTTCAAAAAGGCAAAATGACGAAAAGGAGCGAAAAATGAGCAGAAAAGGAGGGTCCCGAGGCAAAAAGGACGAAAATTGGAAATCGAGACGCCAGTGCCAGTTCATCTGAGGACAGCGGTGCCATATTTGCGAGAGGCTGCGGGACTTTCGCACCGCAGATGCTGCGGCCGTCGCGGAATTTTCCAAATCCGAAGTAGAATTGGCCAAGGGCAGAAGGGTCCGTAGGGCACGAAATTTGCAACATACTTAAGCCTAGGGTTTAGTCTAGTTGAGGGGGTTGGACATTCTATCACACAACACAACTCAGGGCAGATTGGAGGCTACAATTGGAGACTTTAGTTCACAGTATTTTTCTTTCTTTCTTTTTTAATTCAGTTTATGTTTGGAATTGTATTAGTTCTTAGCATGTCTATGGCTAGGAGCTAAACACTTTATTAGGATTTTCCTTATGAATCACTTGAAACTCTTATTCATGAATTAATGCAGTAGTTTGATTTCTTCTTCACTTGATTAAGATTTATTCAATAATTGGTATGAATGCTTGATAGTTAATTGATCACTAATTATCATAATCTATATGATTTCGAATCAAGAACCGAGAGGAGAGATTTTGATATGCTGTAATTGAATAGACATAGGTTAAAATCGCGGACGAAAGTACCCCGATACTTGTGTAGCATTATAGGTTACTGTTCTTAATCCTCCTATGTGGTAAATCCTATCATAGAAATATAGAAGGGTTCTGCAGTGAGGTTGAGCGATTATATATCCTAACCGGAATATAAGACAGTCTAGTTAATTGTTATCTTAACGTAGAAGAAGAAGTCATTCTAGTTGCATTAAGGATTGAATAGAGTGGATAGTCGAGGATATTGGAAGCCTTATTTCCATCATAACTGATTACAACTTAAATAGTTTAGTTAATTCTTGCAATTATTCTAGTAGTTAAACAAAAATCGAACTCAATTATCGATTGTCAAATAGATAACATAAAATAGATGAACGATAATTAGAAACCAGTCTCTGTGAACGATATTCGGTCTTATCAGACTATATTACTTGTGAACGATACGTACACGTGAGCACGTGGAAATCGCCCAACAAGTTTTTTGCGCCGTTGCCGGGGACTGACGTACTTCTAATATCGAACCATCTATTTTTATTTCTACTTTGACTTTATTTTTATTTTTACTGTTATTAGTGCATGCGAAGAAGGAGAGGGGCAGATACACTTGTTCCATTCAACCCTGAAATTAAGAAAACGTGCAAGCAAAACAGGCGAAATAAAAGGATAGCTGATTCAGTGACCATGGAAAACCAACCACCGAATCAAAATGGGGCAAACAACAAGGGTCCTGAACATGTAGAGGAGCCAATACCGGTCCCAGCAGAAAGAAGTTTGGGAGATTATGTCTTGCCCACGGTCACTGGTGCACAAACATGCATCATGCTCCCAGCAATAGGGGCAAACAACTTTGAGATCAAGCCAGCTAAGCATAGTCCAGAACACAGTACAGTTCGGGGGATTGTCATCTGAAGACCCCGCACATGCACATTGCCAACTTTCTGGAGTTGTGTGCCACTTTCAAGTACAATGGTGTTACTGACGATGTCATTAGACTGAGGCTCTTTCCGTTCTCACTTAGGGACAGAGCCAAGAGCTGATTGAACTCACTACCTGCCAACTCCGTCACCACCTGGCAGGACCTAACCCAAAAGTTTCTTGCAAAGTTCCTCCCTTCTTCAAAAGCGACAAAGTTAAGGGGAGAGTTAAACAATTATTACCAGGTGGATGGTGAGTCACTCTACGACGCATGGGAGCGATTTAAGGATCTGCAAAGGAAATGCCCACATCATGACATAGAGAAGTGGATGTTAGTCCACATTTTTTATAATGGGCTGAGTGGTACTACTGCACCATCATCACGTATGCCGCGGCAGGAGGCGTCATGAAAAAGAGTGTCAATGTGACACATGAGTTACTGGAAGACATGGCTGCCAACAATCATCCAGGGGCAGATGACAGGTCAGTGAATAGCAGGAAGACTATTGGCATACATAGATGCCATATCATCGCCACGAATGCGGTGGCCGCCGACGGCTAAGCAGCTAGAACACTATGTATGTGAATGCGATCCGGTATCAGAATTGTGAGATTTGTGGTGGGCCGCGCTCCTTTGTGACGCACAACGCGGTGGACCCTAATAATGTGTCAATGGGCGAGTTGAGCGATTGGAACTTTTCGCCTTATAATTCCAACACATACAATCCAGGGTGGAGAAATCACCCTAACTTTTCGTGGAGGAACAACCAGGCCCAGCAGCAACCATATCTAAGGTAATTACCAGAACCAGCAAGTACAGAATCAGGCTACCTCATCCCAGCAACTTAGACCACCTACACAACAGGAGAAGCCTGATGAGCCGAGGGCTGCAGTGCTTACACTCACCAATTAGCAGAATCAATTCATGTCTGAAACCAGGTCATCTCTCAGAAACTTGGAAACGCAGGTTGGGCAACTGGCGAAGCTGGTAATCAACAGGCCGTCGGGTACTCTCTCAAGCAATACAAAGGTCAATCCAAGAAAGCAGTGTCAGGCAGTGTTGTTAAGGAGTGGAAAACAGTTGGAGCAGGTTGCTCCCCAACCCGCAGTGGTTCATGAGAAAGAGGGTGAGAAAACAGTTGAGGAAGGAAAGGAGGGGGTCACTGAGGACCACCGTACAGTTGAGAAAGCTCCACGACCTGAGGAATACAGCGATAGAATCTCTACCCTCGGAGGCTCGAAAAGGTCGTAGACAGCGATTCTCCAAGTTCTTGGAGGTGTTTAAGAAGCTTCACATCAATATCCCCTTCATTGAGGCGTTAGAATGAAGGAGATACTTGGGAAGAAGAGAAGTTGGCGGATTATGAGGCGATGGCGTTGTGAGAGTGCGGCGCCATCTTACAAAAAGCGTCTCTAAGTTGAAAGATCCGGAAGCTTCACCGCCGCCTCGCACTATTGGGAAAGTAAATACGCAACAGGAACTTTGTGACTTAGGGGCTAGTATCGATCCGTACGTATGCGTGTTCGAGATGGGTTTGGGAAGCCAAACCAACCACAATTAATCTGCAGTTGGCTGACCGAACCGTGGTGCACCCCAGAGGCATAGTGGAAGATGTGCTTGTCAAGGTGGGAAAGTTCTTCTTCCCAGCAGACTTCCTCATTCTTGACATGGAGGAAGATGATGAAATACCCATCATTTTGGAGAGACCATTCATAGCCACGGGGCAGAGCTCTAATCGATGTGGAGAAGGGAGAATTGAGACTACGGGTTCAGGAAGAAGAGATAGTATTCAAGGTGTTCAAACCCATCATTGAGTCTCAGGCTAGCAACAGGTGCTTTGCAGTAAGCACAGCAGTTCAGCAAGCACAGACCAAAACTAGGGAGGTCATTCCTATAGCTGTGGACTCACAGGCTAGTTTGAAAGCTGCAACAAAAGTTCATGACATGAAAGCTGACAACCAAGTAAGTCTCACTGAACCCAATGAAAAGAAAAAGAAAAAGAAAAATAGAATGAGGAAGAGGAAAATGATTCTCAAGTGGATAGGTTGTGGGGTTAATTTACCCCAATGATTTGATAAGGAACCTGCGTCTGGCTAAAAGACGTTCAAGACAGCGCTACTTGGGAGGCAACTCAATGTTTAAATTATGCAATTTAGTTTTGTTAGAACAGTCTCACTTTTGGTATTTTTTTATTTTGATGTGATGACAGGTGCGGGGATCGGAGAATGAGCAAGAAGAAAAGGGTGGAAAACACATAATCGGCCAAGATCGCGATGCGTTTCGGAAGGACGCGGCCTTAGAATGTTGAGAGGCCACGATTTTAGGCACCGCGGTGCCGTCATGCAGGACCGCGGTTCCGGGGCGCGATTTCAGAAACACCAGCCTCCCCTGTCCTTGGAGCCTCCAATGCCAATGATGAAGCTCTTAAACCAACAATAGATGCTGCGAAACCATGAACAGATGCTGATTTTTATTATATAGAATTTTAAGGGGAGATTCATATGCTAACCCTTTGGTAGGAAGTATGTTAAGGATGTAAGTAGCTATTTGTAGAGCATCATGCCAAAAAGAAGGAGGGACGGAAGCATGGGCCAATAAAGTTCGGACAATAGTATTAATGGTACGAATTTTTTGTTTGGCTTTTCCATTTTGTGATCTTAAATCAGCAACAAGGGCATCAGGACCTGAGTCAGCGCGTCGATGATTTGAGCACCAGGTTCGACCAGTGGTCAATGCAGTATCTGCCGCCGTCACCACCATTTTGAACCGCTATTGTCGGTAAGTCGTCCCTTTTATTTTTTAGTCTTACACATTTGGGACAATGTGTCAATTAAGTTTGGGGAGTGTTTATGTTTTTGAGTCTTTTTTATTGAGTTTTTGTGTATTTTATGTTTTTGTGTCTTTTATTGTATCTATATGAGTCAAAAATTCTTTTTATGATCATGAATGCTGTAGTTGCTGAAAACGTCTAGTGAATTAAGTGGGATAATGTAATGGAATTAGAGCTAAAATCTGTGTGCTCAAGTTAGATATGCCAAAAATTCATGAAAATCTGATTATTTGAAATATTTGTGTTTAGCCTATGCATTGACAATTGAAAAATGTCTATGAAGTCTGCTTGCTTGTTATTTGAGGCGAAATAGTTAAGATGTACATGTCTAGGGATATGATTCAGACATTTCTTTGTTAGCCCTTCTTACCTTTCATTACCTACCTTGCAATAAATTGTATCCCTAGTCAACCCCTTTGACCCTAAAATAAGTTATTTCTTTGACACCCTATGATTCCCTTGTGTGACATAAGCAGTAATTGAAAAATTGGGATGAAGAAGTGTGAAAAATAAATACTAAAAGAGAGTGAAAAATTGATGCACCCCAATGAAAAAAAATATATATAAAAGCTTAAGTTTGGGGGTGTCTATGTGAATGTGTTTCATGCTCTCAAAAAGAGAAGAGGGGAACGATAGGTATGGACTGGAAAAGAATACCAAAAAGAAGGACAAAATGGTTGAATGAGAAAAACGCTTATGGTACGTAAAATGGGCCTAAATGCCTACTCTTACCTACCCCTGCCTAAGCCTACATAACAACCCTGAAAAGTCCTGAAAATCTCTAGAATGTATGTCTATGATTAGTGGAGAATAACAAGTAAACAGACTCATAGAACTAAATGACATTGACATGCATAGGGTAGGTGTTAATGCTTCCACTGAGTGTGATTGAAATGAATTTGCGAAATATCTGGCTTGAAATTCTAGATTGCTATATTCATGCTACATGTTTCAACATATTATCTCAACTGACGTTCATGCTTTTCTAAGTAACTTTGTGCAGCTGCTTGATTTGAGTCTTTGTTGATTTTGAGTTCTTTGTTTATGTTTTTCTGCTTTACTCGAGGGCGAGCAAAGTTTAAGTTTGGGGGTTTGTTAGGCATATTTTGTATACGCTTTTTGAGTCATTTTTAGTTAGTATTTTACTTGTTTTTGTTGTGTTTAGTATAGTATTAGGTTCGTTTTTCTTTCTTTTGAGTCACAACGGTTCAAAAAGGCAGAATGGCGAAAAATGGGCAGAAAAGGAGGGTCCCGAGGTAAAAAGGACGAAAATTGAAAATTTAGGATGAAGATCGCAGACCGCAGCGCCGTTCATCTGAGGCCAGCGGTGCCATATTTACTGAGAGGCTGCAGGACTTTCGGCACCGCGGTGCCAGTCTGCAGAACCGCGGTGCCGATGCGGAATTTTTCAAATCCGAAGTAGAATTGGCCAAGGGAAGAAGGGTCCATAGGGCACGAAATTTGCAACATACTTAAGCCCTAGGGTTTAGTCTAGTTGAGGAGGTTGGACATTCTATCACACAACACAACTCAGGGCAGATTGGAGGCGGGAGACTTTAGTTCACAGTATTTTTCTTTCTTTCTTTTTTAATTCAGTTTATGTTTGAAATTGTATTAGTTCTTAGCATGTCTATGCCCAGGAGTTAAACACTTGATTAGGGTTTTCATTATGAATCGCTTGAAACTCTTATTCATGAATTAATGCAGTAGTTTGATTTCGAATCAAGAACCGAGATGAGAGATTTGGATATGCTGTAATTGAATAGACATAGGTTAAAATCGCGGACGAAAGTACCCCGATACTTGTGTAGCATTATAGGTTACTGTTCTTAATCCTCCTATGTAGTAAATCCTATCATAGAAATATAGAAGGTTTTGCACTGGGGTTGAGCGATTATATATCCTAACCGAAATATAAGACAGTCTAGTTAACCGCTATCTTAACGTAGAAGAAGAAGTCATTCTAGTTGCATTAAGGATTGAATATAGTGGATAGTCGAGAATATTGGAAGCCCTATTTCCATCATAATTGATTACAACTTAAATAGTTTAGTTAATTCTTGCAATTATTCTAGTAGTTAAACAAAATCCCAACTCAATTATCGATTGCCAAATAGATAACATAAAATAGATGAACGGTAATTAGAAATCAGTCTCTGTGGACGATACTCGGTCTTATCAGACTATATTACTTGTGAACGATTGTACACTTGCGTGAGCACGTGGAAATCGCCCAACACGTGTGTTGGGGGTTGGACTCTAAACCTACGTTGAGGAAGATGACTTCACTGTAGAGAAGCACTAAACAAATGTTCCATAAAGGAGAAAGAAAGTTCACAAGTTCGAAAAGAAAGGGTATCACATAGATACAACACGTAGCGTTCCTCCACTTTCAATAGACTGCTGAAAAGTAAAGCCAATAGATACAACACGTAGCTTTCCTCCACTTTCAATAGACTGCTGAAAAGTAAAGGCAATAGATACAACACGTAGACTTCCTCCACTTTCAATAGACTGCTGAAAACTAAAGGCACATAATGATACGAGAAACGTATGTGCAATACAAAATTAAAACTACAATGTGCACACACAAAACAAATTGTGAAAGTGGACCTAATTCCATCTTGAAAATGCTCCACGAGGCTACATTCTTATAAATTTAAGACAGAAAACTCGAGCAAACAAGTGAGGTAATTAAAGACAGAGACAAGCACCTAAGGCACTACCTCAAGTTATAAGCAGTTTTTCAAACAGAAAATGGATGTTAGAAGCAAACATTACTAAAGACATGGCAATCTAACAATAGGACAATGCAAACATTACTAAGACATGGTAAATAATATCAATAACAACATGATATTTACTTACAGGTTGCAACATAGAGAAGGCAAGCACATAAAAACTGTATAAGTTATAGGCCATGGCAATTGCATGAATATGAATACTAGGGCATCCAGGTTAATTCAGTTTTCCAGACCATGTCCAATTTTTTTTTGAGAATTTTGAAGAAATAACTTATACATGTCTAAGTTGAAGCTCAAACATATGGTGGAAAGATAAAAGTACGGTATCACTTACGGGGCATGAAGAATCAGTCCATTTTGAAATACATGAACAATGAAAGGAATGATTACAAATGGTTGTGAGAATTCCACTTGTATCCTGGTCCAGTCTCTCTGCAAATGGCACACGAATTATGATATATATGAGAGGAAACTCGTATATTTCCCAGCTAAAGATCGGAAATCTCTGGCTACACGTCCTCATAAATACCAATTTTATAAGGTTAAACACCAAACAGTAAAACAAGGACTTCTACAATATCTTGAATTTCCGTATGCCCAACGAGAACATATTGATTAATTAACATTTCCATTCATTAAAGTGATGGCAGAAACTTCTGTAATAAATTGATTCAATGTTTCAAATAATAACAGCAATTTAGGATTGCAAAATCTAAGAGGAAGCATAGAGGTGGCATGAAAGTCATATCCATATCTCTCATGGACCATGGACATCAACTTCCTATCAAGTTACTCGAGTCACTCATAAATGCTTTGAGACAGAAAATGTTTTAACCATAATGGAATGTCTAGCTTTGTCATATAATCAGCCAAACTCATCTGTATTAGTCCAGTTATCCAAATAGTAAATGGTGTCCTTTCTAAGAAAGACAGTTCCAAACAAATTTTTAAAATCATTCCTCATTGATACTAGTCTCGAATCCTTGCTCTAGTGGGGAAGACTCAAGGAGGACCTAGTATTAAAACTCTTAAACCAACTAGAACTTTATATTTAACTACAAAGATACAACTAAACATAAAAACCTCATCTCTAAGATCATACTCTCCAGCTATATGATAAAGAAAGCTAATATGATATTCTCATGACCTAAATCACCACATGCTTTAACTGATAGCAAACGGTAAACTTTTAAGTTTAGATGTTAAAACGAAAGTTACAAACATTTTCGAGGAAAGTGAATGAATAAAGATGGAAATCTCTAACATTTTTTAGTGAATCTCACTTTAGATGTGCTCAGTGGTTGAATAAGTAAGGTCCAAAATGATGCCATTTCCAAAATAGAATTAAGCATTTTATAACTAGATTAGGAAAAATACCAAGACAAACAGGACAGAACGGTTGCTCTGTAGACCTTGCAGGTATGGACTGTGTGTGTTCAATTGAACCGGTGTAATGAACATCAGCAGCAAAAAGGACATTGCACGTATCTTCCTGCAAGCAAAGAAACAATAAACAAGAATGGAGTATGAAAAGATACTGGAAATTGATGTTATGAGATACCTAATATGATGCCAAAGCGGGAGAGAGCTATTGAGCAACATACCTCAAGAGATGAAAATCTTCTACCATTAAAATGCTTGTGAAAAGTATCTGCAGCTTTCTGCTCATCAAACCTGATCAATATACTGTAACAATCCTCCATTCCAACATTCCTAGAGGAGTACACACAAGATACAAAAGTTCAGAAGGAATCACAGACAACCAGTTAAATAAGGACCTCAGAAATTCTAGGAGAGAGAGTACCTGACAATTCGCATTTCCAACATATGTTGAACAAATGAACCACAAAACTGACAAAAATCTGCATATGTCATGTGATTTGGAACACGGAGCACACAGAGGAGAGGCTTTCTTTCCACCTACAGAAAATAGCAATGGCATTAGGTAAGTTGTTTGGTGAGGATTCATATAGTCAATACCAAGGCATTTTTGTTGTTGTATCTCTTGCAGATATTGACCTTTAGTTAATTACAAAATTTAGACCTATTATTGATCTACAGTTTTGGAAAACAAAATAAGATCAAAATGATGTTATACCAAGGGCAACAAGAAAGCTACTAGAATTCAAATGTATGACAGTTGCGTACAGATGAAGCAGCTATCAGGTGAATTTACGAGCCTTAGAGCAAAGAAAAGCAAATTACTACGCACTTATTAATCAAACGAAAGCGATAGTCAGAATTAAGTTTATCTGATTATGTTCTGTTCTCTAACTAACATGTCCAAGCGCAGCAATCAAACAAGTCAGAATTATAGGAAGATACAAATTAAAGTTGGTATATATATATATATATATATATATGCATATTCAAGTAAACTATATTATACTCCACGAAAGCATAATATCATAATCAGATCAAGCGCAAAAGACAATTAATACGAATCAACCAAATACAAGTCGGGGATATGAATGTAAATATGCTTTCTATTCTTTTCGGGCCTTTGTTTTTCAAATGAATATCGTCGATGCTTACAGGTAAGTGAGATGAATGGGCGTCGTTGGAGAAGAGATGCATGACGCCCCTGGTTTCTTCGATACGAGGATTTCCAGAAGAAAAATGAAACACCTGAGTCAAGTTACACATCGACCTTGAAGAAGAATCCATCCACAATCGTTGCACAAGACAATCCCCAAAACGATAATTTCTCTGACTTCAATTTTGAGGTCTCAACACTATGAATAAACGGGTCGTTTGGGTTGGGGGTTAGGATGGAATTTCTCACACATGAAAATTAGCATAGTTTATTAAGTAGTGCTACTATTTTGGTAGTTTTTAATTTCTTCACTACAAATTTAGCATATTAAATACCGCATTGGATTATTATTTTACATTTTCACATAAATAAACTTGTATAGATTATGAGTCAATAAATGTATTACTTAATGCAGACATAAGATAGAATAATTAATACAAAAATTAGTAATATATAAATAATTAAAACCTACACAATTTTTTGTTGTGAAGGCATGTGCATTCTTTCTTCAGTCTTGTAGAATCGACAGATGTGATGGCGCATAACGCGTCAGTAGTATGCCACTGTGGCCCAGTGTGGCCATTTCAACCAAGAAGGTTTATCGGGGATCGAACTCGTGGCCTTGCGGTCATGTTTCTCTTCTTCTGTACAAGCATTCATGCAGTAAACCTACACAATTAAACCTTACATGACTACAGGAATTACTTCAGTAAACTCCCACCTTCTCCAATTTTATTGAGCGTTGGATTTTCTTATAATCTGGGAGTTTCTTTGCCTTATTTTGATGTTAGGTCTCAATGGAGGGGGGATATTTTTCTTGACGAAAAAGCTACTAGTATTTGTCAAGAAAATTTGCGTCAAAAATGTCAAGAACCATTGTTCATTCCCATTATGTCCTTTGACTAGACAGGCATGTGATTACTGAGAAGTTAGATTTTCTTATAATCTCGCAGGAGTTTCTTTGCATTATTCTTCACCTTCTCAAATTTTATTGAGAAAGATTTTCTTATAATCTCGCAGGAGTTTCTTTGCACTATTCTTGATGTGATATGTCTCATTGTCATTTTCTGCATTCCAATATTATGAATTATGATTCATCTATTGTTGCAGATATTTATCACTGTGTTGAGACATATTGACAGAGAGTATCGAACAACAACGACAAAGTCTTGTTGTCATTCCTCTAAGCAGGTTTTAATTACATGACAGGTCACTCAACCAACTTGTAATATAATTGCAAGAGAATTATCAAAATATGGATGAACTTGATGGAAATCATCCCATTCCATAGTTCCATTAAGAATATCACTGAAACTAAAAAACCATGACTTGGGTAAATTACCCTGACCCAAAACTCGACCCCTGAGATTAAAAACACCACCCCTACCCTACACAGGTTAAATAACTACAGATTCCCAGCACCTCTTCCCCATTTTTTTACCAAAAGATAATCAAATCTCTAAGCAGTGCACGAAGACAACCCATTAGTATCAAATCTGCTGCTCCTTGAAACAAACAGGCACAAAATTGAAATTTCAAAACTTCATATTTCCTTGGATTTTAGCCTTGTTACAGAGTACTATTTCATACTATAAAGGCTCTCTGTCTGACAATTCTGGCTCGGACCTCCTACCGGTTTCTAGAAGCAATTTCAAGTCTAAGATCATAAAAGATGATTAGGATTGCGGCCAAGCAAACAAATACCCAGCACTCTCAAAAGCCTTAAGTTTTATTTCATAAACAAAAACCTCAAAAGTCAAGCCAATTACAGCTTTCCAAGAGGTGAAACCATACAAAACCCTTAATCTCCTCAGGCATCAGCTACCTTCTCCTCCGCACCATCGACCAGCGTCTCTTCAGTCTTCTTTGCTTCTGAAACAGCCAACTCGCCAATCTTTTGGGTCACCTCGCCCATACCATCCTTAGACCCGTTTGCTGTGGAATTGTCCTCATTCTGACCAAGAGGGCCCAGCTGCCATATTCTAATAGTCCCATCTTCAGATCCCGAGGCATAGGATTCACCTCCTGGAGAGAACCGCAAACAGTGCACAGGACCATGGTGTCCCTTGTTGCATCCTATGGTGTACAAAAATAGAATATGGTTAAAGCTTGAACCAACTACTTGAATGAACAAAGAAGCATAAACCCCTAGTTAAGTTAACTAGAGTTTCTACCAATTTCCTCTCCAGAGTGAAAATCAAAGACATGAACCCACATATCTTCTCCTCCAGCAATGAACCTATTACCGAACTTTGGTTCCAGGGAAGCAGATTCAACTTTGCAAGGCAAGTCGTAGCTCTTCACCAATCCAAAGCTGTGGTTAAAGAAGAAAGTTCAAATGCAATGTAAACCATGGCAATACTCTTTATTTACAATATTGTTGTGTCATTGAAGTATGAAAAACAGTACATACTGGTTGGCATCCCAAAACTTGACAGAGGAACCATCAGCAGTTGTTATGTAACGACCATCCTGACTTACTTCAGCACTGGTTACAGGAAACTTAGTTTCAAGGATTTGAACAACTTTGCCGCTCCTCACGTCCCATAACCTAGGTTACAACGATTAAATCAAAACCAATTGGAGATAGTGAACAGTCCGGGGGAGTGAAAGTTCATGACAGAAATATGAACCACATAGTGGGCCTTGTATCAAGTATCCAGTAATATTCGCAATGAATTGCTCTACAAATCCAAGTAATGTGTTAGCTAAGATAATGTGCATCCAATATATCAAACATCTGAGCTTTGATCATCGCAACCGTAAACTTAACAAGTCATTCCAGTTACATGCTCAGTTTAAGTGACCATGAGCACTAGCCACATCAATAATGCAACCAGAAGGGAAAAAAAGAACAAAATATACAACTAGTGTCATCAGACTTTGAAAGCCTACCTCAATCCACCAGCATCTCCAGAGGAACTCAATATAGTTTGATCACTGTGCAGCCAAGCAACTGTCCTAACTGAACCTGGAGAACTGTCAATTTCCCTTGGAGGTGCATCTGGTCGGTTTACATCAAATATCCGAAGAATTTTTTCAAAACCACCGGTGAGTAGCAGCTGTGTATCCTGCAAAGTCATCACACAATAGTTCATATACATAATGTAAAGGCTAATGAATGGGTAAGATAAATATGGAGTGAAATCTCTTTGACATGTACCGATTAAGAAAAAGAGAACCAAAAAAGAAAAGAAAGAAAAGTTCCCATCACATAGGACTGACTAGAGAATTTAACTTAAAGCCTGAAACAATGTATATTCGTTTGAATAATGAAAGATTTTTGCCTTTCAATAGCAGTAGCCTCTCATGACTCGGCAATAATTGAAATTGACATTCTCTGCTCTTATTTTTCAACCTAAAATAAGGGGACTTTATATAAGCACCCAAGAGTGTGGCCTACCGGTCAATAAAGTGGGATTTCTTCCAATATGCATAAGCCTTGATGCACATATTATATACATTCATCGTATTCTACTGTTTTATGAAGGTACTTCATTATGAGGGCATCAAGAAGATGCAAAGTTTAAAAGAACAAAAGTGCATTTGTTAGCTCCTTTACAATGTGTCAAACAAAGTCCAAAAAAGGTCAGTGCAATATTATTCTATTAAATCAATATAAGAACTTGGTTACTACAGCTTAAGTGAAGTTACAAAGCTCTAACCTGAAGGAACTTTAATAGAAGTAAAGGAAATGTGGCTGTAAAGGTACCTCTGAAAAGGCACATGTTCGAACTATGTGCTTGTGGTCAAATGAATGCAATACATTCCCTGTCAATGCATCCCACAATTTCCTGAAAACAAAAAACACAAATCACAATATAGAAAGAAAAAAAGGACAAGATTATGCCATGGAAAATTCTAAAAAAGGATGACGAAGCTTCTACCGTATTCTATAAGATATTAGTTAATAAATGTGTAGATAATGACATGCAATGTTGGCCAGTAATAGGCATGCCAAAAAAGTGTTTCTATTATTCTACATCACTTCTTTATAGACTGATGTCACCATATAAATGACACTTAAATGTTTATTTTCAAAGTACTGAAGTGAAGCCGCTAGAAAACATACGCGCTGAAATCAGCAGATGCAGATGCAGCACGAAGAGCATGTTTATCTAGACAACAACTCCACACGGCTCCTTTATGCCCTTCAAATGTTCCAATCCAATCTCCAGTCTCTCCATTTCTCAGCATTGGTGTAGAATCTTACAAGATTAAAACAATTCAGACATTAAGAACAAATAATGACAATGACAACTTATTGCAGCGAATGAACAAATACAACAACTACTACGCCTAAATCTCAAACAAGTTGTGTAGGCTACATGAGTCCTCACTGACCATGTTTCTCCATTTAAATTCATCTTGAGCCAACATTATACAAAACAAAAATAAAAATAGAAGTACTAGAAGTTCTCTAGATTTTTTACTTGCACAAAAATCTTTGATATGGCTGACTCCTAGAAAGCATAGGACCTAAAGTAAAATGATTAACATGACTAAAACATAGTCCCAACTACTCCTAATTGGTGAAAGCGGTTGGAGAGGAGTTCACGGATGTTTTTTTCTCATTGTGTAGCCTGAAAATTGGTATCGCCTATACAATTTTTTTCCTTTGATTGTGCATTACCGCAAAAAAAACAAAAGCATTAAATCAGCAAATTTATTAGAAGAAAAGGAGCAACTGGGAATTTTTTTCGACAGCGGCGTAATACACTAAAGAACATCATAGTTTATATTATATTATTTTCTGCTTTACCAGGCTTCTGTGACATGGTGGTGAAAATCTGAGGCTATTGAGAGATCAACTGAGATTTCACCTATCATTCTGGCGATTTGCCTGAACACTGACAACATAGTAATAAAATCCGAAATGCTACAGACAACAAATATACTATGTGCAGCAGTATTACAATCATTCCATTTAGAGAAATACAAGAATTACCCCCTAAAGTTGTCACGACAAACCAGCTTCATCATATTTGCTTGCTTTCACGCACCATCATAACATGACACATATTTTCTTTTCTTTTTCACTTTTATCTTTTTTTTCCCCACCATTCCTTCTTGACAAGATTTCATACCCTTTTCCTCGCTCAACCAAAACGAAAATTAATCACCCCCGTATCATCACTTTTTTTCCCACCATTCCTTCTTCACAGATTTTTGAAGTTCATTTCTTGGGTTATAATGTATTTGTTGGCAAATATCCGGCAAAGGAGGCCGGAAAATTTTCCGGCGAGGTAGGAGAAGAAAAAGAATTTTTTGTGTGTCAAGATTGGAGGTGCTGGAAATGAGAAAAACAAATTGTGTGCATAATTGATAAAATATGTTTGGAATATTTTGATATTTAGGTTAGATGTGGGTGAAGTTGGAGAAATTAAGATGGTTTTAATGGTGATTTGTTTTTTAGAGAAGAAAGCTTCCATCTTTATTGCTCTGGCGATTACAGATTAAAAGAAATAGAAGAGATGGAAAGAGCATATAAAGAAGGAAAAGAGGGGTTCACCGGAAAGATTGCCTGACAATAATTTAATTCGTCCATTCATTTACTTTATTTTCCGGATCGGAGATCTACAGATTTGAGGGGGGGGAGAAAGAATAGAATGGGGAAAAGGAAAAAATGAGAAAAGAGACTTAAAAGAAAGGTCCTACCAAAAATGAAGTGTAATTAATTCAATAATCTCCAATATGCAAATGACAAATGTCTAAATTAACTCGTGTTTTATTTTTATTTCATTTTTCACGCGCCTATAGGAAGGTAGAACCACTTTCTTTGCCACATTACCTCTTAGGGTGGTATTAATTTCACTTTGAATAAGAATATGGGGATAAAAAACACCCGTAAAGTTAAAGTGTGAAAGTGAGTTGTCGGGACAACTTTAGGGGGGTAATTTATGTATTTCCCCTTCTATTTACCACCAATTAGAGCATTTGGTGAAAACACTAGCATACAAAATACTTAAGATATAATATATGCCCAGACCTACCATAGAATGCATTGAACTTGGTAATATATTTATTAGAATTGAATGCGGATAAAAGAATTAAGGTTTACTTTAGCACGGTTAGATAACATCTGCACGTAAATGACGTATGCATTTCACATCAACTCCTTAGGACTTAAAACACGCAGACATTTTCCAATTTTCCTCCTCGGTTCTATGAGGATAGAAATCCCGTCACATTGAAGAATAATTTTTTTTTGGTTTTCTTAGATTGTTGTTTCTCTGTAACTTCCACAATTTCTAAGCAGATGCGTGAAATCCTAAAGTTCAACAGTGGCACCTACAATTGAAAATGCGATGCTACTCTATTTTCTCCAAAGTATGCGCGAACGTCGACGCAAAAAGGCAATTGTAAGTTATAGTATATGTTACCACCATAATGCCAAGAATATCTCGCATAATTAAAGGTTATGACTAGCTCATACTTATATGGTAAGATCAAAAGCTAGAAATGGAGTTTGGTGTATATACCATAAACATTCTAAAGGAAATTGTCAAGAAGCAATCTGTACAACCTCTATATACTATATTCTACACACAGTTGTTAGTAAAAGAAAGTTCCATAATTCAAAATGAACCAGCTCATTCACAACAGTCGGAAAATGTTATAATTATGTCAATGCAACATAGCTGTATCAAATTATATCAAAACTACCAAAAAGGCATAAAATTTATCAATTACCCTTGCTGGCACTGATGAGGAAGAATCCATCAGGTGTGATTGGGCTGTAGGACAGATCAACGACGGGACGTGAATGCCCATGACAAACAAGTGGTGCCACAACCTTCTTCTTATCCATTACTCCCAAATTCTAATTAATTAACCCAACAATTGATCAATCAAAGAAAACCTAAGATTATTATATCAAAGAGAAACCCAACCTAGCGCCGAATATAATAAAATCGAAATTGATCAAATAGTCCCCAAATGAAAGAAAACTGACAATTGAACCGATTAAATAAAAAAAATTACGCACAATTGTCTTTGCCGACTTGTGACACTAAAGGATCATAGAACTAATAAAAACAAAAATTTCAAAAGATCTACAAATCACAATATATATATATATGTGTAGAATATAGATAGATGTGTATAGATGGGGAACCGGCGCGACGGATAAAGGTGGGAAACCCTAATTTTGAGATTTGATGGATCCACACCTTTCTAACCCTATCAACTCAAATATAAGAAGGCCCTAAGGATAGATCACAACTTTGAATTATTATTGGCAAAAATTAGAAAGAAATATAAAAGAGAAAAAAAATACAAAAAAAACATAGAAAAATAAAAAATACTGAAACTATAGGGCTAAGCGCAGAGAAGACAATGTGGCAACAAGATGTAATATAGTCTGTTCACGCACCCCACCCCGCACCTCCTCATTCTTCCTCCCTTTTTTCTTCTATAAAATATAAAATATTCATACCTAATGTTTACATTAATCATATAGTTTTATAATACATTATTATCATTAAATTATAACTAATTAATCTTAACCTTAATTTATCACTCTGATACAGTAAATTAATATCGATGTGTGATGATTTTTTATCTTATTGGAAAGCATATAAGCCACTCTTTACTTTGTCCTTCCCCTATTTTTGTCCTATCACTGGTGGTTACTCCCGATCCGAAGCACCTTTTTTTCATTCATAGAGAATACCTTAACCGCAGGGAGGGGATGCCGAAGGCAGGACTAGTGACTGGAGTGAAGTCGTAATAAGATAATCGTACTGAAAGGTGCGAGTGTGCGACTGGATCACCTCCTTTTCAGGGAGAGGTTCAATAGATTGCGCTAGACATAGTAAGAATGGAAGATCAGGAGAGTATACCAAGGAGTGTAGCAAATAGACTGACTGATATGAGATTGAGCGAGGGTCAGAAGGATAAGTATTTTTACTCGTTCCTTGACCCCTCCAATCCATAAGGGCAGTTGAAAGAATCGTCAGATTATTGGGTTTCCGGAATAGACAGAATGAAGAATGAATGAAATAAAACAGTTTGGCAAAATCGTATGATAGGGAAAGTGCTATCATGATAGGCCCTCCTAGCTCCCGAACGTGTCTTTCTATCAATCGAAAGAGCTACAGAAAGCACAGCAACTAAACTGTGAAATTACACTCAGGGGTGAACCCACAGGGGAGGGGAGAGGTTGCTTTTCACGTTTCTATTCGCTTGTTTGGTCCCAAATTTTTCTTTATTAGGCTTTTGAATTCATATCAGGTCATACTTATCTACATTGATAATTCATGAATTAATTTCAATTTATGAGTTAACAAGGATAAGTAGATGAATTTTGCTATGAAGTTAAAAGAGAGACACGTGCATTCTTATCCTATGGAGAGGCTCAATAAATCTACTTTCTTTAAGAACAAAATGAGATCTCTTGCTTTGCCCAATAGCTCTACTAATATATAAACTCTGATCATTGGTGTAAAAATAAGCAGTCGCATTAAAAATGAGATCTCTTGCTTACATTCTTATCCTAGTCATAAATTATAAGCAGTCGCATTATAATTATTTATAACCTTGAGTATATAGTCCTTTAGATTTGTAAAAATTGGACAGTACGATCAGTTTTAGTAATGCTAAAGGTCCCCAAACTGAACCTGTTATGCTAATATCGAAAGGATATTTTTGAGTATCATATATATTGGTAGTTTAAGATTATTAAGATTCAAAAGACAACTCTTATTCTTTTAAATTTCATTTCAATCAAATCAAGATACTTAAATAAAAATGGATCAAGTAATTTGAAATCATTCCGCTAATAGAAATTTGGTACGTGCTCATAAAAGGTTGGTGTATTTATAACCTAAAAATCTGTCACTTATTAAATGTTGTGAAATGGTTGACTAACGAAAATTATTTCATAGGATCACCTAATGAATATGATCCACATCTTCTCTGACGTGGTCACGCAAGTCAACAATTACTTTTTGCGTGCTCTGTCCTAATTTTCTCTTAAAATAAAATATTATAATTAATTGACGATATCGTGAAAATTATGCTTAATTAACCGTGTGTTTCTTGATATGAAACTGTACTTTTTCCTTTTGAAGTCTAATTTTCAGAACTCAGAAGCAAGAATTGGTTGATCCAGAAGCATCTGTCAAACAAGTAAATGTTGTCGTTCCTATTGAAACTAAAGCATCATAGATAAGCTGGATTATGAAGAAATTGCACTGTTTTCTCTTCAAATGAGCCGGTCTTTAATTTTTGGAGAAAAAGGTCAAATTCATCGCTTTATTTTATTTTAATAACTAACTTTATCGTCCGTTAGTGATTGAGTAAATATATCTTTGGCGTCTTCAAACTTAAGAAAATTGTCCCTAATTGAACGAATCCCCCAAATTGACCCAAAATATCTGATTTTAATTGAAAGTATTCGATTTAAACGGATCACAATTAAATCGACCTCCACAAAAACTAAAATTCGAAATTATTTTGTAACAAATTTGATTTTGTAAAACTCTTAAATTAAAATTTTCGGATGAAACAGTTTAGTAAAACTCTCAAAATTTTCGGCTAAGCTTAGGATCTTTCCGGTCAGATTCCCTTACCTTCGTTATCGCCGCTACTTTGCCACTACCGTCACCATTCTCCTTCATCATTCTCTTTCCACCACCACCCTCGACCACTTCTTTCCTGCCACCACTACTGTATTGCCACCACCACCCTCCATTGATCCATGTGGCCAAAGTGTCTTTTTGTGTCAAGGATATCTACCGGCTTATTTGGACAAAACAAATCTCCAATGATTGATTGCCCGGAAATTTCAGTTATTATTTTTCAACAATTTAATCTGCCCAACTTTCTGTTAAATCTCACAATTAATATTGATTATGTGGTCACTGATCAGATGACAACAACAACAATCATCTACCAGTGAAGCAGCGAGTAAGAGAAAGGAGAAGAAATGAACGAAGAGAAAAAAAGAGAATGGAAGAGAAGGAGATGTAAGATGGAAGATGGAAGATGAAAGAGAGAGTCGGTGGAAGAAAGAGAGAAGAGTCCAGAAGAAGATATTTGTATTATGAACGAATTGAATTAACTTTGTACATTGTATCACACTTATATACTATTCTCTAGAATACACAAATATCTAGAATCTACTAATTATATTTAACCAACTAAGTACCTTGTAACAACCCTAACCACTTTAACTAATTACAAGGAGCTTATCGAATGTGTGGCACCTCATGGTACATTTGTACACTACACTTTTCTAATTTTTACACCCCCCTCAAGCTAGGGGAGTTTTTCATCCCTAGCTTGGACAGCAAATGCACATGTTGAGGTCGATCAAGTGCTTTGGTTAGTAAATATGCGGGTTGATCTGCAGATGACAAGTGTGTGTATCAGCCATTTCTGAATCTTTTCTCTAATAAAGTGGCAATCAATGTCTATATGTTTCGTTCGCTCATAAAAAACTGAATTTGTCGCGATCTGGATAGCAAATTTACTATCTGTCATAACTGGGACTGAATTGTGAGTCTCAACTCCAAGCTCTCTGTATAGACCAATGAGCCAGATGATCTCAGACACAGTGACAACCATGGATCTATACTCAGCTTCTGCTGAACTCCGAGACACAGTTGCTTGTTTCTTCGACTTTCAAGAGACTGGGGAAGAGCCAAATAACACTAAGAATCCAGTGATTGATCTCCTGCTGTTTACACACGAACCCCAATCTGCATCACAATATGCACTAATCTGAGGCATATTAGTGTTGGACATAAGAACACCTAAACCCGGTGCTTATTTATGTACCTAACAAGCCTGATCCCTGCCTCCATATGAGATGTTTTAGGTGCTTGCATAAATTGACTCAAGCACTGCACATCAAAAGAAATATCTGGTCGAGTTGTTGTTAATATAACAGCTTACCTACCATTCTTCTATACATACTAGGATCTGCCAGCAGCTTATCTGATCATGATAAACCACCCTTTGATTCAGCAGCAACAACATGATTATCAAACTCAACTGTAGTGAATTTCTGATTCATATCCATAGGTGTACTGGCTGGTTTTGCACCTGCAAGACTTATGTCTGATATGAGTTCCAGTGTGTACTTTCTCTGATGCATTAAGATGCCCTGAGGACTTCTTGCAAACTCTATGCCAAGGAAGTACCTCAGCTCGCCCAAATCCTTGATCTTGAAGGATTCCTCCAAAATATCTTTTGTAGACTGAATAAGACATGTGTCACTCCCAGTAATTAGTAAATCATCAACATACACCAATATTATCACTATATGACCATTATCTCGTTTAGTGAACAAAGAATAGTCTCTGTGGCTTTGTTGAAAACCAGAAGAGGTCAATGATGTAGTGAGTTTGATGTTTCATTGTCTTAAAGCCTGTTTAAACCATATAAGGATTTCAATAATCTGCAGACTAGCTTCTTCCTCCCCTACACTTGTTTGTTATTATTGTGTACATCAAAACCTTCTGGAACTGTCATGTATACCTCCTCATATAGATCTCCTTGAAGGAATGCATTATATACATCCATTTGTTGAATGGTACATTACTTAGCAGCTGCAAGTGCAATAACAGACCTTATAGTCGACATCTTGACCATTGGGGAGAATGTCTCCTGATAATCAAGTCCCTCTTGTTGGTTATATCCTTTTGCCACCAATCTTGCTTTAAATCTTTCCACTTCTCAATTTGATTTATACTTGATTTTGTATACCCATCTGCAGCCTATGGCTTTCTTCCCTTCTGGAAGTGAAACAAATTTCCATGTGCCATTATCTTCCAGAGCTTGAATCTCAATTTTCATAGCTTCAACCCATCTCTTGTCCTGTGCAGCTGATTTGTAGTTCTGTTCTGGTACTTGTGTGACAGACCTGCATATGTAACACCATTAACTATTGAGTACAGACAATTAGTAGATCCATGCTTAGTAACATAATCTTTGTGCCAAATAGGTGGCTTGCTTGTTCTGGCAGATCTTCTCTTATCACATCTTGTTCTGGCAGATCTTCTCATTTACTACTTCTTCAGGAGCACATAAATCCAGAGCTACATTCTGACTTTCTGAGGCTGCATCTGTAGGTGTACCATCTCCTGGTACACTGTTGTTTTTTACTGGTGAAATGCAGTGAGAATCCTGTGAATACACTAAATCATCAAAGCAAAAATATTCATGAGATTTGATATGGCTTAAATTGTCATCATCTTTTCCTTTGAGGGGGCAGGGCCGTTCCTGGGTAATTGATGGCCTTGGGCGAAACTCATAAATGCAGCCTTTTAAAAAAAAACATATATTATATTATTTTAGTATATATAAAATAAAATCAAATAACTTCATCTCCTAAATTATAATTGAATTCATAATTAGTCACAACTGAATTTCTTCTTTAATTTCTACTCAAGCAAATTATAAAGACGTACTAACCTTTAGATTGTCAAAATGTGACCTCAAATTTTCCTATTAACAACCTGTTGATAGGAAAAGATAAAAATCAATCTCATAGTGAAAACATATAAAGGACAAATAAAAGTATAGAAATTAAGATGTACCTCTCAAAGCTTGATTTTCCAATAGATCTTCAATAACAAATTGAAACTATTACAATACTTTTACCAGGAGAACACAAAAAAGGAAAACAGATAGTACATTACTACTTATTGAACATTGATCTTCTTGCATTCTTGTCTTTTTCTTTTTCGTTTGGAATGACCAGATTCAAATTTCCTTGTCTGTGGCATTCTAGGCTTTCATCGTGTCATTGAACATAATGAGTAAAACACAATTAGAAATTTAGACAATAAAACTAATTCATACGACGTACAACAATATAAGAATATGTTTAATAATAACTTGACAATAAAACTAAATCATATATATATATACACCTTAAATCTGAATCGAAACAGAGATAAATCAATAAAAGCACCCCTTCAATTGAATAAGTTTCACCTGTAAATTTATAATAAATAATATAATTAATACTTAAAAGTGAAAATCAAAAAATTCAGTGTGAACTAAATAAAGAATAAAAAATTAAATATAAAATCAAAACCCTCACTAAATCTAAATCTAAATCTAAAGATTTATCAATCCTAAATATCAATGATGTAAAAAAAGTTAAAGAGGAAAAAAAACTTACTCTTGAAGAAGAAGTTCAATTCAACTCTAGGTCTCTAGTTTAAAAGGGGTTTTAGGTGAGCAATCAATCGAAACCCCTTTTGGCCTTTTTTTTTTTTCCTTCTTTGTCTTCAGTTTTGTTGATGTGTGCGTTGGACTGATTTTGGGAGAAATAAGGATGGGTGCGTTGATTTTGGGAGAAATAAGGAAAATTTCAAAAAAAAAAACTCAATAATATACGTATATACCATATTAACCCCTAGAGGCCCTATATATTTTGAGGCCCTGGGCGCTCGCCCGACCCGCCCACCCCCAGGGCTGGCCCTGTGAGGGGAAATATGGACTCCATAAACACTACATCTCTACTCATAAAAAATGTCATGTTTTCCATGTCATACAACTTGTAACATTTTTGTGCAGAACCATACCCCAGAAAAATTGCTCATACAGCTCTTGGATCAAATTTGTCTTGTCTAGTGAGAGTGGTTGCAAAACATAAACATCCTATCACTCTTAAATGGTTTAGTGATGGTGTTTTATCATAAAACATTTCATAGGGTGATTTATTTCCTATGACAGTGGAAGGAATCCTGTTTAAAATATACACAACCCCTTCTATGCAGTGTCCCCAAAATCAGGTAATCATGATTGGAATTTTACTACTCTCATGCACTACTCCATGTTGTTGAAATAATTCTCTACAATTATAATTGAAGAACTTTGTACCATTATCCGACCTTACTGCTTGGATTTTCATTTCAAACTGTGTATTGACTTCAACAAAGAAATTTCTAATTAAGGCAACAACATCAGATTTCAATCTCATTAGGAAAACCCAAGTCCACCTGGAATAGTCATCTACAATTGTCAAGAAATACCTCATCCCATTGTGTGTTTCTACTTTGTATGGTCCCCATACATCCATGCAACAACTGAAAGAGTCTTTCCTTTCTACTAACACTAGCAGGAAATGAGAGTCTCGTTTGTCTAGCTAATGGACATATTTCACACATATTAAAGACAAAAAAAGGTTTTATTTCTAAAGTATTCCATCTTCCTAAGAACACTCATAGGCATATGACACAGCCTCTGGTGCCAGACAGCTGCATCTGTATGTTGTGTAGTTGACATACACTTATTCAACATCTTCTGATCACTCAAGCATAGTATGTACAGTCCCCCCTTTTCATTACCAATCGCTCTCACCTTCCCAGATGAGAGATTCTGAAACACACAACATATGGGAAAGAAAACGACACTACAATTTAGTTCCTTAATCATCTTTGACACAAACATAAAATTGAATTTGAAATCTGGTACACACATAACATTTCTAAGAACATCACCTCCTCCTAAGTGATATTCACCAATGTGTGATATCTTTGTTGAGTCTCTTGTAGGCAACTGCACTCCCTCTGTCCTTTCTGTCACAATTTTATTTTTCAGACAATTATGATCACCAATCATGTGATTGGTCGCACCTGAATCTACTATCCATTTCATGAACATATCCATACTAAAATTACATATACCTGTCATACAAGCACTGCCACTGATTTCTCCTTTGTTGTCAATCATATTGAGATGTTTTTGGTGTTGGTTTGGTGTGAATTGATTGTATGATGTTGCATTTGTGGATTTAGACCACATTTCTTCCTTCAGGCTTGCATCATCATTAGATATTCCACCTGTCACCGCATTAGCTTTCTTGTTATTATTCTTGAAATCCTCAGGATAGCCAATGATCATGTAACAGTCATCCTGTACATGACCAGTCTTGTGATAAAAATCACACTTCACCAATTTAAAGCAGTCCAGCCTAAAATGACCTTTCATGTGACAGAAGTCACAGAAAGCATTAGGATTGTAAGGCTTTCTCTGCTTTGGGATCACATTTCTGTTTCTGCCATTTCCATTTCTGGTTGTGAACATGACTTATGGCTCAGCTGTTTCATGTATGACTCTGCTCGTGCTTGCGACCATTTTCTAACTCTCCTCCTGATTAATCAACGCATAGACTTGGTTCAGGCTAGGAACATGCTGCATCATAATAATCTGACTCCTAGCTTGACCATAACTCTCATTCAGTCCCATTAAGAATTGCAGCATCCTTTGATACTGCATGTGATCAACAAAGTCTCTGGCCTCAGCACAACATCTTGGAGATGGTATGATAGAGTCATACTCATCCCAAAGATCTCTAAGTCGAGAATAGTACATTGAGACTGATTGCGATTCTTGTCTCATTGTGACTATTTCTTTGTGCAACTGAAATGCCCTAGAGCTATTTATTTTGTCAAATCTTTCTCTTAATTCCTCTCATATGGTATGTGAATCTGACTTGAACAACATACCACTGAGTAGGCTCTTGCTTACATTCGCCATCAACCAAGATACAACAATAGCATTGCACCTATCCCATATTCTTGCTAAATCTCCACAGAATGCCTCCATCTTCACCGTCCCCTCGATAAAACCTATTTTATTTTCTCTAGTAGAGTTAATTTCATTGCTCTACTCCATAACGTGTAATTATCCATTCCATTTAACACGATTCCAACAATCAGAGATCCGGGGGAGTCGGATGGGAAAATATACAAGGGATGGTTGTGATCGATGCTTACTACTGACGATGCAATTCCACTCGTCGTTTCTTCTGCATTATTCTCCATTTCCAATTATCTTCCTCGATTTCAATTTTCCTAGACAATTGATCTGATTTTCTTCATCGTAACACTCTGATTTATTTCACAATTCCCAGAATGTGATGTCAGACATCTGGATCCCTCGAATTTTCTTTTGCATGTGACGAAAATCGCTCGATCTGTGCTGAATCACTCCTGCTCTGATACCATGTTAAATCTCACAATTAATATTGATTCTGTGGTCACTGATCAGATGACAACAACAACAATCATCTACCAGTGAAGCATCGAGTAAGAGAAAGGAGAAGAAAGGAACGAATAGAAAAGAAGAGAATGGAAGAAAAGGAGATGTAAGATGGAAAATGGAAGATGAAAGAGAAAGTCGGTGGAAGAAATAGAGAAGAGTTTTGTATTATGAACGAATTGAATTAACTTTGTACATTGTATCTCACTTATATACTATTCTCTAGAATACACAAATAGCTAGAATCTACTAATTACATTTAACCAACTAACTACCTTATAACAACCTTTTAACCACCCTAACCATTTTAACTAATTACAAGGAGCTTATCGAATGTGTGGCACCTCATGGTACATTTGTACACTACACTTCTCTAATCTTTACACTTTCTTAATAGATTTTCGCCGCCATTTTTCTGCAACTTCCAGCCAAATTTGAGCATTTATATAAAAGCATAAATTGGTAATCAAAAGCTCCAAACCATTACAGACAACCCAAAAAGTAAAAAAAAAACTGCATATTTGCAATATTAGTGTTTGGACTAGCAAAAGAACGAGAAGAGAGTTCCCAGAACCAACAACTACTGGTTCCTTTTAAATTCAAATTGGGAGACTGAAATTCATGCTTATTAGGCATACCATTGTTTTAGCCTTCGTTGACGATAGCCTCGTCGCGAACAATGGCATAACTTCGCCGGAAACTATGCCGTCACCTCTTTAACATCGAATCAGTTGGATTATTCCTTAACGAAATCTGACCGGAAAGATCCAAAGTGCTAAATAACAAGAAAGATACCTCTCTACTTTGTTTAATTGAAATAGGTGGGTTGCAGGTCGGGTTTAATTGGGAATCCATTCAAATCAGGTATTTTCAATTGAAATTGAGTATTTTGGATTAATTTGGGGATTTCATCTAAAATTTTTGAAGACGGTAGTCAATCACTAATAGAGGATAAAATTAGCTATTAAAATAAAGTAGATGGGTATATTTAACATTTTTTCCTAAATTAACAAAATTGGGGCAAATTGGAAATGACCCCTGGATTATCACTAAACCTTACACCTTTTGGAGTTTGGACTTTTGGGTTTTCATCAGCAGGTATACTATGGGCCGCAGCCTTAGTTTTCACCTTTTGGGTTTTCATAAGCAAGTACATATCCTTGATACAAATAGCATCTATTGGTCACTTTTCTGTCTTGTTTTTGAAAAATAATCACTACTATTATGAAATTTTAAGTTTCAGAGGTGAAATTCCATGATAATATTTGGGAGTTTCATTTTTAGAATTTAAAACTTCATGATAATGACTATGCTTTGATTTTAGGGACTAAAAATGATTTTTAGCCCATATCTTGGGGATCGACTCTTTTAATTGGAAATAACCAAGCTAAATAAATTCTTAAGGAACTCAGGGTTGCACTATATCTAGTGAAAGAAAATTATCTTTTCTATTATGATGATCACCACATTTGTAAAGTTGCTCTACAGCAATAATACATAGCAGTAGTAGTTGTTCAACAAATTTGACTAATTGATCTCCTCAGTCCTCCCATTCACTGTTTAAAATTGTTTCCGTTAGAACATTAGTACATTTTAAATAACACTAATTCCTCTATTCAATAATATCTTTTTTTCTTGAATTTAAAATTTAATATTCAAATCAAAATGCACTGGTGTAACATAATAGTTTAAAGTTGAAGTGTGTGTGTGTACATGTGTTAGACAGGGATGCTTCACTAGCTGTGGATTTAATTTTATTTTCAGAAAATTGATTTGATTATAGCCGACTTCCGGTGTTCCGCCATTATTTTTTCATATCCTCCATAAGAAGAGAAGTAAATAAATGGAATTACCTATTACTTATTTTAGGGTGAAGTTAAGATTCTTAGTTTATGATGGAGGCTTTGGACTCGGGGACAGGAGCGGGGGATACGTCTCATTTTTGGAGTTCGCTAGAGCTTGTGGGATGGTGATAGCCAATTCGAGGTTCCTAAAGAAGGAGGAACACTTGGTGACTTTTCGTAGTTCGATGGCTAAGACTCATATAGACTGTTTGCTCCTTAGGAAGATTGACAAAGGTCTTTGTAAAGACTCCAAAGTTATTCCGAAGGAGGATCTTACAACCCGACATAAGCTTTTGGTGATGGATTTAGACTAGGGTCATGTTTTCGGTCGGGGATGGGGGCGAGGGTTAGGGAGTAAGTGGGGTAAGGGGAATGATAGACTGAGAATAGAGTCTTGGAACATTGGGACCTTAACGGGGAAGTCCATAGAACTAGTTAAGATTCTTAAGAAGATGAGGATTAACATTGCCTGTGTCCAGGAGACCAAACGAGTAGGACCTAAGGCTAAGGATGTAGACGGGTATAAGTTATGGTTCTCGGGTAGGTCGAAGTATAGGAATGGGGTAGACATTTTGGTAGTCAGCGAGCTAAGGAATCAGTTGGTAGAGGTGATGAGGGTTAATGACAGGATGATGTCGATTAAGTTGGCAGTTGGAAAGTTCACTATGAATATTATTAGTGCTTATGCGCCGCAGACGGGCTTGGACGAGGAGGAGAATAGACGCTTTTGGGAGAATTTGGATGAAGTGGTGGGAGGTATACCACCCACTGAGAAGTTATTTGTATAAGGGAATTTTAATGTACATATCGGGTCACTTCCGGGGGGTTATGATGACGTGCATGAATGCTTTGGACTCGGGGACAGGATCGGGGGAGGCGTCTCACTTTTGGAGTTCGCTAGAGCTTGTGGGATGATGATAGCCAATTCGAAGTTCTTGAAGAAAGAGGAACACTTGGTGACTTTTCGTAGTTCGGTGGCTAAGACTGAGATAGACTTTTTGCTCCTTAGAAAGATTGACAAAGGTCTTTGTAAAGACTGAAAGTTATTCCGAAGAAGGTAATGACTCTGGTTCGAAAGGGGACGCTCTCTGGCTAGGATCTGATTTGCTATGCCCTCATTCCATCGACGTCAACTATATATGCCTAAAGTGCGCGCCGTTATAGAATGGGCTCTACTTAGAATTAGAAATGCCTGAAAGGGTCAAAACCGGACGGACCAGGGGCGAAATTGATTCTCGGACCAGAAGATCGGACCGAATTTCTCGGTCGGTCGGTCCGATCAGTCATTCGGTCGGTCCGGTCTCTGAGACGAATGGACCGATCCTCCTCGAGGCGATCCCAGTATTGACCACCCACGACCGCCGCCACCGGCCCGGCCGTGCGTATTGACATATCAAATATAAGTCGTAAATTAGTGAAACTTTAAATGGTCATAACTTTGCGCTCGGACGTCCGTTTGATCTAATTTTGTTTTTGATTTCGCGTATTTTTTCGAGAAGAATAATCCCAAACGGACGAACCGGATTTCTCCAAAAACGTCCATCTTGCCCCTCAATTTCTCTTTTCCCCCAAATCGTTACGTTTTTCCCATTTTCAAATCTAAATATCTCGCGATGTACAATAGATTTCAACGTAAAAATTTCGTGTACCGCGTCGAGAATGTCAATTTGTATTGGTAATTCAATTTAAAAAAGCGGGCCGGAACAGGCAGGAATTATATATATATTATATATTAGGAATTTAGAAAATTAGGAATTATATATATTAGGAATTATATATATTATATATATTAGAAATTATATATATTATATATATTATAAAAAATAAAAAAAAATAAAAAAATTCGATTAGGACCGACCACTGAAGACCGGACCGGACGAAAACCGATTTATGAAAATCAGGGACCAGAAGGCCGGATCGAATTTCTCGGTCGGTTCGGTCCGATCATTACCGGTCGGGGCCAATTTTTGATTTACTTAGAATTAACGAGATCTAGAGTCTTGGATGAATCCTCTTGAAACGGGTCGCCCTACTTACAACCCGACATAAGTTTTTGATGATGAATTTGGAGATCAAGATAGAGAAGAAGAGGGTGCGACCGGTATGTGGGACAAGACGACTAGAGAACTTCTAGGGGCCTCATGGGGTAACCGCATCGAGGGGATTAGTGGTGAAAAGGTAAAGTTTAAGAGAAGGTGGAAGCGAAGAAAGTGACATATGTGAAATTGGTAGACAGCGGGGATGAAGTAGAGAAGTGGACGAATAGGGAACTGTGTAAGATGACGAGGAAGGAGGCAAAACTAGCGGTTACGGCTGTGAAAACATCGACTTTTGAACGCCTGTATGTGGAATTAGAGGAGAAAGACAGAGATAAGAAGTTGTACAGACTAGCCAAGACAAGGGATATGAAGGCACGTGACTTGGATCACGTGAGGTGCATCAAGGACGAGAACGACAAAGTACTGGTGGAGGAAACACATATTAGGCGGAGGTGACAGTCTTACTTCCAAAAACTCTTGAACGAAAAAAGAGATAAAGACATTGTGCTGGGAGATCTGGAGCATTCTGGTAGGAATCGGGATTTTGGGTATTGTAGAAGCGTTAAGGTTGAGTAGGTTAAGGGTGATGTTCGCATGATGCGTAGGGGACGAGCAACAGGGCCTGATGAAATCTCAATTGAATTTTGGAGGAGTGTAGGCAGAGCATGTTTGGAGTGTCTGACTAAGTTGTTTAACGTCATTTTAAGGCACCAAGAATGTCCGAAGAATGAAGGTGGAGTACTATGATTCCCTTGTACAAAAATAAAGGTGATATTCAGAATTGTAACAACTATAGGGGTATCAAGCTGCTGAGCCACACTATGAAAGTTTGGAAAAGGATTGTGGAAGGTGAGGAGATGTGTGTCTATTTACGAGAACCCGTTTGGATTCATGCTGGGGCATTCAATTACTGAAGGCATTCATCACATTAGGAGGTTGGTGGAGCAGTATAAGGAGAGGAAGAGAGATTTACATATGGTTTTCATCGACCTCGAGAAGGCATATTGTTACACCTCGTAAGTTAAAGCGATAATTAATAACGTCATTAAGGAAGTAAGATTCGAACATTGGATATAAAGTATACCTACATATATTAATACGGAAATTAGTATACAAAGGATGCGATCCCGAAATAAATTGTGGATACAACACAAGGAGGTAATGGACCAGTGTCATATTACAGAAATTATGACATTAAGTATATGAAAATTTTATAAATCATTTGGATTTAAATGAAGTGAGATTTAGAATTAATTGTTTATGAAGTTGATTAGTTGTGGGACTAATTAGTTTTAATAGGGGGACAACATTAGTAGAGTTTGTACGTGTAACATTCTAAATAACTAGCCTAGTGACTAAGGCGTGAATATATATGTGCGCATTAGCTATTAAGTGTTAGTGGAAGATAATATGATGACTTGTCATCATGATTTGGGGAGGTTATACATTTCTTTGGGAATTCATTTTGCGGACAAAAAATGAAACGATCAGCAAACAATTCCATTTAGAAGTCATTTGCTAGCGAACCAAACTCTACTAGAATACTAAGCAAATTTCCCTTCTGTGCACGACGAGTTGGGTTCTTCATTTTTATTTATTTGGGTTAGAGAGGAAAGACCAACAAAAATTAAGAGTGGCCAGTTAAGTTCGCTGGGTGGAAAAAAAACAGTTTGTTTTAAATTTTTTGGTTAGAACAAACGTCCTGCAATATTATTTCAAAGCAGCATTTCAACAAATTCAATATTCGAGGTATGTTAAGGAATGCATGCATGTCATTGTAAGTTGAAGAAATGATGAAAATGGGGAAGAAAACAATGGAGCATTAGTCGTGTAAATAGGGACTATTTTGGGCAAAAATTAAGGTAAAATTTCTTCCTCTTATAGTATAATTGGAGTTGCATGATGTTGTAAATTAAGGAATGAACTTGTGTTAAGAGAAATTTGGAATTAAGACAATGCATGTGATTGTTGGGTGTTGTAGCCGATTTTGGGACTGATTTTACTAATTTTGGAGTTGTTGTGTTCGAGTGTTGTGTTATTAATTTCGTCACTGCTTTGCATGTTAAAAAAATGAAGGAAATCTTGATATTTAAGTTATAGTTGTTCATAAGAAATTATTGGAACATGAATTGGATTTTAAGAAGTTAAGAAAAGAGTATGGAATCATGTTGTCGTTGGCCGAAACTTACATGGAATTATTGGACATTGTTGTGAGTAGGGATGGCAACGGGTAGGATCTGGACCGGATCCTACTAGATCCAGAGCCAGATCCGTTTTACATACATGTATCCATATCCAGATCTAGATCCACAGGGTCCATAAAATCATATCCAAATACAGATCCATCGGATCCACCGGATCGGATCTGGATCCAAATCAAAGTGACTGATTGTTAAGTTATACCTTCTAATCAGTCCAAATTTTCTAGAAAAAGAGTCAATTTAATTTAACGGAATCATGGGGAACATTGTTGACAATTGTTATGCCTATTGGCTATTGCTGTAGTGAGAAACAATCCTCTCAATACCTAAGCTACTACATAAGTACCACATAAATGATTAATATAATGATTAAAGAATAACACGCAAAACGTGTCTCAATTAAAAAAAATAATGGTCTTCGGCCCTTTGAATATAAAATAAAATTAAGATTACAAAAGATTCGGTGCCATGATGTATAAATAATAAATGTATAATTAATTTAATAAAAAACGGATTCACGGGTCGGATCTGGATCGGATACGGATCTCAAAGACAAGATCCAGATCCAGATCCGATCCATCATAAACGGATCCGGGTCCGATCCGGATCCGTCAGGTCCAAACTTTGAATATCCATATCCTATAAAACGGATCTGGATCCACCGGATCCGGATCGGGTCCAGGATCCATTTCCATCTCTAGTTGTGAGGTATTATGGACTGTTTTAATGGGCTGTTTTAACGTGATTTAAAGGTTGAATTAAGAAAGGAAATAAGTGTATAAATCCTCTTGGTTGTTGTAGTTATTGTCCTCCATAAACAAAAGGGAAAAAAATGTATTATGATGACATTTATGGAGTATTTGAGATTGTTATGATTATATCTTTAATTTGCATATTGTTATTTGGTATTGCTGGCTTTGATTTGTAAGATATGGATATGCACATAAATAGGGGAAGTGCTGCCCGATTTTTCATAGAAAAGAGAGTCGTATTTCGATATAACTTATGCTAGAAATCATAGAATTGACAGACGTATTACCCTTTATTATAGGTTGAAGTACTAGACGAGACGTATTCTAATAGTGAGTTGGTTAGTTCGTAAATAAAGGTATGTGAACTATTCCTTCTTTCTTTTGGCATGATTTTCATAAAGTAAACGTACGGCGGACGTACATGGTTTCTATACAGTCTAATTCCTAGTAATATGAGTTATGAGAAGTACCTTTGATTTTTTAGTAAAAAGTTCATTTTAATGATTTGATTAAGAGTCAAAGTGATGATTTAAATTGTATAGTTACTCATGATACTCTATTCGTGCTGGATATGATTATATGAATTCACCGAGTCCCATAATGGGTCGGGACACGTTATATTGATTATTCCATGGATATGTATCCATGATGCGGGTATAGATACACATGACAGTAGATATGATTCCATGGACATTTACCCATGATGCCGGTATAGATACCCATGACAGTAGATATGATTCCATGTATATGTATCCATGATGCAGGTATAGATACCCATGACAGTAGATATGATTCCATGGACATGCATACATGATGCGGGTATAGATACCCATGACAGTAGATATATATATATATATACAGGATGATTATATGGATAAGTATTCATGATTACTGATATGATTCTCTATTTTCTATGGCACAGTTAGATTGGTATTTGATAATCTTACATGTCTCATGTTATCTATTGGCCAGTTATGATCTCATTCTGATGCCATGTTTTACATACTCGTACATTAGCTTGCGTATACGCAGTGCTCGGTTGGTGATCCACCAGTCTAGGATTTTGTTCATACTCTGTGGTGGGATGTTCCCGTGTATACGTGATGCTATTTGGCGGCAGCCTTGTCGGCTTGCCTGTTATATTATGTTGGCTAGTTGTGACTCTCCAGGAGGCAGGTACATTCTTGTGTAAAGGCAGCCTTGTCGGGTTGTCTATTCTGGCATATGTTATTGTTGCAGCGTTATGCTGCCGAATTTCATATTTTCCTTACATGTTAGTTGGATTATGTGCGACAGGTTAGTATAATGGAGTCATTAGAGCGCTTAGGCGCGGCCCGTTGGTTCGGGTCGTGACACATATGACAAATTCCATATGGATGTTATATTGAGATGTTTGGAGGTCAGAGGATTACATGTGGCGTACACTAAGGTGATTAAGGATATGTATGATAGAGCCAAGACTAGGGTATGTACAATAGGAGGATACTCGGAGAACTTCCCAGTGATGATGGGGTTGCACCAGGGATCAACTCTTAGCCCATTCCTATTTGTTTTAGTGATGGACGGACTGACGCGACAAATCCAAGGAGAGGTACCATGGTGTATGTTATTCGCAGACGACATATGTTACACCCCGTATTTACAGGACATGTTTTAAGAACGTACGTAAGAACTCATAAGTGTCAAGATTAGAGACTTGTAGGAATTTATAGGAATTATGAAATTGTCGGAAAACGTTTTGTTGTGACGAAAGGGAGGGCGACACGTGTCACCCCCCTTATGATGCCTTGGACGATTTAGGCATGGCCAATATGGTCATTGACCATAGTCTTGGATGACAAAGTCTTGCAAGTAGTGAAGCTTGACAATCTTGACCAAAGTCAAAGGTCCCACAAGCCTTGATATTTAAGTAAAGCTCATCCAAACCACCCATTTGTTTGCATCTTGACCCTCCAATGTGTTTTATAATACTACTAGTAGTGAGACTTAGTCCAACACTTAGAAAAAAATTGAAGAGAATTGGATGAACTCCACATTGAGCTCGGTTGAGAGGGACGAGGAGAGAAAAAAATTCGTTTGTTGTCTATTAAGCTCCACACTTTAAAGTTTAAACCAAGGTTCATGAGTGTTATGTAAGTGTATCTCAATAGAAAAATCCGGAAAAGAGAGTTTCGTATTAGTCATGAAAGTGAAAACCTAGTGGCTTTCTAGGTTTTGGATTGGAGGTTTGAAGGAAAGTTGTTGGTATTGTTCTAAGGGTCTCAGTAGCGGATTGAAGTGTCTTGAAGAGGCTCTAAGTTGCTAAGAGCGACTTGGTTGGAAGTTAGATTGAGATTCGTTGAGGTATAATTTTGTTCTCTTTAAGTGTTACAAGATTATGTATTATTATTAGCCTTACATTTTACTAGCATGAAGCATATGTGTTGAAGTTTATAAGGATTATAGATCGATTGTAGTCTTTGAAATTCGAAATGAAATGTAGGCCGTGTTAAGTTGGATTACAATTTGATCGTTGTTAGAATCGTCGCGTGTTATTGACTTGAAGCTTATGGTAGTACTAACCAAACGCGACTTGATATCTTATTATGCTACCATTTTGGTTTGAAATGGAAATTGGATAAGAATTAGTTTGGTTGAACTCGAGGTGGCGATTTTGGACTTGTAGTTTGTAGTAGTTGGTTAGTCATTTGTATTGGACTATCTTACATTTAATTGTGAGCCAATTGGGGCTGTTTAGTTAGTCATTTGTATTGGACTATCTTACATTTAATTGTGAGCCAATTGGGGCATTTAGTTAGTCATTTGTATTGGACTATCTTCTACTTAATTGTGAGCCAATTGGGGTTGTTTGGTTATTGTATTCGACCTTGAAAAGGTGGCAAAGTTAGTAGAAACAAAGGAGGTCTTTGTCCGATTTTAGTAGGATTAGTGACTTAGCACTTAGAATGATTCTGCGTTGAAGTAAAGGTTAATGGACATATTGTGACCATTATAGGTTGAAGTACTAAGTATAGCGTATCCTACTTGGAGAATGGAATAGCTATCAAGGTTGGAGTACTTTGGAGCATTTTGCTATTTGTCGACAATCGCGAGGTATGTGAACCTCTTCCTTCCTTTGGCATGATTCTATGTATGGAATATACTTGTGGTATCCTTTCATGTTTCCTACACTCTTAGAAGTTAAGAGGTAGTTATGTGAATTACCTATGTAGAACTTTTCCTATCTTTTGAGCATGACTAGTTGCACGTATGTAGTACGGTAGACATCTGAACTATGACATTCTTTACTTGTTTTATGTGATGCCAAGTCGGGTGGGTTAGGAGATTAACTCACTTCTTTGAAAATAGTAAGGATATCTTAAGTTGATTTTAAAGTTAAGGGACTTGAAGAGTTTTAAAGTATGTGATACTTGTCCCGTTTTAAGCGTATAAGTCCTTGGATAGGAAATTGTTTATGGCTAAGGTATAAAGTGAATATAACGGCTTTATGGGAAGTTAGTTATATTTGCCTTATGGAAAGATAAATGACTTGACTATGTAAAAAGGCAACTTGATTTTCTGGCATCAATTGCCTAAGGTTTTATATAAAAGAAGTCGAGTTGATTTGGCTAATTTACGGCACAAATGAGTATAAGTATCGAATAAGCCAACTGCGGCGTTAATAAAGGAAAATGTAATGACAATCCATTATGTTAAAACAAGTAGAAATCCTCCATCTGCATAGAAGCTAAGATAAGACAAAATTGTATTACATTTTCTAGATCATGGCTACTTGAATAAGATCGTTATAAATAAGTATAACTTATTCACGACGCACCAAAGATTTGTTACAAATTTTAAAAGCGTTTACGTATGAAGCTTTTAAGACTTTGAAACTTGTTTTCTAAAAAGTTAAGAGACTTGATGTATTTTGAAAGTTAAGAGATTTGATTTGAAAGTATAAATCTCTTAGTTATAAAAGGAATGAGTTTGTCTAAAACCATAAAGGGTTATAACGGCTTTATGGGAAGTGGGTTATAACGGCTTTATGGAAGGATAAGAGAATGGTTTTCTCTAATAACGTAATCAAAGGAATAACTTGTATTAAGGAACGACAAATTGGTTTAAAGGTACCAATTGCTTAAGGCTTTTGATAAAAGAAGTCACTTGTTTTAGAAGCCGGTGTTTGTATTTCTAAAAAAGGTATTGTGACTTGTCTTGAAAGGTGAATAGGACTTGATACTACGGGTGTTAGTATCTTGGAGCTTTACATAGAAAGGAGTCTTTTATAAAAGAATGTCGTATGTAGTACTTTGACTTGTTAAAGAGAATTATTCTATGTATGCCTTGATTAGTACTTTGGCTTGATAAAATGAGAATTATCCTATGTGTGCCTTGATAAGTACTTTGGCTTAGTTAATTGAGAACTTGCCTATATGTCTGGTAATAGCCTTTGAGTGCAAGTATTATGTTTTATTAAGTTGTCGCGACTCTCGGTTGAAGGTCGGATGTCTTGTTGTAAATTCTTGGGACGTCTGAAGCGGTGATGTGGGGTTCGCGGTATGCTTAGATTATTTGTAGCACTTGGGTTAAATTCGGATTTTATAAAAGACATGGTAGTGCTTATGTCTTGTTTGATGGTCGGTCGAGATAGGGTAAGAGTATAAATGAGAAGCCCAGGCGTTATACCACCTTCTCCGAGTAAGAGTATAAGTGAGGGTAAACCACAGGCATTTGTACCACCTGCTTTATGTGTTGTTTGTGGCCAAGTCGAGATAGGGTAAGAGTATAAATGAGGCAAGCCCAGACGTTATACCACCTTCTCCGGGGTAGAGTATAAGTGAGGTAGACCCGAGATGCTATACCACCGCTTTACCATACTCCCGGGGTAAGAGTATAAGTGAGGGTAGACCCCAAGACGCTATACCACCAGGTGGGACTTGGTGTTCATGTATGCTATTGGTGTATTATTATACCTGGGTATCGGCGAGTGATGTGAGATTCCACGGGCGGGATATATATATATGTATTGTGTATGTATGCGCGAGCGGTGAGGTGGGATGCCGCAGGCGCGTCACATGGTTATATTTTACACTAATAGGTATCGGCGGTGATGGGAATTCCACGGGCATGCTTTGATATTAGTGTGACTTGATCGCGTCCCAGTTGGTAGGCGGTATATGTGTCCCTCGTAGTGGGCGGACTATGTTATGAAAGATAAGTAAGTTATATGGTAATGAACTTAATGATTCTTTTTCTAAATAATGCACGTAAGAATGTGACTATAACTTTTATTGGGAATGGAAAGGATAGTAAGGTGCGATTAAGTTCATAAGTGGTAATGACACGGCGAGGATCCGGTAAGTATTTTTATACTTGTCCTTGTCATTCTTTTATGCGATTATGATTTGTTTCTTGTCACGTTATATTATATTCCATATTAAATTTTTGTTATGCGGCCCGCCGAAGCTGCGTTAATGCCGCGAGTTTAGGTACTGTGATTGTGGATCCGCGAGCTTAGGATCCGGTTACAAGTTGAGATGGCTCCGGTGTTTGAGTTGTCACATTTATGTGTATTGAAGTGCTGGCGGGGCCTTGTGTCACGACCGACCCGGCGCGGCAGTACCTGCAGGGGTACCACATCGGTATATGTCGAGAGAATAGCGTGAACATACATGAAACAAAATCTGCATAAGGTAAACATCACTAGCAAGCCGCGATAAGGCCGCTTTCATAAAATAACTTAGCAGAAAGTGAAGCAAGACATCTTATCATTCTGACCCAAACCACAAGCGTGACTCTGGACCTCAGGAATAACGGCGTGGCGGGCGGGGCCCGCCATACCACTGAATGTACAAAAGTAAATAACCTCGAGGAATCATACAAAGACAAAGCCTCGGAGGGTGGAGCTTTCGAGAAAATGAGCGGTGATCCAAGAGTGCGGACGGTAAGCTCGTTATCTCGACTGCGGCATGAACGCGGCCCGAAGGAGTCGATTAACAGTACCAAGTATGTGGCGAAAATCGTAATGAAAACATAAGGTGAAAACAATTGGGATCGGGGATGAAATCAAATTACCTTTTCTTGTGCCTTACCATGAATAAGAACACGATCATATACTACGGCATGAAGGATAGGAAGCTCATAAATCAAATCTGATGGGCGTGCGTGGAATCCTCCATCACGGCGATGCGTCCAAGTAACTCGTGGAAGCATGCGTGGAATCCTTCATCGCGGCGGCGTCAAGTAAACTAAATGGAATCGAACAATGGAAACATACGTGGAATCCTCCATCGCTGGCGATGCGTCGAGTAAACTAGAATGCCCGAACAATGGAAACATACGTGGAATCCTCCATCGCGGCGATGCGTCGAGTAACTCATGGCGAACAATGGAAACATACGTGGAATCCTCGTCATTTGGCGATGCGTCAAGTAACTCATGGCGAACAATGGAAACATACGTGGAATCCTTCATCGCGGCGATGCGTCAAGTAACTCATAATCGAACAATGGAAGCATACGTGGAATCCTTCATCGCTGGCGATGCGTCAAGTAACTCATAATCGAACAATGGAAGCATACGTGGAATCCTTCATTGGCGATGCGTCAAGTAACTCATAACTTTTAGGCTTTCATTAACATACAAAATGAATCTCATTTTCATGACCTTATTCAAGAAAAACCAACTCTTTAACATTTCATAAAGTTATTATAACCAACTTCCCATAAAGCCGTTATACTAACTTTATGCTTTAGAATTTTACGACATCCTTATCCATTCATAAGGCGTTATAACTAACTTCCCATAAAGCCGTTATAACTCGCATGAACCATTCGTTCTTTTACTAGCCAAGAGGCTTATACTTCAAACAAATTCATACAATTTTCAAAAATACTTCAAGCCTCTTATCTTTAGAATAATTCAATACTCAATACTTTCACACCAAGTATTCTATACTTTTGTAAAATCATACTTTTCCCTTAACCAAGGGACTTATACCTCTTAAAACGAAACAAGTCTTTGTTTATACTTAAACAAGTAAAAATACTAAACCTTGTACGTCTACCGTACTACATAGATACAAATACTCATGCTCAAAGATAGGAAAGCTTCACATACCTCTTTGGTCAATCCTCTTGCCAAGTCCAAACTACCGCAAGTAATATTCAACCTTAAAGTTTTAGCCAAAACTTATTCCAACTATTGCTAGCTTCCTTGCCAAGAACACCACCACAACAATGCCAACAAGCTAGCTACAAACTTCCTTTTCTTGCTCTTAACTTTCAGATTTTTCTTGGGTTTTCTTAGAGAGAAGGAGGAGGAGATTTTAGAGAGAGGGAGAGAGAGTGTGAAGATGAAAGATGGGAAGAATGACCAAGTCTTGGTCAATATATTGCATGTAGCAGAAAATCAGATGGGGGGGGACACTTGTCACCCTCCCATGGTCTCTTTTAAAACAAAAATCAGATTTCCTAAGTTTTGCCCAAAAATCCGCCTCGGCGCGCGGCCGCCGCGGCGTATGGCCGTGGCTCCGCCGGCTCTGCGGACTTTTGGCGCGCGACCTGCTATCCATCGGCGCGGCCTGCAACCGGTGACCCTCCGAACTTTAGGCGCGCGACCTGCATCCGGCGCGCGGCCGCTTTGCACGAAACGCATTTACGCCCAGCGCGCGTTGAACTTGTAACTCTCATGACTTTACTCCGACGTCCTATCGGCGAGCGGTTGGTTGCGTTGGAATCTAGACTCAACGAACTACGATGCGGGCCTTTGAAACACTTAGGAACTCTCAATGTACGGGTCATAACCCGCCTTAAAGTTGACTAAAACCCGTCGGAACAATCCGTCAACCTATCCTTCGAAAATTTTAAGTCTTACCCGCTGAACGCTCTCAAACGCATGACTGAACTACGGGGTGTAACATTCTCCCTTAGAAACATTCGTCCCGAATGTTCTTTTGGAGCCAATCTAATATCCTCGGTACCCGCCGTACTTTACACTAATGGAACTTTATTATGCCACGTGGTCCTAAGATATCGTACACATATCCACTCATCACTATCACACAGACAACGGACCCCAGTGCACTAACGCTATCTTACTTCTTTTCAAGGCCTAAAAGGATTCTCTTATCGTCTTCCAACCTCGCTAGCATACCTACATAACCTTAATATTATCCACTCATGGCATTCCATCATACAACAATCCTATCATGCATACTAATCTCTAATGGGTCAAAGGTATACCTGATGTCATATAGGCGGGTCAAAGGACCGCTAAAATTGGGAACCGCTACCACGACCTCTTAGCGTCCTGCAGGTGTATGAACATCTGCCTAGCCATTGAAAGTGAAGAACACCTGGCGATCGATAGATTGCGCCATCCCGTGGCTACCGCAGTCGGACGATCTCTCGCCAAATGGCCTGTTGGCGCGAAGTATAACAAGCTGTCGATCTAGTCCGACACTCCCCAAAATGAGATCTACTACAATGACCACATCGAGGCAAAGGTGGCCCCCCCTGCATAACATCTTCGGATACCTGTGAACCTGTCGCCCCGGAGCCTTGACTGCTCGCGAATATCACGGCGGTCAAACCACCCGGGAAGGCGGGAAGGGCACTCTGCGTTAGCGAGAATGTAGATCCAACTGCTGCGAGGTCATCCACCTCGAAAGCTATCACGAAACCACTGCGTCCCGGCCTCTTGGCTGGTTTGAACTGGCGGCCTCGCTCTCCCCGCCTCAATCCGCGTGCAAGCGCTGCATCTGGCAATATCCATACCGGTGAAGAGCCACTCCTGCATACGATGAATCATGTAACGATCTAACCCGTCACATAGCGGTGAACTCGGTCGCCATGTTTGCCACAATAGTGGGCGCGTACGGCGATGAATCAAACTCAGGTTGTATTCACGATGGTCTTCCCATTCGTCTCGATGTCGAGAACCTATCCAAGCGGGCCTCGCCGTCTCGGAGGCAAAAGTGACAGGAAGGCTTAGTGAACTCATCCCAAGCGGTGGAGGAGCACCGCACCTTTTGACAACACCGCGACTCAAACCAATTCAACGCAATATCGCGTAACGGTAGGAAGCTAACACAACGGACTCGTCTCAGGGCCCTAAGCACTGCGTGGTCGCGCCTAACATCGGATAAACTCCCGAGGATCCTCCTCGCCGGACCTCGAACCATAGAACTTCGGGTGGATCACAACTTAGAAAGTCCGAATCCTTAAAGCGCCGGCTCAGGGTTAGCGGCGGCTCGCAGCGATCTTGCCACGCCTGATGCTAGTCAACAACCTGATCGCTCCCGTAATCCCTATACTGCCCCGGTGTGGAGCGAGGCTCGTACCGCGGCCTCGATGGCCGCTTCGCCTCGAACTCCATTGAAATTTGGCGGCGTCGTGGAACTTCGCCGCCGAAACATCCTCCGGCAGGGCGGGCACAGGCCTCGTAGTCTCTGCGTCCTACTGCAGTTCCTCAACCGCCTTGCCGCCTCGGGCTCTGGTTGCCTTACGTGGAGCATCACCGCTATAAAAGAATACGTCGGAGGAGTCCAACTTATAACACGGCTACAGGCACGATCTCGAGAGAGAAGAATGAAACCAACCCTAAATGTCCGCGACCTCACGATTATAGATGTGGTGCACAACACACCGATAATCAAGACTCTACTGAACACGATGCGTAGACACTTTCAGAGGACTAAGCGCTCGATACCACTTTTGTCACGACCGACCGGGGCGCGATCGTACCTGCAGGGTACCGCATCGGTATATGTCAGAGAATAGCGGAACATACATGAAACAAAATCTGTATAAGGTAAACATCACTAGCAAGCCGATAAGGCCGCCTTTCATAAAATAACTTAACAGAAAGTGAAGCGATGCATCTTATCATTCTGACCCAAACCACAAACGTGACTACAGACCTACAGGAATAACGGCGTGGCGGGACGAGAACGCCATACCCCGAATGTACAAAAGTAAATAACCTCGGGAATCATACCAAAGACAAAGCCTCGGAGGTGGAGCTTTCGAGAAAATGAGCAGTGATCCTAAGAGTGCGGACCCGGTATTACGTATCTCGACTGCGGCGTGACGCGGCCCGAAGGAGGTCGAGACAACAGTACCAGTATGTGGCGAAAATGCGTAATGAAAACATAAAGTGAAAACAAGTGGGATCGGGGATGAAATCAAATTACCTTTTCGTGCCTTACCATCATAAGAACACCAATCATATACTACTGCGGCATGAAGGATAGGAAGCTCATAAATCAAATACAATGGAGCGTGCGTGGAATCCTCATCATTGGCGATGCGTCCAAGTAACTCGTGGAAGCATGCGTGGAATCGCCGTCAATGGCGGCGCGTCGAGTAAACTAAATGGCGAACAATGGAAACATACGGTGGAATCCTCCATCATTGGCGATGCGTCGAGTAAACTAAATGGCGAACAATGGAAACATACGTGGAATCCTCCATCATGGCGATGCGTCGAGTAACTCATGGCGAACAATGGAAACATACGTGGAATCCTCCATTTGGCGATGCGTCAAGTAACTCATGGCGAACAATGGAAACATACGTGGAATCGCCCATCCGGCGATGCGTCCAAGTAACTCATAATCGAACAATGGAAGCATACGGTGGAATCCTTCATCGGCGATGCGTCCAAGTAACTCATGGCGAACAATGGAAGCATACGTGGAATCGCCCATCACTGGCGATGCGTCAAGTAACTCATAACTTTTAGGCTTTCATTAACATACAAAATGAATCTCATTTTCATGACCTTATTCAAGAAAAACCAACTCTTTAACATTTCATAAAGTTATTATAACCAACTTCCCATAAAGCCGTTATACTAACTTTATGCTTTAGAATTTTACGACATCATATCCATTCATAAGCCGTTATAACTAACTTCCCATAAAGCGTTATAACTCGCATGAACCATTCGTTCTTTTACTAGCCAAGAGGCTTATACTTGAAACAAATTCATACAATTTTCAAAAATACTTCAAGCCTCTTATCTTTAGAATAATTCAATACTCAATACTTTCACCAAGTATTCTATACTTTTGTAAAATCATACTTTTCCCTTAACGAGGACTTATACCTCTTAAAACGAAACAAGTCTTTGTTTATACTTAAACAAGTAAAAATACTAAACCTTGTACGTCTACCGTACTACATAGATACAAATACTCATGCTCAAAGATAGGAAAGCTTCACATACCTCTTTGGTCAATCCTCTTGCCAAGTCCAAACTCATGAGTAATATTGACCTTAAAGTTTTAGCCAAAACTTATTCCAACTATTGCTAGCTTCCTTGCCAAGAACACCACCACAACAATGCCAACAAGCTAGCTACAAACTTCCTTTTCTTGCTCTTAACTTTCAGATTTTTCTTGGGTTTTCTTAGAGAGAAGGAGGAGGAGATTTTAGAGAGAGGGAGAGAGAGTGTGAAGATGAAAGATGGGAAGAATGACCAAGTCTTGGTCAATATATTGCATGTGAGAAAATCAGATGGGGGGACACTTGTCACCTCCCATGGTCTCTTTTAAAACAAAAATCAGATTTCTAAGTTTTTCGCCCAAAAATCCGCCTCGGCGCGCGCCATGGCCGTATGGCTGAAACCTCCGCCGGCTCTCTGGACTTTTGGAGCCGCGGCCCTGCTATCCCGGCGCCGCGGCCCTGCAACTTCAGTGACCCTCCAGAACTTTAGGCGCCGCGGCCCTGCATCCGGCGCCGCGGCCCTGTCGCCTTTGCCTGAAACGCATTTCTGCCCAACTGCGCGTTGAACTTGTAACTCTCATAACTTTCTACTCCGACGTCCTATCGACGAACGGTTGGTTGCGTTGGAATCTAGACTCAACGAACTACGATCTAGGCCTTTGAAACACTTAGGAACTCTCAATGTACCGGGTCATAACCCGCCTTAAAGTTGACTAAAACCCGTCCGGAACAATCCGTCAACCTATCCTTCGAAAATTTTAAGTCTTACCCCCTTTCGAACGCTCTCAAACGCATGACCTGAACTACGGGGTGTAACACCTTGTCCCGCCACAGTTGTTATGTCAAAACTCTTAGAGGTCTGTATTCACATTTTGTGGGTCAGTTTGTAAAAGAAATGAGGCAACTGCTTCGGTTGTATTTATATATGTTCAGGAAGGTAGCCCTATCGGCTAACCTGTTGTTTTACTTACGATGTTTTATTTTTAAGTTTCATGTATGTTCCGCTGATTTTCTCTGATGATTACCTGAAAGGGTGCCTGAGTAGAGGCGCGATCGCGATCGGTCGTCGTGACAAAAGTGGTATCGAAGCGATTAGTCCTCGGAAAGTATCTACGGGCCGTGTCTAGTAGAGTCTTGATTATCGGTGTGTTGTGCACCATCTATAATCGAGGAGGCTGCAGGACATTTAGGATTGGTTTCCATTCTTCTCACTCGAGATCGTGCCGTAGAGGCTGTGTTGTTAGGGTCGTCCCTCCCTCACGAGTTATGGTGATTGCATTCACGAGAAAGCGTGATGACCGGGAAGGACTATGTGGATTGCGTATCCAGGTAGGTAATGATTATAGTATAGTTGGTATTGTGACATACATCTATACGGAGTTATGTATGAGGGTCAGACGCATGTTGCCTAGAATGATTTTAGATTACCGAGAATCGGTAAGACTAACTAGATCTGGGAAGGTATGGAATAGTTAATGAATTTTCGCCAAGGTCTTGTGGTTTATTTTGAGATTATTGGGAAAGGATGAACTGTCAGATAGGGTAGTGAACCCTTAAGAAGCCATATTAAGGAACCTAACGGAATGTCATGTTAATAGATTAAGCTGCGTAGTATGCTTAAGAGAATTATACGGATGAGGCCTGTATAGAGTAAGTAATGGTTGTTGTGATCGAGACAACATGGTTATGATTTTATGAGAAGTTTTTATACAGATTATTGGGGATTGGTAAGGTAGGCTTGGAGCATGGAAATTGCGAGCCTAAGAATATTGATAGCTACTTGAGACCTTAGATGTATAAGGCTTTCTCTGTGATAAGATTTTAAGTCGGACGAGGATAAGAGTTAAGTGCGGCCGAGTAGGGTCGAGGACATTCTGCGGTCTCCCCGTATCTGGAATGGAGTGGGATCAGTTGGTAGTAGTTCGCCACGTGGCGAGTCACGAGCGCAAGAGCCAAGTCTAGTTAATTGTTTCTGGGTTCGTGGACGCGTTCCACCTAACCAGTCATGGCCGGAAATGACCTTATATTGTTTTATAGAGTGACTCAAAGATTAGAGGCGAGAATCGGTATGGAAGTTATATATGTATACTAGTATGAGTTGGGAGTACGGAAGAAATGCGACCAAGTAAAAAGATAGCAACCAAGTGTAAAGGAATAGATCCTGAATCCATAAGAACCTTTCGAGGTAACTACACAGTGAGTGTTTGGGGTGGTAATGGCGGGAATATGAGATTTTCCGGTGATGATCTGATCGTCGGACCTTAGTAGACCGAGTAGAGAGGATTATAGCGCTTTAAGGTCATTATGAATATGGACTAGTTGGCTTTATAAGTGCCAAGGTTGACATCTTAGCATAAGTATTGTTATGTGGCCATGTGTGGCATTGTTGGTATGTCGGGGTTGTGAGAAGAAGCTATGTCGCTTATTATAAAGATTGACTCCGAAAGAACATTCGGGGACGAATGTTTCTAAGGGGGGAAGAATGTTACACCCCGTATTTACAGGACATGTTTTAAGAACGTACGTAAGAACTCATAAGTGTCAAGATTAGAGACTTGTAGGAATTTATAGGAATTATGAAATTGTCGGAAAACGTTTTGTTGTGACGAACGGGAGGGCGACACGTGTCACCCCCCCTTATGATGCCTTGGACGATTTAGGCATGGCCAATATGGTCATTGACCATAGTCTTGGATGACAAAGTCTTGCAGTAGTGAAGCGACAATCTTGACCAAAGTCAAAGGTCATGACGCTTGATATTTAAGTAAAGCTCATCCAAACCACCCATTTGTTTGCATCTTGACCCTCCAATGTGTTTTATAATACTACTAGTAGTGAGACTTAGTCCAACACTTAGAAAAAAATTGAAGAGAATTGGATGAACTCCACATTGAGCTCTCGGGTTTGAGAGGGACCAAGGAGAGAAAAAAAATTCGTTTGTTGTCTATTAAGCTCCACACTTTAAACCAAGGTTCATGAGTGTTATGTAAGTGTATCTCAATAGAAAAATCCCGGAAAAAGAGAGTTTTCGTATTAGTCGCAAAGTGAAAACCTAGTGGCTTTCTAGGTTTTGGATTGGAGGTTTGAAGGAAAGTTGTTGGTATTGTTCTAAGGGTCTCAAGTAGCGGATTGAAGTGTCTTGAAGAGGCTCTAAGTTGCTAAGGAGCGACTTCGGATTTGGAAGTTAGATTGAGATTCGTTGAGGTATAATTTTGTTCTCTTTAAGTGTTACAAGATTATGTATTGTTGTTAGCCTTACATTTTACTAGCATGAAGCATATGTGTTGAAGTTTATAAGGATTATAGATCGATTGTAGTCTTTGAAATTCGAAATGAAATGTAGGCCATGTTAAGTTGGATTACAATTTGATCGTTGTTAGAATCGTCGCATGTTATTGACTTGAAAGCATGGTAGTACTAACCAAATGCGACTTGATATCTTATTATGCTACCATTTTGGTTTGAAATGGAAATTGGATAAGAATTAGTTTGGTTGAACTCAAGGTGGCCGATTTTGGACTTGTAGTTTGTAGTAGTTGGTTAGTCATTTGTATTGGACTATCTTACATTTAATTGTGAGCCATTGGGGCTGTTTAGTTAGTCATTTGTATTGGACTATCTTACATTTAATTGTGAGCCAATTGGGTACATTTAGTTAGTCATTTGTATTGGACTATCTTCTACTTAATTGTGAGCCAATTGGGGCTGTTTGGTTATTGTATTCGACCTTGAAAAGGTGGCAAAGTTAGTAGAAACAAAGGAGGTCTTTGTCCGATTTTCCGTAGGATTAGTGACTTCGCACTTAGAATGTTTCTGCGTTGGAAGTAAAGGTTAATGGACATATTGTGACCATTATAGGTTGAAGTACTAAGTATAGCGTATCCTACTTGGAGAATGGAATAGCTATCAAGGTTGGAGTACTTTGGAGCATTTTGCTATTTGTCGACGATAAATCGCGGTATGTGAACCTCTTCCTTCCTTTGGCATGATTCTATGTATGGAATATACTTGTGGTATCCTTTCATGTTTCCTTACTCTTAGAAGTTAAGAGGTAGTTATGTGAATTACCCTATGTAGAACTTTTCCTATCTTTTGAGCATGACTAGTTGCACGTATGTAGTACGGTAGACATCTGAACTATGACATTCTTTACTTGTTTTATGTGATGCCAAGTCGGGTGGGTTAGGAGATTAACTCACTTCTTTGAAAATAGTAAGGATGTCTTAAGTTGATTTTAAAGTTAAGGGACTTGAAGAGTTTTAAAGTATGTGATACTTGTCCCGTTTTAAACGTATAAGTCCCTTGGATAGAAAATTGTTTATGGCTAAGGTATAAAGTGAATATAACGGCTTTATGGGAAGTTAGTTATATTTGCCTTATGGAAAGATAAATGACTTGACTATGTAAAAAGGCAACTTGATTTTACGGCATCAATTGCCTAAGGTTTTATATAAAAAGGAGTCGAGTTGATTTGGCTAATTCTGGCACAAATGAGTATAAGTATCGAATAAGCCACTGCGGCGTTAATAAAGGAAAATGTAATGACAATCCATTATGTTAAAACAAGTAGAAATCCTCCATCTGCATAGAAGCTAAGATAAGACAAAATTGTATTACATTTTCTAGATCATGGCTACTTGAATAAGATCGTTATAAATAAGTATAACTTATTCACGACGCCAAAATTTGTTACAAATTTTAAAAGAGTTTACGTATGAAGCTTTTAAGACTTTGAAACTTGTTTTCTAAAAAGTTAAGAGACTTGATGTATTTTGAAAGTTAAGAGATTTGATTTGAAAGTATAAATCTCTTAGTTATAAAAGGAATGAGTTTGTCTAAAACCATAAAAGGGTTATAACGGCTTTATGGGAAGTGGGTTATAACGGCTTTATGGAAGGATAAGAGAATGGTTTTCTAATAACGTAATCAAAGGAATAACTTGTATTAAGGAACGGCAAATTGGTTTAAAGGTACCAATTGCTTAAGGCTTTTGATAAAAGAAGTCACTTGTTTTAGAAGCCGGTGTTTGTATTTCTAAAAAAGGTATTGTGACTTGTCTTGAAAGGTGAATAGGACTTGATACTACGGGTGTTAGTATCTTGGAGCTTTACATAGAAAGAGTCTTTTATAAAAGAATATGCGTATGTAGTACTTTGACTTGTTAAAGAGAATTATTCTATGTATGCCTTGATTAGTACTTTGGCTTGATAAAATGTGAATTATCCTATGTGTGCCTTGTTAAGTACTTTGGCTTGTTTAATTGAGAACTTGCCTATATGTGCTTGTAATAGCCTTTGAGTGCAAGTATTATGTTTTATTAAGTTGTCGCGACTCTCGGTTGAAGGTCGGATGTCTTGTTGTAAGTTCTTGGGACGTCTGCAAGCGGTGATGTGGGGTTCGCGGGTATCTTAGATTATTTGTAGCACTTGGGTTAAATTCGGATTTTATAAAAGACATGGTAGTGCTTATGTCTTGTTTGATGGTCATCGAGATAGGGTAAGAGTATAAATGAGGCAAGCCCAGACGTTATACCACCTTCTCGGGGTAAGAGTATAAGTGAGGGTAAACCCCAAGACTGTACCACCCGCTTTATGTGTTGTTTGTGGCCAGTCGAGATAGGGTAAGAGTATAAATGAGGCAAGCCCAGACGTTATACCACCTTCTCCGGGGTAAGAGTATAAGTGAGGGTAGACCCAAGATGCTATACCACCGCTTTACCACCTTCTCGGGGTAAGAGTATAAGTGAGGGTAGACCAAGACGCTATACCACCGGTGGGACTTGGTGTTCATGTATGCTATTGGTGTATTATTATACTGGGTATCGGCGGTGATGTGAGATTCCACAGGCGGGATATATATATATGTATTGTGTATGTACGCCCGACGGTGAGGTGGGATGCCACGGGCGCGTCACATGGTTATATTTTACAGTAATAGCTGTCGACAGTGATGGTGAATTCCACGGGCATGCTTTGATATTAGTGTGACTTGATCGCGTCCCAGTTGGTAGGCGTTATATGTGTCCCTCCGTAGTGGGCGGACTATGTTATGAAAGATAAGTAAGTTATATGGTAATGAACTTAATGATTCTTTTTCTAAATAATGACGTAAGAATGTGACTATAACTTTTATTGGGAATGGAAAGGATAGTAAGGTGCGATTAAGTTCATAAGTGGTAATGACACGGCAGGATCCGTAAGTATTTTTATACTTGTCCTTGTCATTCTTTTATGCGATTATGATTTGTTTCTCGACGTTATATTATGTTCCATATTAAATTTTTGTTATCGACTTCTTGAAGTGCGTTAATGCCCGCAGTTTAGGTACGATTGTGGATCCGCGAGCTTAGGATCGGTTCAAAGTTGAGATGGCTCGGTGTTTGAGTTGTCACATTTATGTGTATTGAAGTGCAGCGGGGCCTTGTCCCATACGATTGTTATGTCAAAACTCTTAGAGGTCTGTATTCACATTTTGTGGGTCAGTTTGTAAAAGAAATGAGGCAACTGCTTCGGTTGTATTTATATATGTTCAGGAAGGTAGCCCTATCGGCTAACCTGTTGTTTTACTTACGATGTTTTATTTTTAAGTTTCATGTATGTTCCGCTGATTTTCTCTGATGATTACCTGAAAGGGTGCCCAGGTAGGGCGCCAGTCGCGGTCCCGGGGTCGAGTCGTGACAACATAGTCCTGATTGATGAGACTCGCAGCGGAGTGAACGCTAAGCTGGAGGTTTTGAGACAGACACTTGAGTCTAAAGGGTTCAGGTTGAGTATGACCAAGACTGAATATTTGGAGTTCAAGATCAGCAACGGGAGCGATCCTGAGACAGGAATGGATGTGATGTTTGATACTCAGGTCATTCCAAAAAAGAAAGCTTAAAATATCTAGAGTCTATTATCCAAGAGAATGAAGAGATTGGTGACGATGTCACACATCGTATTGGGCCAGGGTGGATGAAATGAAGGCTCGCGTCTGGAGTCTTGTGTGACAAAAATGTGCCACCAAAACTTAAAGGCAAGTTCTATAGAGTGATGGTTAGACCAACTATGTTGTATGGGGCGGAGTGTTGGTCAGTCAAGACTTCACACATACAAAAGATGAAAGTTGCGGAGATGAGGATACTGAGATGGATGGGTGAGATTACAATGAGAGATATGATTAGAAATGATGATATCTGGACAGAGTGAGAGTGACCTCAGTGGAGGATAAGATGCGGGAAGCGAGGTTGAGATAGTTCCGACATGTGCAGAGTATAGACATATATGCCTCAGTGTGGAGGTGTGAGAGATTAGCTATGGACATGTTCAGGAGGGGTAGAGGTAGGCCGAAAAGTATTGGTGAGATGTGATTAGACGGGAATGACGCAATTGCAACTTATTGAGGACATAACCTTAGATAGGGGTTGTGGAGTATACAGATTATGGTAGAAGAGTAGTAGGTAGTCGAGCGTAGTCTTACTTACACTTACAAAATAATAAGTGTTATCACACTTATAGGCGCATTATTGCTTTATAGCCCCATGTAGTTTGATTTCTGTTGCTATGTGTTCTTTAGTGTACTTTATTTATCTTACTTAGCTATGTTAGTTACTGCTTTCTTTTGTTAGAATGCACTACCATAGTGTATTTATTTTTGTTATCAGCATGTTTATCCTGCTTTAATTTTCTGTTTGAGTCTAACCGTTTCTCTTGTTTGCTCTGCTTTACTTTCTTTGATTATAAGTATGCTTTGTCTTGAGCCGAGGGTCTCCCGGAAACAATCGCTCTACCTACCAAGGTAGAGGTAAGGTCTACGTACACTCTACTCTTCCCAGACCCACGTTGTGGGATTTCATTGGGTATGTTGTTGTTGTAATTTTTTTTGTTTATTAGGGCATTAATAAATTATTTATATATAGGAGTATTAAATAATGTTTTAACATAAATATAGGGTTGTTGACACCCAATTTTGACTCATCTTTTAGTCATTTCTTGCAATTTTAAGCATTTTAGGACACCGCATTTTATCACAATTTTTGATATTTTTGTATATTTTTTACCTAACATTCTATGTTGTTTTATTTTTTTATAAATCGACATCATGTTTTTACTTTAATTAGGTATTAAACATTTTAAAATATTATGTTATTATTGTTGCGCGATCATTTTGTTTTACTAATTTTGCATCTCTTTAAATAATTAACTGACATCCCGTCTTTACTTCTAATCAGGCATTAAATATTTGCTAAATATTGTATTTTATTATTATTGCATCGGCATTTGCATTTTAATAATTTTGTATCTTTAAATAATTTTTCTTTTAAATAATTAATCCATTTTGCATTTTTTGCCAAACGATCCGGTCGAAGCCAATCTGGACCAGATCCAATCATGGCAAAGCCCAATGAGGCCCAACACTCCTTTCATCTTTTCCCCCCAATACCTAATACCCAAACCCAAAACCCTAAACCTAATCCCACACTATAAAATAAACACTCCACCCATTTAAAAAAGCTCCCCACTGACGCCTCTAATAGACCCTCTGCATCTCACACCCCCTGATTCCCTTCACACCTCGGCGGCGCCTCACCTCTCTCTCACAACCTCGGTATGACATTACGCCTTCTAAAAGCCCTTCAGTCGCATACCCTTCCCCTGATCCCCTTTCACCGCCTAAAAACACCCACGGCCACTTTCTCCTCATCCTCACTCACCTCACCCTCACCGCTCACCTCTCTCCTACCTTCCAAGAATGCGCCTCTTCACCTCTCCCCCATTCCCGTCGAGCCCCGTTGTTCCGTCACTGTCGAAACCCCAGAGTTCAACACTCAAATCACCACGGCGGCGTCGCTCCGGCGTACCTCGCCGTAGAAGTGACGCCATCGCCTCTCTATTCTTTCTACCATTTGAATTTGGTCGGAGTTTTGAACTCCGACAAACGTTATTGGTATCGCTATTTTTACTGATATATTTTATGTTTGTGGGATTGATTCATCTTTATTTTGACGTCCTCTGATGGTGTCCTAATGTTATCCGACGTAACAGTCTTGTTCTGTTTGGTTATATTTTCTGTGTTTCAGTCGATCTGTTTGTTCTGGCTAGATCCGGCCATTTCTCTAAGTATTCTCCAGTTACATCATTGAAGTTTTTGTACTGCTTTTCGCTATTGTTACTATTTGGTATTCATGTCTAGTTGTGGTTTGATGTCTCCTGCGATATTGTGACATTTTCGGTGACCTTGCCCGGATCTGTTACTGTTTTCATTGGTGTTTGTACGACTCAGTATTTTCATTGTTGGGTTCACATTGTTCTGACTATTTGTGGTTGCCGGCAATCGAATTCCTCGATTTGTTGTGGTTAATTTGATCATTCTAGTGTTGTCGGAGCTCCGACTCCGGCGATCGTTGGTTACTGCTTCTACTATTGTTTGACTATTTTTCGGACTGATTTTTGACACTTTTGCCCTTTATCTGAGTTTGCAATATTATTTGGGTCGCTCCGGCAATGTTCTAATTTTTCGGCAAACCGCTATTGTTTTTGCTATTTTCTGGACTGATTTCGACAATTTTGCCCTTTTATTTACTTGATTAAACTAATTGGAACAGACTCTTATTTCACAAAGAACAAATTGCTACATTTGAATATTGAGTTGATTTGAACAGATACTACAATGGCCAATGAAAAAGTTATCCGTCGATTTTTGAGGCCTCCACAATTGCAAAGACGAAAAAAAATGAAGCTTTCTGGGCAATGATGATTTCTTCCACTTACACCGGATAACCAACGTCTTGTGGCAGCGAATTCATGTGCACTTGTTTAAGGCATCCCACTTTATATTTTTATATCCGAGCCGCCGTGTTTAAAACTATTACTGTTTTGGCGCGGATCTGAAAGTTTTATTTATCTTATTATTTTTAGCAACATTGGCCGATGAAGGAATCTCCGTCTGATTTCCAAGGCCTCCCCTGTGCAAAAAACGGATTTATTTTTGCTTGATTTGTTAATTCTTGCTATTACTTTAAAATTATTTATTATATTACTAACATTTTTACTAAGTGTTTATGCAGGTATCCGGAGATGCATTTCAAGAAAGAATGTCTCAGAGTTTTATTTTATGCCGCATTTAATTTTAGCTTTATTATTCTGTATTGCATTTCATTGTAATTGTAAATTATGTAAAAATGCTTAGAATAGGTAGAATAAAGGGCAATAAATAATTAACCTAGGTTTGAACGGATAACCGCAAGTTAGCGGATCTTAAAGGATGCCTAACCCCTTCCCTTTAGGATAATAAAGAACCCTGATCCAGAATCTCATTAATTTCGCAGACCATTAAATGGAGATCAATTGCATTATTTTATTGCAATAAATCAAGTGTCCTAATTCACTTAAATAATTAGGTGGCGACTCCTTAAAATAAATTTAGGAATTATACCATACGTAGTACTCCCGTTTCGACTACGGTTAAAATAGGGTGTTACAAGGGTTTGAGACAAAGTTACTCTGTTATGTCGAACTCGTAGTAATAATCAATGTGGCTCCGGGCCTCCGGCCCGGACTCCCTCTGTTTCAATATTTTGTTATACTTTTCTTTTTAGTCTATCAAAAAAAAAAAGTCATACTTTCTTACGGAGGAATAATTTAATTTCAAACTTCCTATTTTACTCTTGATGAGCTAATTTATAGTTACATAAATATTCGCGATTTGTTCTAGATCACAAGTTTTAAAATAATTTTTTCTTAAGTTTAATTTCGCGTTCAATTAGTCACAGCCACGTAAATTGAGACGGAAGGGCTAATATATTTTTTCCTATTATTATTCTAGGCTATAGGGGGTCCTAGTTCAACGAGTCCACACTCTGTTTGTCTTCATTCATCATAACTAATTCTCGTCTCCATCGATAATGATATATAACATGAACAAGAGGAAGCAAATGCTTGTGCATGCCTTCTTTAGCATATCTGAAGAATCTAATTGGAGTTCATGTGTGGAACTAATTTTCCCCTCCACACCAATTAGTTAATGAATCAATCCAATTATTTGGTTGGCAAAATAGAGAACAAGTATCAAACCTTAGAGTCTCTTATAAATAAATAAAAAAACTTAAGATTCTCAAACTGAAAACATCTAGTTTGACAACGAATATCAACATTCCCTCGTTAATTTGTTTTTGACTTAGAGTTGGAAAAGGGCAATGGTCCCCCAATCTGATCAAGTTGTTCCCATTTGATTCTCTTAATATTTCATTTATATATTTGGAATTTGATTTAATTAATGATAGCACAGTCCCCGGCTGTATTTTGTTTTTTGATAGTCTAGGTTTCAGGCTTGCGCATAATTACTTTACTGGTATTACCCAGACGTCCTGGAGGTAATAGCACCAGTCCTTCAACACTATTATCAGTAAATCGCGGGATGTGCTCAGGTGGCCAGTTTCTGGGAGCGTAGAACTGATCAACGAGACAAGGTCCAATTCCCCAACATGCAGAGTTACTTCGTGCTTGCGGGGAATTGAACCCACGCTGTTCATGCCAGAGCGTCTTATAGCGCCCAGACTTTGCCACTGGACTATGCCCCGAATGTAAATTTTTAGATTAGATAACATATGTGAATCACTAGTATTTCCTTCTCTTTCGAAAATTGAAGATGGAAATATATCTTAGCGCGGTTCATGGTCCCTAGTCAGGTCATGATAAGCGAACTTGGAGTGGCGTACATAATATTTTCGTAAGCGTTATTCTTATTAATAAAGTATTTTTCAATATTCTTTTATAATTAGGTTAATTAGTTACCTAGTTTGTATCAAAGTAAATATTCTTGTAACCTTATATATATATATATATATTTATGGTATCAGTAGCCTAAAACTACAAACCATACCCTTGATACACCTTCTCGATCGCCACCTTTTTTCACGTCGGAATCCTAGCCACTGACCTCTCTCGGCCGCCCACTCCTTTCTTTCCGGCCATTCTCCATCCATCTTCCTCCTAAATTTCCTCTTCTATGGCTTACAAAACCAAATTCCATTCTGCATTTGCCGTAAACAACATTAAAAATTTCATGTGACTCTTGAGATGGAAAAAGGTCAATACTCCTCGTTGGTGGAGCTTTTTAAGATCTATTATCGTGTTTACGAAGTTATCAACCACATCATCCTCCCACTATAGACATACCACCGACTTTGAGTTCTGATGATGCACTCTGATCTCATTTGGACGCAGCTGTCCTCCAGTGGATATACGATACGATATCTAGTGATCTGTTGCACACCATCATTGAGACTGATGCCACTGCCCACCAAATGTGGGAACGTTTAGAAAGTATTTTCCACGACAACAAAACTCAACGAGCGTTATACTTTGAAAATCATATAAAGGACGTTCATCAGAACGATTTCTCAAACGGGTCTGCTTATTGTCAAGAACTCAAGATGCTTGCCGACAAACTCTCCAAAGTCTGCGCACCAGTCACTAATCAGCGATTGGTCATGAAACTTATTACAGGTTTGAACGAATCCTATGATGGCATTGCCACCATCTTTCAGCAATGCACGTCGTTACCTTTTTTTTATGAGGTCCGTTCGAAGCTCATCCTTGAGGAAACCCGAAAAATCAAGCGTATCACCACTCGAGACAGCATTGTCGATGTCGCCCCCACCACCACCGTCGGTCCCTCCTTCGACGACAGGGCCTCCTGTTCCGGCAACCAGAACTGTTGGCCAAAAGACCCACAATAGTCCACTTCCTCCCGTAACAACCGCCGGAGTAGGCAGTCCGGCAAGGGCCGCGACGAAAGAAATTTCGGCAATAACGGCGGTGGGAAGGGGCAGTTCCCGCCGATCGAAAATAGACAGCAACGACCGCGGTAGTGGCAGCAGCCTCCGCCATGGGCTGCCTACCCGACATGGGCCGCGTGGGCCTCCCCTCCTTGCCTATATCCGACATCCTCGTGGACTCCAACTCAGAACTGATAGGCCTAACCTGACGTACTTGACCCACGTCCACAACAGGCCTACACAACACATGCGCCATGAACTTATGCACCGACTCCAGACGAAAATTGGTATATGGACACATGATGACATCACAAGATTTTCTCTCGTCTTATTCCAATTTGAGTAATTTAAATCGGAATATTATTGTTTGTAGTGGACAAGGACCTGAAGTTGTCGGAATTACTCGTAATAAGATATTCTCATCCGTGGTTATGGTCATTCCTCCCTATCCCCACCACATCCACCACTAATATTAAAAAATGTTCTCCATGCCCCTAAACTCATTAAGAATCTAATCTCTGTGTGGCGTTTCACAACTGACAATTGAGTTTTTCTTGACTTTGATCCTTTTGGTTTTACTTTAAAGAATTTTACGACAGGAAGACGAATAATGAGATGTGACATCACCGGAGATCTCTACCCTATTTCTAACGCCGTCAATAATTCAGCCTCAATTCCATCAACCTTTGATGCTCTTTCGTCTTCCCTATGGCATTATAGATTAGGACATCCGGGAGACTCTGTTTTACGCTCTCTTAGGAAAAATAATTTTATTAATTGCAACCGTATTTCTAGGACTCCTATATGTGATTGACATTTTCTGCATCCACAAATTATACTTTAATGTCTTTCGATATCATATATAGTATTTTGTGGACATTCATTATTTTGAGTATGGCTGACCATCAATATTATGTGTTATTTTTGGATGATTATTTCAACTTTCTATGAACTTTTCCAATTGGAAATAGATCCCACGCCTACCAATTTTTTCTTCATTTAGTGCTTTCGTAAAAACACAATTTGAAAAGAGCATTAAATGCTTTTAGTGACAAGGAATTTGATAATAATCAATTCAAACAGTTTTGCTCCAAAAACGGTCTTACCTTTCGATTTTCGTGCCCTCACACATCCTCCCAAAATGGTAAAGCCGAACGAAAAATTTAAAACATAAACAACTTCATTCGTGCCCTACTTGATCACGCCTCAATTCCCCCTCAATTATGACATTACACACTCTACATGACCACCTATCTCCTAAACATAATTCCAAACAAGTCTCTAGCTCAACGGCCACCCACCCAAATTCTGTTTCGTAGGAATCATTCCTACCAACATTTGCGTATTTTTGGATGTCTTTGTTAACCTTTCCATCTGACCACTCACAAACTCCAACCCCGATCTTCCCCGTGCGTGTTCTGGGTTACCCTGCCAATCGTTACTCGTGCTATGACTTGTCAAGCCTTAAAATTATTATTTTACGTCATGTCCTATTTGATGAGTCTCAATTCAAATACATCTTAATATTTTGTTTGAAAAAATCTTACTATATAAGACTTTAAGAATTGCACGCTCTATTTGTCCAACAATGGACTTGGAACTTGAGGTTCAGTATAACTTGTTCTAGTCTTTACCTAAATCATAAGTATTTTTCAAGACATTGGTATGTGATAGTCAAAAGTAAAGCAGGCAAAAAAGTTGGTGTGGAAGATATACTCCATTCCTAGCCAGAAAATAGTTTATAAAAAATGTGTAATAGTACAAAATTTTGTTGTCTTAAAGGACCCGTAGGAACATATATTATCTGGCATAATGTGTACGGTTGAGCTAGTCACAAAAACTTACAAATAAATGCTAAGTACAACTCATAAATAACAAAATGAACATTCATAGTGATATAGCTAAGATCTTCTTCGTCATCAAGTGGTGAAATTACGTCACGTCGAAGGCTCTAGAATTATAACCCAATCATATGTTCTGATAATATATTTCTTAAAACAGAGGCAATGTATGCCATTAATATGTTGTTGACCGAAAATAGATTATAAATCAAGGTGTCTTTGTTTTAACAAGTTAAACTATTAAATAAAATAGTATTATAACTGTACGTGATATTAAGAGTATCTGTTAAAGTATATTGGCCCAGCCCAGATTCTCCAATTGTGGGGCCTCCTTTTCTTTGTATATTTGATAAATATTAGACTTAAGTTTGTACCTTAATTAGTAATGTAATATTAATATAATTGTAAAGTTAATATTCTTATAGAATAGGAATTTCTAAGTAGAATAGGAAGGGGATATTCCTCCTTGTAACTTGTATATATATGTCTTTCATTAATAAGAATAATCAAGAGATTATTTCTTTAATGGTATCAAGAGTCTAGGTTCTCTTTACCCTGCTTCCGCTCCTCAAAATTTCTTCTTCTTTTCTCGAAATTTTGCCCTAAATTCTCGATTTTTTTGTGTGTTCTCCCTCTTTCACAAAAATCGAGTATATTCTCTTCCAAAAACCTTTCTCACAAATTCCCTTCTCTGAATCTTGTTGTTCTATTCCCTATGACTGATAAGAACACTTTTCACCCTGCCCTCACAGTTTCTAATATCAAGAGCGTTCTTCCTATCGTTCTTGACCTAGAAAACGGTCAATATGAATTATTTAAGATTCATGATTTGGAACATAAAGTCCTCCACCATATCATTCCTCCAACTCCTCCAAAGGGGGGGGTGATACGGTGTCTACTTCTACGACGATTGTGCTCACTAAAGAAGCAGATCTAGAATTATGGGTCATGCTTGATGCCAAGGTTCTTCAGTGGATTTATGCCACTATCTCCTTGGACCTTTTACAGACGATTATGGAATCAAATTCCACAGTTATGGCGGCGTGGGATCGATTGCGAGACATATTCCAAGATAACAGTCATTCTCGAATTGTTATCCTTGAGCAGGAATTCTCCCAGGTGGCTATGGCGAGTTTTCCCAACGTTTCTTCTTATTGCAAACGCCTCAAGGACTTGGCAGATCAACTCAGCAACGTGAGTTCTCCGGTTTCTCAAAGTCGTCTAGTTCTTCAGATGGTTGCAGGCCTGTCATAGGCCTATAACGGTGTTGCTTCGGTGATTCGTCAGAGTAACCCATGCCAGGATTTTATCAAGCCCGTTCTATGCTTACTTTGAAGGAAGCCGGATTGGCTAAGAAAGTGGCAATTGGGGCCAGCCCTGTTGTCATGATGACTTCTTCCAATTTTTCTCCTTCCAATCCAGCCAACGTGACTCAAAATCACAACAACAGGGGTGGTAAGAAGGGCCAGAATCGGAAAAATAATGGCAAGAATCATGGCGGCAACAACGGAGGCAACCGTCAAGAAGAACACCGCCCCGAGCCCACAGGGGCCCCGACGATGGCGATGGTCCCGGCCTCCACGGCCGCGGTTCCACCTACAGCGGCGCAGCCTTATAGCGCCACGGCGCCTCAGTCGCGGCCTAGCTTCTTCCCGCCAGACTCGAGTTCATACGGTGTATGGGCAGCTCCGATCAAAGATACTTGGGCCTCGCCTCCATCAGGCCCACCACGCAGTATGGCCTACCCAGACCGACATTGAAGCAGCAATGCATACACTTGACTTGACTCAACCGGACCCCAATTGGTACATGGACACCGGCGCCACTACCCACATGACATCCGACCATGGTACTCTCTCGTCTTATTCCAATTTGAGCACTAATCGCGGTATAACCGTTGGTAATGACAATTCTATTCTAATTAAGAGTTATGGTCATAAAACTTTATCAACTCCTCATACACTCCTTTTCCTAAAACATACCCTTCATGCCCCAAAATTGATTAAGAATTTGGTGTATGTCCATAAATTCACCACTGATAATTGAGTTTCTATTAACTTTGATCCATTTGGGTTTTCTGTGAATGATTTCAAGACGGGAAATCATATCATGAGGTGTAACAGTAGGGGTGATCTTTATCCAATCACTCCAAGTCTCAGCATCTCGCGTCAAGCTATGTCATCCACTTTTGCAGCTCTTGCTCCTTCCTTTTGGCATGCTCATCTAGGTCATCCAGAGTCGTCTATTCTATTTTCTTTAGATAGACATAAGTTTATTTCTTGTAAGGGTACGTGTAGTACTCCACTTTGTCAATTCTGTGCTTTGGGAAAAATTATTAAGTTATCATTTGTAGCGTAAAATTCTAATACTTCAATACCATTTGATATTATTCATAGTGATTTATGGACATCTCCGGTTCTCAGTTCTATGGGTCATCGTTATTATGTTTTATTCTTAGATGACTATTCTAAATATTTATGGACGTTTCCAATTGCGAAAAAATCTAAAGTTTTTTCCATTTTCATAAAATTTAGAGCTTTCATAAGAACACAATTCGAACGAAAAATAAAAAACATTCAATGTGATAATGACAAAGAGTATGACAATGGGGAATTTAGGGAGTTTTGTGCTCAAAATGGAATAAATTTTTGTTTTTTTTGTCCTCATACGTCTTCACAAAATGGGAAAGCTGAGCGAAAAATTCATACCATTAATAATATTATCCGCACTTTATTGGTTCATTCTTCTGTTCCTCCATTATTTTGGCATCATGCTACAAATGGCTACCGATCTACTCAATATTCTTCCCTCTAAATGTTTGACATATTCATCCCCTCTCAAAGTGTTATACAATAAGTCTCCGTCATATTCTTATCTTAGGGTCTTCAGATGCTTATGTTATCCACTGTTTCCATCCACTACAATCAACAAACTTCAGGCACGTTCTACTTCTTGTGTATTTTTGGGTTTTTCGTCAAATTACCGTGGTTATAAATGCTTTGATTTGTCCTCTAAACGAATCATCATTAGTCATCATGTTCTTTTTGATGAATCTCAATTTCCCTTTTCTAAAGTAGAAAAACCCGTGCCTAGTTCTTATGATTTTTTGGATGAGGATGTCTCTGTTACACCCCGTAATTCCAGGACATATATATAAGAACGTACGTAAGAAATCAAGACGTTAAGATTTGAGACTTGTAGAATTTATCGGAATTATGAAAATGTTGGGAAATGAAATATTACGACGAACGGGAGGGTGACATGTGTCACCCACACATGGACTTGGTCGATTTTAGCCAAGGCTAAAATGGTCAAATGACCAAGGTAAGATGATCAAGTCTTGACAAGCCCAAAGCTTGATATAATTGACTAAGTCAATGAGCCCACTTGACTAGATATTTAAATCTCCTTCATCAAAACCCAACAAGTGTTTTAATCTTGACCCTTGATTTTATTATATAATCACACTAGTAGCAAGACAAGCTCTCCACACTTAGAAAAATTTCACACTTGTTCTTGCACATTGAGAAGCTCTCGGGTTAGGGCATCCATTGGAGAAGAAAATTTTCGTTTGTTATTCATAATTCACAATACTTTAAACCAAGGTTCCTAGAGGTATTGTAAGGTTATCTCAATAGAAAAATCCCGAAAAAGCTACATGTTTACATTAGTCGCAAGGTGAAAACCTAAGTTGTCTTCATAAGTTTTGATTAGAAATTGAAGGAAAGTTGTTTATGAACTTCTAAGGGCTTCAAATAGCGGATTGGATCGTGAAGGAAAGGAGCTAAGTTGCTAAGGAACGACTTTGAATCTTGGAGTTATATAAGGTTTTATCAAGGTAACAATCTTGTCGTCTTAGTGATTAAAGATTACTTATTGTTGTAGTTATGGATATAAACAAGCATGAGATATATATTATGAATATTGATAAGTGTTATGGATATTGGAACCACTAATTCGAAACTAGCATGTTTAGCCTTTGAGATTGAAATTCAATTTGGTTATTAGTTTAGTCGTCACATGTTATATAAAGAAGGAATTATAGTTGTTAAAGTTGTTTACGACTATATAACATGTTAGACTTAACAACTTGGATTGAAAAGACTTTGTGTTGTTGTACATTTTTAGCCGAGAATGGCATTGTCTATGGAATTACTTGGTATTAATTATGGGACAGAATTTTACACGTCATGTAAGGCGTGTAATCCCCTTTGATTGGTTGATGTGTTGAGCCTTAAATGTGGCATATTGGTTATTGATTTCGGGCCTTGAAAAGGTGGAAAAGTATGTAGAAACAAAGGAAGTGCTGCCCAACTTTCCGTAGAACAAGTGAAGCTAGAAGTTAATAGACGTATTATGGTCATTATAGGTTGACATACTACGTACGGCATATTGGACTTAGCAAGTGGATTGAACTGAAGAGGTATGTAGAACTTTCCCTATCTTTTGAGCATGAGTTTTACAAATATATAGTACGGTGAACGTACGAGTTTTAAAGGAATTCGGTTTCATTTTGATATCATTGCCTTAATCTAAGAATGTCTAAGTTTGGTTGAGTTAGAGAATTAACTCACTTGTCTTTAAAAGATGAAAATGCCTTAATTGTCTAAAATATAAAGAGTTATAACGGCTTTATGGGAAGTTAGTTATAACGGCTTTATGGAAAGTTAAGAGATTGGTCTACTTGATTTATAGGCATGTGTTGCCTAGGTTGTGAAAGTAGAAGTGCTTGATGTTCTTAAAAGCTTGGGTTTGAATTTCTAAAGGTATAGTACTTGGGGTTAAATTCCCGGATTTTACTAGGGCTGGCCAGTGGGTCGGGCCGACCCGACCCCGTCCCGGTCCCGACCGACTCGCCCGCCCCGACCGACCCCCGAAACCGACACGACCCCGCTATAAAAACGCGACGGGCTCGAACGGCGGGACAGTATGGTATCGCCGACCCGACCCCGCCAGCCCCGATCCCGCCCGACCCGCCCACCCCGCCCGATTCGACCGCTGCGAAAATAGCGTTGTCCAACGACCATTTTACATTTTGGCCTGTGGACAACAACCATTTTAGGCCTCCCCCAACCCCCCCAACCCCCTTTATATTTATTTTTAACCCCTAAGTTATTATATTTATACTTTAACCCAATTTTTCAACTATAAATACCTCATTCCTCTTCTTATTATTTTCACAAATCTTTCTACTCTCTAATCTCTCAATCAATTATCAATCAATCTCTATACAACATTGTCTACATATTCAATCTATTTATTAATTTGAGAATTGGGAGTGAAGTTGACAACTAGCTTGAGGATTATCTATCGAGCAAAGTTTCAATTTTCAACCTCTCGATTACACGTCGACTCTACGTCGGCGTTTGGTACATTCGTTCTCTCATTAAATTATTATTTTGTCTTTATTTCATTTAGCACATTTAATTTCATTATTTTTAACTATTTATTAGCATAATTAAAATGAAAGGACTAAGAGGCATGTTGGGTAAGGGTAAGGGTCAGGCTTCTTCTAGTAGGGGTGGTAACAAGGGCAAGGGTACTTCTTCTAGTATTCTGTTCCGGTATTCCTAGACAAGATGATTTTATAGATCCTGAAATGTTTCCTGAAATACCATATGATCTTGACACAAATGATTATCCTGAAATTGAAGAAGATTTTAATTTAGATGACACTCTAGTTGATGATACACCTACTAATGAAGATGATGATACACCCACTAGTGAAATGCCTCCTATCCCCCCTACTATGAGACGAGGTCCGACAAAATGACCATTAAAATCAGTCGTATGTAAATATTTTGACAGGGACGTACCGAATCAAGTAGCTGTATGTAAAACTTGTAAAAATGTTTATTCTTTTAAAACTGGACAAGGTCATGGTGGGACGGGGGGTTTAGGAAGACACCTATTGCAAAAACACAAAGTCTTGCATGCTCAATACATGATTGAAAAAGAAGGGGAGAAGACGTCCTCTCAATCGGGACAAGGTTCACATACTACTATCCCGGAGAAAGTACAGGGTCAAATTAACCCTATGACGGGGAGTCAGAGCCCTAAATACGATAAACATAAAGATAGGGAAGCACTAACAAAATTAGTTGCTGTGGAGGGTTTGCCTTTTTCATTTCCTGAATCTCCTGGTTTTATTCATTATATTAGAGATATGTATAATCCTGCTTATAAAGGTTTTCCTAGATCAACTGTTAAAAGAGATGTATTTAAATTTGCACATGAATATCAATGATTTACGTTATGCATTATATCATTTAAATTGCAAAGTCGCTTTAACTTACGATATAGTCGTAGTACTAACGGCCATGATTATTTAACGGTAACTTTGTCATTGGATAGATTATAAATGGTCTATGCAAAAACGTATTTTAGCATATAGATATATAGATAGTAGGCATAATGGTGAGTTTATTTCGAAAATATTTATTCGATCTGTGATTATTACGGAATAACCGATAAAGTTATGAGTATTACATTAGATAATGCATCTTAACAATTACGCTATTAGTATTTTAAGAGATGTTTTAACTCCGTCTTTTCCAAAACATTTTCATATCAAATGTCGTGCCATATTTATAACTTAGTTGTAAAGGATGGTCTTTCACTTTTCAAGATATTCTTGAAAAATACAATTTGCTATACACTTTATTTTTAAAAATAATAGAATTCAACAGAAAAGAATATAAAAACTTGCCACGATTGTGGATTATCTTCTGAGAAAAATTCAGAAGAAGTACCAACTAGGTGGAATTCTTTATATGACCAACTAGTTGTTGCTTATGACTATAGAAAACCTATTACTTTATTTTTTTAACGCCCATAATCAAAATCCAAATGATATGATTGTGGATACGGATTGGGAGAAAATTAGAAAACTTATTGTATTTTTAGAAAATTTTCAACGAGCAACAAAAGAATTTTCTACTTTATATTATCCTACTATTTCAACTATGTTGTTTTATATAGCTATAATATTTTTACTTATTAAATAATATATGTAAAAACACGCTTATCTCGCAGCTATTAAAAAGTGTTTATGAAATTAAAGAAATATTTTATTCCTATTCCCTATTTATATTATTGGTCTTTGTATTAAACCCGAATATTAAAGTAGAGGGTTGTAAAAGTCTTATTCAAAATATTTATACATGTATGGACGTACTACCACCTCCAACTCCCAAAAATTTAAATGTTGAGCCACCTATTGAACTAACGCTAGAAGAAGTGTTGAATAGCGTAGAAGATGAATGCAAAAAAGTATATCGGCATTACCAGCAAGAACGTGCTAGTAACAACCGACTTTTGTACCATCTTCTTCTTCAACACAACCTAAAAGAAGACAAGCAGTTTCTGTGGCTAGGCCTAGTATTAATTCTATTGAAAGCCTCAGAAATAGAATGTGCGGTGGTAGCAGTGCTAACCAAATTAGTGAGTTCGATGTTTTTGTTTTGCAGGGTAATTTACCTTACAGCGATTATCAATGAAGAAGGAAAGGAAGACTTCTTTGAAATATTGGAGCGAATGAAGACATTTCGACACTTTCAATGATGGCGAGATATTTTGAACATTGGCGTCATCAATCGCTCACGGCGCTTTTTCTCGCAGATTTCAAATAGGAGAGCAGACACTCATTAGCGGGAGCGACTTGGAGATGGCGGTACTATTCGAAGATTGGATACGAGCGGAGGCGAAGGAGTCTGATCAACCAGAGATTAACGAAGAAGATGGCGACAACTACAACGACATTTTATCGAAGGCATGAGTAGCGACGTGGAACAATTTGATCAAGATATACCAATTCCAACGAAAAACCACAAGAAATTATAAAGAAATTAGAAAAATATTTTCAAATTGGTAATTTATTTCATTGCAATTTTAAATTTTTCTATGTCTTTCACTCTTTTGCAATTTTTTCAACAACGATTACACTACAATGTAATTTTGAATCTTGTATATTTGATATTTCAATGAAATTAATAATATAAGAGGCACCTTGAGATGTTTTTACACTATTCTTGTCTTTGTTTAATTATTTAGTTTATACTTTATACTTTATAGTTTATACTTTATAAATATATTATATATATGAGTATAATACTATAATTATAAATTATAATACTATAAGTCTATAATATTATAGTATATGTATATGACATTATGACTATATGACAAGTATATGTTAATGTTACTTTGTTAGTACTTGGTAATTTAGTATTTTTAATTTAGTGAAAAAATTAAAAAAAAAAAAAAACACACAAAACCCGCCAACCCGTCCGTCCCAGGCAGGCGAGTCAGGCCCGACTCTACTCGACGGGGACCGGGGCAGGACGCAATATGGTCCCGCCCGACCCGACCTCTCCAGCCCGGCTCGACTCGCCATTTTCCCGCCCGGCCGTCACTCATGAGCCGACTCCGGTGGGCCCGGCCCGGCCCACTGGCCAGCCCTAGATTTGACATGACATGCTAGTGCCTTGAGTCTTATAAAATGATAGGTGATTCACCTTAAAGCTAATGAGAGTCCTAAATGATTTTAGGTTGCATATGTTGCTCACGATTGATATTCGGGCAAGTATTGTATTTCCATATCACCGCGTCCTCGGCGGCGCGTGATCATGTGTTATGTTACGGGTTAAATTCCCTTGATATTGTTTTATTCCGTGGATTTGCTCTCCACGATGCGGGTATCCATATATACTCATTGCGGGTCTACGAGACCTATGCGGGTTCAATTCCTATGCGGGTTAAATTCCCATGACTATTCTGTGGGATTTGCTCTCCACGATGCGGGTATCTACATATACTCATTGCGGGTCCACGTGACCTATGCGGGTTCGATTCCCATGCGGGTTAAATTCCCATGAATAGGATTGCATAATGGTATTACGGGCGGGTAGCCCTAAAATGATCATAACCTTCCTACTTTTAAACGACAAAAGATACTCTCATTAGTCTCAATGTTAATAAGGTGCGGTGTACTGTTATTTGGTTATCATACATGTCTCCAGCTTTATTTTAGACTATATGATGTCATTTCAGTATTTTCAGTTCTTATACTTGGTACATATTTTGTCGACCCTTTCCTGGTTTGCGCTCATGCCGCAGGGTAGCGAGTTGCGGATCCTCACTCTTAGGATCACTGATCAGTTGTCAGAAGCTCCATTTCTCCGGAGGCTTGTCTTTTGGTACGTTTTCCCTGATGTTGTAGATTTATGTACATTCAGGGATATGGCGGGGCCCTGTCCCGTCACAGTTGTTATGTAGAAATTCTTAGAGGTCTGTTGTCATATCTTGTGAATTTGATCGTAAAAAAAAGGGATGTGACTGCTTTTTGGGTTATGTATATATTTTTGGAAGGTGGCCTTATCGGCTAGCCTGTTGATATTTCATGACTTGTACTTTTTGAGTTGTATGTATGTTCCGCTACTATTCTCTGATGTATACCTGTAAGGGGTGCCCAGGTAGGGCACCAGTCGCGGGCCCGAGGTCGGGTCGTGGCAGTCTCCTCCAATGTTCTACGTTATTTTTCAGATTTCCCTGAAAAAACGCCGTCAGCGCCGCGGCGCCAAAACTCCTGCGAATCAGTAGCGCGCCACGCGACGCGGCGCGGCGGTAATTCCTGAAATTTCCGAAAATTCCCAAATTTCACCCAATCCAGCCAGGGTCATGGTCCAGTCACTCGCAGTCAACGGAGTATTTTTAAATCAAAGAGACATTTTAATTTGAATTCTAATGTTCTTAAATCTCCCTTACTCCGTAATCCTGTGTCTGCCTTAAATGACCCTAATTGGAAAATTGTTATGGCCGAGGAATATAATGCTCTTATTGATAATATGACGTGGGAGTTGATACCCCGTCCATCTGGTGTTAATATTATTCGGTCTATGTGAATTTTTGTTCATAAGGAAAATTCTGATGGTTCATTTGCAAGGCATAATGCTAGACTTGTAGGTGATGGTAAAACTCAGCAGGTTGGTGTGGATTGTGGTGAGACGTTTAGCCCGGTGGTCAAGCCGGCTACCATTCGCACTGTGCTTAGCTTGGCTCTTTCAAAATCATAGCCCATTCATCAACTAGATGTGAAGAATGATTTCCTACATGGTGATCTTCAGGAGACAGTGTATATGCATCAGCCTTTGGGGTTTAGGGATACTAGATATCCTAATCATGTCTGTCTATTGAAGAAGTCTTTGTATGGGCTTAAGCAGTCTCCACGAGCTTGGTATAAGAGGTTTGCTGATTTTATTTCGACTATGGGTTTTTCTCATAACAGGTCTGATAATTCATTATTCATATATCGTCGAGGATCTTTCATGGCTTATATTCTATTATATGTTGATGATATTATCTTGATTGGCTCTTCTGATGCTTTGCGCAAGTCTATTATGACAATACTCGGTTATGAGTTTTCCATGAAGGACTTGGGCCCATTGATTTACTTTTTGGAGATTATTGTAACTCGTTATGCAGGTGGATTGTTCTTGTCACAGAGAAATTATGCAACAGAGATCATTGAGAGGGCTGCGATGTCATCCTGTAAGTCCACTTCTACTCCAGTTGATAATAAACCCAAGTTGGGTGCTGCAGCTGACTCTCCCTATGAGGATCCGACCCGCTATCGTAGTCTTGCAGACGCCCTTCAGTATATGACGTTCATGCGACCTGATATTACATATGTCGTACATCAGATGTGTTTGTTTATGCATGATCCTAAAGTTGAACATATGAATGCGCTCAAACGCATTCTTAGGTACATTCAAGGAACACTTGAGTATGACTTGCATTTGTATCCTTCGTCGACGTCTACACTTGCTCCTGCCACGATGCCGGTGGTTGTCACGACATCGACGGCCTACGCCCGCTATTGCTTGTTTTAGGTAATAACTTGGTCTCACGGTCCGCCCACACAATCAACGCTTTCACGCTCGCGCAGACCGAGTATAGAGGGTAGCCAATGTGGTTTCGAGTGATGTTGGTTACGAAATCCATCGCAGAGCTTCATTATCTTATCGGAAGGCTACGCGGTGTATTGTGATAACATAAGTGTCATCTACCTTCTCGTAATCCATTCAAAGACCGCACTAAACACATAGAGATGGATATTCACTTTGTTCGAGAGAAGGTAGCCAAAGGACAAGTACGCGTCTGTCATGTTCTTTCAAAATATCAAATTGCAGACATCTTTACAAAGAGTCTTTCCTAGGTCCTTTTTGAAGATTTTAGAGACACTCTCAGCGTACGAAGACCGCCCGCTATGACTGCGGGGTGTGTGTTAAAGTATATTGGCCCAGTCGAGATTCTCCTATTGTGAGGCCTCCTTTCCTTTGTATATTTGATAAATATTAGACTTAGGTTTGTACCTTAATTAGTAGTGTAATATTACCATAATTGTAAAGTTAGTATCCTTATAGAATAGAGATTTCTAAGTAGAATAGGAAGAGGATCTTCCTCCTTGTAACTTGTATATATATGCTTTTCATTAATAAGAATAATCAAATGATTATTTCTTTCAGTATACAATATCCTGGGTGGTTCTGTCACGAGTTGAGATTGACCGGTGCTACAAGGTTGTAGCAATTGTATACATACCTTATCTAATGAGTGTGATTTTGGAATTAAACATACATAGTTAATGAGTATGATTTTGTAACGTTTTCACGAGCCCCTTGAACTAAGTTCCACATGGCTACCAGTCTACCACGGTCCATTCAATTTTTGAGATTCACCGTCACCCAGAGCATTTATAGCCACTGAAGATAGAGATTCTTGTGTGTGCGCGTCTCCAAGCTACTTTTGGTATAGTAAAGGTAGTAAATTGAGCCTCTTATCATCACTCCGCTATCAGCCTATCACCATACTCGTCCAGCTGACTCATTGGTTGTGATACCAATTGTTGGGCTAAGCCAGCCCAATATACTTTTAATAATTGTGCAATATTATCTACTTTCGCCTTTCGGCCAAGCCCACACAATTTTTTTGGAAGACTTCACACCATATATACCTACACCTTATATATAGTCTTTCAATCTTTTCAATTATCAATATAAAATTTTGTTCCTACACCGAACAGATTAGTGATTTTTTAATAAATATGGGCAAAAGTTATAGAGAGAACTTGTAAACTACCCAAAGTCCTTACTTTGTTTGATGTTCGACAAGGTTCCATACATTTAGAACCATAATTTAGATCAGATCGTCATGACTGACGTTTGAGTTCTACACATATATATTGTTTTCAAATAATTTTAGAACCATAATTTAGATCAGATCGTCATGACTGACGTTTGAGTTCTACACCACTATATATATATATATATATTGTTTTCAAATAATTTAGAGTGCGTTTGGTTCGCGCAGGGTAAACGGAATGGAATCCAGTAAGAGAATGAAATGAAAAGGAAAGCAATTATCTGATTGTCTCTACATGTTTGGTTCTGGGTGGTCCGTGATCTGGGGTCCGGGGTGGTCCGAGGTCCGGAGTCCGGGGTGGTCCGAGTGATCCGGGGTCCGGGTTGGGGAAGGGGCATCCAAATAACTAATGGGGTGGGGGAATAAAGGAAATGGAATGAAAGTGGAAAATAGGTAAAGAGAATGAAAAAATAAGGTCAAACAAATAACAACAAAGAAAATTTCATTCCTCTATTCCCTTTTCCTTTTCTGTTTATCCGAACCAAACGCACCCACGGTGTCTTCTTCTCAGAGACGTGGCCAGCTAGCCAATTGATGCACAGTCAGAGATTTTTCTGCCAAAAAAGCTCAGGCACAAGAGTACAAGTTTTGGTAAGGTGTTTTAAGGCCCTACTAGCCAGTAACAGTTCCTGTCTATTTCTTATAAGTAGCTTGGTTTTCTAAGCGAGCAAATACTATAAGCCACTGACTAACTTTTATTTGAGTAACAAATAAAACAGTCTCTTCAAAAACTTCCCCTGCATAATTTCAAGCCATTTTCTTGGGAAAGTGAATAAATATCAGGTAACTAACGGTTCTTTCATATGCTTTCAACTCATCACTTAGTTCAATTAATATTTGAGAAGTGCGGATGCATATACCCAACCCCCAACTAAATGAGCTTAAATGAAGTGGTGAGAATTCATATAGCCGAACCCAACTCGTTGGAGATTGAAACGAGTTGTTGTTGAATCATTGAAGAAAAGATGAATGCATGAGGCGTCTTTGAATCCTGTATAAAACCAGAATTTATTGAGATATATCCCCCCAGTCCGTTAATTCTTCTTGTTCTGCTGTTTTTGCTATTTAAACACATTTCTTTTTTTGTCTGTTCACGATTTTTTTCTTTTAAAAGCAAGTCACTCGTGAAAAACAAGACTAATGCATGTTGTGTCTTTGATTCTTGTAGAGACCTACAGTTTAGTAATCGATGCATGCACTACAATTGTATAATCAAGAAATCACATGATAAATTAATACTACTAGTAGTAGCATGTAACAGTTTTAAAATTCTACATTTTCTGTAATTTGATTGATGAATATTATTTTCTGTTATGTATTTTGTGGTTCACCAGCGATGAAGAATCGTCTTGGAACTCCATTCAAAGGCATTGCAAATGATGTTCGAGGACGAGTATCTTGCTACAAGCAGGATTGGATTGCTGGAATTAGATCCGGAATAGGGTAAATTATTTTTCTTTAGTTGTTTCCAAACAATTTTTGTAAATGAGTTAATATATATGTTTCTTGATTCTAACCTAACTGCTACTTCTGTGTGTATATGCTAGGATATTAGCTCCAACTACCTACATATTCTTTGCATCTGCTCTTCCAGTGATTGCTTTTGGAGAACAATTGAGCAGAGATACAGGTTTTTTACATTTCAAACTTTTCATGAGAACAATTTTCTTAAGGCAATCAAACGCGTTAATTCTGATCATTTGTTTTCCCACGGACTTGATTTGCTATGTTAGATGGGAGCCTGAGCACTGTGGAAACTTTAGCTTCTACAGCAATTTGTGGTATCATTCACTCGATACTCGGTGGACAACCTCTTATGATACTAGGGGTTGCAGAACCTACTATTATAATGTACAGTTATCTGTACAAGTTTGCTAAAGGGAGAGAAGATTTGGGACAGACCCTTTACTTGGCTTGGGCGGGATGGTATGTTTATAAATAATATGTTAAGTTTTCGTATAAGGTTGTTTGATAGACAATATGTCATGATTTCTCATATCTATGATGTAATGTTTGCAGGGTTTGTGTCTGGACAGCTCTCATGTTGTTTCTTCTAGCAATATTCAATGCCTGCTCTATCATCAGTAAATTTACAAGGATTGCTGGGGAGACTTTTGGCATGCTTATCGTGGTGCTTTTCATTCAAGAGGCAATTAAGGTACTCTGCAGAAACATGATTTTCTTTTATAAGATATTAAAGAATGGAGTCTTAATCACCATAACTTTTTTCATTTTTGGCCCGTTGGCCGAAATTAATTACGTGCCAAAATATACAAAACCTACACTGATCATTCGGTATGTTATATGTATATTTATGTATATTAGATGTATATTATATTTTAATATACATAAGCTATACATTTTCTAGATATTATTCTTTTGAGCGTTCAAAAATGTAATCATACCTAATCAGAATGGGTTTGTATTGTGACTTTATAGGGATTAGTGAGCGAGTTTAGCATTCCTAAAGGCGAGGACCCAAGTTCAGAGAAAAATCAATTCCATTGGTTATACACAAATGGGCTACTTGGAATCATATTCACCTTTGGCCTTCTCTGCACAGCCTTAAAGAGCAGGAAATCAAGGTCATGGTGGTACAGCACAGGTTTGTAATCCAATCATTTGAATAGTGTCAATATGTTGTCACTTAATCCAAGTAAGATGTCTCTAATTATCACAACTTTCATCTCACATTAAATCAGGCTGGATTAGAAGTTTCATCGCCGACTATGGAGTTCCTTTAATGGTTCTTGTGTGGTCAGCTCTCTCATTTATCATGCCAAGCGAAGTTCCATCCGGGGTTCCTAGAACGCTCTATAGTCCCCTTCCTTGGGAATCTGCATCTTTATACCACTGGACAGTAATTAAGGTGTGAAAAAACTGTTTAAAGGTTGCTTCTTCGATTAGTTAATGAGAATTCTTGAACTTTAACACAACACAACTGCAGGATATGGGGAAGGTTCCTCCAGCATACATATTAGCTGCCATAATACCAGCTGTGATGATAGCCGGACTCTATTTCTTTGATCACAGTGTTGCTTCACAGATGGCACAACAAAAAGAGTTCAACTTAAAGAATCCTTCTGCTTATCATTACGATATCTTCCTCTTGGGATTTATGGTATGATATCCTATTATTTGTGCATTTCTTCTACTTTTTCTAATTATATATGACGATATTTCAATAATCAGGACTAATGACAAGGTTTGTTACTTCTCTCCACAGACTTTGCTTTGTGGTTTGATTGGATTGCCTCCTTCAAATGGTGTCCTGCCACAGTCCCCTATGCACACTAAAAGTTTGGCTGTTCTGAAGAAACAGGTAAATAAAATTAACTTGTCGATGATTGTTATGATGCTTATGTTGCCTCTAGTGCTGCTACAGTTAATTCTAAACACTTATGTATTGCTAACTAGCTTATCCGGAAGAAGATGGTTGAAAGTGCAAAGGAAAGTATCAAACGGAAAGCTAGCAACTCCGAAATTTATGGCAACATGCAAGCTGTATTCATAGAGATAGATAGTTCTCCCCTTGTAAGTCTATCAGCCAATTTATCCAATTCTTGACCATTTGATTCACTTTTCAAATACTACTTGTGACCAATACTGAGATTGACACATCTTATGTCTGCATACTATGTAGATATCTAAATTTGAGTTTTATAGAATCAGTGTTTCTTGCCTATCGCAGAATGAAGTGGCTAAAGAGTTGAAACACTTGAAAGAGGCAATAATGAAACAGGAAATTGAAAATGCAAATGGCGAAAAGTCAAATGGCATATTCGATCCTGAGAAGCATATCGATGCTTACTTGCCTGTTCGAGTCAATGAACAAAGAGTGAGCAATCTATTGCAGTCACTACTAGTGGCAGCATCAGTAGGCGCTATGCCAATAATAAAGAAGATACCAACCTCAGTTCTTTGGGGATATTTCGCCTACATGGCTATTGACAGCCTGCCAGGAAATCAACTATGGGAAAGAATTTTGCTTCTCTTCATCACCCCTGGTAGGAGATTTAAGTAAGTTCATTTGTAGTATATGACCTTTGAAGTAATTAACCAAATTTATTAAGGGTTGTTCTTTTGCACCCCAGTGAGTGGCCTAGTAGTATAAATTGAGAACTTTGAGGTCTCAGATTTAAATTTCAATGGAGGCCAAAACCACTAGGTGATTTCTTTCCATCTGGCCAAGCCTTTATGGATAGAGTTACATGGTACTGGTGGGAGGTAGCAGGTACCTCGTGGAATTAGGCGAGGTGTCTGGCCAGACACTATGGTTATAAAAAAAAGTTGTTCTTTTTAACTACTGTATTGTTCGTTTGACAAAACATTTGGGGCCTCACCATTTTTTCACCTGGAGCTCTAACTCAAAAGGCTCCTAAAATCTCTTTATAGCCCCAACTTTCCCTTTCTATCATGACGTGGGATTTGCATAGGACAAGTTTCACAGTGAACCATCTTTCGGGTTCAATCGCGATCTGTAGGTTGTTACACCTTTGATCACAAATAGACACACACAAACACAAACACAAATACATGCCCATTTTTAAGAATGTGACAAATTATGTGACTTATTCAAGTAACCTATCATGATGGCAGGGTCCTTGCAGGGGTTCATGCATCTTTCGTGGAATCAGTACCATTCAGATGTATCGTGATCTTCACAGTGTTCCAATTGGTATATCTACTTGTGATATTTGGAGTCACATGGATTCCCATAGCTGGCATTCTATTCCCCTTGCCATTCTTTCTCCTTATAAGCATAAGGCAGCATTTGCTTCCCAAGTTGTTCCATCCTCGTCATTTGCAAGAGCTCGACGCAGCGGAGTACGGGGAAATTATTGGTGCCCCTCAACGTGCATTTAGCTTCTCTTTCAGGGTATTTCAAAAGTGTCAATTCTACTTAATTTTGGATTTTAATGTCTTAAAAGGACCTATCAGCTTATGAACTGTCAAAATACTTGTTGTTATTAGGAAAGTGAGGTAATAACTCCTGGAACTGAAGAAGGCAAATTGGAGATTTGTGATGCTGAGATTTTGGATGAACTTACAACTAGCAGAGGAGAGTTCAAAGTCAGGACTGTGAGCTTCAGCGACGATAAGCGCCCACAGGTACCTTGAAAATAAATATCACAACATAACTCAAAACATATAGTAAAAAAAAAGCATATGGTCAGTGAAATCTAACTACAGTCAGACCTATCTATTGTAGACGTTTGCGTCAGGTTCGTATACGCAGCGGAATTTGAAAATTTATATTTCAAACCCGATGACGGTCAAACTGTAGTATGATATGTAATGTAAATCAAACACAAAGTAATATGTAATACCTCGATCGGAAGACTTAGATATTAGAAGTAATACCTCGATAGGATTTTGCATTTCTGCCATAAGGTAAATCTATCCTATAAGTTCCCACGCGCTCAGCAGCAACTCGTGCTCCGTTTCCAACACGCAGGTCCACCTCTCGAGGCCCGATCTTCCTGCTATCAGTTAGCCCTTGCACATTTGTAAAAATGTGTGAGCCACAAGCGGTATCAAGTACCAAGGAGTGAGAATCATTAATAGATAGATTAATTTCAATTACGAACATACCTTGCCCAGCAGGAGCAGCAGCACCAGGTGCTCTACCTCCTCCTGGAGTCGTGCAGTCCTTCTTCCAGTGTCCTTTCTGTCAGGAACTTCTTCTTCTTCTTTGCCTCTCCCTGGGGCTTCATTACTGCGGGCGCAGCGACAGATTTGCCCTTCTTCTTCTTTTGTCCCTTACCTTTTGGTTTGGGCTGTGAAGAAGACCCTATCATAAGGACAGCTTTGCCCCTGGAGGTCTGAGACTCGAAAGTCTTTAGCATGTTGTGAAGTTCTGGCAATGTCGCCTTAGTTCCTTCATGTTGTAGTTGACGATGAAACTCTCGAACGACCGTGGAAGGGAGTGGAGAATAAGGGTGGTGGAGACTTTGTCGTGAAACTTTATATCAATAAAGGCCAACCTCTCAATCAACTCAATCATCCTCAACACATGAGGAGAAACTTGACCCCCTTCATTTAGCCTACAGTTCTATAAGCATGTCATACTCCATTGTCTGAGACTGCGAATCATAGAGACTCCTCAAATGGGCTAACATTTCGTTGGGCCCCATAGTTTCATGTTGTCTTTGCAGTTGTGGAGACATAGAAGACAACATCAGGCATTGAGCAGAGGTGACATCCTTATAATGTTTCTCGTACGCGACCTTGTCGAAAGTCGTATACTCTGCAGAATCCTCCGCCGGTGCGGTGGGGAATACCTGATCCAAGGTGTACTCAATATGTTCCTGTCTTAGAACAATTCTAACATTTCTAAGTCAGTCAATGAAGTTGGGTCCGGTGAGTCTGTTTGACTCCATGTGCATTTTCAACGAAAAGTTTGACATTTCTGAAGATATGAAGATAAAGATAGAATAGGAAAAGTGCAATCAACAATTCATTCTTTCAATTTATACACATTCATTATAGACTAATTAAACATGGTCTTTTATTTAATTAGCTCCCACTATTTTGCACACTTCTACGACCCCATGGTAGAATACGAACCTAAATCATTTTAAGGTCATAGTGGGCCAAGATCCAAACATATGCTATATCCGCGTTTGCTTTGGCTGATAACATCAATATCACACTTCAGTAGGTTATCAACCAATTACAAAACTAAATTTGCAACTCTTGGTTTGATTAAATATCTTTCATTTTAATCATGCGTCTTTAGACTAGTCCGACATTTTGGCGCCAAGATTTATCTAAACAAGCCAACCCCATTACACGACTGCGTTTAAATGCCTAAGTAAACTTAGCCTTTGCAAGCAAACACTTTGGTGTAAATACCTACAAAAGTTTATTATCTACTTTTATTTTCACACATCTATGAAAGGGTCTCGGTCCTCTTAGACTTAGAGCAAATACTTTGGCATAAATACTCATATTGCCGAAATGATTTAGCACCCTAACAATTACAATGGACGGCGCGTTATAATTAGACTTATATTTAATGTTTGGGGAACATTTTTAGTTTTCGGGGATTCATTCAAGATCATTATGCCATACATCATATGACATCCTAACATGCAATTTCTAAACACATTTAGATGAGAAATCATCAAACCCAATAAACATGATATAAGATGGTTTTAATCAAGTACTGGATGTCGTCTATCCAGACAATTATCGCGGTCATTAAAATTTAAACAATTACTGGGCGCCGCCTACCCAGACAATAATTGCGGACGCTATGCTAATAATTTAAATGCATCACATTTAACACTTAGCATATTTGTATATTATATAATATAATAATATACTATTAATGATAATCATGAGTCTATTTGTCTAAACTCTATAATCTATGTCAATGCCAAACAGTCCCTGAACATTTTCTGATTTTAAAATTCTGATTTTCGGGAATTCTGTAAATTTCCATAATTTACACTTTAGTCCCTTAAGAATTTAAAATTCAATTTTGAACCTTTATAAATTCATAAAATACAATTCTAAACCTCAAAAAATATTTTCAAACTTCTGGGACCTGTTTGCAATTTTCAGAACTTAAAACCAATTTTCAGAAACCTTTCTTTAATTACAGATTTGCCCGAAAGGACCAAATCTGCTGAACCTTAAAACTTATTTTCAGAAACTGTAAACTTTTAAAACTTCAGATTCAGAATCTGAAACTTTTAAGTTTCTGATTTCGATTTTTTTTTAATTCCCTCATCGGCACCGCAGTTTCAACTAGTGGCACCGTGGTGCCTTAGAGGCAGTGTGTCACTGGTTCTGCAAAATTAATTTGCATCGCGGTCCTAACTGGTGGCACCGCGGTTTCGTAAAATTACCATCACATGCACCGTGGTCCTAACAGGTGGCACTGCGGTGCCTCGAAGGCAGTGTGTCCGAAAAATTAATTTCAAGCTTCTGGATGAACAGCACCGCGGCTCCCAAGAACAGGATCGCGGTGTCTCTGGCTTCATCTGGGCAGCATCGCGGTGCTCCATCATGAAACCGCGGTGCCACCGCCGAAACCCTAGCAGGCACCGCGGTGCTCTTTCATGGAACCGCGGTGCCTTATCCACAGAAACACAAAATCTGAAATTTTCGAACCCCTAAAATTGGTTTAGGGCCAGATCTTTCAGATATATCACTTGTATTACCATCACCATTAAAACAACATGTTCATCGACCATCAAATCCAATTTTCTTCTCGTTCTTCGTTTCAATACACTATGCTTTAAGTCGGATAACGCATATCAACTTAGAAAAGTTATTTATTGGATCGACTTCCTCGAATACATTATTGTATTAACAGATCTGGGTACAATGACCATGTGTTCTAAAGATTTAGGATTTTAAAGCTTCTAATAACAAAAAAATATAGATCTAAACAAATCCTAAACCATATTATCATTAATATTCATTACATATTACACGAAACATCCCAGGTGGCGTTTGCGTCGGATCGTATACGCAGCGGAATTTGAAAATTTATATTTCAAACCCGACGACGGTCAAACTGTAGTATGATATGTAATACCTCGATCAGAAGACTTACATATTAGAAGTAATCAGCCAAGCAGTTGAACCTTCAAGCTTTGTGTAGTCCGGGGTACACTCAAAAGTCCCTTGAATTGCCGTTCTAAGTTCTTAGAACTTTGATGTAATTTACTAACTTTAGAAATGCTAGAAATTTCTGCAACGTTTTAGAAGAGATAATCTCTCTTTGTAGTGAAATAGAAAGGGAAGCCTCTTATTTATAGGGATAAAAAGGAGCTTTATGGTTTCTGTGGGCTGGGCCCATCATAGAATCAGACTGGGTCAAGTCCGGATTGCCAGAACACGCGTCGGCACCGCGGTTCCATGAGGTGGCACCGCGGTGCCTCCACGTGCTTCTGGCACCGCGGTCCTAAATCAAGGCACTGCGGTCCTGTCCAATTTTCTGCACCCTTTCCCATTTCTTATGTCCCGGCTATCAACCGAACATATATTTATTATCTCTTCAATTACAACCTTCAATCAACAGAATATTTGACTTAGTGTTTACCCTTCAGGCCCCTACATATTGACACTAATATCATTAGGATCTTCACGGAACTCTTAGACTGTGCCGGAAGACGAACCTCAATATGTAAAATTTAGCTACACGAAGCACGTGAACTGAACCTCTATGTGGTAAGATAAAATCCTTTCATTCACGACACACTCAATCAAGCTTAGGATTTGTCAAGTGTCTATCCAAATGACTTGATCATAATAACTCATCTATATTAGTTGACAACAGGACCATATCAAAGACACGTCCACTGCGTTGGCCAACGACTTAGTCAACCTAATATCTTATGAGAATCTGAGTGCTCTCTCGAAGATACATTCGAGGAATGAATCATAATCTTGGCTCAATACCCACCTTTAATTCACTTCGTAACGTATCCAAAACAAGTCGCGTCTCAACCTATAAGGCATTTGAGCTTAGGACAAGATCAAAGCACATTACTCTGTGAATAAGGTGATATCGACCTCAAGTCTAAGGACTTCTATCTCCCACACACCAATGACATTATAGACATATAACAAAACAGACATCAACAGGGTATACCAATACTCCAACAAGCATCCATGTGTCCATCACGAGTTGCCATAACTCATAGCAAGTGAGACATACTACATCCCAAAGGATATGATGTAGACCACATGTCGACGTATAACATATCACCGATATCTCAATCTCGATGATCATTAGTCGAGGCGGTTTAAGAGCGTCACGCTATGATATTAATTCTCACTCCATTAATTACCACGTAACCTCTAGGGATGCATTTATAGAACATTATAAACAATCAACTAATAATTCAACAAATGCAAATGTCATAATATTAATCATCATCAATATATAAATATGAATGTGTATAAAGTACATGTGTCCTAATACTGATTGTCTCTAGGACATACATATACTTTCATCTATAACTACAGTCAGATCTATCTATAACAGTCATCCTCTATAACAACAAGCTAAGTGTTTTTTTAACCGATTTTCATGTTACCTTATAATATACATTCTCTATAACCAAGCATTGCGCATTTCGCAATAGCAACCAAAAGATATTCAGACAAACGACATTGTTATAGAGAGATTTGACTGTAATCTAAAAAAATGTATGTGAGTGTGACATTTACATAAAATTGCAGGTTTAACCAACTGCGGACACTGAATCTGAGTGAGAGAGTTGGATCACTTTTTAGGTTTAAATTAGGGACAAATCAGAAGGTGACTGTATAGTGATGAAGCAGGTACTGAATCTTGTATCAACTATGCAGCAAATGGAAATTAAGAGCAAAAAGACATCAATATATATATGTTGTTTTAGATTCTAGAGAATTTTATTGTATCACTAGTATGTGTCCATAGATGTAGAGCGTATAATGCTATAGATTGTAGATGAACAATATTTGTACATCCTGTGTGGCCCAAACTGAACATTTTATTGCCTAGATTTCAAAGATTGCATTTGTTGTTTCCTGATCTCTCTGGTGCTCTGTGTAATCGCTTAAAGATAATATACCAACATGTTTTTGGGATTTTATGTGGGAAAAAAAGTGTAGAAACAAAGAAATAAGAATTGTAACAACAACAAGAAGTAACAAGAAATCTGGAAATTAAACAAAGAAATAGTATTGCTGAGTTGATTGGATGAACAGTCTATCGTTAAGATAATATTGCCCCGTATATCCTATCAACGTATTAATGACAACTTATCTTCAAAGATAAAACAAATGAGCAAAGGAACTCAAATGTTTGCTTAGGAAGAAGGATCTTTGAGTGTTTTGTGATTGCAAGAGAAGAAGACAATTTCAGAGAATTGTTAAGCGTTTGCAATTGTGCCAAAGGCATCAATTTATAGGTAGATGATTTGGTCTTCTCAATTCACCAAATGAATGGCCATCAATGTCAAGTAATGACCATTGATATTGAGGTTAATTAAGCCTAGCAATGGCTGAATTCAATAGTCAAATAATGGAGAGTAATTGCTCCAAAGTCAGCCTAAGAATCGGTCTTAATTTGCCTCCAACGGTACTGAAAAATTGTCGTAGCACCGCGGTGCCTAAATTCCAGTAAGTCACTGGAACCGAAAACCGAATTTGCACCGCGGTGCCTCCAAGCACCGTGGTCCTGTCCTTGTGGCACCCGGTGCCTCTCCGTATTTCCGCGACGATTTTCTGATTCGTTTCATCTCTTACACATTTCTTCCTTTCATTTACCAACGTGAAACCATTCGTCATTTGGCCAATAACCGTCTATTTTCGTACGTCTCAAACAATTCGTATACGTACCAATATCTCTTTCATTTAAGGAAATAATGATCCTTGACACTTTATATGCACGTGTGTGAAAATCATGATTCCGACGTGCGGGGCCTCAATTGTTCGATTTATAATTAATAGAATTTACTTTATTTCACGTTTAATAAATATTTCCTAACATTTTATTACTACAAATTTAGTGTTGCAGTTGACAGTATGTTTTAGTTGCATGATTGGGAGGCCTAGACTATATTGGGCTTTCGCAGATACCAAACTTAATGGAAAATCTGGGCCCTTTTCTCTCAAAACATCATATATTGGGCCACTTTTCGCTTACTTCCTTTCCAGTTCCCACACTCTGTAAAAGCCCAAGTATCGATTCAATTACTAATGAAGATGGAGCTTGGGTCAACTGGGAGCGGCGTAGGATATTTTCTTTATTTTCCACCCGGTATCCAGCATATTGGAGTCTGATTATTATATCCTGATTCGCACCGCGTAGGGCCCCAATTCGGGGAGAAGCGTTCTTTACCAAAGATTTTTCCATACTCAGGGCTCGAATCCGAGACCTCTGGTTAAAGGGAGAACAACCCATCTGCTGCACCACATCCTTTGGTGGTGGCATAGGATAGTCTGTGGCAAAGTTTCTAAAGGGTCAAAAGTACTTATTTAATTGTTTTTCAAACTGTTATTTAATAAGAAATTGTTCTATAAAAAGAAATATATTTAAGTACTAATTTTGCATAAATTAGAATGGATGAATTACCTTATCACTCTTATTTTAAACTAATGTATTTGAAGATGATTCTAAAAAGATATTCAAAGCAAGTCATTTTAAAGAAGTTTTACCCTCAATCAATTAAAATGTCAGAATAATTTTCCATAGCTGAATTTACCTCTTGAGCCCTTGCCTTTTTGACATGCATAGAGCCTTCTTCAGTCCGTGTGGTTACGGGTTTCTTGCGCCTTGACTTCAACATTGTCCGAATTTAAGGTGCTTCTTTGTTTGAATAGATAAAACAGAACAACGTTTCATCTCTGAATTTCTTACAAAATGCCCTACATGACACACTCCTAAGTCCTACTGTCACGATCCGAACCCGGGCCCGTGACTGGTGCCTTACCCCGGGCACCCAAGTAGACATACATCAGAGTAATCAGCGGAATATAAAACAAGACATGAAATAATGTGAAGTGTGAAACAGTTTATCTGCGAAAAGTTGTCTTTCGGCATAAATAAACATAAACTTGAACAGTTACATCCCCTTTTACAACTCTGCCCACAACAGTACTACAGACTTCTAAGAATGATATAACAACAATGGCGGGACAGGGCTCCGCCATACCCCTGAATGTAAGTACCTACAACGACAGGGGACTATACCACTGATAAGCCTCCGGAGAAACGGAGCTTCCCAAACGCTGAACCGTGACCCTATGAGCGAGATCAACAATCGTGTACTTTCTACCGGCGTGAACGCACTTCAAAGCGAGGTCGATAACAGTACCAAGTATGGCGAAAAATACTGCAAATGAAATCATAGTAGTCTATATAAAGCAGGAGACATGTATGATAACCAAACTACAGTTCAGAATAAACAAGCGATATGTCGTCGTGACTCACGCCAAAGTCATCACTCAAATATAACTATGGGTCTCACGCCCACAATATCAATCATGCGTGGAATACCTTCTCATCACGGCCTATGATATAAAAGCACGAGGAATACATGAGCACCGTGTCTCACCTGTGTCATAATAAAACCGCACGGTAAGTACGAAGGCATGGCCGACTACTAAAACCCACGCATCAACAATGCCATAAAATTGTATTACGAGGTCTTTCTAGACGCGCCATATGATCGAGCGGCCCACTCGCCTCGGTATCAATGTGTGCGTCAAATCCGAACTTCCCGACTCCGCATAAAGCCACATAGCCCGCGTGAGGTATTCCGCGTCGAGGGTAGCTACTCCGGCGTCGCCCCGACCCGTGGTCCGTACGCCATGTAGACGTGGCCATAAAGACCGTACACTAACACGAACTCGTAGCTCGCGTAGGTCCCCGACCCGCGTAGGTATTCTCGAATCATAGTCCTGCATCGCCGAGGTATACCGCGTCGGAGGCGCCAACCCCGATCATGTCAAGAGGTGAGTGGTACAATACTATCATAACGCTTATCGTTAAACAACATAAGCACAATCAAGGAAACCCCTTTACACAAACATCACAAGATACTAACACACGTAGCATCCTAAACATGTTTACTTATCAAATCAACAAGAAAGTATTACAAGGCTATGACAAACCAACACAATCAAGTTATTCACACAAGGTACTTTCTACTTTATGTTAACAAGTTCGGGTTTTTATCCCCAAAGTACTTCATACATTAACTCTTTAAAAGATCCGTTTCTTTCACAAGAGTCACACAATACCCGTAGTATAAAAATAGAGTGACTATCTTTTAAGTAAACCAAAACACTTCCCTTCAGAAATCAAGTAACAATATTCTTTTCCAAACGTTCAAGTTTGCCTAATTTCAAATGCTCAAGTTTCTCATTTCGAAAGGTTTCGTAGTTCATAGTCTTAATCACTTAATAATATAATTCTCTTTTAAAACAGTTTGAGAAACATATGCCTTATGTGTGAGTAGGTTATACTTGTTCATAACAATCTTATTAAAGCAGCCATGATCTAGGAAATGTAATATCATTTTGTCTCATCTTAGCTTCTATGCAGATGGAGGTTTCTACTGGTTTCAATAATACTAAATTAGTCAATACATTTCCCTTTGTTAGCGCTGCAGTGGTTTGTTCGATACTTATTCTCAGTTCTGAAATCAATATAAGGCGTTCATAAACAATTAAGTAAACCGTTCCTTTTATCTCTCTTAAGTCGTTATACCTAACTTCCCATAAAGCTAGTATAACTCTTAAGCTTTTAAAACCAAGTATTACTCTTCTTTCAAAAAGGTTTCTTAATTCTTTTGAAATACTTCAAGATTCTTATTATTAGACTCAAGTCAAAAGACATCGCAGTAAAACCACGTTCAGTTAACACACGTACGTCTACCGTACTATATATATATTCTTTTAAAATATCATGCTCAATAGGATAGGAAGAATCACATACCTCGCGACGATTATCGACAATTAGCAAAACACTCCACGGCTATAACCCGGCTAGCCTTGTCCACCTTTCAAGTAGAACATGTTACTCGCAGAACTTTCAACCTATAAAGGCCATATACGTCTATCAGCGTCTAGACTACTCTGTAGAATATTCTAAGCTGAGGGTTCTCTATTCTACGGAAAATCGGGCAGCACTTCCTACCCACAAACTACAAGTCTTCATCAGAATACAGTCTATGTAAATCTGATTCAATCTTCTTCTTTAATATTCTTCCGACGTGATTTGATTTAATTCTCTTACGTAATATCCTTATGTATCTTATATTCATTTCTATACTACTACGGTATGTAATTTCCAATTACAATAGAAGGACAATAGTATTTACCTCGATAAGCCCAAAATTATCCAAGTTTTAATGTCGATCCCGAGCAACGCGTTTAGCTCCTACTCGGGTGCTCCAACCTGTTCCAAACAACCCTTAAGTTCTACGCAACTTTCTTAGTACTTCAACCTGCCATGAAGATTTTCCTTAGGGTTTCGTTTTTGTAGTGAAGGGAAGTATAATAGTATTTACGGGCTTTTAGTATAGGGTAACCTTGGAATACTACAAGGTATTTGGGCGAGTATTTTGGAATAGTAACAATACTTGGAGAATACTTTTCTACCAAGGGGGTATTTTACGAGAACAACTCTCAAGAGGGGATGTTTCGCCAAAGGCCTTCCGAGGGAGAGTCCTCTTGGGCGAGAGCAACAAGAAGGGAGGATTTTCAAGACTTAGAAAATGTTTTGGGATGAAGAAGTCTTCAACCTCGGGGTATTTATAGGAAATCAATGGCCAAGATTAAGACAAGTGGTGGACAAGTGGAGGTGAGGATTTGCACAAGTGCACCCTAGCCATCTACTCCACAAATCACTCCAAACATTGACCCTTGTTTTAGGCCTCAAAATCGTGCCAAGAAACGTCCCACAATCCGCCAACTTGAGGGTGACACATGTCGCCCTCTCGTTGGTCCAAAATATTTCATCTCTCGGAAAAATCCGCAAAAATAATAAATGTCGCAACCGTATTTTTCCCTTCGCAAAGTTTGGAAAACGTTTCGTCGGAAAACAGTTCTTTTCGGGGGTTGTGCACAAATTTCGTCCTTTGCCTAACTTAAGGCTTAAACTTTTATACGTACGCCCCCACGTACATACTCTGGAAATACGGGGTATAACACCTACCATACTAAAGATGGAAAATTGCTTACATTATACACAATGCATGGCACCACGTTACTCCGTGTCTAGTTATCAATGTCTTCACGATTAAACATTTTCCGGTTATTGCCGACTACAAACGAAGTGTCAAATTGTTTACCAAAAAAAAATACAGTTGAATTTGTAAGTGATTTTAAGGATACGTGAATTGATTCGTAAGCAAGCATAATAAATAATTAGAGATAAATAAGTAAATGCAAATAATAAGCAATAAAAATAGCCTGAATCGATAGAATCTTGATTGAGACTTGTCCCTGAGATTGGTTCGGTCCTTAGCTGAATTGCTTTGAACCCGAGCCAATATTAAGAGCTTGAATATCTTAAGTTTACAACGAAATCGTGCAAGTGAATGTAATGAGAATCAAATGTCATTCCAACATGAAGGTTGGCTCCTTTTATAGTTAACAATACAAGATATTGACGTTAAAGAAACAATCTCTAATTCAATGCACTTAAATGAGATAACGCACATTTAATGAGAAAAGAGTAACTATCACATGATTCACACTTCAAACCCAAATAAGCTACTCCCTCCGTCCCATTTTACCTATATTTTAGCTCAAAAGGTTTCAAACCCAAATAAGCTACTCTCTCCGTCCCATTTTACCTATGTTCTAGCTCAAAAGGTTTGTATTTTAGAATTTCAAGATTAAAATTGACAATTATTTCTAAATATATCTTTAATATTTAAGAGGAAAATTACTCTACCTTTATTAAATTGAGTTAACTTAGTAAACATACATTGCATTCTTATTTTTCTTTAAAAGGATGAAAAGAGTTAAAATGACAGTTAAAGTAGGAACAAAGAAGTATATTTTTCCGGCAGATAGGCTAGAGCTCTATGAGTCTATGACCCACATGGGTTGGGCCATTTAATTGAAATTTTATATGACATAGCTAACTCTAAGAAATATTTGTTGTTGGTAACTGCTATTTAATTCAATTATTTTTAATAGCTACAGTGAATTTTCAATTTAGATATCATGTCTATACCAAATACATCTCTTAGTAGAATGTGAATTAGACTACCACTGCAATCCCACCTCAATCATGTAAAAAAGATTTAATACGATTCACTTTGTGTCTTAATATCATTATTATATTATTGTAGCATATTGTATATCTACGAGGATATTGACAACAAAAAAAAAATTAACATCATGCAGATTTCTTTTCTAATTTAAATTTTACAAATGTTTTTTTAAAAAAAAAAAATTATAACATCATACGTTGATTTAATTTGGTGTAACTATTCCCACTTATATCTCTCATTTTTTATGTGATGTAAAAGAACTAAGGAAAAAATAAAGAAACGTACCTGTACAAAAAGAAACTGTTCAGAAAAAGGGAAAAAAAGATACCGTAACAAAATAAAAAAGGAAATGTAAAAAAAAATGTACTTGAAAAAAATAATCTCTTAATTATTCTTATTGATGAAAGATGTATATATACAAGTTACAATAGAAAAATCATTTTCTTATTCTACATCTAAAATTCTAAATCCCTATTCTATATGGAGAACAACTATACACTGGTAATATTACAATACTAATTAAGGTATATGACTAATATCTCATATATACCAAAATATACAATAATAGAATTTGCCCTATTGTAACGTGATGGCCTGCTGGATCACGGACTGATCCGTGATGTTCAATGGGCTGGGCCGTGATGCTTCATTCTTCTAAATATACACATAATATACATTTGTATATTGTATATTATGTGTATATTTAATAATACTTTATGAATGATTATGTTTTAGCTAAAATTGTGGAGTACCAAATTTTAATGTATATATTGAAAGAAGCAAAATGAGAATGAAAATGCCAAGGCTAGCTGACCATCAGATAAGACCTTCCCCTTGACTCTAATTCCAATTACTAGGTAAATTAATTAAAGGTAAGATGGAAATTAAAAATAACAATAATATCACTTAATTCAAGATATTCCATCTGCCTGAGATCAAATCATGGCTGTCATTGACCCAGCAAAACGTGCAAGATGCTTGCACACAAAATCATCTTCCTAGATTGCTTTAAGCTTAAATCAAACATTATTGGGCAATTTTTTTTTGCTTAAATGCAAGAATTCTATACTTTAAACATATTAGGTGAACTCAGAAACCATTACACCTTCATAATTCCTTTAAAATCCTTTAAAAAAAATGATCAGGACCGTCTTTGGACATGCGAGTGTCTTCTGCGTCTGCGCTCTCGAAAACAAAAATTTTACGGTCTCTTTTTATTTTTATTAAGTAAGATAACTGCAGAATTTCTTGTAAAGACCTATAATTAAAGTCTTAAATTAAGACACACTTTATTTAATTAGAGCACATGAAAATGTTTGAGGCGAACGTAAATGAGATTGATTAAAAAAAAAAAATATATTGGCTTTGTTACTTAGCATGGGAAGTGCACGTGCAATCGGTTGCTTCCATGGACCAGCTACGAAAGAGCGATATGCAGGTGGCAGTTACCGTAAATTGCTTCAATCTGAGGGGCGTTTTAACTAACATAAATTCATAAAAGCCAGTCGAGGGGTTTGTGAATTTTCGTCCAACGTATTCCTTTCTCTCTTTCTATATGAAAATGGTGTTGGTATAATAATCTGTACTTGGCTAAATAATGATTCAAAACAATATGTTAATCACTTAGTGAAACATATAACATAAATGAAACAATAAACGAAAACAGAATCTGTTTTGGAAAAATAATTTCAGAATGTAATCGTTCACTTAGTTCAAAGTGTGTCTTAAGGAAATTATTTCCTCACAAAGACTCGAGGTTAACTAATATCGCCTCCCGGATAGAACGATTATCTTACCGTAATAGTAGTACTCCAAATTAGAGCAACGAACCACTCAACTACAGATATCACACGTAATGAAATTTTCGAGTTGAAGAGCAACTCGAATTTGAATTGATTAGAATGAATTTGTTAATAAATTCTTGAAATGATCAAGAATTTATAGGGTTAGAGGTACTGATTCTGAATGGTTGCAACCATTCAGAATAGTCACCTCATTTTGGAGGAAATTAAAAGAGAGAGGAGAGCGGATGGGTCGGATCGGTCGTAGTCGATCCGTTTGGATTTGTTTTAATTAAATAATTAATTAATTAAAGAAATGTTTGTCCAAAAGATTATCAATCAATCGATCCAAATCCAATCCAAATCCAAGCCGAAGAAGCGGCGACGACGACGCGCGGTGGTCCTCGCCTCTCAACCTTTTAGGCATTTCGAGAAGGTGTAATGTAATATATACACCTCTTTCCTTCCATTTTTCGATGTGGGATAAAAGAGCCTTTTACCCTCTTTAATTTTTATCCCATCATTTCCTATTCACCAATATCAAACCCAACAATCCCATACGAATGGGAATGATTATAAGATAGAAGAATATGCGGACGAGTGTGATATCTGGCGAGTTGATCGTATCGGATAAGTAGGTTTCCTTTGAACTTTCCGTAGTGAACTTATATCGGATATACTCGATCAATCGGTAGATTTGATATCTTTGAACCGTCGAACTTTGTTGTATACCTAGACAACATAAGACACACAATCAACCTCAACCGTTTATGGTTCTCACGCGGTTGTGTTCGTTTTAGCCATGAACACCGCTGGTCTCGTGAGTGCGTAGAGAATGGGCCTTTACGTCATTCCTTTAAAGCGGCTTACACTTAACACTCACATGGTGATTTCTAAACACGTGGTCCTATAGCCACGTTATCCGGTCATACATCGCGATTTAGATAACCATTAAAAACCTTAATGCTTTATTAACTCATTAACAAGCCATAAAGTCTTATCCTTATTTCAACATTGTCTTCATCCGAGAATGGGTTGAGTTATTTGACAATGTTGAACCGTCGATCCACAACTTTGTTTGATCTCTCAACCTAGCTCTTGGGATCTCCATCGCTAGGTAGAGTTACCGCCGTGATGACTTGTTCTTGGCCTTAACCCCATTCCATTGATGATCTACCAACTCCTCTCAGATAAGCCTTTTGTAGCGGATCCGCCACGTTATCTCTTGACTTTACATAATCAATTGTGATAACGCCACTAGAAGGAGTTGTCTAACCAGATTGTCTCCGTCAGATGTGACGAGATTTTCCGTTATACATTACGCCCCGCCCTACCTATTGCTTGATCACGGTGTATACATATAGAGCCAAAGGTTTGGGCGAATGGAATATCTTCTAAGAAATTAGAGTTATTCACCTTTCTTCACCTACTTGTCTAAAGCTATAAATTCGATTCCATTGTAGCGGGCGATGATGTCTGCTTTGATGATTTCCAAGACATCGCTTCCTCCGCCAACAAGTGAAAACATATCCACTCGTGGATTTAACTTCAAACGATCCGGTGATCGATTTGCATCACTATATCCTCAAATCGCGGATATTTATTATAATGCAAAGCATAGTTTTGGGTGTGTTGTAAATATCCCAAGACTCGTTTCATTGCCATCCAATGAATTTGATTGGGATTACTCGTGAATCGACTCGACGCTTATAGCACATGCTATATCCGGTCGTACAATTCATAATATACATCAAACTTCCCAAAACTCGTGCATAGTCCAATTGTGAGTCACCTTCACCTTCATTCTTTTGAAGTGCAAAACTTACATCAATTGGAGTCTTTGCAACATTGAAATTTAAATACTTGAACTTGTCAAGTACTTTTTCAATATAATGTGACTGTGATAATGCTAGACCTTGTGGAGTTTTATGGATCTTAATTCCTAAGATCAAATCGGCAACCCCTAAGTCTTTCATGTCAAATTTGCTAGCGAGCATACGCTTCGTAGCATTTATATCGACAATATTTTTACTCATTATCAGCATGTCATCAACATACAAACAAACAATGACTTCATGATTTGGAGTATTTTTAATGTAAACACATTTATCACACTCATTAATCTTAAATCCATTTGCCAACATTGTTTGGTCAAATTTTGCATGCCATTGTTTGGGTGCTTGTTTAAGTCCATAAAGTGACTTCACAAGTCTGCACACTTTTCTTTCTTTACCAGGAATCACAAAACCCTCAGGTTGTTCCATGTAAATTTCTTCCTCCAATTCTCCATTTAAGAAAGCTGTCTTGACATCCATTTGATGGATTTCAAGACCATATACGGCCGCCAGTGCCACTAACACCCGAATAGATGTTATTCTTGTCACAGGCGAGTATGTGTCAAAGTAATCAAGACCTTCTCCTTCCTTCCATAGATCATATGGAATAGATTGTGTTTTGCTGTGGGGTACTCTGTTGAGTATTCGATTAGTATGAGATAGCTTCCCCACAAGCTTCTGCAGAAACCGGAACTAATTAGTAAGGCATTCATCATTTCCTTTAATGTTCGGTTTTTCCTTTCCGCAATTCCATTTGATTGTGGTGTGTAGGGGGCAGTAGTTTGATGAATAATTCCATATTCCAAACATGTCTCTGCAAAAGGAGATTCGTACTCTCCACCCCTATCACTTCTAATCATTTTGATCTTTTTATTCAATTGATTTTCCACTTCGTTCTTGTATTGCTTAAATGCATTAATTGCTTCATCCTTACTATTAAGCAAATACATATAACGATTTGAGTGCGAATACAATGAAAGTTATAAAATACTTTTTCCCACCACGAGATGGTATTGACTTCATATCACATATATACGTGTGAATTAAGTCTAAAGGATTTGAATTCTATTAATAGACTTATATGGATGTTTAACAAACTTAGATTCAACACAAATTTCACATTTTGATTTGTTGCACTCGAATTTAGGCAATACTTCTAAATTGATCAATTTTCGCGAGTTTTGTAATTGACATGTCCTAAACGAACATGCCATAAATCATTTGACTCGAATAAGTAAAATCGAATTTTCATTAATATCGCCAACAACCATTACATTGAGTTTGAAAAGGCCCGGTGAGGTAGTCCTTTCCTATGAACATATCATTTTTACTTATTACAATTTTCTCACTAACCAACACACACTTAAACCCGCTTTTGACGAGTAGTCCGTTGAAACTAAATTCTTCCGAATTGTTGAACGCGTGAGAACATTGTTGAGAGTCGAGACGCTTGCCTAAGTCATCCTCGAAGTATCTTCCCATATCCTTCAACCTCGTTGCAAAGATTTCCCATAACGGTACCTCTTGGGTCCAAATGAGCATAGGTTGCAAATGCTTCTTTGCAAATAAGAATACGCCGAGTGGCACCGTAATCCACCCACCACCTTTGGGTTTCCAACCAAATTGCACTTTGACAAAGATTGCACACGATCATTCGGATCAATTGCCATTATTTGTTTGTCATCACAATCCAAACCGCTTTACTTAATAAAACGAATAACAATTAAATCACGGACTCAAACGATGAAGATTTTATTTCTTCAAATCGAGTATAATTGTGAAACTTAAACGATGAAGATTTTATTTCTTCAAATCGTAATTTGAACGATGAAGATTTTATTTCTTCAAATCACGGTATAGTTATGAAACTTTAGTATTCCAACGAAGCTTTTATATCTTGAGTCGAATACTAATATTCATATGGAGTAGAAAACTACACAAGTTTTAATCTCCTTAAGCGAGCGATGAAGATTTTATGTTCTTCAAATCGTTGTGTAATTATGAAACTTTAGTATTTCAACGAAGTTTTTATATCTTGAGTCGAATACTAATATTCATATGGAGTAGAAAACTACACAAGTTTTAATCTCCTTAAGCGAACGATGAAGTTTTTATGTTCTTCAAATCGTCATGACAAATATCATACACAACATGAAGATTTTATTTCTTCAAACCGAATCAATTTTGATAGAAACAAATATAATACACGGTGAAGATTTTATTTCTTCAAACCGAATCAAAATTGATAGAAACGAAGTGCTGATGGGTGTATGTTGTATACTTGATGAAGTTTTTATATCTTCAAATCAAGTATCCAAATGAGTAGAAAATTATGAAAACTTTAATCTCAACTGGAGTAGAAAATCCGAAGATTTTAGTCTCCAAACAACATACAAGAAAAACACTTTTTTTCTTTCTGAAAAAAACATTTTTTCCTTTTTGGAAAACACTTTTTCTGGATTTTAATATTCCAACGAAGTTTTTATATCTTCAAGTTAGAATATGAAATTTCATACGGAGTAGAAAACCACACAGGTTTTAATCTCCAAACCAGGATACAGATTAAAATACAATAAATATAATTTCCTTAAGATTGTTGGTATAATAATCTGTACTTGGCTAAATAATGATTCAAAACAATATGTTAATCACTTAGTGAAACATATAACATAAATGAAACAATAAAAGAAAGCAGTAACTGCTTTGGAAAAATAATTTCGAATGTAATCGAGCCCACTTAGTTCAAAGTGTGTCCTTAAGGAAATTATTCCTCACGCACTCGAGGTTAACGGAATATCGCCTCCCGGGATAGAGCGATTATCTTACCGAATAGTAGTACTCCAAATTCGGAGCAACGAACGAACCACTCAACGGCAGTATATCACACAGAATGAAATTTTCGAGTTGAAGAGCAACTTCAGAATTTCAGAATTGATTAGAATGAATTTGTTAATAAATTCTTGAAATGATCAAGAATTTATAGGGTTAGAGGTACTGATTCTGAATGGTTGCAACCATTCAGAATAGTCACCTCATTTTGGAGGGAAATTCGAAAAAGAGAGGGAGAGCCGGATGGGTCGGATCGGGTCGCGGGTCGATCCGTTTGGATTTGTTTTTAATTAAATAATTAATTAATTAAAGAAATGTTTGTCCAAAAAGATTATCAATCAATCAATCCAAATCCAAAGCCGAAGCCGAGCCGAGCGAGCGACGACGACGGCGCGAGGGGTCCTTGCCCTCTCAACCCTTTTAGCAGCTCGAGAAGGTGTAATGTAATATATACACCTCTCTTTCCTTCCATTTTTTCGATGTGGGATAAAAGAGCCTTTTACCCTTTTTAATTTTTTATCCCATCATTTCCTATTCACCAATATCAAAACCCAACAAATGGCAATACTGAATATAGTGCTGCTCTTTGCCACCATAAATGTTGTTTTATCTGTAAATGACGGTGAGTTTCTATTAATTCGGAAATATGCTGAACGTTCTGTAATAATTCATTTACCATGTGATTTAACTTATATTCATCAGTAGTGTAATTTAACTTACTTTGGTAGTTTACTTGTGATCTTATATCTCAAGTAACTAATTTTACTTACTACCTTATACGATAATTTAAGCTCAGTAATATGATAGTGGTAAAGGTGTTACTTTAAGTCACAAGTTTAATTCTCACGTATGATATTCTAATTTTTTTAATATCCCACTTCTAATAAATTTCTGGCTCTGACACGATGTGTCCAACACTGACATGCAAATTTGACTCCTTGGCCCTTGCCTGCAATTCCGCATTTACTTGCTTTTATTTTGTTTGGACTTTGTAGTTTTAGTTTGTTACCCAGACTGTAGCTATGAGCTAGGTTCTGTAGCAGATTAGACATATATATTACTACTGGTATATAAAAGAAAAGATCTTACACCATGTTAAGCAGTGGTTAATTCTAATTAAAGTACAAGACTAACGTGTAAAATATATCAAATATACAAACTTGTCCTAACATTGTAATATGCCCATTCACGGACTGATGATGGTCCATACGGATGTGCCTTTGGCCACTGCTTAACACACCATTCATTCAAAACAATTTGTTCGAATTTGTGAAATCAATTCTGAATACACAGGTTCTTATGATTTACTGTTAAAATCAGTGACATGATTGATAATCGCACACACACACACATACAAAAGAGAAAAGAATATGGGGAAACAAAAGAAGAAAAGAATACTTATCCATGAAAATCACTGGGATGTCAAAATATTCACAATTCCTGGGATAGGTGGTGTGGGGAGTGGTGAATTCAGGAAATTAAATAGTCATGGACCGTCCTACGTACTTGGGTAGAAAGCAATTAAAGCTAGCAAGATTAGATAGGTGCAGGGATTTATACCTTCATGGAGTACAATATTTTCGGTATTGTTTTCATGAAGAAGTTTCAGCTTTATGCACATGAATCTTTATGACGATTGGGGCAATAACTGCTTGGGAGTCGGAATAATATATACATCGCTGAATAATTATGTATTGTCAATACTCAGTGAAGGATTCATGATTCCTATAGTAATCTTAAATTAATTTTATAATATTAATTGAAGTTCATAGTTCACAATTAAATATTTATAATTATTTAGCGAATTATTAATACATATAAAAAAATATTAAATTCTTGTGAACCCGAGGTAAAACTTCGAATCCGCCACTGTCAATAGCTTAAGGCATTTATCTTATTTTCGGACAAGGGACAGAATCATATATAACAGTTGCCCACCGAAAACGACGGACTTTAATGTTCTTTTAAGATTTCAATCTTGGTTCATATGGCGTCAATCAATACTCAAGGACATCAAGGTATTTTTAGAATCAGTCTTTGTCACACTGATAAACATTTTGTAGAATTCATATATATCCACTTCAGTTTTTTTTTTTTTTTTAAATAAGTAGAACAATCAATTCAATTTCCATAGAAAGTATAAATGTCACTCAACAATTTCCTAAATTACATCCTGAATGTGTAATTACCCATTTCCTTAAGTTTCTTTATTATCCTTTTGATTTTTAATTTTTTACCACGTGTCACCTCATATTTAATTGGACGATCCAGCCTTGCCAGTGGCCACCGATCACACGACACCAACTTGTCACATCATATTGACTACCCCACATTATTAGTAAAGGTAGTGCCCAAAACCAGAAAAAATTAGTAGCTGGTAAACTTACTAATCTTGATTTGTTACTTATGCAAGTCATGTTGCATGAAGTTAAGGCACGAAAAAGAGAAAAAGAAAAGTACCTAATCCACTAGGCTTACTTTGTTCACATGATTACTGAAACACATGTGATGATCCGATGGCAACCAACATGACATTCCATTTAAATTAATATAACTTAAAAATTAGATTAATTTCTTTTAGTCCATAGCTAGCTTATTCTTGGGGCAATCTATCATCTTGGAATCAATTGAGCTACACTCATGCGGGCTTAGCTAGCTTATTCTTCAACAGGCAGTCCATCAGAGCGCTTGCTCTGACTTCTTCCCTGTTCTTGGGAGCTTACTATTTCATGTGCTAGTTCACTAACCTAGATATCCTTCAAGTTCAAGCAAGGTCTACTTATTATGTTTAAGAATATTTTATTATAGAGTTTAACTTAAATACACGGATAATATAGCATATTTTACACATTTTGTAGCTGTACTTGCTGTAACAGGTCCATAAACTGTGTTTTGTAAGTTATCAAGCCATGCCTGCTATAAAAATTAACTGTAATCGACTCTAAATAACCCGATAGTGTAAAAAATGTTTATGTAGTCAATGTATACTACTAGTTAAAATCTTATCTATAGCCTGGTATATATGTAACTTTTCTACCTTGTGGTTGATCAGGATTATTGCCTAATGGCAACTTTGAGCAAGGTCCAAAAGCATCACAAATGAAGGGCACAAAAGTGACAGACTCTCACGCAATACCCCACTGGGAAATATCAGGCTATGTAGAATACATTAAAGCAGGCCAAACACAAGGTGACATGCTGCTTCCAGTGCCTGAAGGAGCTTTTGCTGTTAGGCTTGGGGAAGACGCCTCCATCAAAACCAGAATCGTGAATGTCACTAAGGGAACTTTCTACTCTCTATCTTTCAACTTTGCTAGGACCTGTGCTCAAGAAGAGAAACTCAACGTATCGGTGTCGCCTAATACTGAGCCTAATGACTGGGGAATGCTTCCTATGCAGACTATGTATAGTAGTGATGGCTGGGACTCCTATTCATGGGGTTTCTTGGCCCAAGACAATGAAATTGAAATCATGTTACACAATCCAGCAATTGAGAAGGACCCAGCTTGTGGCCCACTGATTGATTTCATTGCTCTCAAGGCTTTGAGAAACCCACATAGACTAAAAGGTAATCCCCCTTCTTTTGTCCATGTGCATTTAAGTTGGCATGCCACATGAAATTTTTATACTATGTGTGTCTTAAAAGTTATACTTCAAATTCTAATGCATAAAATGAAAGCAGGAAACATGTTGAAGAACGGAAACTTTGAAGAGGGACCATATATATTCCCCAACACAAGCTGGGGCGTTCTAATTCCTCCAAACATTGAAGACGATCACTCACCATTGCCCGGATGGATTATCGAATCACTCAAGGCAGTAAAATACATTGATGCTGAACACTTCACCGTGCCAGAGGGGAAGCGCGCCATCGAGCTTGTGGCTGGAAGAGAAAGCGCAATAGCACAAATAGTGAGGACTCAGAAGGGAAAAATATATGACCTTATGTTCTCAGTTGGAGATGCCAGCAATTCCTGCCAAGGGTCTATGCTTATAGAGGCATTTGCCGGACAGATCACTTTGCGAGTTCCCTATGAATCCACAGGTAATGGTGGATTCAAACGGGCCAAGCTTCGGTTCAAAGCAGTTTCAGAGCGCACCAGGGTCAGGTTCTTGAGCACATACTACCACATGAAGAACGATCACTCTGGCTCCTTATGTGGTCCTGTGGTTGATGATGTGAGATTAGTCGGAGTTCGTCATCCATAAATCCTATAGATCAATTAAGTACTAGTAATATAGAAGCTTCGATGCTTATTACTTAATCTCGAGCCTCCTTTTCTTTCTTATACCGCGTTGCTTATGTGAGGAATGAGTTGCTATTCCATGTAATGTTACTATAGCAGAGATGATCCTTTTTCCATATTGCAAAAGCAATTACAGAGTTTAAATTATTTAGTGTTCGGTGTTATATCATACCTGTACCTACAGGATTTCAAAAAATCAAATAAAATTACCTGCATGAATCCGTCATTCTCTGTCAATATTTAATAAGACGAATCCAAACTCTTATCTTTTTTATTTTTTAATATTTAGGTAATCCAAATTCTATCTAGACTCCAAAGAAGAGATAAATCTAAACAAATCATTGCACACATAATTAACAAGGTATGGTTAAAAAACTAAGCTTGGAGCACACACATTTTTCTTTACTCTTGTCCATTCAAAATTGCTATTCTAGTCTGATAATCTTTGATCATCTTATCCGATAATGCAATTTTAACTTATCTAAAATTAGCCCTCATACTAATTTCATCTCTTCTCGCGACCACATTACATGCACGCTATTTTTAGTATATACTGCTTCCCTTACTTTCAATAAATGAAGAACACCAAAACCAGAAAGTCTGAGAGGCAGAGAGTACTGAAAGGCGTGCAGGAGGGTCACAGTAGCCAGTTAGGAAGAGCGGAAACATATTTTTACCATTATGTTCGAGCCTAAAAGGTCAAAGAAAGTCAGGCATCACATATCTCGCCAAGCTTTATAAAGATTCTGATTCGAGTGAACATCTAACCTTCATCATTAGGCTCATCGACCACCTCAATTTCTGCCTCCATGGCCTTAGTTTCTTCCTCAACTCCTCAATGTAAGATAGAAATTAGTGACATCGAGTGGCAAGATCCACACGCTTAGTGACCTTGATGCACCCTGTCACACTTGCAGAGCTCCATTTAACTTAAAAACAAAAGATTGATATTTCTTCTTCTAGACTGACAATATGCATAATGACTAAACTTGGTTTTATGCAACTATATTGGTCTACGGGAAATATTGCTAAAAAAAACTCACCATCATTTTCATTTCAGGAACCGATTACAAAAGAACTAACTCAATCAGATCTCAATAAATAAACAATTAATGTCACGGCAGAAGTCTCCAATAAGCATTATCACATCGCAGCACACAATTAACTTAGGAAGCATGGTCATATAACTGCAAATGCTCTGAAAGACTTTAATAAGCCCATTAGATCCAAGCATGGATATATATTCATGCTTTCTAACAAATCAAAGAACAATTTAGTTGTGCCATATACACTTCAAATATCAATAATTTGCAAAGCAGCAACGCCGATGTAAAGGACAACAATAGCTGTCAATAACTAGCACAAACCTGCAGCTCTAAATGATAGAATGGAATGTACATTCTATATATATTAGTAACAGATTAGCACTTGCTCTTCTTAACAGGATACTCCTGCTTTCTATATTAAGGATTAAAAATCTTTGCAGCCACAGGGTAAAATATAATTCGACAATATACTTATGTTAATACTAGTAGACAAAGGAAATTCTAGGAGGTACAATAAAAATTTTAACGACTCTGGAACAGTACAGTGTAGTGCTACTTTTCATAAAGTTTAGACACTCGAGCATTTTTCCCTCATCGAGAAGAAAAATATAACAAACAGTTGATTAAAACTGATTACTACAATCAATTTAAAAAAAAAAAACTGATTGCTACAACAACAATTGCATCTCAACATAAAGTTAGGATTTGCCTGAATTTCCTATCTTATTTGAATTTTACCATAATTATATTTTACTTTAAAAATATTTTCTTGGTAGAAAAGGTTTATTTTGTGAAAAAAGATTCTACCATATGGAGCCGTTTAGAGATTTTGTTTAGGGGGAGATTTTTCTCTCTACAAAATTTATAGTTTTTTATATTAGTTTTTCTTATGTAATCAATTGATCAAACTATATTAGAATATTATGTCCCTTTTAGTATGTTTTCTTTGTTGTCTGATTTATCGCCGATCAAGATTTGCAATTGTTAGCTTCCACCCTACGCCTTGTTATTTCGATCCCAACACATAAAACAAATTGGGTCAGCTATATGAAACTTCAATATGCATTTAACTCTAGTTAGACATCTTTCACTCCAATACCTAATAGGACAATTAGTTCTTGCAAAGATTTTTTGGGGTTGAGTTAGGCCCAAGATCCATTCTTTACATGGTATCAGACTCTCAGAGTCGGACTCATTTCAATTCTTTGTTCCCCGATGTTGGGCCTTAAATTATATTATCAACGCTCCAGTTAAGGCGTGTGGTGAGTGTTAAGAGTCCACGTCGGATATGGAATGAGAACATTGACTCCTTATATATACTTGGGCAATAATCACCCTACAAGTTAGCTTTTGGGGTTGAGTTACAGTTCTCCAACCCTAAACTACTGACAAAAAGCGTTTCTGACTGCAATATGCATTTACCCTATTTATGATGTATTCAACATGTTCAAAGTTACCCGCAAGGGTAGCCAAGTTGGTGTAGCAGTAGAGCGCGGGATCGCAAGGTCACGAGTTCGATCCCCTGCATAAACCTTCTTGGTTGAGCCTGTCACACATGGCTTGCCAAGTGTGGTTTACATGGCTGACGTGGTTTGCAGGCTACTGCGTCAGTCCGGGGTTTACCCTGTGCGCACTCGAAAGAGTAGCGGCTGCGGGTTCCTTCGTCAAAAAAAAAAAAAAAAAAAAAAAAAAAAAAACATGTTCAAAGTTGTTTAATTAGCAAAATCACTAAAGACAAACACTCAGATCGGAAAAAAATAATGAAATGAAACAATACATTTAGACGAGAAACAAACATCAACATGTTAGTGTACCATGTTTGCAAGCTAGAGGTCGTTTCTCTGGATTTCTGATCCGGAAACTACAGAATTGATCTTTCCAACTCCTAAATTGAAAACATAAAATCAAAACATTCAAGTTATGCCCAAAGGTGGTAGCCCTGGACTCTCAATTCATATTCGGGTATTCTAATCGCCCGCCAATTCTGCCATCGTGGGCCGAGTTGCTAACATTGGGTCCAATGGTCATGTGTCCTTGTTTCTCTGGACTTGTTAAGATCGGGATAGCACATCAACTAATGGGCCTTGCAACACTTTGTCCTCTTTTTCTTTGGGCTTGTGGCACTAAGTGTGCATAGTCTATTCTCTCTCTCTCTTTTTTTTTTTTTTTTTTTAAAACTTTCATGTTAAAGATTTTATGCTAGATTTTTAAGAAATTATTAAATAAAATAAATTCAATATTCTTGAGCTGTATAAAAAGTAATTTTTAGTAAACAATTAATATTTCCATTCACAAAACAAAAAAGAGCTAGTACACCTATAGAGAACCTAAATTCCATAGGCACCTTCCAGGAAGGGCTGTACATCCTCTAGGCCTCCAACTGAGAAACTAATTACAAGAATATACTGGTGAATCAGTCTAACACATCATTTAGCAGTTGTATAAAAAGTTGTGTACAAGAAATGAAGGTTATCAAGAGTGTTTGGTATGACCCCAAGTGACATTCTAGCAAAAGTGTTTATAACTATCTTAAGTTTTGCCTTAATATGTTTTACTCCATCTAACATTTAGTGGGAGCTGGATGTCTGGATCATTACTGAAAGAAATGATCAGTGTATATCACGGTATATTGTCACAATTTATCAATTACGAACACAATTTAGTGGTACTTGAACCGTAACATAACAAACTATAATCTGATGCAGATTAATTACCATTATTACCCTTTTGGGTTCTCCTTTTTCCACGTTGATTAACTATACATAAAGTGATTAATGAAACATAAAATATTATATACCTTAGGCAATGTTTCACTCTTTATTCTCATAATGTACTTGAAGTATGAATTGCAATTTCTAGTCATAAAAAGGTCATTTTATGAATAAAGCATCCTGTCCAACTAAACGGGATCGGGAACTCCAGTATTGATTGGTTAGCCTAATTACCTATCTAGTTCAAAGTTCAAACCAATCAAAAGTACAAAAAGATACAAAGTCCAGCGAGAAAGGAATATTCAGAATTATGGCACAAGAAAGAAGACAAGCATAAAATTGGCTCTTTAAGACGTCAACTCCCATAGCTATGCAACTTACTTTCTGCCTCCAAAAATGCCAAAGGGGAAAGTATATATCTATAGTATATTGTGGAAATACTGCTCCACTTTTGACAAATTGGGGTATGGTTTCTCATACATTTCCCACTATGTGACCCCAATTTTAATCATCACGAGTTGAAAAGAAAAGAAAAAATAGAACTTTTTATTTGCTGTTCCAAAATAGCAAATATAAAAGTCACACTCAATAAGTAGCAATTAGGATAAAAAGTGACCGTCCCGAAAACGCGGGGACTAAAGGATAAACAACACGCAATATTTGACATCCCAAATTCCTCACCGGCAAAACTGGATGGACCGCTTTTAATCTTCTCTTTTCTTTTCTTTTTTCATCGTCGGTTAGGTATTCGTTTTGCATGAAAAAAATCTGAGCATAGCAGACGATTCAATACCCAAAGAGTATTTATTAGACCGCGAGGTAGTCGAGTTAGTGTATGTGATGGCGCGGGGCCATGAGTCGCGAGTTCGATCCTGCATAAACCTTAGTTGGCGCATGTCGCGCATGATTTCTAAGTGGTTAATCGGTGGCGTGGTTTGCGCTTATTGCGTCGCCCAAGTTTCTGCAAGACTCGAAAGAATGGCTTGGATCTTCACAACAAAAAAAAAGAGAAAGTATTTATTAGTATTCCACTACAAAGCTTTAGTAGTCTCTTTTTCGAATCTCCTTGAAATACATCTTATTTCTTATCGATTCCTTTAAAAAATGAACAATTGGAATGCACACCAATAGTTCAATCAATCAATTGTTTGATATATACGGGTCATGTTTTTGTGAAAGATTTTCCAATAACTTAGAACCTCCTCCTTAGATATTGATAGTTTAATCAGATTTGCACTGTTTTAATTATTTTATTTTAGTCCGTGAAAATGAATATTGTTTACCTCACTTAAATTTATAAGTGGTTTTAAGAATACGTGAATTAATTTGTAATATAAAGTGGAAAGCAATTACCAGTAAATCAAGATGAATTATTTTAGCAAAATTGATTCGGGCCTTAGCTTAACTGCTTCGGTTACGAGCCAACAGTGAGGGCTTAATGATTATGATTACAATAAACAAATTCATGCAAGTGTATAATGAAAATGAGATGTCCTCCAACATGAAGGTTGAATTTTTTTTATAGCTATGAATACAATGCATTGATGCCCGAGAGTCATTCCTCACTTAAATTTAATTAATGAAAATAATTATCACTTAATGAGCAATGAGTAATGTCTGGCGCCATATCCGAAATGGGTACGTGTTGGGCTCCTCCGGTTCTCCATCCAATGTCAACTGGATTGGTCACCCCCCCCCCCCCCCAGTTTTATCTTGATGTCCGAACTTATCTTGACGCAACTTCATCCGATACTGAACTCTATCGCCTCCCCCAATTTTCATACTTAAAGCTTGTCACGTGTCGTACCGTTTTTTACTATATACAAATAGCCCCCACTTTCCGAATCAAAGTTTATCGAAGTGATGGAAAGAAAAAATGATTTCTTCGTTGTCTTCTCTTGCAAGCTTTGTTGAGATATGATATTGTTAGCTTAGTTGTTATTAGCTATGTTAGTCTAGCCTATAAATATAAGATCATATTGTAACTTTCAGTTTAACAGAAAATATAGGAAAACTCCTACAAAACAAAAATATCTTTTCTCTCCTTTATTTTCCCCTTTCTTTCCCTTGCATTGCAGTGTTAATATCTCATAAATCCAGAAATTAATATGGTATCAAAGCCTATTCAATCGATGTGGATCAATAGGAATCTCTATCGATGCATACAGTAAAATTCAAAGGAAACAGATATGGGAATAGCACCGGACTATGTTAGTCTAGCCTATAAATATAAGATCATATTGTAACTTTCAGTTTAACAGAAAATATAGGAAAACTCCCACAAAACAAAAATATCTTTTCTCTCCTTTATTTTCTCCTTTCTTTCCCTTGCATTGCAGTGTTAATATCTCATAAATCCAAAAATTAACATGGTATCAAAGCCTATTCGATCGATGTGGATCAATAGAAATCTCTATCGATGCATACAGTAAAATTCAAAGGAAACAGATCTGGGAATAGCACCGGACTATGTTAGTCTAGCCTATAAATATAAGATCATATTGTAACTTTCAGTTTAACAGAAAATATAGGAAAACTCCCACAAAACAAAAATATCTTTTCTCTCATTTATTTTCCCCTTTCTTTCCCTTGCATTGCAATGTTAATATCTCATAAATCCAGAAATTAACAAGCTTCCTTTTATTCCGAAATAGGCGGGAAACGAAATATTTCCTATTCTCCAAATCTGACTCACGTCTTATCACTCTACAACTTCGAACATGTGTCACATTCTGATTGAACCAACACTTAGGTTGGATCACTGAAACGTTTAGCAATAATGACTTCAAACCCTATAAAATCATTCTTCTTTTCTACCTTTCTCCACTTTTCACTTCTACATTTTTTTCAAGTTTACGCATATGTTCACTCAAATCTTCAAATCTTTAACCCTTCAACCTTCAAATCTTCAAATCTTCAACCTTCAAATCTTCATGTCTTTAAACCATTATACCTTCATACCTTCAAATCTTGATATCTTTAAACCATTATACCTTCATCCTCATGGATAAAACCACCCGATATTCTTCAAGACAATTTTCTCTGTTATGAAGGTATACGAAGCCACCACCGCTAATGAGACATCTGAGTCTCAAGATGTCGTCGAACCTAGGTTATTCTATATGCTTCTCTCAACCTTCCATTTTGATATTGAATTTTGTATTCGCACTATCACTTCGAAAGCTATCAGGGTGAAATGGCGAAAAACTGCCAAACCTACATCACTCCCTCTGATCATGGCAAAGCTCGAACTGATTACACACGTGTCGTGCCGTTTTTTACCGTATACAAATATCTTTAGTGAGATACGTACGTATCTAGAGAAAATATTTTAGTCCGTGAAATGAATAATACTAATCTTTAAAATAACGTATGTATCTAGAGAAAGTATATTATGGATAGAGAATAAACACAATAGTCCCTTTGGATAAAAAAGAGTGTTCATTTAGCCATTTGCACACCCCTTAAGAAAAATATTCATTTCTAAATAAAAATATGTAATTTGACTAAATTGACCTAATTAAATATGTATTGGGTTTTAGTCACCTAATAGGATAACACTTAATAAGGATAAATTTTAAAAAGTAAAATTAATTCTTTTTTATTTGATAAATAAATGTTTTTTTTTACTTAAAAAATAAGATTAAGTGTGCACTTCTTTTAATCCGAACGGAGTAATATCATGCTGGAGAGAAAATAATATTTTCTAGGTCAGAAGACACGGCCTAAAATTGGAGAGACATTACAGCAAGGATGGTTTACCTGAGACAAAACATTCAGATATGTACTTAGTAGGAGTAGTATTTTTTTAATTATCAATTTTTCGGCCTAGAAACAAGTGAAAGGGTCCTAGCTATAAGTAGTAGGTAGAAATCAGGGAAGCTGTTGTTGGGCCAGCGTAATACTGTTAGGGCCGACAATTTCACCATGACCCGATGGATATTCGATCCATCCGACTTGATTATATGGACGAATTCGATAAAATACGGATTTTAATCGGGTGACGGATCGAGTCGGATTCGGGTGGATCCAACCCACCACCCGACTCATCCATCCACTCGTTTATAAATTAACTAAATATATATATCACTAATTAATTATATATAAATGAATGATCCGAATGCAAGAATATGGGGCGTTGGCCATCTCGGTGTATATTTTTACTACTGTAATCGTTATCCAAAGTACATTTAAAAATACTGCTTATGAAATAATAAAAAATCAGAGGATCAAATATGTAAAATGACCAATGTAGCAATTGTGACACATTAGAAACTCTTAAGAGAATGGATTGTTAATTGACTCCCTCTTTGAGATGTTGTTGCTTTGTTCACCGACTCCTTTTGTTGCTTTGTTTATCCTTACGTGCATATGTATATGAAGACTCTTTGATTATATATATATATATATATATATATATATTAATTTTTCCTTATTTTGATGTGATAGCGCGCAGATTGAATACTCTTTGATTTATTACGTATTAGATTAATTAGGAATCAAAATTCATAAATCCGCGAAGCACCCGATTCACCCGTGGATGATGGGTGGATCGGATATGGATGAAGAAAAAATAGGGTGATGGATGGGTCGGGTGATGGATGGATGGTTGGCGGGTGGAGGCGGATTGAGCTCCACCCGATCCACCTCCGATCCATTTCCAGCCCTAAGTAATGTTATTATACTTTTCCCTTCATTTTTACTTATTCATTATAATAAAAATAAATTTTTAATTTTATTTATCCACTTTAACATATCAAAAGAAAAATAACTTATTTTTCTTCTTTTACTTATAGCATTAATTGTTCATTTCAAAGCAATTTTCACGTTGATTAAAACCATGCACCAATTAATATGGGTATCATGGTAAATTATGCACTTCATTTATTACTTCTTCGTAGACGTTTGATCATGCGTTTTCAAACCATGATTTCATAATTTAATTTTAAATTACGTTTATTTATGCAATTTGGGCATAACTTGAACTTCAACTTCATGTCATGCTTTGAAATCTTAAATCATCCAAATAGGCGTGATTTGAGATTCCAATCATGATTTCAAAAAATTTAAATATAAAATTTGGTCCATATGTTTATATTTGTACAAAAAGATTCATAAATTAGTAAATATATACCAATTGACCGGCTTTACATTGTATTGGATATAATTGTCCAATACATAATTTATATTGTGTATATATATACAAAGGTACTATGACATGACTTAAAAGTGTACAATATGAGTTTATATTTTGTAAAAAATGATCGATAAATTAGTAGATATATACCAATTGATCCACTTTATATTTTATTGGATATAATTGTCCAATAGATAATTTATATCGAATATATATACAAAGATATGCTTATGTCACGACTTAAAAGTGTACAATTTTGAGCCGCATATTAATTTTGTTATGAATTATAATTTGCTCATTCAGTAAGATAATAAGATTACATAAGAATTAGAAAACTTTTAATGATTTTCATAACTTGTGAATTTTTTATGTCAATGAGAAAGATACAGTTTAACAAACTCAAATTGCATGTCCAAACAAAATATCAACTTCAAATCATGTTCAAACGGCTTCTTAAGTAGTGTGCAAAGTCAATACTGAACAAGTAAAAGTGGACTAAGAGAATAGTAAATGTAAAAGACAATTTTAAAAAAGAATTGTAACATGGAGAGAAAAGGTGATAATAATGAAAGAGGAGGAACCATGTAGATTTGCAGTGGGCAAAAGGTACACAGATAATGCGACAACATGATGCAAAAACAAAGTTGTTACCCTGGTCGGTAGAAACAGACAATATTCCAACTTTAATATTTGTTCCACTTTTATTAGAAACCTTACCTTTAACGCTATTCAGAACATTGATTTAGTTAAAATAACTTACTAATATTTTGTTTAATATCTTACACTCTCCCAGGTTATCCATGCTGTTCTTGTTATGCTCTTGTTGGTTTGTGTCCAACATACATAATATCTTCTTTGTTAACTCCAATCTACAATAAGTAGTTTTTAAGATTTCATATAATAATTTAAAAATTACAGTACTTAATACTATTAGAATTTCTTATAGTCTGCACGTCTCCTCCACTACAGCTGTGTAGAATGGGTTAGGCTGAGCTACCAGCTTTCTCCTGCTCATCTGAAAGGAACAAGCACTACACTCGTACATGCCTAATTAACGTAGGCTTTGCGTCTCGCACATGCATATGTCATTTTTCACTAAATAATTCAATTTACCACCAACGGTTAATATGGTGAACTAGTCACAAAATCAGAAATTTTATTAAGGGATGTCAAAATAATAATAATGTAGATATACGTAAAAAAAAATAAAGGAAGTCAACATATACTAATATTTATACATAAAACTAAAATTTTGATTTATATTAAATATATAATATAGTTTTTCGACAAAGGAGTGACACTTGACACCCCTTAGCATAAGCCATAAGGTGGCCTCGCCATTGGGTAGAACCCATAGACTCTGACCCATTTGTCCATAAAAATTATTTATTTATTTTTACAATTGAAAATCAGTGTTTGATCGGGAAAATTCCAAATCCAATTTGAAGTGGTATTTCAAATTTGGGGAACAACTTATAACCTGTTTAATTTTTAACTCATTTTTCACTTTTAAAGTTGTATTTAAGTACATTCAAGCAAGAATATTACTTCGAATATTCTTAGAAAAATTATAACTAAACATAAATTCATCTTCAACTCCAACTCTATAAATTTCAAATAAAGTGAAAATTATTTGAAATCTATATTTTGTTTATTTGAATTTCCCTCGGGTCAAAAAGAAAAAAAATGGCAAAAAAAGAGCATGCTTCCTTTATCATATATGGTGAAATGCCTACTTAATCAAAAGTTTTGGATTCAAACTCTTGGAATAGAAAAAGTTTTCGTAAGGGGCACTTCTTCCTTTAGTGAGCAGTAAGAAACACAAATTTGAATTAATCAGGTCATTAAGTTATAGACATCAACTATGCAAACAAAAAAATAGGATAATTCAATCCCTTCACAAAAATATTACATCTACGTGATTGACAATATATAATAGGAAAAGGGTCAAATTTACTGTAAAGTCCTGGAATTTAAAAAAAAAAAACAGAAAAAGAAAAGAAAATAAAATCTAAAACTACCCCACCTTCTATTCCCTCAAACCCTTCTTTCACTCCCTCAATCCCCTCAACTCTCACATTAAATATTCCCATAAACACACCTCACAAAAATATTTTCAGAAAAAGAAAACCACAAAAAAAAAAACACAGCAAGAAAAAAAGAAAAGAGATTGTTATAAGAGAACAACAAGGATTATAAAAGAACAAGAAGGGAAGAGTTTTAGAGCTGAAAGTTCATTCGCAATTACGAGGCAACAAATGTGAGTTTTTCTCACTCAAATTTCTTAGTGAAATTCTGTATTTTAAGTTTTGAACATGTTAGAATATAATGTTGGTGTTAAAAGAAAAATCACGAACTTTGATTGTTTAAACAACTAGTTCGAATCATGAACTTTACAAATTGTTTTTCGGAGTTATACTTACTAGAATTAGATAAAATTTTGTATGGTTGTAGATATCTCCGTTATGAACAAATCGAACCAAAGAGGATATGAAACGGACTTACAGTTTAAGAATTATCATAGTTTAAACTTTCTGCCACAGGTTTGGCCGAAATCTGGGAAGGCAGAATTACAAACTGTTTTACTTGAGTTGTACTTAATAAAATTAGATGAAAATTTACATGGTTGTAAATCTCTATGTTAAAGACATATCTAGCTAAAGAAGAGTTAAAACGGACTTACGGTTTGATAGTTATTGCGCTTTAAAGTTTCTGTCCTGGACTGATTGAAATCCGTAAAGCAGTGGGTAAAATGGTAAAACTGTAGCAATAGGTACAGAATATGAAATGTTGATTAAAATGAAAGTCCTAGATTTGTGTTTTCTCGTCATTTTGAGAATTTACGGGGCTTGATCCGACTTACCAATAAGAAGTTATGACTGTTTTAAGATTGTGTATCGTTCTGATAATAAATTCGGCGAAACAGTTCTTAATGTAATTGTTAAAACTGAAAAACTGAATGTTTCGGTGGGGAATTTAAAATTTTGTGCTGAATAAAAGTTCTAGGTTATTCTGTTCTCGACAGTTTGAGACCTTACGTACATAAATCCGACTTACGGTTTGAGAGTTGTAACCCATACAAGTGGGAAGGGCGGAATATTGAAAGAAGGAAATATTAATTGAGCCTTTTGAACATATAACATATACAAATACAAATATGTAAATGCATTTGTAAATGCATCGGATCGGGTTGCACGCCGCAACAAATATGTAAATGCATTTGTAAATGCATCGGATCGGGTTGCACGCCGCAACAAATATGTAAATGCATTTGTAAATGCACCGGATCGGGTTGCACGCCGCAATAAATATGTAAATGCATTTGTAAATGCATCGGATCGGGTTGTACGCCACAACAAATATGTAAATGCATTTGTAAATGCATCGGATCGGGTTGCACGCCGCAACAAATATGTAAATGCATTTGTAAATGCATCAGATCGGGTTGTACGCCACAATAAATATATAAGTGCATTTGTAAATGCATCAGATTGTACGTCATAACAAATATGTAAATGCATTTGTAAATGCATCGGATCGGGTTGCACGCCGCAACAAATATGTAAATGCATTTGTAAATGCATCAGATCGGGTTGTACGCCACAATAAATATATAAGTGCATTTGTAAATGCATCGGATCGGGTTGAACGCCGTAACAAATGTATAAATACAAAGGAATACCTTAATATGTAACATGAGATAAAACATGTATGTTGGTTAAATTTGATCACGTCTGAAACGAATTGAAAGAGAATATTATTGTGTGAATACTTGATTATGATACATTGAAAATGTTGAAGTTTGTGTCATAACATGGTTATTGTGTCCTAATATGTTTGTACTTAAAATATTGTGAGATTACTTTGAATTATAGGGTGAGGTTCTCACCATTTGGATGGTAGAGTACTTTCTTTATTTAACATATTTCAGAAAGCGTGATAGAGGAAAAGCTCATGAGGCTAGCGATCGTCCATGACCTCTTTGACCCACCAATCCATTATTTCGGATTTGGTGAAAGTTATTCTCATAAACTATGTTTAAAGAACTAGGTTCCATTATCTCGGGGAATTCCCCACACAAGATTGTTCTTTGTAAGCTTGGAATTGCTTATTATTATATATATATTATTTCTGCACTTAAATACATGTTTAATCTAGGAAGAAAAGAAGTTAACGGTTCGCCTGGAAAATAAATAATTGTCCAGGTGCCATCACGCCTTAAGGAAAACCTTAAGAAAAGTCGGGGCGTGACATTTACCCTTGTACTCTTACAAATAGGTTATATTTATCATTCGTTATAACTTTTTGATATATTTATCATTCTCATCCAACTTTTGGATCATATTTATCCTTGTATTCTATAAAAGTCAAATTTATTCTACGATACGCATTACAAAAAAATTTAGCTACGAAATTTCTCACTAAATAGCCCATAGTCAACATATATAATTTTTTGATTTTAAATCAAATTAAGGATAATTTTTTTGTTATTTAGTATTCGTTAACTCATGTTTCTTATAGTGACCAAAAGATGAGGAGGGATTCTCGTCTTCCGCTACAAATTAAAGAGGATTCTTGGATATTCTAAATTCCATTGACTAGAAAGAAACTAGATGGTGATACCATAGTTATGAGATGAAGGAAATGAAAGAATATTATGGAGAAGTGGACCAATGAGAAATAAATGGCCCCGATATGTCTTGCTACTACCAAGACAAGATTAAGGGAAACGCTATAGCGTGGGGCACCTATGTTTTGTTTGTTATAATCAAGGCATATCTCCCCCGCTAAGATCGAGTGCTAATTAAAAAGAGGAGCTATCAAAATAGACAGCCTTTTATTTTCTTCCATGTGCCCAAGTTTTAAGTACAACCTTCCAAAACGAAGTCCAATTCCTCCTCAATTTATTTTCCCTCAGCCAGCTAGCTCCTTTTCTTTCTCTCTTTACAGTTTACCCTCCTTTCTTCTTTTCATGATCCCTCATCTAGATCTTCCAAACCAAAACCATTTACATTATTGTCTTTGAATAAGGCACTGATCACTAGTCTCCCAACCAAATTGACCCTTTCTTGTCTCTTTTCTTTCTCCTATAAGATTAACGTGTTTGTGAGAAATTATGGTCTTAAATACATACAATTAATCTCTTGAACTCTATGTAAACTTAGCAGAACATAAGACACAATGTAAATATATATATATATATATATATATATATATATATATATATTATATATATTATTAAGACTATGTTTTAATCATATTAATTACTGTATGTTTAGTATAGGTCTTACGTTGTCTAGAGTCTTTAATTAGTCTTATTTGAGATTTATTTAACTATATAAAATACACAAAACTATTATTATTATTATATGAGAATAAAGGGACGATATCAACAGTAAAATTTCATTTAGGCGATTCAAGTTGTTTGGAATTGATATGCAATAGCTGTAAACTTGTAGTTGTAGTCCTACGAGGCTTATAGCAGTATGGCTCTTTGAATTTTGAGGGGATGGGAATGAGAAAAGGGTGTGCTCTGCCTAAAAAGTAAAAAAAGGAAAGACATTATAATATTTTCTTACTAAAAAAAGACACCGTAAGCCAAGACAATGTCGCTGGAATTCATGAAGATTTATCCTCGTGAAACTCTTGTATCCACATGAATGGTCCCGCATTTTGACTATAATTAGGATTACTTCATCCTCCACTTAACTCTACATCAAATTTAAAATTTAGTCCAGAAACAACTGAAAGAGAACTAAATGTAGATGGTAGTTGCTTTTGCGTGCATAAATGCAAATGATCTCTTTTCAATAATTGAGATATTTCTAGTTTACGGTATTTGAAACATTACCTACTTTTCTAGGAAAATGGTTGAAAACCTTAATTAATTAGGTTGGTAAAGAATTTATTGAAGGGATTATTTTGACTGGTTAGTAGGTGGGGATAATAAGTTAGGTCTAAAATCATAATAATAGTTAAATGACATGAAATGAAAATGATTGAGAGACATATATGTGGAGTTCCAGTTGATTCACGCTTCACATCTATTCCTTTGGCTCTTTTTTTGAGGATGCATGATCATGATACATGAAGTTTGTCGAGCTACTGTATCAGTAGCACGCACAAGGATGAAATATCACATGATCCTTTCTGAATTTGCGGAACCCCTATTGGAACTAGGTCAATGCGTGTCCCTTGCAAACCTTTGCTCAAATTAGGGATTACATGTTTAAAATGGATCACACTAAAAAAATAGGATCCTAAATTAATAATACAAATCATTGTCCATTTTAATTAGGAGGTGATAAAGGGGCGATTTGGATTGAATTTGAGTGAATTAAAATGTGATGAATTATTAAATAGGTCATTATTAATCCTATTCAAAAGTTTGTTGAGCTGAAATGGATTGAGTCAAGATGTGATAAATAATGAGTTATAAATCAATCCAACTCTTACCAATTTTTTTTTTTAAAATAATTTGTTTAATTACAAATAATAAAAGAAAACATTCTTTCTTCTTAATTATAACTATACAATGACAAACAAAAAATGTATTTTTATTTAAATATTCCGAGAAAAACATTCATAGGTCAATTTGAGGTAAACAACTTTTAGATATATCGGCAGGACCGTCTCAAACATTTTGGAGGCCCTGTTCTAATTCGTAAAAATGGGCTCTTAATATAAGTAAATATACGATTTCAATAATTAGAAATTATTTTAAATTGTAATTAACAACTCAATACAACTTCAAGTTAATCAATCACTACTTTGATTGGGCTAAGACCTGCAAATTATGTGTCTTTACAGTAAATTGTGACTAATACTACTTAATAAAAAATGAAAAAAGGGGCCTCTAAAAAATTTCGTTTTTCGGAAGTCCTGTGCGGTAGCACAGCTCGCACGGGCCTAAAGACGGTCATGTATACCGGATTGATGAATAAGTCATTAATCCACTCAAATTTGGATGCATAATCATTTCTCATCATTTATTTTTTCACCCCTTATTGTATACATCCAAAAAAAATAAGTTTTGTACTTTTTTTGGATCATTCCATGTTTATTGTCACGTTTAGGCTCTAAAGGAACCCGGTTCCTCGCATGCACAAATTGGGAGAAGCATATTATTTTTAAGTTTGAGTTTAAGTTGTATACATAATCACTCTAAATAAATTTTAATTTATAGCATCAAATCACTTTTCCTATTATAATTAACAATTTGTCTTATTTTTAGAATTATACTTATAAATCACACATTTAAATAAATGTATCAATATATATATATATATATATATATATATGCTTGGGTGTGATCCGATAGGCTAATAGTACAAAAAATTACTTATACACTAATAAAATATAAAGGAAATGGCTTACTCTGACCACTTACGAGTTTGGATGGAATAAAACCTATATTTTCAGATCTTTTGTGTGTTATTATGTATAAAAATAGAAATCTCTTATAAAAAAATATAAAAATAAAAATAAATTTGTAAAGGACTAAAAAAATAACTCACCCTCATAATATATACTAGTAGTATGACTTTAAGCTCTTAAGAAATTATATTTGGAATGAGCTATAAAATGGGACAACCTCAATAATTCACCGTGTAATCTTATAAGCAAGAGAGACAAATATACGAAAAAACAGCAAAGGAGGAGGAAATCGCTGTTATCAAGCAGTGGTGCATATGGAAGCCTCCTTTCACTGGTTATGCATTGTTACATTTTCGTATGTGTTACTGTTGTTTGCACAGAAAGCGTTTGTTCATCTCTGGTGGACACCAAAAAGAATTCAAAAACACTTCAGAAAACAAGGAATCACAGGTCCCAAATACCAATTTTTGTTCGGTAACCTCAAAGAGATTGCAGGTTTCACTACTCCTTCTTGGCCTTCGTCTTTCATCTCTCATGACATTCTTCCAAGAGTTCTCCCCTTCTACCATCATTGGAAGAAAATCTATGGTACTTTTTCGATACTATTTCTATTTTTAATTAACCGATCTCGAGAATTTGTATACACAATCAGATCATCCAAAGAATATCTACGGATAAGTCTTTCTTAAATGTGAGATTTTGAAATCTGAAAAATAAGAATATTAACTGCTGCACTAGGTAAAGATGACCGGATAATGTAAGAATTGTTTACCCTGATGATATATATTAAATTATAATTTTATTATCATGATATGCTTGCATGACGCAAAGAAGAAAAAATCCGTTTGAATTTCTTAAATGTATTTTTTTATTCCAAACTTAATGTGTCCTTATTCTCAACTACTTTTCCGTTTCTTTAACTCTATCCATAGTTTGGAAGCTAGCCACTATTTTTAACAATGTTGTAGCCAGCTGTGCAGGTGTTGGCACCTGAAAGTTTTCAGTCCAGTTAGAATATATCCTTTATTTGGATATATTCGGATTGGCTCATGAGTTGATGTGGAAGTTGGAACACCTATGCCAATAACGTTTACGTTATTTGTTTCTTGCTAGCTTAAAATGGAATTGCTGTGTCATGTGTTTGTCATCTTTCTAGTTTAATTCTACTAACTACAAATTAATTTTTGTGTTTTAAATATATTGCAGGTTCAACATTTGTTATATGGTTTGGACCAACGGCTCGTGTCACCATATCTGATCCAGCTCTCATTAGGGACATATTCGTCCTGAAATCAGACAGGTTTGAGAAAAATGAGTCACCGGCCCTTGTGAAGAAGCTTGAAGGTGATGGTTTGCTGAGTCTCAAAGGAGAAAAATGGGCTCACCATAGGAAGATTATTACTCCTACATTTTACATTGAAAATCTCAAGGTAAGTCATACATATATTGCATCTTGATTATGCCTATATTACAACAAATTAAAAAGTTTGGCCTTCTCAAAATTTACCAAATTATAACTAGACTTCTAAAAATGGTAGAATTCTTTATCAACTAATCTACACTATATTGCATTTAGATTCGTGTGCTTTATTTTTCAAGTTACTAATTTTACCATATTTGTGGACATTGACCTCTATATTTATCTTTTAAGTAGTACTTGTTATTGTAAATGAAAACTCTAACTCCTATTTATCTTCATTTTCCTACATGTAGTTAATGATTCCTATGATGGGGAAGAGTATGACAGATATGTTGGACAAATGGTCAAACATGTCGAACACCAGCGGAAAAGTGGAAATCGAAGTGTCAGAAATGTTCTCGACATTGGCAGAAGATGCCATTACGCGTATTGTGTTCGGAAGCAGCTACCAAGATGGAAGAGCCATCTTCGAGTTGCAAGCACAACAAATGGTTTATGCCACTGAAGCTTATCAAAAAGTATTCATCCCTGGATATAGGTGTATACTCACTCTCATTCTATATAATAACAAGTTTTTATCTCGGTCAATTTTTTTTAAAAAATGAATTTTCATATTATGTAATTATATATTTTCTATGATAATATTTCAGTATAATAGTAAAAAAATATCCAAAAAATAAGCGTTATTATAAAGAGGTTTGGACTGCTACGTAATATAACAATAATGAATCAGAATAACGCGTTAGGATTTGGTAGTTAGTGGTTTGTGCAGAATCTTGAAACAATTGTAAAGTGAAAAAGGGTTTTGTTTTATATTGTGTTGGAACAGGTTCTTGCCTACTAGAAAGAATAGAATTTCTTGGAGATTGGATAAAGAGGTACGAAAATCTTTGATGAAGCTGATTGAAGAAAGGAGAAAAATTTCGACTCATCAGGTGTTGTCAGACGAATGTCCGAATGATCTATTGGAAGTAATGATCAAAGCTACAAGTCATGAATATAGAAATAGTTCAAACATCACAGTTAATGACATTGTCGAGGAATGCAAGACCATCTTCTTTGCCGGCAAACACACGACGTCAAATTTGCTGACGTGGACGACCATTCTATTGGCCATGCATCCTCAGTGGCAGGAACAAGCACGTGAGGAGGTTTTGCGTGTCTGTGGAGCACGTGAGCCCCCCTCTAAAGACGATCTTGCTAAGCTTAAGACGGTAAGCATGTTTTTGTTATTTATTAATTACCATAATCATGCTTTTCGAAAACAACCCAACACTATGCATGTGGTCAAAGCCAACAGACAACACTTTGTTCTACGAAAATTAAGATAATATTCGCATGCTGCTGCGTGTATCAGATAATTCTTCACTAGTATCTTATTAATTTGGAGAAGCTTTTTACGTATTTGTCTTATTAAGTCATCAAGCCTTTTAGTTTAAATGTGTAGTAGAGTAACAAGTTACTACGTTATGCTTATACAAAATATATTAACCATAATAGGTATTTTAGTTACCTGATAATATTAATAAAAATTAAATTGTAAAGAAATAATATATAAGAATTAAACTCAATGTTCATTTTGTTATATAAGGTTATATACTAACTCCACTTATCATCAGTAAGTTACTTTTAATTACTGTAGTATATATAAGTCGAACGCTATCTTCGGTAATACTCTACTTACCATGAATATGTCTATTATCAAATCATATTTATCGAATATTACATATATTTCAATGAATTATTCGTGTAATATTATTTAATTGGCGGTGTATGAAAGTTAATTTTTTTGTATGTGTTAGTTTCAGTTTCTTAAGATGTTCACTCATAGTTAATGTAGTCAAACTTTTGATTGGCAGCTCGGAATGATAATTAACGAATCCGTCCGGCTATATCCACCTGCAGTGGCAGCAATCAGACGGGCCAAAATTGACACACAATTGGGGGATTTCACGTTGCCCCAAGGAACTGAGCTCCTAATTCCAATAATTGCAATTCATCACGATCAAACACTATGGGGACAAGACGCTAATGAATTTAATCCCGCAAGATTTAGTAGAGGTGTGGCACAGGCAGCAAAACACCCTATGGCGTTTATGCCATTTGGCCTCGGCGCCCGCAGATGTGTCGGGCAAAATTTAGCAGTGGTACAAGCGAAATTAGCAATAGCTATGATCTTGCAGCGTTTTTCCTTTGATCTTTCTCCGAGTTACCAACATGCTCCTACTATTTTGATGCTCTTATGTCCACAGCATGGTGCTCCTATTATATTCCAAAAGTTGTAGTCGACATCCGTATAGATATAACCTAGTATGTGCATGCTTGTACAAAGCAAAATTTTCCATATCAAATTAAATGTTAATCCAATCCCTTCTCTACCTTTTCCAACTGTAGTTAACTAGGAGTCCAATTATTTGCAATTTCAGAGGGCCCAATTAGTAGGCCCAACCAGAGGATGTGTCACGCCCCGATTTTTTTAAGTCTTTCCTTAAGGCGTGATGACACCTGGACAATTATATATTTTCTAGGCGAACCGTTAACTTCTTTTCTTCCTAGATTAAACATGTATTTAAGTGCAGAAATAATATATATATAATAATAAGCAATTCAAAGCTTACAAAGAACAATCTTGTGTGGGGCATTCCCCGAGTTAATGGAACCTAGTTCTTAAAACATACTCTATGAGAATAACTTTCACCAAATCCGAAATAATGGATTGGTGGGTCAAAGAGGCTGCGGGACGATCACTAGCCCTGTTGCGGAGCTTTTCCTCTATCACGCTTTCCTGAAATATGTTAAATAAAAGAGTTAGCCCTACCATCCGGGGCTGAGTGAGAACCTAACCCTATAATTCAAAGTAATCTCACAATATTTTAAGTACAAACATATTAGGACACAATAACCATGTTATGAGACAAACTTCAACATTTTCAATGTATCATAATCAAGTATTCACACAATAATATTCTCTTTCAATTCGCTTCGTGACGCATCAAATTTAACCCACATACATGTTTTATCTCATGTTACATATTAAGGTATTCCTTTGTATTTACATATTTGTTGCGGCGTGCAACCCGATCCGATGCATTTACATATTTGTTGCGGCGTGCAACCCGATCCGATGCATTTACATATCTGTTGCGGCGTGCAACCCGATTCGATGCATTTACCAATGCATTTACATATTTGTTGCGGCGTGCAACCCGATCCGATGCATTTACAAATGCATTTACATATTTGTTGCGGCGTGCAACCCGATCCGATGCATTTACATATTTGTTTTTGTATGTGTTATATGTTCAAAAAGCTCAATTAATATTTCCTTCTTTCAATATTCCGCCCTTCCCACTTGTATGGGTTACAACTCTCAAACCGTAAGTCGGATTTATGTACGTAAAGTCTCAAACTGTCGAGAACAGAATAACCTAGGACTTTTATTCAGCACAAAATCTTAAATTCCCCACCGAAACATTCAGCTTTTCAGTTTTAACAATTACATTAAGAACTGTTTCGCCGAATTTATTATCAGAACGATACACAATCTTAAAACAGTCATAACTTCTTTTCCGTAAGTCGGATCAATCCCCGTAAATTCTCAAAATGACGAGAAAAGACAAATCTAGGACTTTCGTTTGAATTAAAATTTCATATTCTGTACCAATTTCTACAGTTTTACCATTTTACCCACTGCTTTACGGACTTTCAACCGATCCGGCGCAGAAATTTTAAAATACGATAACTTCTAAACCGTAAGTCCATTCTACCTATTCTTTAGTTCAATCTGTTCGTAACAATGTGATTTACAACCATACCAAATTTCGTCCAATTCCAACAAGTGGAACTCGGGAAACACAGTTCATAATTCTACCTGCTCTCAGATTTCGTCCAAATCTGTGGCAGAAAGTTTAAACTATGATAACTCTTAAACCGTAAGTCCGTTTTACCTCTTATTTAGTTCAATATGTTCGTAACAAAGTTATTTACAACCATACCAAATTTCGTCTTATTAAAATAAGTATAACTCCGAAAAACCGTTTGTAACGTTCATGTCCCGAACTAGTTGTTTAAGAAATCTAAGTTTATAATTTTTCTTTTAACACCAACATTATATTCTAACATGTATAAAACTTAAAATACAAGATTTCACTAAGAAATTTGAGTGAGAAAAACTCACCTTTGTTGCTTCATAATCGTGGATGAAAATCTCAAACACTTTTGCTAACACTCCTTTCTTCCAAATTGCTTTTGCTCTCTACTTATGTCCTTTTTTTTTTGGTGTTGTATACTTAGTGTATTCTCTATAAAAGTGTAGGTATGTTTATTAATAGATGAAAGTGTGTGTTGCAAAATTTTAGGAATGGGGGGGGGGGGGGAGTGGGAGTGGTCCCTTATGTGTTGTTTTTTGTTTTTTTTGTTTTTTTTTTTTTAAAATTTCCAGGACTTTACATTATTAAAAAAAAATCCAGGACTTTACAGGCTGAAACTGATCAATCTATAACATAAAAAATGATACTACTGATGAAATCATAGCTTATCGGTTAGATTATCGGTCTAACATGTTTCAATTGATAATTGATAAACTGAACTGATAGTTTATCAGATAAAATCAATAGCTTATAGTGTTAAGAGTCTCACATTCTACCCGCAAGAATTGTAGCGATGAAGTAGGCGTGAGGCCGCAAGGTCACGAGTTCGATCCTCGCATAAACCTTGGTTGAGTCGCGCACATGGCTTGCCAAGTGTGGTTTACATGGTGGCGTGGTTTGCGTCTCTGCGTCGGTCCGGGGTTTACCTGCGCACTCGAAAGAGTAGCGTTGCGGTTCGCCGTCAAAAAAAAAAAAAAAGAGTCTCACATTCTTACATATCAGAGCCAGACTCATTTCAATTCTTTGTTCACCGATGTTGGGCCCCCAAATTATATTATTCACGCTTCAGTTAACAAGGTCTGATCGTGCGGGGGAGTGTTAAGAGTCTCACATCAGATATGGAATGAAAACATGGACTCTTTATATGGATTTTGACAATCCTCACTCTAAAAACTAGCTTTTGGGGTTGAGTTAGACCCAAGTTCCATTCTTACATGGTTATCAATTTTGTTTGTTTTAAAATTAATAATAAATTGAACCGATAATTTAAAATCAAAGCGATTAAATTGACAAACACCCCTAATTATGGTGATATCCTATTATTATAAGAACTTCCAATCAGCAACTAACAATAATTGAATCCTCAACTCGTAATATTAGAAGACTACCCCACAATCCATATATGCCTGGTATGATGTAGCAATTCATCCTTCACATCACACATTATCTACCGATATAAACTCTTGAAAGAAATATATGTATAGCTCGCTTTGCACTATATAGAATCCAAAAAATAATAAGAGCTTCACTCCAATTATAAAAAAATAGACAACACCTATTTTGATTTAAATCAATACTTAGAGTTCAACAAACACTTGGTAGATGAATATTTTTCCTTCTTCGACATCCGAGATTCATACCAAACATGAAATTTAACTCCAAATCTCAAGTACAAACTGATTAAATTCCCCAAATTCAACACAATTAAATTTAAAATATTGCAAGACTTGAACACCGACACTCCCAAAATACTCAAATCATTTATCAAAATCAAGTTACAAAATATTAGCATCATGACCCAAGTTTCATTCAAAAGTGCATATCTAAATATATCACATAAATCGTGTACAAATCCCCAAAGTTATACAAAATAAACATGTTTATACAAATGTGAGCTTCATCTACGCTTCCAACGAGTCTACGGTCAACGACTTGAATCAATGAAAAATAGATTTATTGCGATAAATATTTCATTGAAATGTTACGGTAAATGAGTTTCGGCTTGAGCTTCTTCATCTTATCATTAGTCTCTTTTGCGGTCTGAGAATCAAATTCTATTTAGAAAAAAAATAATCTTGGCCAACATTTCGATTATCCTATTAACTTCTACGCCCGTTTATATCGAAGTAAACTAAATTATGTGAATTACCTAGCATTCTAAATGTCAATGTAGGTGATAATCTAAAATTTGAAGGTAAAATGCAGTCAAACATAAGTATATATAAATCAGAAAAATATAATAGGTATTCTTTAATTTGTATCATTTGAAAATGGTAAAGTAATTATTTTAAAATAAAACTATGCATGAGGAAAACACACATTTTGGAAGAATGATCAATTAGGAAAACACAAAACAGGCCGGCCCAACCCAACATAGCGGGCTGGAGACTTCAGTAGCTTAGCCCAGCCCAGCCCAGTTCATTTGGAACTACCTAAAATATGGGAAACTTACGCAAATTACTAAAATCTTCTTCAATTGATTGTCGTTGTTGTTGTACTTATAACTTTTCAATATTACCTTTAGCTTCCTTATTTTAATTTTGTATAACAAAATTTTAATATATTTATTTATTTATTTATTGTTAAATCTAAAAGAAATTGTATTTGACCAATTTGTCCTTTATTTTCATTTGCACTTTCTCCGTTTCCGTCTCAGGCGGCTGTCCGGCCGTCGCTCACTTTTGTAATCGCCACTTCAGTATTCAGTCCGCCATCTCCGTCCCTTCCATAATAACGGAAAAATGCAGCCCGTAAGTCTTCAAAAATCTCTAAATTCATTCAATGCTACATTTGTCCTCATTATTTATTTATTTATTTTTCAGCTATTACTTGTCTCGGAGGAATCTCAAATTCTTCTTCGGATACTGAACGGAAGTTTCCAAACCCCAGACATCATCAAAGAACGCATTTTTCACGATTTATTCTGCTCGAAAGCGAATTTGGATGTTATTGACATGAGGTATGATTATTCCATTAACTTATCATTCTCTTTTTTTTATTCAACTCATTTTGTTTGCCAAAAGTTGATAATTTTTTGTAATTTAATGTGTAGACAAGATAATGTAGTACAAAATGTGAATCGAGATGAGCAGAGATCCAAAGATTGGTCATCTAAGGGGAACGAATCGAATCAGGAAGAGGATTCGACGGTGGGTTTCAACGTGTTAGATGCAATGTTAAAGCGTAGTTTGGATCGTCTGAAGAGTATGAGGTTTGTTCGGAATTTTGTCAGTTTTTTTAGGGGAGAGATTAAAAACCGAAAAACCAAACCGTTCGAAATCCGAACCGAAATCTGAATTGGGCCGAACTGAACGGTTTGGGCTGGCTAGCAAACCGAAACCGAAAACAATCTGAACCGATTGGTCCATTCAGTACAGGTTCGGATCCATAGCAAAACCGATCCGAAATGGTACCGAATAGCAAACTTACATGTATCATGTACATGCACCCATTATATTATTATATATCTATTATATTTTTTCGCTACTCTAGGACATTTGGGACTATAATAGCCTATTAGACTGATGATTTCAGCTTTGTTTGTTATGTTGAACACTTAAAAACTGTTTGGGACTTGGTCTTATTAGGACTTTTGATTTGCTGGAAGTCTGGAACAGTGGAACTAAATTGTTGATTTGCTGTTTTTAACTGTTTTGGATTTAGGTTTTTAATCTGCTAAAAGTTTCAATGTACTATTTGTAGCTGTTTTCCGTTTTTTTGAGTTCACTCAGTGACAAAGTTGTTTTCACTTTCCAGAAAACAAAAAAAAAAAACAAAAAGTCAGATTTTCGAAAAAGTAGCATTTGGTACCGAAATGGGCCGAACCGATCCGAACCCATTCGTATCGGGTTAATTCGGGTTAGATAGCCAAAAAGTGAAGTACCGTACCGAACTCGTACCGAATATTATTTCGGATTTGACCCAAAACCGAACCGATCTGAACCGATCCCACCCCTAGTTTTTATTTTATTTTTTAATTAATAAGCTTGACTTTTGATTTGTATTTAGAGCCAAAAGAGAGTAGTTTTAGTGCCATTAAGGGCAAAATAGTCCTTCTATAATTGATGATTTCAAGTGTCATATTGTGTATCAAAAAGAATATTTCTGAATTTGAAACATGGATATTAGTCAACTGTGGGATAAGGCCTGTGTACACTATACCCTCCCCAGACCCTACTTGTAAGATTACATTGGGTACATTGTTGTTGGATAGTATTAGACAACTGCAATTAGGTCAAAGTAGTTGTCAATATGAGTTTTGGTGATTGATTGATTTGATGTGCTAACTTAGATTGCAGAATGTAGACAAGAGGGATTATTTGTTTTCTTCTGTCATTTCTTAGTCTTCCGCGTAGGCTGATCAATATTACATTTTCAAGGATGGCAAATTTCTGAAATGAATCCACAAAGATGTGAGATACAATGGATGTACGGGGATAATATACAACTACTACTAGTGCTTCGAAAGAATAAACAACAATGAACTACAATACAACAGGCTTGATGTCTAACAAGTGTTGTGACAACAACAAGAGTTTAAGAGGTCTTGATCTTCTGTCTTGTATGATTCTCGAGTCTTCGTTCCAATTGCAACAAGCTCCTAGATCTTGATAGCCCGAAACCAAGAGACACTAAATTTGGTAGCGTTACAATTTTGCTGCTGAGTCGAGTGATATTCACTCTGTCCTTAAAACATTATTGTCCCGTATATATTCTTTTACGATATGAGCAACTGTCTCTCAAGATAAAACAACAACTAAACAAATGGACAAAGAAAACTCAAGAAGAACCTTTGAGTGTGTGAGAGTATGCTAGAGAGGAGGAAGTTCAGAAAAATCTGAACTAAACAAGAGTGAGGTGTGTCTACAATTGAGCCAAGGGCCTCAATTTATAGTGTGTGTAAGATGACCTCTCATCTAGCCAACTAATGACAATCAATGGTCATGTAATGACACTTATGGAGAGGTGTTATTCAGCCAAATAATGACTGAATTCAAGTGCCAAGTAATGGAGGATCAATGCTCCAAAACCAGCCCAAAAGTCAGAAACTTCCCATCTTTCATTGATCATTCTGCCTCCAAAGCGACGCGGCGCCGACGGTGTTGCGCCGCGGCCCTTCAGACTCACACATCGTACATTTCTTCCTTCATTTACCAACGTGGAACACGTGTCATTTAACCAACGACTGTCCATCATTTCATGTCTCAAACGTTTACTCACGTACCAATATCTCTTTCACTAATGATATTTACGATACTTGGCACTACCTGTGCACGTGTGTGGAAACGATGCTTGCGACGTGCGAGACCTCAATTGTTCGAGTCATAAATAATAGGTTAAACTTAATTCCTCATTAGTAAATTTCCAACAAAAGATTATTAGTATTAAAATACTCATTTCCTAGTTCACAGAGTTTGCAAGCGAATATTGGGTTTTATGTCCTTGATAACTTGTTTGTAACCAGAATCATTTGTGAAAATCTATGGTTTTTGTTTCTTGTTCCTGTGACGTGATTGTACCTCGCCTGATCATAAAGTGAGACCTTTGAAAAGAGTAACAAACTGATAATAAGAAGATACACTTTCTAATATTGTTATATGTATTAGAACAATAAGGTGCATAAACTATATAGTGGATGCGAACAAGTAATTCTGCCGGTTAGGTGTTTGTCTACTGCACTGTAGCGGTGTAGTAAATAAGTTAAAATATTCAGCATGAATACAATTGCTGACTTGTTTTCTCTGTTTTTTCCCTGCCAAACTACCTTTGGATGTTATTAGCTCCCTTTTACAGTAGGTAACTGGCTAAGGGAGTTAAATTTCAACAATGGGCTCTATCCACTTAAATCATGTTGGTAAATCCAAAATGTAAAAGAAAGGACAATTCGGAGAACTGACTTTAATGTACAGTGATGATTCCCTAGAATGTACAGTGGTGTCAATGTGATTGATATTCTCGAGGGAAGTAATCTATTAGGTTGGACACTAGTGATCACATCAGCAACAATTTCATTCTGACTACTTTCCACGAGCTTTGGCCTGGGAGAGGAGGGTTTATGGAAGAGTCCCCCCATGAACTCATGACGCCTGAAGCTTCGTGTTGACAAACCACAAGATTTAAGTTAAAAATAGCCCCGCGTAAAATGGATTAGGTCCCCCCCCCCTCCTTTGCTGCTTTCATAGACTTAACTTTGAATTAAATATGCTTACTAATGTCTAAACAACTGACGTGTGTTTTTTCCATGTAACTTTTATTAGCTCTGTGTTGATGCTCCTTATAAAAAAAAAGTTCTGTATTGAATGTGAGAGAGAATTTACTTTCTTTTGTTCTATAATGTCAATGGAAGTTTAACTTCAATCCCGTGCCTTTAGACTGTTTCTTGTTGAATTTTATCCCGCTGGCTTCTTTTCCAAGTCCCTAATATCTTTAAAGTTAATTACCCTGAACTTTGCAGGGAAAGAATATCGTCGGCTAAAGCAGGCATTAGTAACTGCACCTTGGAAATAAATTTCAATAAAGATGCATACGTTGTTAGAGCTATGTGTTTGGATGGTAAACTGGGAGCAGCTTTATCGCTTTGGTGGAACATGATACAGAATAGTATTGTTCCTGATGTTATCACACACAATTATCTCATCAATGGACTGTGCAAAAACGGTGAGTTGGAGAAGGCAGAATGGATTGTTAGAGGTATGTTATATAGGGGTCCTTCTCCCACTTGTGCTGCGTACAACTCTTTAATAAGGGGTTATTGCCTGATGAATGACATGGATAAAGCTCTAAACACCTTTTCTACCATGGCCAACCATGGAATTATACCAAACAGAGTAACTTGTAACATCCTTGTTCATGCGCTTTGTAAGAAGGGGTTGTTGGAGCAGGCAAAAAATCTTTTCTATAAATTATTAAGCAAAAATCATGTCAGGGGGAGCTCAGATTTGATTACATCAACCATAATGATGGATGGCTGCTTTAAAAATGGATATACTGATCAAGCTCTTGCTTTTCGGGAGAGGATGTTAAAAGAGCGCATCCAAGTTGATAAAGTTTCTTACAATGTTGTTGTCCACGGATTCTGTTTGAGCCTTGACGTGGGCACCGCATATAAGTATTCTTGTGAAATGTTAAAGCTTGGTTTTGTTCCAGATGTTTATTCTTACAACACTCTTGTTGGAGCACTCTGTAGACAAGGAAAGACCAGTGATGCTTGTTATATCTACGATGTTATGACAAGAATGGGTGTCATACCAGATCAAATAACGTACAAAATGATAATACATGGTCTATGTATTAACAAGGAGATTGATAGAGGCACTTGTTTTCTTGATTACATGTTAGAGAATTCCATTATACCTGAACCACTTGTTTGGAATGTTATAATTGATGGATATGGAAGATGTGGAGATATACAAAAAGCTTCATATATTAGAGGAAAGATGGTTGCATTTGGTGTTCTACCAAACATATATACATATAATGCATTAATTTATGCACAGATAAAGTCAGGTAATTTTTCTGCAGCTCAGTCCTTGGAGAAGGAGATGCTTTTATATGGTCTTACCCCTGATTCAGTCACTTACAATCTGTTGATTGGTGCTGCTTGTAATCTTGGACTGCTTCACTCAGCACTTCAGCTACATGATGAAATGTTGAGAAAAGGTTGTCAGCCAGATGTAATTACTTACACAGAACTACTTAGGTTGTTTTGTCTACAAGGTATGATGAGAGAGGCAGACAAGCTATTTGGCAAGTTACTGGCATCTGGTTTAGCAGTTGATCATGTTCCCTTTCTAATACTCATGAAAAGATACTGCAGAATGAGAGAATATAATAAAGTCTATGACCTTTACCAACAGTGGTTAATGACAATGCCTAGATGAGAATGTTTCCCCAAGAATTATTGTGAAATTAAGGGCGACTATAAATGTGTTTATTCCAGAAGAGAAAGCTGCTTCAGGCGTTTGCACCTGGTTGGCTTACAGATTTTAGGTCCAGAAGCATTGTCCTCGTAGCAGAAGCTGTCTTTGTCTCCCGGAGGTATGCTTAGTTGCTGTCACCTTTGCACTGCATGTTGGTTTTCCTTGTCTGCATGTAAGAAAGAACCTGGAAAACTCTGACATGGTCTGCATCTTATTCCAGGGTTTGACGTGGGAGAATTTTTTGATGACAGTCCTGACGATTTTGAAGGCTTAGATGCTTCGGTTCACACGTCGCGAACTTATGTCAATTGAACCGGCTATGCAGCAACTTGCTTTGCCTAGGGAAAATATGGAAATGAAAACCTTACCCCGTCAACTTAAGGGCTATTGCACGTCTAAGTGGCTGGCTTCGAACTTCAAGGTGTGCTTTTGAATCATTTCTCAAACAAAAGTTGTTCCAATATCTTTATTCTCTGTTATCTAAGTAGTGATGTGTAGTATCTGCACTAGATAATGTACAAATTGACTCTATGGATTGTTCAGATATTTGTCTAACTAATTAGCTCTGTAGAGCTTTTGGATGTCCTACTCTTCAATAGCTTTTGGTTAATCTTTTTCAATTCTTGCTCTGAGAAGATGAACATACTTCGTAGTTCATAACTAGTATTCTGCAGGACTTGAGATGGGCTGTATCTTTGCCATTTCTACTCTTTCATGGAATGTGTAAGTATTTATAATTATTGATGTCAAACCATTTTAGTTATTTATGGTATCAAAACCTTGTTTATGTTTCCCTCATTCATGGTATGACTTGAACTCTCAAGGGTCTTAACCTTTGTTATGAAATAGAGAATTCCCCGGTCTACCTTAATCTCCTTTTCGCTCTTTCATATCAAGTAAGAGATACCAATGTTGAAGAAATCTGCATGTTAGATAAATAGTGCTTCCCTTTCCGTGAGTTAATATTCGGTGTCCAAATTGCTTAATTTCATTATATAGTGTTCTTACTTTATGAAGGATAAAAGAATTCTTAAACTGGATTATTCGTCTTTATAAAACCAGACTAGTAAATTGAGCATATCCTATTAAGACCATTTGTCCTTTCCATTCCTGGTGTATTCTACTTATTTAGATACCTAGCATCTCAAGTAGTCCTTGAACTCCTACTAACAAAGCTATGTTGATGTTGATCGAAAAAAAGGACTCTTGTTGCTTTCAGCTTGTAACATGAACAATTGTACATCATCTGAACTTTGCATTATATGCAATTTTACCAGTTATTGATCATTTGTAGGTGATGAAGTTGTTCCTTATAAATATGGAGAGGTCTACCCATATCCTGTGCGCAGCTGGATTTCGGAATCTTGCACTAAAAACCTATGACGGGTATACTTTGTGTTTCTCTTCCCAAAGTTATTTCTAATCGCTTTGGAAGTGTTGTGTAACTTACCATCCTATTCTCCAGGCTGGATCATTACCAGAGTCACGGGAGATGCACGAGGTCTGTAATTGGTTAAGTGCAAGGCTCGGACTTGGAGGGTTCCCGATGATTAACTCCACAATGTTTTCATGTTCAAATTACCCTCAGACAAGAGCATAGGAAGACGGTAATGTTGGAGAAGTGCACACTTACACTAAAATGTTGAGCCATATAATTTCTTTATAAACCAACGAGCATTTAGCTCTCATTTCTTACTGTCCCGTCGTCCGTCCTCCCCTCGTCCTTCAAAAAGAAGAATCATATTATGTAGTAATATGTTTACTTTTTTTTCACTACCAAGTTTCTAGTTTAGTGGTAAGGTTTGAAGTTGAGTTTTTGGCCACTGGTAAGGAACTTTTAGTTAAAGGGATCAATGTACTCTACATGAAACTGTTGGTTTTAGAACTCATGAGTCTTTGACTGAACAAATCAAATAACTCAACTTAATGTAAAGCATAACCTTTGAGTTCTATATCTTTATAATTAACAGCAAATACGCTACTTCTCTGTTATTTTTCGCCTTAAATATGGAATTTACTTTTATTTTTATTGTAGCTTTGGAAGTTTCTTTAAAAGATAGTATTGGTTTTGAAGGATATTTCTTAGACCAGGCGCTAAATAAAATGTGCTTTCATACATTCCATTGAGTATTAACACAATGAAACAATTCTATAAAATACGAGGTTGGTATGTGCATATTTGTATCATCTATCTTTTTCTTTCTGCTATTATCTGAAATTGTAGTATAGTATGTTCTATGACCAAATAACCATCATAAGCACAACCACTTCAAGATATAGTCTTTGACACTCCAAAGACTATGAATAGTTTTACTTTCTACTTACTCTTCACCAACTAAATATCTGGAAAACTCTTCATAGTCTTTTAACTTGGAAGTTTTCTTGGCCATAGCTTTGGGATATTTTAGTGTCTCCTATCAAGATCTCATGTACTGCTAAAAGTTACCATGGCTCCAGAGGTTGAAGAACTCCAATTTCCTCAACTTGAAATACCTCTAACCATCAATTCTATTTCTCCAATATTACCTGCAAGTCCCATCCCTGCATCCAATGGTGACAGCCTTTACCTCTCAAATCTAGATGATATGATTGGAGCTCGCGTTTTTACTCCAACCGTGTACTTCTATCGATCCAGGAAATCGGGTGTCATCAAAGTGTTAAAAGAAGCTCTTGCAAGTGTACTGGTGCCATATTATCCTTTCTCGGGTAGGCTACGAGAAACATCAGATGGCAAGCTAGAAGTGTTTTTTGGACCTAACCAAGGTGTGCTTCTGGTTGAGGCACGTTCAGAAATGACCTTAGTCAATCTGGGAGATTTAAGTGTGCCTAATCCTGCATGGACTAACTTGGTTTACTACTTCCCAAATGAAGAACAATACAAAGTGATTGATATGCCATTGCTAATAGCACAAGTGACACAGTTCAGCTGTGGTGGATTTAGTCTTGGGTTAAGAATTTGCCACTGTCTCTGTGATGGTGCTGGAGCAATGCAGTTCCTTAGTGCTTGGGCTGCCACTGCAAGATTGAGCACATTGACAGTCAATCCCATACCTTGTTGGGATCGAGAAATACTTAGGCCTCGTGATCCACCATTGATTCAATACCCACATGTTGAATTCAAGAGAATAGATGATGGATCAAGCCTAACAAGGAGCCTTTGGATAGTCAAGCCAGTTCAGAAGTGTTATCGTGTTAGCCGAGAGTATCAAGCTCATCTGAAGAGCTTGGTCCAATCCCAATCAGTTGGTATTACTACTTTTGATGCAATGGCTGCTCATGTGTGGAGATCATGGGTCAAGGCACTAGATGTTAGGCCTCTTGACTACGAGCTCAGGCTAACATTTTCTGTAAATGGCAGATCAAGGCTTACAAATCCACCACTGAAACAAGGCTTCTATGGGAATGCAGTATGTGTGGCATGTGCCACTAGTACTGTATCAGGCCTTGTCAATGTGCCTCTTTCTGACACCACATGCTTGGTTCGAAAGGCAAGGCTTTCTGTCTCCGAGGCATATTTGAGATCCACAGTTGATTATATCCAAGTTAATAGACCTAGAAGGCTAGAATTTGGTGGGAAGCTCACCATAACCCAATGGACCAGATTCTCAATGTACGAATCTGCCGATTTTGGTTGGGGAAGACCCATTTATGCAGGTCCAATAGATCTGACACCAACCCCACAGGTTTGTGTTTTCTTGCCACAAGGAGGGGATGATGATTCTGATGGAACCATGCTGGTCTGCATTTGTTTGCCAGAGGCTGCTTGCCATAGATTCAGAGGCCTTTTCTGCCTCTTGGATTCAGACAACCAATTGCTATGTTAAATTGTATCTCACCAAAGCACTTCCTCCTTTATCCTTTTACTATTTGGGCCAATAACTCGGCTTCAAGCAACTATGATTTTTTACCCAGTCCTGAACATGTATGTTTGCTAAAATTGCAATAAATAACACATCTCTTTTCTTTTCTCGCGAACTGAAGTCATCTGCACATATAAATTATTGTTGCGGGTGAATTCAAAATTTTCACCAAGATAATTCTTATTTCAAAAGTAAATACGGGAATTCTTCGGATTCACTGGAAAATTTTAAATCAAAGTAGAAATTACTTTAATTCGGGACAGTTGTACAACTGTTAAACTCTGCGATTGATGGTGGTCATGCCGAAGTAAATACAACTAGCTTAACTTGGGATTGGCGTAACAAGTTTATCGACTACCTTCAAGATGGGAAGTTGCCTATGAATCTGAAGGAATCAAAAGCACTTCGGACTAAGGCAGCCAAATTTTGTATGGTTGATGGTCAGTTGTACCGAAGAGCCCTTCGGTAAGCCTGGGAAGGAAAAAGAAAGAGGAAGTAAGAAAGAATGTATAAGAACGAATAAAAAAAATAAAGAAGATTAAAATGTGGTCTAACCGTGGTTTCGGGCTACCTATCGTTCATCAGAGAGTTCCGACCCATTGGTGGAGTTTATTCACGTGGGTCGGAATCCTGGATGACTGAAAAAGTGAAAAGAAATTATTTAAGAGTAGGACATTTAAGTCAAAAAGGAGAAGAAGGTTTTGATTCTTGCAATGGATGTTCCACTTTTCCGGGAAAGGCATGTACGTCACTGGAATAATTTCTAACTATCGGAACCGCAACAAACATTCCATCCATCCCCGGTCTCAATTCTCATCGACATTTGGGAGAATGAGAAATTTTCCTCGCTTGAAAAACTGGACTATTCCACCACAAAGGAATCTTGGCGAGTAAAAACGGATCAAATGATCCAAAGTGAAATCTTCTTTGACCAAGTTGGCCAAGTAACGGAGGCAGGTCACGATCCTCCAAATTAACGGGTCAATTTGTGCAAGACACAGATTGTAAGTCATACACATCTCGAGGATCACACGGTCGATCGATGTGTCAAGTTTGAAAGTGAAGGATTAGGTATACACGTTGGAGTACCCGGACCTGAAGGTGGTGACTTCGTCGTCCGAGCCAGGGACAATAATTTCAAAGAGATTTGTCCAACCACACTCATCTCGGACTATTTTGGAGTCAGAGGTCTTGGCGGAGGATGGTCAGTTTCTAGCCTCGTCCCTGGTCGGACTTCTTGGAAATCGTTTAAATGGCGAACTCGGTATCAAAGTGGAAGATTGAAAGCAATATATCATAGGCTCGAGGTTCGACAACGACCTGAGCTTTGGAGGACCCTCTGTGCGTCGGTGGCAACGTCGGTGGTCATAGGAGGAGAGGCAGTCGGAGAGGAGTTTCTTGAGAAGGATCGGGTAATCTGTGCCATTGTTATGAATATAAGGAGATATGAAGATTTGAGATTTGGAGATGTGAAGATATTGAGATTTGAAGGCCTGTGAGTTTGAAGATATGAAGATTGGAATGTTTGAAGATAAGGAGATATGAAGATTTGAGTTTTCGAATGATGAAAGAAAATTTACCAAAAAATAAAAATGAAGAAGTAAAAAAGAAGAGATTTTATAGGGACGAATTCATCATTACAAAATGTTTCGGTTAGAGAACCCAAACGTCGGTTCAATCAGAGTCCGAAGTGGCAGAATGATAAGTCGTGGGGTCTAATCACGTGGAAGGTTGAACTACTTCATTTTTTCGATTATTTCGGAGTAATTTGAAAGAAAGCTTATAATAGAAGACACTGGAGGGATCATTTCCACTTCCCATCACAACGGTAAATTTGATCCGAAAAGTGTGGGGACTATCTGTATACGGTAGAAATTAACACGACATGTGGCGTGGTTTAATTGTGAGGTCGAAGGGAGTAATGATAATGTGCACCCGATGTGAATTGACTTGAGGTGAGACGTCAGTATAAGTCCACGTGTTCGAGCAGGACCGGATAGTGTCCGTACCAGGTGACATCGGCAGAAGGTTGAAGAGACTCAACACATAATCGTTCTGGACATGGCGCCGACAGTTACTCCTTTCTCATTAAATGACAGTTATTCTCATTTAAGTGCATTACATTAGAGATTGTTTCTTTAACGTCAATATCTTGTATTGTTAACTATAAAAGGAGCACAATCTTCATGTTAGATTCATGTTGAAAGGATATTTGATTCTCATTACATTCACTTGCACAATTTCATTATAAACTTAAGATACTCAAGCTCTCAATATTGACTCGGGTTTAAAGCAATTTAACTAAGGACCGGATCGATCTCAGGGACAAGTCTCAATCAAGATTCTTATCGATTCAGGTTATTTCTATGGCTTATTATTTACATTTGCTTATTTATCTTTAATTATTTATTATGTTCGCTTACTAATCAATCCACGTATCCTTAAAATCACTAACGTATAACACACGATACAAATTGATTATAAATATTAGATAAGTTTTTTTTCTTTTCTTCCTCTTATCATGAAGCGTTGATAAGAATTACAACTTGTTTTATCTACCAGATTTGAACTCTGTGGATGACATGTAACAAAGCTTTACCCATACATCAGTAACTTATTTATTCAGGATTTAATACCGGCATATATCGCCTCCAAGCTAGCTACCAAACTACCCTTAGGTCAAGAGAGAAAATGACTAAAATGCCCTAGTTTTTAAATTTAAAGACTAAAAAACCCTTCGTCTCTTCAATTATTCCCTCTAGGGTTTAAGAAATACCCGTCTTTTTCCTTAATCCTGACTAGGGTTTAAGAAGGCATCTTGTTTTTGAGCTACAATCTCCACTATCTTCGTCGATTCCTACAAAATTCTTATACTTTCTGTAATCACTTCCATTACCTCTATTCTCACTCTATAACCATGAATTACAGGTTCCAGAACCTTCTTGGAGCCCCTTATAGAGGCGGCAACGCTCTAGTAGTGAACAACACACTTCTTATCTCCCCCGTCGGTAACCGTGTTTCCGTAACTGACCTAATCAAATCCGAAACTATTACATTGCCATCACAATCCTCCTCCAATCTCCGCCGTATCGCCGCCTCTCCCGACGGCGTATTCCTCCTCGCTATCGACGAAAACAACCGTTGCCTTTTCATCAACCTCCGAAGGCGCGCCGTCCTCCATCGCATCACCTTCAAGCATCCCGTTGCGGTTGCTAAGTTTAGCCCTGATGGACAGCTCATTGCCGTTGCCGCAGGTAAATGGGAAAATTACGCTCTATGCCTATTTTTGAAAATATTTACACCACGTAGCCCATACTTTGAGTTTGTTACCCGATTTAGCTCATATTTGTGTATAAACACATTTTATACACTTTATACTAGGTTGTTACATTGTGTATAATGCTTTCCCCAGGTATAATGTTGTATAATATTGTGTATTGGGCTATGTGGCGTAGTAATTTTCAAAAGTTGTATATTTTTGTAAATTTCCCGTAATTTGCGCGAATCTCTGTTTCTGCAAAACAGTTTCATCTAAATGCCAATATAAGAAGTTCAAGGAGCCGTTTGGACATACAAATTTTTACTTTCAAAACATTGTAGGATTATACATTGGACTAATTTCTGTTAGCTTTTGACGATGTGTTTAAAAAACTGGTATGTCCAAACACGACTTCTACTTCCAAACACTGTTTTTCAAACTTCAACTTGAAAAACTATCTATTTTCAAATTTCAACCATATCTATGTCCAGACGCCTACCAAGTTTCAGAATTTATCGATAATTGTAAATTTGCCGCAGGTAAGCTTCTGCAAATTTGGCGATCGCCTGGTTTCAGAAAAGAGTTTTTTCCGTTTGAGTTGATAAGGACATTCACCGATTGTAATGATAGAATTACGTCACTCGATTGGAGTCCTGATTCTGATTACGTGCTGGCAGGGTCTAAAGACCTAACTGTGAGGCTCTTTTGTTTGAAAAAATCACCTAAATATAACAAGCCATTTCTATTTTTGGGTCATAGGGATGTGATTGTAGGTGCTTTCTTTGGAACTGATAAGAAAACTAATAAGGTTTGTAGAGTTTATACTATATCCCGAGATGGCGCCATTTTTAGCTGGGGATACAGTGAAATGGATAGAAATTTTGATGAACCAATGGAGATTGCTTCGGAACCAGGATCACCGGGTACACCAGAGCAAGGGCAAGGAGACAATGCAGAAGGTGATAGTGATAGCAGGGTCAAAAAAAGAAAGAATTTTGATGGGAAAGATGGTACATTGGACCTGGAAGATAGGTTTCAGTTGCATAAACTGAAGTGGGAGTTGATAAAGAAAAACTTCTTCATGCAAGCACCAGCAAAGTTAACAGCTTGTGATTATCATAGGGGTCTTGATATGGCAGTAGTTGGTTTTTCTAATGGTGTTTTTGGTCTTTATCAAATGCCAGATTTTGTGTGCATTCACTTGTTGTCCATCTCTCGAGAGAAGATAACTACTGCTGGTTTTAATGATCTAGGGAATTGGTTGACTTTCGGATGTGCAAGGCTTGGACAGTTGCTTGTATGGGAATGGAAGTCAGAGAGTTACATACTGAAGCAACAGGGACACTATTTTGATGTAAACTGCCTTGCATATTCACCAGATTCTCAGCTCGTGGCCACAGGATCAGATGACAACAAAATTAAGGTAAGAGGATTTGGTTTTGTTTTTATGTGAACTAGTTTATGCAAGTTGAATAAAAGTTTTTAGAAGTAGTAATCACGACCAGTGGGGCAAAACTTTAAGTTTGCATCTATTTCAGTTTGCTAGGGACACTGTAGTTATAAGCTTGTCTAGAGTTCAATGCATCAAATTACTGAAGCATCTGTTTCTTTCAGGTTATAATTTTAGTTTGTTTATATACGGAAGACTTTGTATGTATTATAGATTGCTGGTTGCCTCCTTTTCTACCTAATAATTCCCACTTCTCATCAAAAAATAAATTCCCACTTTTCTGCACCTTCAGTTTCAGTTAAAGTTGGTATTCACTAAAGCAGAAAAAATCATTGCTATGTTGCAGGTCTGGACTGTTTCATCCGGTTTCTGCTTTGTAACATTCTCTGAGCACACAAATGCAGTTACTGCACTTCATTTCATGCCTGGCAACCATTGTCTCTTGAGTGCCTCTTTGGATGGGACAGTTCGCGCGTGGGATCTCTTCAGATATAGAAACTTTAGAACTTTTACTACCCCTACATCTAAGCAATTTGTTTCTTTAGCATCTGATCAGAGTGGTGAAGTGATATGCGCCGGAACACTTGACTCATTTGAGGTACTGCATTGTATTTTGACCATATCTTGTACAATCATTTGTTGTTAAATGATTATTATAATATTAATTTCTGTATTGTTGTTGATACACATATACTATTTTTGCTTTTCTTCATAGATTTTTGTCTGGTCAATGAAGACTGGCAGATTGCTAGACGTTCTTAGCGGTCATGAGGGTCCTGTTCATGGGCTTATGTTTTCTCCGACTAATGTGAGTATTTGTCTAATTCTAAGATTCCAGAAATAATTTTGGTCTGGTTATATCTCCCTATTTTCAATCCTCTACACGGGCATTGCCAATATTTTGATAATGCACCATACATCAATGTAGTCCAATAATTTTGTAGAGCTTGGTTAACTTTTTCTGGTTTTCCATAGGCTACTTTGGCTTCCTCGTCATGGGACAGAACTGTTCGCTTGTGGGATGTTTTTGAAGGAAAAGGAGCAGTTGAAACATTTCCTCACACTCATGATGTCCTCACAGTTGTTTATCGTCCTGATGGCAAGCAGCTGGCATGTAGCACCCTGGATGGACATATTCATTTCTGGGATCCAATTGAGGGTTTGCTGATGTACACAATTGAAGGCCGCAGGGATATTGCAGGTGGACGTCTCATGACTGATCGTCGATCAGCAGCTAACTCTACGTCTGGGAAGTGCTTCACATCCCTGTGTTATTCTGCTGATGGGAGCTATATATTAGCTGGTGGAAATAGTAAATATATTTGTATGTATGATGTTGCTGATCAGGTGTGTGGCTTCTTTCAATGCTACATATTATTGCTTAGGAATTCTGGTAGTATTTCATATAATGCGTGCTCTGGGTGAATTACTATATTCTCTCCTAACGAGTGATGTTTCTATGTGACACCCAAAAAATACTTTTTATTGATTGCGTTCATTCTCTCCCTAAATTAGCTAGAACAGTTATAGGGTGTAAAATGTGCAAATTCAAATAAGTTTGATTTGGTCGTGAGTTAGTGTCTTGTTTATCTCTTAAGTAGGTTTGTTTTGTTTTTGAACTTGAACTCAAAAGTTTGTAAATTCTTTGATTATATGTTGCTCTTTGTGTGTACTTGGTGTTTTAGTAAATGTACCCTAGTTTAAAGTTAGCATTCAGTAATTTCCCATTTTCTACTCTGTTCTGGTAATTCTATCCGGATTTGGTTTTCAAGTTTGTCAAACTAGTAAAAATCTAATCTTCAAGATGGCATAATTCATAGTGTTCCCGTTTGATTCTGGAATGCCAATTTCATCAAACCTCAATTTTTACCTTAAAAAGAGGAGAGAAAATTGAATGGATGGTTAGAGGCTTTGCTAAATGGATAGAGTTCCACTGTTGTTTGTTTGGACAAATGGTCATGGCTAAAGTGAACAAGTGATCGATATGACTTTGTTTACGCCAATGTTTGTATCTGATGAAGTGAACAGAGGCTGGGAACACTTAACTTGGTAATTACACTATATGAGCTCTGTTGAAGTGTTCGGGGACAATGTTAGAATTCAACTATATGGTTATGATTAATAACTATTGTTTAAACTTTTGGTTCAGCATCTGTCATAGTAATTGGATTTTTAGAGGGTAAGTCAGGTATCTGAGAGTTAGATGAGTTGGTTTTTCAATATGAGAGAAAGAATGCTCAAATGTGTTGTTGTTTGTGGACTGTGGTTATACTAGGTGTGAAGTTCTGGAACTTTACTTCATTGACTAGTTAATTTGTCACCCATAATAAAGTACGTACTCAAACTGCTTCTTGTTTGAGTGGACTTCCACCCTGAGATGCTGGTGTTTGTTAGTGCTCACATGCTTGAAATATGTGTATACTTTTTGTTCTATTGCTGGTGAAAGACTTATCCTGTTGCAGCTAGAAAGGGTTACAATTAGTGGGACAATATGTCTGGTCAATAAGTTGGGTTTAGATTGGAGTGTGATTGGGGATAATGGGATCATGAGCTTAACTGGATTGCCTTTGTATGTGTGCATGTATTGTTTGGTAGTTTTTCTCTGTCTCCATTGTATGAAGCTGAAGATATGGTCTCTGTTCTTCGAAATAGTCTTTGGAACTTCAGAAAATTAGGACAATATTTTGCAGTACTTTTCTACACATTGTGCTCGAAATCAGAAAGCTTGAGAATCGTCATAATGTTCTGATTGTCGATAGTTTGTGTATAACTACTAATTTCCTTTCTCCCTATGTTAGTGATTAGAGATGGATGGAATGTTTCCTTATCATCAAAATAACTTTTGTTGATTGGTGTTCTCTTGCTGATTTGAGTTTTTTGTGCCATGAAGCTGTAAAAGTTATTCTCTTGATTTCGAGTGCGTTGTTTCTTGACCCAAAAAAAAGCAACCTATTACCTTGCAGGTGTTGCTGCGTCGCTTCCAGATAACCCACAATCTTTCCTTGGATGGGGTGCTGGACATTTTGAACTCTAAAAACATGACAGAGAGTGGTCCGCTCAATCTAATTGATGATGATAATAGTGATACTGAAGAAGGCGTTGATAAGCAAGTGAGAAATAAATTGGCATATGACTTACCCGGGTCAATGCCCAACCATGGAAGACCAGTTATCCGGACAAAATGCCTGAGAATTGCCCCGACTGGCAGGAATTGGGCAGCTGCAACTACAGAAGGAGTCTTGATTTATTCTATGGATGAGTCTTTTATCTTTGACCCCACTGATCTAGACGTTGATGTTACTCCAGAAGTAAGTCTTTTTCTTTTAAAAAAAATAAAGTTCTGAAACTCAATCTAAAAAAAAGTTCTTGAAACCATCATTACATGGTTATGGAATGAGGTTGAAGGAAATAACGTTCAGATTTCTTGTATTTGAACTTTTCTAAAATTAAAACATCATGGCATCTGTTCATAGACACATTGACATTACACTTATGTATGTACTTTGCTTTACAGGCCGTTGATGCAGCACTAAAGGAAAATCAGACTAGTCGAGCATTGATTCTTAGCCTACGTTTAAATGAAGATAGTTTGCTTAAGAAGTGCATTATTGGTGTTAGTCCTGCAGATATACCAGCCGTGGCATGCTCAGTGCCTGTTAAATATATTCAGAGATTAGTTGAGGCATTAGCATATCTGCTGGAGAGCTCCCCACATTTGGAGTTCCTTCTCAGATGGTGTCAGGTTTGTATCAAATTCAAACTCCTCTTACCTCTTTCTTACCTTGACTAGTGTTGTACGCTTTTGTCAGTTTTTAATCTTTTGCATGTCTTGTAGGAACTTTGCAAAATCCATGGCCATTCTATTCAGCAGAATTCCAGAAACTTGCTTCCTGCTCTAAAATCCTTGCAAAAGTCAATTACCAGGTTGCATCAAGATTTGGCTGATACATGTAACTCTAATGAATATTTGCTTCGATATTTGTGCTCTGCAAGTGATGCAAAGTGACAGTTCTCGTTGCATTGTTGGATCTTTGGTAAGCTCTTTCTAGGATTTTTGTTCCCTCATATAGGACTGTTTATGATATTATGAAATACTCTAGCTTTAGAAACTTAAATCTTGAGAATGCTCACTAGTTTCAGGATATTTCAATAACTATGATTATTTGCCTCCTTTCCAGTTGTTTGTCCAATCTTGATACATGTTCTAGTGACATATTGCAGGACTAATATGGGAATTCGGTTGTAACAATTTGATCATTCTTCTAAGAGTTGAGCGACAAACTTATGAAGACAACAGGTTCCACATTGTCGTCTTACATTGACATTGCAGATAACTGCATGTACTTGAGACTGTAATTGGGTCTGGCATTTCTTTCAGCATTCCTTAGCTATTTGCAAAACCAAGCTTCAGACAATGAGGATTACTCAACCATGAATTCATTGGACTGAGACGGTAAGAGCATTACTTCTGTCCGTGTCTTAAAAGGTTGTGTTATTATCGGCCTACCAAAGCAATCTTATATTTACAAGTCATTTTTGGTTTTGGTTAGAAATGGAAGCTTTGGGCTTGTATTTGTATGTCATTTTTGGCTTTGGTTTACATATAGAAGTTTTTGTTTCAAATTTAGGGTGTGGAATGAGTCATTGTATACAAGACTAGGACACTTCTTGAAACGGCTAAGTAATCCATTCTCTTTTATGAACTAAAGCAATCTCATTTCTGAATTACATCTATAATTCATTATCTTTTTGGAAGGATTATCTGAAACGTCATTAAATTAAGAATCCAAATTTGGGGTCTGTAAGTCATCACTGCCTTTTTTTATTGGAAACAAATGACGCAACCAGCGGGTAAAAAGTAAGTAATTATAACTGCAACATGTGGAATTTGAAGCTTAAGGCTATGAAGACCAGATGACGGGAGACAAGGATATAGCTCTGGGATACATCTAATTGTATATAATTATGTACTATGATATATAAATTTGAGTTAATAACTCTGATCTTGTACATTCTTTAAAATTTGGACGGTACAAAATCCAAAGCGATTGTAATTAATATGTAATAAATAAAAAACAAATAATTAATGTATTTAATAAAAACTACAGTACAAATTGTATAATACTCTGTCAAATATTGTCCCAGTTTTTTTTTTGTACAATCAGTCTGTGTGCCCAACCAACATTTTTTCAAAAAGACAAGCTACTGGTGTTAGGATTTAACTGTTATCTATCATTTTTTCAAACTAGATAGTTTACAACTCCTTCCCCCTTCCGTATTAAATTATTTATTGTGGTTACAAAAAATAATTATCTCAAATTATTTGTCACCTTAAAGTTTAAGGCACAATTTTTTTTTCTCCATTTTATTCTTAGAAGAATTTTAAAATTAACGGAGATGACACGTAAAGAACAAATATTTAATGAGATATTATAACTTAGACGGAGATATTATAACTTAGACATAAATAAAAGTAAAAGTTATCAAATAACCCTCATAATTAATATTTTATTAAGGGTCATGTAAATGAAAGAGATTTAATAGCTTAATTGATTGGCTACCTAAACTTTCACCTTGTTGATGACGTTCGAATCTTTATGTTGTAATCAGCTGCTTTTTTTACTCTATGTAATAAAAAAAAATTGAGAGGGAGGGAGTAATTTTATAGTATCTTGAAGCCGAGCAATAACGTTATTTCCTCCTGTCCTTTTTCTTACGATTTCACTTTTTTCTACTCTAAGTCTCTAACGGCATATTACGGCTTTTATACCCCACAAGGCAAGTAGCAAATACCAAAATACATAAAGAAAATCGAAACCATTGGAACTTTCTACATTTTCCACGAAAACACCTCCTCGAAGTTTCTCGAAAATACTAAATCACACCGGACTTGTCTTCTCCCCTTTATATCATTCTCCGCCAGGAACAGCCGTTCGAAGCTTACATTTCTGGTTCAGGCATTTTCACAAACAGTTTACACATGGAAGATGACGGTGCCGTTACAGTGTACAGTGGAAGCGCAATTACTGATACAAAGACGAATCCGTTCTCAATCAAAGTCGGAATTGCTCAAATGCTTCGTGGAGGAGCTATTGCTGAGGTCACCACCATCGGCCAAGCTAAGATTGCTGAGTCAGCAGGCGCTTGCTGTATAGTTGTTTCGGACCCTAAAGGACCCGGAATCTCACGAATGCCCGACCCGTCTCTAATTAAAGATATCAAGCAGGCCGTTACAGTTCCTGTAATGGCCAAAGCACGTGTCGGTCATTTTGTTGAAGCTCAGATCCTTGAAGCTATTGGTGTAGATTATATAGATGAGAACGAGGTTTTAGCCCTAGCCGATGAGGATAATTTCGTCAATAAACATAATTTCCGTGCGCCTTTTGTATGTGGATGTCGAGATCTCGGAGAAGCTTTGAGAAGAGTTAGAGAAGGTGCTGCTATGATTAGGACCCAAGGGGATCTATCAGGTAATGTTCGGAAATCAAAATTGAGTAGGATTTAATATTTTAATTGATTTGTAGTTGTATTTATAGTCAACTTTATATAGGAATAACCCGCAAGGGTAGAATGTTTACAGAATAAGAATACGACCGCAAGCGCCACGAGTTCGATCCTGCATAAACCTTCTTGGTTGGCCACACACGGGCTTGCAAGTGTGTTACATATGGTTGACGTGGTTTGCGCATCTGCGTCGGTCAGGTTTACTGCGCACTCGAAAGAAAGAATGGCCGCGTGCCTTCGTCAACAAAAACTTTATATAGGATTAAGTTTTCCTATAAGTTCCATATTATTATAAATAGGACTGCTAATTAAGTTTCATATTATTATAAATGCGATTATAGGTAGGACTATTGCTAGCTATGCCTTCTATTCACTTTTTATTATCATGTATCGCTTTTCAAGATTCATTTTGACTAATCTTTGAAGCTAAATTGAACTAGATTAATTCAATAGTTAAATTTAAAATTTAGATGTTTGAAAACTATGCAAAAAATGTTATAAGTAGCAATTCTTCTCAAAATATACCTTAAAAATATTGGTCAAAATTCATTTAGTTTAACTCTCGAGAAGCGTGATAAGTAAAAATTGAACAAAAGTGAATGGAGGGAGTATTATAAATAGGGCTGATGCTAGGTATTTTCGTATAGCAGAAAGTGTAGGAGATTTTAGAGAGCATTTAGAACATCATTGAATTTATGAATAAAATATTTTCCTTCAGGTACTGGTGATATTGTTGAGACAGTTCGCAATGTGAGAAAAGTGATGGGAGATATTAGAATTCTCTCAAACATGGACGATGATGAGGTCTTCACTTTCTCGAAGAAAATCGGGGCACCTTATGATATCGTTGCACAAACGAAACAGATGGGTAGGCTTCCGGTGGTTCATTTTGCATCTGGTGGAATTGTTACCCCTGCAGATGCAGCGCTTATGATGCAGCTGGGTTGTGATGGTGTGTTTGTCGGGTCAGATATATTCAATTGTTCGGATCCTTACAAGAAAGTAAGGGCAATTGTGCAGGCTGTTAGGAACTTTAACGATCCCCATATTTTGGCCGCTGCTAGCAGTGGTTTGGAGGAAGCAATGGATGGTTTAAATGTAAACGAAAACAGGGTCGAGCGATTTGTTAATGCAGAGACTTACTGATGATACCAAGGTGGCAAGCTTAGCCTGTTTTTTGTGTGTTGTTCATAGAATTATGTATTTTGCAGTTCAGTATTTGTGAACAACGTTATCTTTTCTTGGTTTGCTTTTGCAATAACATGATGATGAGTTAGCACATTGTATCTTACTCTTGTGGCACCGAAAGAAAATGGCAACATTGAGAATAGTTGACTTGAAATGACTGGCTATTACATTGTGGAGGCACGTTGATCAATTTGATTTTAGTGATTGTTTACATGTTTATAGCTGTGTAATGATGAATATAGAGACAATAGATGACCAAATCCAATCCAGTCAATCTGCATTTGGAATGTATTGCCTGAATAATTGCTATTATAGAGAATGAATGATCAGTGTTCAAACCCTACTCAGGATTTTCTTTTTATGCCATGATGCACATTAAAGAGAAGTTCATTAGTCCTTTTTTATAATGCATTAGTTCACATTAGTCATTCTTTGATAAATGATCACTCCTATTTTCTATCTGGATGTACCAACGCAATTTCATGGTCATTCGGTCTAAGAAGAACATAAGCTAGATGACGGAATGGGAAGACCCAAGATGTAGAAGATCATAACATGAGTGATTCGGCATATTTGGACTCATATATATTCACTTTCGTACATGACTTTCGGGAACCCGTCTAAGTAATGTCCCAGTACAAAGTTCATGATCCTGAACTCATTTGGTTCATCGGTCATTGCCATTGTTGCTGCAAAGTAATCTCAGGGCAGTTTCATAGGCAGTGAATATAGCTCCATTCACTAGGAATGCTCTGCCAACTGTAGTTCCCACACCTCGCCAGAGCACACCGTGTCCCTCTTCTCTCACACTTCGCCTAAAACAATCAACAATTCCGTGGTATTTTGCAGATTTAGACTCCGACTGAGCTTGAAGTCTGGTCTTAACAACATCTAAGGGATAGCAGCTTATCCAGCTAACAGCCCCTGCAAGACCACCTGCTATGAGCATTGTTTGGAAGCTCTCTTGACCGTTCTTGCGACAGCCAGGGTGAAGGAACTCCTTAGTATATTCGTATAACCAGAAATATAGACCGTGAGAGTGTGCATCTCTGAGGACAGTAACGTCCACGGTAGACTCCTATCCAACCTTCATGTCTGAATATTCTTCTTATCACATCTATTGTGAAAGGGGATTATCGTACTTAAACTATGGAATAAATAATTTCAGCACAGAAGAACAGAGGTAAACTTAAAGACAGTAAGTAATGTTCCCAAAAATGTTCTGTGACATGAACTGGAACATTAACAAAAACGCAGAACTAAAAACTGAGTTTAAGATGCAGCGGAAATAAATCAAGGACACCAAAGATTGTTTTTCATAAGTTATATAATTGTATATAACTTATAGTGGTCTCATGACCAAAAATTTATTGTATAAAACTTATACAATCTTACAAATCCCTTGAGAATGAATAGTAATCCGTAAAACAAAAAGGGATTAAAAAGAAGTTAAATCTTAACTTCTAAGCCTGAAAAATCTATCTAAAATAGAAGTGAAAAACACCCTATTACAATTGCTTTGAGTTGAAAGAACACTTATAGATCTAAGAAAGCAATTCGTAATTTTGAACAAGTGTAATCACAAAACAGTCGCTCGATCCAAATGTGTTTGAGGCAATATTTGAGACGCCTCGATCTGAATTTTGTTCTGCAAAACCGGATATTAAAACCTTGGAGTGAACCTCTATTTATAGTGGAGAGTCCACCCGAGAGCTCCTTGATTCTCGGTGGAGGTTGAGCGAATAGGGTTGGTTGAGCCGTTTTCTTAGCCTTAAAACTCTCATCGATTTGACTTTGTCTTCCCGAGAATGCTCCTTCCGTTATGCACTCTCCTCGACTTGGTCTTGTTGAGTATTATCGTGTTTTCCTTAGCTCCTAACCAAGCCAAACATTCACGTGATAAAATCTTCTCTTGAGAATGCGCTCGTGAAGATAGGCAAAACTTATGCCAGAAATGTCCTCCCAGATGTCACGACATTTGGGATGACATTTTCCTGTTTTTACTTAACACCAAAAAGAGACATGTTACGGAAAATGTTAGGACACAGAGCCTAACACTAACAATCTCCCCCTTTTTGCCTTTCTTCACAAAACTAAATAGTTCACTGATTTTATCACTGGCAAATCTCTCAACCTTTAACCTGAAACAGTTATAAAGCACGATATATACATTATGTGCCAGTAAGTTACTCGAATCAGAGTAAGATGCAAATGCGAGTATACATCTAAAGGATTAATGCACTGAAACCATCAATATACACATAAACAGTATAGAATAAATAGTAATATATAAATGTAATTAAAATGTCTCAAATCACAAGCCAAATAACTACATCCACTAATAAAAGTATTCAACAATCGCTACTTAGCACTTAAACACAAGAACACAACCTCGTAGCTATTTCATTTCGGATGTCTTCGGTTTCATCTCCCCGCATCAAGATCCTCTGTTTGAACATTCACATCGCTTGCTCCCGACTGCACTCCATAACCATCTCCCTTTGGGAAGAAAGCAAAAATAGTAACGCTCCTAGCTTCCACCGTGGCTTTTCAGACCTGGTCCACTCGCGATCCGGGCATTGAGCTTTGCAATCTCGCACCAGCCAGCCAGTAAGGACGATCGTGAGATGTTAGGAGATGCCGGGACATTTCGTAACACTAGCACTTCCACCGTATTCGCCCATGGAAGATCAATGACGACTCGCTTCGCTCTTCAGATCGTCGATTAACGACGATACTTCGAGTTCTTTCCAGAGCAGATCCTCGCCAGGGGCTTGAAATCCTGTGAGGTTAGTACCTTAAAGATCAATGAGGAAAGGAAGGATGATACTGTGTCCTTTTACGCCATATTTACAACTGTTGAAAGATTGTTTTTCCTATATCAACATTTAAACCTTTTCCTATTTTGTATAGGAGCAATGCTTGTTCAATTGTTACAATTGATTTGTTCAAAGAACACAACCAACAGTGTATCATTAACTTGTGCAAAACAAAGAAATAAGGCGGTGAGTCCGGATGTTGGACACCTTGAAACCCATTTCTTCACAACTCCACGGTGAGGTATGAAATCACTTCATCCCTATCATTTATCACTTCCCGCTCTGCCTCTCATCATCATTCACTCTATTCAAACATTGGTTAATTGTAGTCGGTGTGAAGTCATAGAATTTGTTATAGAGAAACACTTTCCCAAAGTTTTTCGACTGGGTTTCTCTGCTTTGCTTGTTAGATTTGCATAAAATAACTTCACTACCTTGTCTACATAAGGACATTTGTTATTTACGAATCTAGTAGATTTCTTGAAGTGAAGAAATCCACCGCATCGTGGCTACTACAAGACGCAATGTCCAATACCTTCTCGTTCGAATGGCTCGACCGTTGAACCAAGACCAATGTTTTGAGTGATTGGTCATTAAAAATTCGGAGAGAAAGGGGTTACCTCGCACGCAGATTCAGAGCTACCGCTTGTTAGACCTCGACATCGAATCAAGATGATTCGTAAGATGTCATAACATTTTCTCGTGACATCTTGAGGGTTGATGATGATTTTGTTTCCGGAAGTATGACCAGATTTCTTGCAATAAAACCTCTTCGCAGGGTGTCGTCGAATCTCATCTTCCTCACCGGATTCTCGCATTTGTGACGGAAGGTGAAGCAGGTGATTCCTGTTGGGACTCACCCAAAGCGGTCTTTTCCGAATCGCCAGAATCGAGCTTGAAGAGGAGGAGTTGCGACTTCTTCCTTTTGTGGAGGATTCACCACCGCCAAAGACATTCTCAAAGTTTCGACCGATCTGCGAGTGGGAAAAGTTGCTTGATTTGTCCTTTTTGGTAGACGGAAACATCCGGTTTCTAAGGTTGATAGGATTATTTGTCTCCCCGGATAGCGATTTCTAGAGGTTCTCGAAAGCACTTATCACCAAATCTGGCACAATGGTGGACTTGTGCTCATTGGAGAGTGTTCGGGACCGGTGGTGACATTTTCGGATACATGGGTAGACATCCATCGAGAGAAGGGTGAAGAAGAGAAGGAGAATTTAGGGTTTTCGGTTTACTAAATGGGAGTAGTTTGTGAGGTCGGTGACTTGAAAGAGGATTCATCGTGGTAATGTACTAAAAATTTCGTTCCCACCTTTTTTTTTTTTTCTTTTCTTTTCCGGGAAGTTGCTTTGGAAGTGAGAATTAGTATTTAGTGAATGGGTATTTATACACTTGGCAAAAACTATATACATAAGTGTTTAAATTATATACAAAGACTAGTTCCTAAGGTTTAGAGATTGTTTCAAAATAGACATCAAAACCAAGAGAAATTTTTCAACAAAACCAACTCAACATTAATCGACAAAAACTGGAAACTGAGTGTTATCGTAAATGTTAGCACATGTTGTGTAACACGAGTCATTTTCTCATAGAACAGCGGTTTAAGAACTAAACAAGACACTTTATGTAGTTTTGTCTCTAAATTAGTGGAACAATGTATATTGAGTCCAAATAGATAAGATCTTGTGTCTATCATTATAAGTATGTTGATACTCCTATAGAATAGGAACGGTATCAATTTTGTGGCTTTGCCCAACATTTTACAATTGCTTGAGGAATTTAAGGCTTTGCCTTATTTTTTGATACTCTCTTTTATGATTTTTATATCATCGCAGAGAACGGTATCATTTTAAAAGGTGTTCCTTCGAGAAGTCATGACTGTTAGAAACACAAAACAACTTTAACATTTACCAAAAGAAGTAGCTCCAGATTTTACATCGATGAATGTTACCACAAATGTCGTGACATTTCGGATAACACACCCCAAATGTTGATTTTTATATCGAAAGAGACCGAGAGTTTTTCAAGTTTGAAAACCTCTCACGATCTAAAGCTTTTGTAAAAATATCACTAGTTGATGAGAAGTGTCAACATAATCGATTCTAACTAGTGCTTTTTCAACCAAGTCTCAAGAAAGTGATGTCTTATATCTATATGTTTTGCAGAAGTCTTGAACCGGATTTTTAGATATATTGATGGCACTCATATTATCACAAGACAAAACTAAGATATTTTTGAAACACCATAATCGTCTAACACGTGTCTTAGCCATATTAATCGAGAGCAACAACTCCCCGCCGCTACATATTGATTCAGATTGAGAGTGAGACACAATTTTGTTTACGATCGCATCAGAAACTAAGTTATTGCCAAGGTAAAAACATCCTCCACTAGTACTTTTTCTATCTTCCACATCCTCATTTCAATCCGAGTCACTATATCCTATTAGATTAGGATTAGTGTCTTGGAATACCAAATTCCCAACTCATACGTGCGTGAACATATCTTATGACACGTTTGACAAAGATTTAAGTGGGAAATTTTAGTGGCATGCTTGGAATCGCACACACACAAACACTAAACATAAGATCCGGACGACTCGCGGTGAGATACAAAAGACTACCTATCATAGATGCGTATAAAGTCAACATTCTCCCAACATCATCTTTGGATATAGTCCGGTTGATCCCATCTGAGTCTTCATATGTTTGGCATTCTCCAATCCAAACTTTTTAACCGTGTTCTTGGCATATTTGCTTTGTGAAATGAAGATACCCTCCTCATTTTGTTTTATCCGCAAGCCTAAGAAAAAGGTTAGTTCCTATCATGCTCATTTCGAATGTTGAGGACATAGCCGACAAAAGTCTTAAGATGAGACATCAAGTCGAACCAAAAACTATGTCATCTACATAGATTTGAGCAATAACCATATCTGATCCATGGTGTTTTATAAATAAAGTACAATCTACACCACGTTGGAAGCCAAATTCAAGAAGAAATTGAGTTAAACGACCATACCATGCACGCGAGCTTGTTTTAGTCCATACAAGGCCTTTTTAACCTGTATACATGTTGTGGATGGTGAGGATCTTCAAATCCTTTGGGTTGTTCAACATATACCTCCTTATCAATATATCCGTTCAAAAAGGCACCTGTCACATCCATTTGGTGAAGAGTTATCTTTCAACAACAAGCTATGGCAAGTAATAATCTAATTGATTCAATTCTAGCATCTGGAGCAAAGGTTTCATCATAGTCGATACCTTCGACTGAGAGTATCCTTGAGCCACTAGTCTAGCTTTATTTCTAATAACAGCCTCCAGATTCGCCGATTTATTCTTAAAGATCCATTTAGTTCCTATTACATTAGTCTCATCGTGCGAGGAACTAGATCCCAAACCTCATTTCTCGTGAATCGTTTCTAGTTCTTCTTATGGCTTGTATCCACCAACCGCCTTTTAGTGCTTCATTAAAGTTTTTAGGTTCCAAAGTAGAAACATAGCACAATTGACTTACCTTGTGATGTATGGTGGACATACACGCATACTTCACCATGTCTCGGTAATTTTTTGGCTCTTTTCTCCTTGTTTTTATTCCTTCGAATACTTCTCCTATTACCTGTTCAGTGGGATGGTTTCTTCCGATTACGGATGAGGATCCTTCGCATCGAATCACGGTTCGCCGTAATCCTCATCGAGCTGCAGTGTTCTCATCTTCTACATGTGGCCACGCAGATGTTGTGACATTTTGTGTAACATCCGTATTTTCTGTGGTCTGCCCCTCCTGTATTGTTACGACAAAGATTCACATCGGTGTATTTCTGCATAACTGCATTATCATCAAAACAATGTTAATGATTCTTGTACGGATTTGGTTCAAGATTGTACACTTGCAAAGTATGACTATTTTGAGAATAGCCTATGAAAATTCCCTTATCACTCTTAGAGTCAAACTTTGCTCGATTATCTCTATCATTTAGAACATAGCATACACACCCAAAACATGAAAATAACGTAGATTTGGTTTCTTTCCATTCAAGATCTCATAGGTGTCATTTTTGTTCTGGTCCAAGATAGACTCTATTGTAGATGTGACTTGCAGTGTTTGTGGCTTCGCCCACAAACGTTTTGAGCTTTTTAGAACTTAGCATGACTCTAGCCATTTCTTGTAGGGTTCTATTCTTCCTCTGCTACACCATTTTGTTGGGGGTTTTGGGAGCAGAAAATTCATGGAAAATACCTTTTTCTCACAAAATGTAGAAAATTGATTATTTTCAAACTCCTTTCCATGATCGATCTTATCCAAAAATAGAGGAATGATATAGATTTCTAATTCTAGAGTACAATATTCTAAACATGTCAAACGTTTGAGACTTTTCTTTCAAAAGAATATCCAAGAGTATCTTGAAAAGTCATCTACAATCACAAAGCGAGTACCTACGCCTCCTAGGCTATCTACCTCGATTGGACCCATAAGATCCATATGTAAAAGTTGAAAGCAATGAGACGCACGAGAAATGTCCATCAATGAACAACTTTGTGAGGGACACGGTTTGCTTACCTTTGAGACAATCTTCACACACCACGGTTTCACTCATAGGACTTAGTTTAGGAAACGCCTTTACCGCCTCATAAGATATCAATTTTCTAAGGTTGCGATAATTGACATGTCCTAGTTTTTGATGCCACAATGTCAGGTCATCATCCTAACACTATTACATACTTTATGTTCTCCGACAAGATAACAATTATCACTTGTTCTTGTACTGCCATTATGCATTTGTTAGTTTCATCACCACCGCATACGCATGTTTATCAAGCTTACCTCTAAGTTGTCATCACACGGTTGGCTTATACTAATTAGGTTAGCCATCGACCATCAACGCAAGACATTATTCATCTACCGGAATTCCGGGACATTACAGCCTTCCTCTTCCTATTATCTTACTCTTTCCACCTCCTCCATATGTAACATTTCCTCCATTTGTAGCTTCGTAGTTCTTTAGATGCCTTTTGTTCTGCTATATGGCGAACAGCCATCACAAAGTACCACGATCCGTAGATATTGATCCTTAGTGCAGTTATGGCTACATTACAACTTGTTTTCTTGATGGGAACCCATACCTTTTTTGTTACCTTACGATGTTTGTAGATAGATGAGTCTTTTAGAGTGCTGTCTGAAGTTCTTGACAGCATTCTGGAAGACCTTTTCTTTCTGAGTTTTAGTAACTTAAAGCAAAAAGGTTTTAAATGTCCAGATTTATTACAATAATTGCACACATAGTTGCTACCTTCTTACGGTTCATTTCCCATTTTAACAAACAAGTTGGAGCATAATGTATTGATAGGATTCTTGTAGCCCAAACCGATACATCGAGGTTGACTAATACTAAGGATTTCATCTAATTTGGAGGTGCCTGTGTTAAGCTTTTGAAGGTTGCTTGGCGGATCCAACTTTGCACTTATCTTTCCGAATTCAAGATCTTTTTTGGTAAGAGTCACTTCCAGTCGGGTAATGGTACTTATCAAATCTGCATTCTCATGAGTTAGAGTTTTCACCTTTGATTCAAGTTGATTAGATTCAATGATTAAGTCATTGCAAACGGCTTGCAATTCCTAATCATATCATCCTTAAAGTCTTCGAGTCTCGTGTTTAGAATCATTTTTGAAATAAAGCCATGAAGCAATTGACATCCAAGAATTTAAAAACTCATACACATCTGTTCTTTGTATCTGCAGATGTTACAGGTGATGTTCCAGGATATGTCATGACATTTAGTGTATCACAGTCAGCTAAACCTTCATCATCTGACAGAGAATGTTCAAAAACAGTGGCCATCATTGCTTGTGACTCTATTTCTGTATTCTCTTCCCCATCACCTTCAACATCACTTAGTGAAATCCATAGACTTTGCCAACCTTTCTTAGAGTGTTTGCACACTCGTTGGCATAACGGCCCCATCCCGAGCGTGCATGACATTGAATCTTTGTCAGTGCTTGAATCGAACTGGTTCGGCCGTAATTTATTCTCCTAAGATGATTGCCTTTTTGTGCTGTGGGAAAATTCTTGGTAATTCGTGGATTGAATCCTTTGTTTTGGTGCTCTTTAGACTTAGTTTTATTCTTATCTTCGTTGAATCTTCTTAACATCGTATTGAACCTACGAGTAAGAAGAGCAACGCGTTGACACCATCCCCAATTTCTTCAAGTGTTCCATCCTCTTCATCGACTTCCGTCTCTAAGGATTTTGCTTGAAGCAACATCCTCGCCTTTGTATAAAGACCTTTGATTTTCCATGTTCATCTCATATGTTTTGAGAATGCTCATTAAGGTATGTAGGTCCATTGTGGCAAGGTTGTGCTTCTTCAATCGCACAAATCTTAATGTTGAACTTTTCAGGAAGAGATCGAAGGGCTTTTTCAACAAGTTGATTGTTGGTCAATGGAGAACCAAGAACTTGACATTCATTAGAGATATCAATCAACTTTTCAAAATAGGTTTTAATATCCTCCGATTCCTCCATCCTTAAACGCTCATACTTACTCGTGGCACGCGAAGCTTCGTTCGTCGAACACTGAGCTACCTTCACAACGAAGTTTGTAAAGTATCCCAAGATCTCGCGCAGAGCAATTTTGGATGAGTTTGAACATATAAAGATCAACCCATCCGAAAATAGCATTTAGTGCCTTTTCGTTGAAGCCTGCACTATTAGTTTCTTCGAAAGTCCATTCGGCCTCAGGCTTGACCAAAATGTCGCCTTCCTCGTCCGGTGGAAGCATATGAACAATGTATCCATTTGTAATAGATCTCCATGCTCTAACATCAATGGATTTGATGTGAACGTGGCGAATCTTCCAATAAGGATAGTTTGATCCATCTAAAATAGGAAGTCTACCAATATTTGGATTACCCGGATCCATAGTTAAGTAAAAGGATCGTAGCACTTATTATGTCAAGTGTGGGCTCTGATACCAATTGAAAGGGATTATCGCACTTAAACTATGGAATAAATAATTTCAAAGACGTAAGAACGAGGTAAACTTAAAGACGAGTAAGTAATGTTCCCAAAAATGTTACGTGACATATCGAACATTAACAAAAACGCAGAACTAAAAGCGAGTTTAAGATGCAATGAAATAAATCAAGGACACCAAAGATTGTTTTCATAAGTTATATAATTGTATATAACTTATAGTGGTCTCATGACCAAAAATTTATTGTATAAAACTTATACAATCTTACAAATCCTCGAGAATGAATAGTCAAGTAAAACAAAAGGGATTAAAAAGAAGTTAAATCCTAACTTCTAAGCCTGAAAAATCTATCTAAAATAGAAGTGAAAAACACCCTATTACAATTGCTTTGAGTTGAAAGAACACTTATAGATCTAAGAAAGCAATTCGTAATTTTGAACAAGTGTAATCACAAAAACAGGCTGCTCGATCCAGCTGTGTTTGAGGCAATATTTGAGACGTCTCAGATCTGAATTTTGTTCTGCAAAAACTGGATATTAAAACCTTGGAGTGAACCCTCTATTTATAGTGGAGAGTCCACCCGAGAGGCTCCTTGATTCTCGGTGGAGGTTGAGCAGAATAGGGTTGGTTGGAGCTGTTCTTTAGCCTTAAAACTCTCACCAGATTTGACTTTGTCTTCCTGAGAATGCTCCTTCCGTTATGCACTCTCCTTGGACTTGGTCTTGTTGAGTATTATCGTGTTTTCCTTAGCTCCTAACCAAGCCAAACATTCACGTGATAAAATCTTCTCAGCTTCAGAATCTGCTCCGTGAAGATAGGCAAAACTTATGCCAGAAATGTCCTCCCAGATGTCACGACATTTGGGATGACATTTTCCTGTTTTTACTTAACACCAAAAACGAGACATGTTACGGAAAATGTTAGGACACAGAGCCTAACACTAACATATTGGACCCTTGAGATTTAGTTGTTTGGTTGTTGTGATGATGTTTTTTGCTTTGCAATTGAAGTTGGATTTTAACCAATTCCACAGGGCTGATAATTAGGCTTTGTATTGCTCCTGCTGCAGTGCCACCCAAAGCCACTCCTTTGTATGAGGGTGGGTCGCTGGCTGGGGTATTTCTGTCAAATGTCCGCGATAGTGATACGTAGATCTGAAATACCATGGCATTCTACAATAGGGAGAAAACTACTGTTGTGATATTGTAGGAACAAAGTTTGAAATTTGGCAATTAACATAACAGCAATGTGGCAATCGATTATAAAACACGAAATCGCTTGTCACTTGCTAGAAGTAGCCACATTAGCATTGTAAAAACATGACATTTGCAGAAAAATATATGGCAATACTCAAATTTACGTATCAAGAAATCTCTTTTACTAGGATAAGCAAAATTATTTGTGGTACAAGTTCCGTGCAGGCAAAAATCCACAGGAAGCTTGTCGTGTCTCGTTCTCTGTTATCATGTTATGTGAAAATTATGATTAATTCAACCTCATAAATCAGCGTTTGACATGATAAATGATAGAAATTTAAACAAATGTAATTCATATGAAAACGACTGAAAATCATATATGTTAATGTTGGGTTTTGGTGTCATGATATTTTGTCCAACATATCATTTTCTACACTAAGTTAAAAAATCAAAATGTTGGAACAAATGTCATTGACATTCGGACCAACATTCTGGACAACAGTTTTGCCTTTACTTCACTGGACAGAATTCAGGAGAGTGTGACTTGTTTTACCACATGGTAATTTGACTTGGCAAGGAGTCTTTTAAGCAGATTAAAAACGTGGAAGAACAAGTCCAAGAGGTAGCTTAACTTAAGAAGCAAGTAGGGTGAAGAACAAGTCAATCAGCTCCTATTTTCATGCCTCAAACTACTGCTTCACGTGCCCACTTTCGCTCAACTTCTACGACCAATTGATGAGCTTTTCAAGAAGGACTCTCTACTATATATAGAGAGGGCAGAAGAGTGAATCAATATCCAGAAACAAAATGTAAAAATACCAAGAGAGCTCTCGGGATTTCTTCTCATAAATCTGGATCACAAAATGTTGCATGAGTTTGTGACGACATTCTGCATGACATTTCAGTCGTTGTTTCAGATTCTAGATTAGCTTTGTATGGAGCGATTGTAATGAGATGTTTGTCACCTCTATTTAGATAGATTTTTCAGGCATAAGTCATCTGCGACTTAACCTTTTTATTCCTTTTGTATCAACTTGTAAATCTTGTAAAGAAAGGAATATATCAATTGTATATACATATATATACAATACTTTAGTCATTGACCATCATGAGTTATATTAATATATAATCTATAAAAATTAAACTTTTGTGTCTTTATTATTTCCCCTGCATTTTACTCCTCAAAGATTTTAATGTTTTATTTTGTTTGGAAGAAGAAGAAGGAGGAGGCAAGCAAGGAGTTTGGAATTTCTAAGAATCTCATGGCTTTATAATTACTTTTATTTTTTCTGTCATTTTCTTTTTGGGAGTCAGATGAGCCTTTATTTCTTCGGTTCTTTATTCCTTATAATCTCAAAGCATGTGCTTTAGTTCAATGCATTATTAGCGATCAACTACAAGAAACACCATTATATTAGTATAAACGATTGCGCTAAATAGAGGGAGAAGAGGACACGTGACATAATAATGCATGGATGTTGCATTAAGGGGAGGCCAACATAATTCACATGGGTGACCAATAGGTCAATGTTGTCTCTAAAAATCGAATTGGAGATTTAGTTTTTTTTTCTCCATTAGGAATTCGATATTAGTATTAAGGTCCAAACTAATCTAGATTCGTGTCAATATTTGAGCCAGCCTTTTTTGTTTGAAAAAACGAGGTTAAGTAGAGGTGAATGCTACACTTCTTCTAGCTTAAGACTCAATTAAATCGATGGGCAAAGGCTCTCCATGTTTGCAAAAGTAGTATTTTTTTTCTTCTAATTTTTTCACTCTGTAATTTTGAATTCGAGTCTTGAAAATGTAGAACTACTAATAAGAAATATTTTCTTTTTAGTCGATCTTATGAATTCGAAATAATCAGGTATTGAGTGGTTAAAAAAATGCAACAAAAAAGAAAAAGAAATGGATTTCATACTGATGAATAATAGCTGAGGACAACCAGTCATTAATTCTACTCACAGTTAATTTCTTAGCAAAACGATTTAAAACGCGTAAGATAATACGACGATAAATCTCCAACAAAACCCCCCTACTCTGACACTGTTTGATCAAACCAGTTCCTTCTCCTTAGCAAAAAAGTTAATTATTTCCTTTGGTGGATTAGTTTAATTATTTAATTAAACAAATATTATATATTTTAATTTGCTTTTGTGCTTAAAGCTAATGGTTCTACTATTTGTTTTTTTTTATTCTTTTATCTTATTTCCGGTTAAAAGCCCTTTCTGGAAGCATTATATTGAGTCACTCCGAGAGTATAACCCTACCATTAACTACTTCATTTATGAATTTCATAGTAATAAAAATACATGTCCTACCGAGACAGAATTTGGAACTTGCTATCCTTTTGCCTAACAGACAAAAATTTACCTCTGTGAAAAAGATGATTCACTCAGATCGACATGAGAGTCCAACATGCCAGAATTCATGTTGTATATTTTAAGCTAATTTTTTCCTTTAAGATTAATGGTTGCCAATACTGATAATTATAATAATGTTCCTATAATAATTTTATCATGCGAAAATAGAATCATCACTTTAGCAACACAAGGAACGGTTGGCGTTTAAGTAATAGATTGGACTAATTAAGGAGATTCCCTAATCCATGCTCATAATACTTATTAATAGCTTGTTGGCAAAACGTACGTTTAGGAAACCAAAAGTGGTTTTAAGTGCTTAAGAAAAAAATAAGTTTTCAATAGTAGCAAAAACTATTTCAACTAGTAAATATCATTTTTTCAGTTCAATTATATCATATTATTAGCTAAATCTGCATGACTTCTAAGAAATTTTAGGTCTTTTGAGATTCATTCTATGTAATTTTAAGCCTACCTTATCCCTTTTTAACACCCTCAATAATCATAGTTTCACCCGCAAGGATAGCCAAGTTGGTGTAGCAGTAGAGCGCGGGACCGCAAGGTCACGAGTTCGATCCCCTGCATAAACCTTCTTGGTTGAGTCTGTCACACATGGCTTGCCAAGTGTGGTTTACATGACTGACGTGGTTTGCGACTCTATGCGTCGATCGGGGTTTACCACATGCGCACTCGAAGAGTAGCTGCGCGTTCGCCTTCACAACAAAAAATAATCATAGTTTCAGACATGTGAATCGATGCATCTATAGGTTATTGACGCAATACATAATCAAGTAACCTCAAACCTCATCTAGAGGGGCCAGCTTGGCTGGCAGGGGATCAAGTTTGCGGCCGAGAGGTTGCAAGTTCGATTCCCCCCTCCTCCGGATATCGTCCTCCGGGGCACATGCTTGTGATTAAGCCTGGGCGCTAAAAGTCGCGCGGGCATGTTGCAGTGTGGGTTTGATTCCCGCCAGTCTGTCGCAGGTCGACCAGAAGATTGATCCGTTGGACGCAGCGCATCGATCACGAGTGCATCCCGCGATTTACGGTTGTGCGGGTCAAGGACTGGTCCCATGACCTCTGGGAGTTACCAAAGACACGTGAGATGCTTAGCGATATGGGGATGAGGTCAAAACCTGGATTATCAAAAAAAAAAAAAAAAAAAAAAGTAACCTCAAACCTCAATATACAATCTCAAGCCACCTCAATATAAAATTCTATTTTCCATATCCTTTGGATACATTAAATAAAAGCAGAAGAATACAATCAGTCAGAAAATCATTTTAATGTAAGAAAAAGGATGGACAGCAATTTCTGTTTGTCCTTTTCTCATAATAATGTGGTCACACTTTTTGTAAAGTTGAAGGAAATCTAACACGGGAAACAACTGTATTCAGGTACAGCTCAGTGAATCACATACAGATATGTTTAAACAAATAGTATTGAACACCTTTCTATTAGGCTGAATCATAAAGTCAGTGACTAAGTAAAGAAAGGCCGTTTTGGCAGCGGTGTTGGTTGCTTTATATGCAAGGCAATGGGGCTGCGCCACTTGGACAATTAGGAATAACCGAATAATCCTCATATTCATTTGCTGATGCCTTTTGCTTTTGTTCGTTGCTGAAATAGATACAATCATTCTAATTATGACAATAAATATCCTAATCATCCTATTTTAATATGACAATAATCATCATATCATACTAAGAATATTTACATTAATATTTACATTAATGATAATATTCTACATTAATATTATCATTAAGACTAATATTCTAACACTCCCCCGCAGTTGAAGTCGGAGGTCGCCGAATGTTGAGACTGTCCCGAAAATCTTCAAATAAAATCAGTGGAAGTCCTTTCGTGAAGATATCTGCGATTTGATGACGCGTTGGGACATGTAATACTCGCACCTGACCGCGAGCCACTTTTTCACGGACAAAGTGGATATCCAACTCAATATGTTTAGTGCGCTTGTGATGTATTGGATTTCCAGACAGATATATCGCACTAATGTTGTCACAATAAACCATTGTAGCCTTCAAAATTTGGCAATGAAGCTCTAGTAATGATTTGAATCCAAAGACGAGTCCGACATAATGGCAACAAGACGGTATTCGCCTTCACCACGGAGCGCGACATCGCTGGGTTGCCGTTTGGAAGACCATGAAACTAAATTATCACCGGAAGACACAATACCCGGATGTGGGCGTGCGGTGTCCGGACACGACTGCTTGATCTGCGCGTATAAGTGACAAGTTTGGAGACGCAAGATGGGTAAAGATGTAATTCATATTCCCGAGTGCCTTAATGTAGCGTCTGATGTGTTTGAGTGCTGCGTATGTTCTTCCATCGGATTATGCATGAATAGCACACTTGTTATCTGGCGTAGGTTATGTCCAGTCCGGTAAAAGTGAGATATTGCAACGCCGCCGCTAGGCTGCAGATATGTTGGATCGAACGGTTTGCTAGAGATGACACTTAATTTGGACTTGGTGTCCACCGGTGTTGCTGAGGGTTTGCAAGAGGCTATTTAAGCCCGTTCCACGATCTCAGATGCATACTTCTTCTGGGAGAGAAAGAGCCCACCTGCATGTCTTGTCACATCAATTCCTAGAAAGAAGTGCAATGGACCAAGATCCTTCATAGCAAATTCTGAACTAAGCTGAGACATGATATTCTTGCGAAGAGATTCTGAAGAAGCTGTCAGAATAATATCATCCACATACAATAGAAGATAAGCCGTATGATTACCGTGATGATAGATAAAAAGAGAATTATCGGATCGGCTGTGTGAAAACCCCACATGTGATACAAAATCTGCAAACCGCTGATACCAGGCCCTGGGTGCTTGTTTGAGGTCATACAAAGAGTTGTTTAGCAGGCATACATGATTGAGATATTTTGGATCTTTGTATCCCAATGGTTGATGCATGTAAACAGTCTCATTTAGGTGACCATGGAGAAATGCATTTTTGACATCCAACTGGTGAAGTGACCATCCTCTGGAGAGACAAGTCGAAATCGCTCGATACGATAGTATGGTTTGACTCTTCGATCGAATGTCTCCCCACACTCGATACCAACCTGCTGCGTCTTCCCATCACCTACAAGACGGGCCTTATGCCGCTCAAAAGAACCATCAGATTTTTCTTTATGGCTAAAAATCCACATAGACCGAATTATATTAGCATTAGATGGACGGGGCACTAAATCCCATGTCCTATTTTTAATAAGAGCTTGATATTCATCATCCATGGCCATTTTCCAATTTGGGTCTTTCAGAGCAGACACAGGGTTACATGGTAAAGGTGATTTGGATACTTGGGTGTGAAGGCTGTATTTAGTGTTGGGTTTGACAATACCATGTTGACTACGGGTGACTGGACGCGTTGTCGGGCCAGTGGACTGGACGCCACTGGCCACATGTGATATTTGTAAAGCTGGACCTAGATCAGGGGCTTGGGTTGCATTAGTAGGTGTCAAAGCACATGGGCCTGAATGTGGCCCATTTGGAGCAGGTATCGTCGGTGTCGAGCGATGGATTAGGCGCCATTTGTTGCGACACGGGTAATGGGTTAAAAGAATTTTGTCCATTAGCAGTAGCAGTGACCGAACTATGGGACAATGATTGGGTAAAAATTGGGTGTATTCCAGCATCCAAAAACTCATACGTGGGAGATTGTGACTCATTGATTTTTCTAAATGGGAATTGAGTTTCATCAAAGATAACATGACGACTAATAAAAATCATATTGGAGGATAGATCATAACATTTGTATCCCCGATGATGTGATGGGTATCCCCAAAAAATGCATGGAGTAGATCTCGGTTGTAATTTATGGATGGTGATGGATGAGAATAATGGAAAACACAAGCACCTAAAAACCCGAAGATGAGAGTATGTCGGTTTTCGAAGGTGTAGTAATTGAAGGGGTGTTTGGTGTGATGTATGTTTGTTTGGTAGTATATTCAACAAATAAGTAGTCATCTGAAGTGCATGATGCCAAAAGTTAGGGGGAAGTGAGGCATGAGCAAGGGATGTCCTGACAATATTATTTATGGTTCGTATTTTGCGTTCATTCTCGTTACGAAGATGTGTGGGGCGTGAGAAACGAAAATTCAAACCATTTGTTTTGCAAAAATCCTAATTGTCTATTATCAAACTCCCGCTGCTATCACATCGATGTTTTGATATTCCGTTCAAACTGTTTTTGGATGAAAGCTCTAAAACTAAGGAATGTAGAAAACACTTGTGATTTTTTCGATATGGGAAATGTCCACAAGAATTTAGAGTAATCATCTAAAACAAGCAAATAATATCTATGCCCCGAAGAGCTCAAAACTGGGGATGTCCAAATATCACAATGTATAGTATCAAATGACAAAAAAGTGCAATTAGAAGAAGACTCAAAAGGTAGTTGAATATGCTTACCCAAAGGACACGACTGACACTTATTAAGAGTTCGTGTACATGAAATTGAATTATTGCGTTTGAGAGAGTTTAAAACAGACTCTCCCGGATGTCCCAAACGTTCATGCCATAAATTGGAATTAAAAACAGTAAAATTAAAGTGTTTCTTGTCTGGTTGTAGTAGTGAAGTAACTGGATAAAGTTCTCCCTGGCTATCACATCTCATTAGCCGTGCCCCTGTCTGAAAATCACACACAGTAAAACCAAAAGGATCAAAAGCTACGGTAACCCAGTTATCTGAAGTAAACTTTCGAACGGAGATTAGGTTTTTGATTAATTGTGGTGCATGAATAACATTTTTCAAGGCTAATGGTGGATTTGGTTTGGACAATTTAGTAGAACCATAACATTTTATTGGAATGGAATGGCCATTTCCGACAGTTATACCATTTGATTTGCTCAAATTAAAATAGGACGTAAGATTACCTTGGGATGACGTCATATGTGACGTTGAACCTGAGTCAATATACCAATTCGTATCTGGTGGATTAAGCCCGAGCGTGTGCATGGCATGTTCAATGTCTGCCGGTTGGCCCACTGTTGAGTGGGCCTCGTTCCATGCCTGAGGCCCAAAGCCGGCTCGCTTCTTCTTCTTCGCCCATCTGGTGGCCCAAAGTTCTTCTTTGCTTCATCGTTTCCCACCACCGCTGGGCTTGTGGAAATTCGCCCAACAGTGGCCGACAAAAAGGCTTGTGAGAGTGGACCTGGTATCTTTGGGTTTGAGAAATTGGAATTGGGCTCGCCCGATTGGTTGTAGGGTAGACAAGCGGTCCACCAATTCCACGCGCCTGCCGTTATTCTTGTCCGCTGCTGCCATAGTCGCCACCGCCGGAACCGCCGCCGCCGCCGGAAACGCCGTCGTTGCCGCCGCCGGAAACACCGTCGTCGTCGCCGCCGGAAACGCCGTCGCCGCCGTAACCTCCGCCGCCGCCGGAATTGCGATTGTTCCCGTTTCTGTTGCGGTTTCCACCTTTTTTATTCCCATGCCTTCCTTTTTGACCCCGATTATTTCCATCATTAGTGACCATATACACCGATTCGGTTGTGTTAGCAACCTTTTTAGAGAAGCCTTGTTCTTCTAGGATTAACATAGATCTTGCTTTGTAGAATAACGGGAGCGGGTTACTTTGACGGATAACGGTGGCAACTCCGCTATATGCCTCTGTCAATCCGGCAACAAGTTGTAGAACCAAACGGTTGTCGGAGACGGGGGAACCAACATTTTTTAATTGATCTGCCAACACTTTGAGGCATTGACAATAAGCGGAGGCATCAGGAAAATCCTCCATATCAACCCTGGAGAACTCTTGTTCTAAAGCAACTGCACGGGAGCTTTGATTATCATAAAAAATGTCCCGTAATCGATTCCAAGCATCAATTGCTTTAGAATCTGTTTCCATGATCGTGTGCAACAAATCGGTGGAAATTGTTGAATATATCCAACCAAGAACAATGGCATCCAGGACATCCCACAACTCTTTTTCTTCATCCGAAATCAAAACTTTTTCCTTGTCTTTTTCCGGGGAAATGATGTGGTGAAGAACCCGGTGAGAACGACAACATATTTTGAAAAGTTTCGCCCAAGAAGCATAATGTACATTCTCCATTTGTAAAGTTATGGGGACATGAGTTTTGATATTAGATACTGTGAGAGCGGGGTGATAAAATGACTTGGATTCAGACATGTTGATGATAGTTGGATAGATGATCAATGGAAAAATAGTGAAGAACAACCAAAATTCGGCTAGGAGGAAGATGGCCGGAAAAAAAAAATTGAAAGGAAATTTTGGTATTTAGGAAGATGGATCTTTTTCCTTAAGCTTTGATACCATGAAAGATTATTTTCCTCAAATGTATTCTTCCATAAAGGGTGAAATAGATACAATCATTCTAATTATGACAATAAATATCCTAATCATCCTATTTTAATATGACAATAATCATCCTACCATACTAAGAATATTTACATTAATATTATCATTAATGATAATATTCTACATTAATATTATCATTAAGACTAATATTCTAACAGTTACATTTTCTAAGCGCCCACATAACCAATTAATTAGCGTATTCCGAATTTAAATTAAAATATCTATTTAACTAATTTTTATCGCGATTCATTATATCTTAAAAATTATGATTTCATTATTTAATATTCAATGGTATTTCATTATACAACTTTTTCCCATATAATGTTAACGCTTCGTGTTTCGGCAAATTGAATCCATGGTGAGTGGTGACGTTTGTGTTTTGATTCTTTTTTTGAGCGGGCTTAAGGCGCTATGGACACTTGCAGCGTGTGATCGATTCTCAGTGAGAGCATTTCTTCAGGGATTGATCTTTGTAATACATCTCGCGATTTCTGATAATAAAGTTTCCCTTGACCGGTACTACTACCTCGACCCAAGTTAGGAACCTGAATATAAAAAAAAAAAAGTGAAAATATAAAGGCTGGATCCTCATCTCTCCCATTTTTCACTCCCATTATTGCATAAAGACCCGCCAACTTCGTATTCTATAAGCGCATGTTATTGCCTCAACGTTTCTCCACTTCTCATATTACCCTTCTTTTCAGCTCCAAATTACCCGGACAGTAAAATTACAGCCTTTTACCGTTAACAGACCCGCTTATTACTGACAGTAAAATTCCAACGTGGCACCAAAATATTCTCAGCTGGCAGCTGCTACTAGTTCTCCCCCATAAATACATACAGTTCTCTCTTGTGTGTGCAATTAAGGCCATCAACCTTGATGGTTAAAGCATCTAAATTTTTATTTCAGTTTCAACTTTTTTGATGCCTTCTGGATAAGCAGGAACTTGTGTTATACTCGAACTCCATAAAGGTTTCTTTTCCCCTTTATCAAAACAAAGCAGCAGCTTCTTTTCTTTACCTTTTCACCTCAAGTTTATTATTCCTATCGTGAATTCAGTTGCATTTTTCCATCTTGTATAAATCGGTTGATCCCTTTCATTTTGGTACTCCAACAAATTCATCAACATGTTAGATGCATGGCTCAAAAGCAAATTCTTCGCCAAAAGGTAATAAAACAATTCTGCAAGGCTCTCTGTTTTTTTATTCTTTATCTTTTTTCATTTTCTCTAATTTTTGTATTTTGTTTTTGGTGCAGCAAGTCGACAATAAGGCACACAAAGAGTCGAATCGAGATGGTAAAAAGGAAGAGGAATGCAATGCTGAAGTATTTGAAGAATGATGTGGCGGACCTACTTAAAACTGGATTGGATGTTAATGCCTATAGCAGGGTATTTTTATTTTTAAAATTTCTGGGATTTGAATCTTGAAATTCTGTCTTGTTTCAATAAGAAATGTTGAGGTAATCACCGATTCCTATACAATTTGTGGATATGTTATATGATTAAAGATCATGAAATGCTTCAATATCGACGTAGCGTTTTATCTTTCATGTTCATGTACTGGATTTTGCTGGGTAGTTTGATTTTGATATCTCATCAAATATTATGAAGGTTTCTGTCCGAAAATATCTGCTCTGGGCTTTATATGCTAATATGGATTTTGGAAGGAAAATTAGCTGGTGATATAATTAGCCTGAACATATCAAATTTTACAGGGAGTTGGCAGCGCTCAATTTTATTCTGTGTAATCTCAAGTCTAGAAATTTAAGTGGCTAGTAGCAGGCCGTCTTTGAACCCGGGCGAAGTGTGCTATCGCACAGGGCCCTCGAAAAATGAAATTTTTTAGGGCCCCTTCTTTCATTTTTTTATTAAGTGGTATTAGCCAGAATTTACTGTAAATGTTCATAATTCACATGTCTTAGCCTAATTAAGGACTCACTTTTACGAGTTAGAACAGGACCCCAAAATTTCTGAATAGCTCAATTTAATTCTAATTTAGAATTTCGATCGTTTGCAACAGGCTGAAGGCCTTCTAGTTGAGCTCAATCTATCTAGATGTTATGATCTCTTGGAGATATATTGTGATCACATCACAAATAATCTTTCAATCATGTATAAACAGAGGTATGTTTTTTTTCCAAATACTTATTTTCTTTCTTTTTGCTAAGTGTGATGGTCTCATTAGTTGGCTTGTTAAGATTGCTTAATTAGGTTAATATTTTGAAGATGTAAAGTAGGATTCAGTTGTTTGAATACCTTTTATTGGACTCTTAAAAAATGAGCATGTGTTTGATCCTCCAAAAGTACACTTTCCTCTTTTTGGAGGATCTGACATTCTTTTATTACTATTTCATATATGTTATAGTTGTGAGATGAGATGAAACATTGCAAATAGTTTTCTTCATATATTCTGAGCTGATTTCATTGATCAAATGAATCCTCAATTTCTGGGTAATTTTTGTTCATAGGGAATGTCCCGAGGAGTGCAGAGAAGCTGTGGCATCTTTGATTTTTGCAGCAGCAAGATTCGCGGATGTGCCAGAATTACGCGAACTAAGAACTGTATTTACTGAGAGATATGGAAATTCCATTGAATGTTATGCCAGTAAAGAGGTAGTCACCCATGTTCAGATAACATGTGTGTAAATTTACAAATGTGAGTTTACTTTTTCTATCTCGATCTGGAAATTGAACGCGTTTTCTTTCTTGACAGTTCCTCAAGAACTTAAAGTCAGTGCCACCGACAAAGGAGATGAAGCTTCAGTTGATGAAAGATATAGCATCAGAATCTGGTATAGAATGGAATTCAAAGGCTTTGGAGCAGAAGCTATTCAATCCACTGGTGCCAGAACAAGTAAGCCTTTTATCGAATCTCATAATCTCCTCTTTTATTGCATCTAAGCCAACTTCAATTGCTGATCAAAAGTAAGTTTGATCTGTAAAGAAATATACCATTTTGTTCTCTAAGTTTCTGTTTTTTCACCAACATCTAGTCCTTACTGGCCAATAAATTTTAAATATTTTTTCCCAGGTCTGATTAGACTTCGTCTTGTCTGATTCTTTTGCAGGACTGGTCCAAGAATCGGAATGACCAGAAGCACAATATGCATAAGATGGATGAACCAGCCCAGAAAAAAGATTCTGAAGTTGCTAAGTTTAATCGCGAGAACGCGAGGCAACTTACAGCTTCTAAAGAGAAATTGGAGCATAATTCATTCGGCAGAAAGGTAGAACCTGATGATGAACATAGCTCACCAATGAGGAGGGATAGAAGTTACAGAAGGGAAAGAGATAGCCTTTGCAGAAAATCTGACGACTCGTCTCCAGTCAAAGATATTGAAGTGGATAGAACAGGCATTGAAAGGCAACAAAATAAGGCAGAGATTGAGATTGTTGCTGAAGAAGAATCTGATGACAAGAAGTCATTCAATTATAGGTCAATTCTCCCTCCTTATATCAGATCCAGAGTGAGCTTAACAAAAAACACTTCAGATGCCTCTCCTACTAGTTCCACTGGAGACGCGGCCAATGAAGAAGAAAATTGCAAGGATGATACATCTGAAAAGGCCAAGGACAAGCCAAGATCAGCTAGGACGAGACGTGGCACAAAAGTCACAATTGGCGATGATAAGGAACAAAGGGACGAAGAGGAAAAGCTGATGGATAGGCTATTGATGCACTTCAGCAGGAAAAAGTTCCAAAAAACAGTTAACACACCTAAAGAAGCTGCAGTTGACAGTACTAGTGAAGTGTCAAGGCGGAGAAGTATGGGCAACAGGGCGACATCTCTTCCAGCAGAACTGGAACAAACAAGTCCAAGGGAGCTAAGTAGAGGGCACGTTCGTACAAATTCACTTCAACCTGATATGTTGGGTTCAAATAGACATGTCCATCCTAAGCTACCAGATTACGATGACTTTGTGGCTCGACTAGCGTCTCTCAGAGCGCAATCAAAAGAATAGATTTCTAGTTAGATGAACTCATACACCTTCATATTATATTTCGTAGAATCATATTCTTCGTTTACATGTTAGGATTGTTGTCTGTATGCAGTATTAAAATAGCTCATCTCATGCTATTGTAAATAAACTAGCTAAATAAAGTTTACGTGTGTACTATTCTTATAGCAATTGAAATTCTTACGTCCCATTAGTTCATGTATCCGAGCTTGTTCTACACTTCAAACTGTTCCTTTTATGATGCATCTTAAGGTAAACTTGCAAACTGCACAAACTAATCTCTGCACTGTTATTCTTTTGATGGAAGGGAATAAGTAAATATATGGAAGGTTAAAATAATGCACCAGAGGAAATTTTGTAGACGCCTCAATCCTTAATAACAAATGCAGGGAGGGATTTGTTGGAATTTTTCAGAATGTTCTTTTTATGAAATATTTGTCTGAAAACAAATGTTGCGATTTTTTTTTTTTTTTTGGAAGGCACTTTCACCAGAAAAAAATATATTTGAGAAAGAATTTATAATATGATTTGTCAATGGATACACCTCTTGTATTTTAAAATGAGACACTCGATCCCCCTATTTTCATAAGCGGAATAATAATTTGCTTGTCAGTTTTCTTATATAAAGGTGTCACCTGTTTTATTTTGAAAATATAGAAGTGAAATAATCAAAAGGCAAAATAAACTTAAAATTAATGCAGATTTTCCATCCATTTAAATGTGAGGCTTTTCATTATACTAGTCTCGATATGTGGTTGTTGAGTCATGTAGTTAAGATGATCGTGCATAGCTTGGCATTTGAGTGTACACTTTTTGTTTAGTAATATCAATATCATTAAGTTGATCAATTGTCTTTAAAATTATACATAAATAATAGCAAGCCATTTTTTGAATGATCAATGTTGATCGTGTGTTGCACGTGATTGTTGAGTCATATAGTTAAGATGATCGTATATCGCTTGACATTGAAGCGTACTCTTTTTTGTTAAGTAATATCAATATCATTAAGTTAATAAATTGGCTTTAAAATTATAAATGAATTAATATAGTAGGTCGTTTTCTGATCAAATCCTTGAGTAGTGACTTATTTGTCGATGTCGTGATCATTGCATATCGTCTGAACTCATACAATTAAATAATCAAAGTTTATTTAGGTTTATAATTATTTATATTTATTTTGCTTTTATGATGTATAGTCATGTAATTTACCATAACTCACCTATTACTTCCTTGATATTGTGAATGTATGTTCCTTTCATTTGTTTCAATTGCTGTCATAACCAAAACTATAACTGTCGGTTTCTTGACATGAAAATCCCTCGTGAAAGTGCAATGTATAATTGGCCATGTGAGACAACATGTTGCGACAGATTTATGTTTTAGTGATAATGTTGACCTCGTGAATTTCTCTGTGGTTGGTTTCGTTGCACCCCAGAAGAAAGTATAGATCATGATCAGTGATGAATCTGTAGAAATTTAATTGTTTTAATTTTTTTTGTGTATTCTCGGCTGTGTATGTCGAATCATATAATACACGATCTTGTAAAATTATAATAATATTTTTAAAATTTAATTTTGAGTAAATAATTATACTTAAAAAATAAAATACACATTTTTAGGAACGATTAATGATTAATAAAGTACAAAATATATTTTCATTATCTTCCTTTGTTCACCATGACTTTTACTTTCATTATCTTCTTTTTATTTTCCCAAATTGTATCGATAATTGGAGCAAGTATCTGTAAATTTAAATACATGAAATTTAAGAAATAAAAGAATAATTTTGAATGTTGTGATCTAAAATAAATCAAAGATATTTGTATGTTTATTGATAGAATATTTTCCTCATCTTTATTCATCCAATATGGTAAGAATATAGAATATTTTCCTCATCTTTATTCATCTAATATGGTAAGAATATATACATGTAATACAATAAATATGAAGAGTGATATTCTCCTTAATATCTTCCTATTTAATTACCTATTTAAATCTAATAATATCTCATATTTAATTCTAGTAATATCTCATATTTAATTCTTTTACAGCATACCATAATAGGATCTTTACATTAATAATATTATTAATAAGCATTAATAATATTATTCTAACACTCGCATGATTGAAGCCGAGGCGCGAATCTTTGAGGCGTCGAAATTCTTCAAATAAAATCAGCGGAAGCCCTTTCGTGAAGATATTGGCGATTTGATGACGCGTTGGGACATGTAATACTCGCACTTGTCCGGGAGCCACTTTTTCACGGACAGAATGGATATCCAACTCAATATGTTTAGTGCGTTGATGATGTATTGGATTTCCAGAGAGATATATCGCACTAATGTTGTCACAGTAAACCATAGTAGCCTTCGGAATTGGGCAATGAAGCTCTAGTAAAAGATTTCGAATCGGCGTAGTCGGACACAACATTGCGGCGACACGGTATTGAACGGCCTTTGGAGCGCGATACTGTGGGTTGACGTTTGGAAGACCATGAAACTAAATTATCACCGAGGAAGACACAATACCCAGATGTGGAGCGTCTGGTGTCTGGACAGCCTGCCCAATCTGCATCTGTATAAGTAACAAGTTTGGAGATGCAAGATGGGTAAAGGTGTAATTCATATTCCTGAGTGCCCTTAATGTAGCGCACAATGCGTTTGAGGGCATGCATATGTTCTTCCATCGGATTATGCATGAATAGACACACTTGTTGCACGGCATAGGTTATGTCTGGTCTGGTAAATGTGAGATATTGCAACGCGTCTGCTAGGTTGCGGTACAATATTGGATCAGCATATGGTTTGCTAGAGATGACACTTAATTTGGACTTTGTGTCTACCGGTGTCGCTGACGGTTTGCAAGAAGCCATTCCAGCTCGTTCTACGATCTCAGATGCATACTTCTTCTGGGAGAGAAAGAGCCCACCTGCATGTCGTGTCACAACAATTCCTAGAAAGAAGTGTAAAAGACCAAGATCATTCATAACAAATTCTGAACCAAGCTGAGACATGATATTCTTGCGAAGGGATTCTGAAGAAGCTGTCAGAATAATATCATCCACATACAACAGAAGATAAGTCGTATGATTATCCTGATGATAGATAAAAAGAGAATTATCGGAACGACTGTGTGAACAACCCATTTGTGATACAAAATCTGCAAACCGCTGATATCAGGCCCTGGGTGCTTGTTTGAGACCATACAAAGACTTGTTTAGCAGGCATACATGATTGAGATATTTTGGATCTCTGTATCCCAATGGTTGATGCATGTAAACAGTCTCATTTAGGTGACCATGGAGGAAAGCATTTTTGACATCTAACTGGTGAATGGATCATCCTTTGGAGAGAGACAAGTTGAGCATTGTTCTGATAGTAGCTGGTTTGACCACTGGACTGAATGTCTTCCCACAATCGATACCAACCTGATGCGTCTTCCCATCACCTACAAGACGGGTCTTATGTCGCTCAAAAGAACCATCAGATTTTTATTATGACTAAAGATCCACATAGACTGAATTATATTAGCATTAGATGGACGAGGTACCAAATCCCATGTCCTATGTTTAATAAGATCATGATATTCATCATCCATGGCCATTTTCCAATTTGGGTCTTTTATAGCAGACACAGGATTACAAGGTAAAAATGATTTAGATACTTGGGTGTGAAGGCTGTATTTAGTGTTGGGTTTGACAATACCATGTTGACTACGGGTGACCGGACGCGTTGTTGGGCCATCGGACTGGACGCCACTGGCCAAAGGTGGTATTTGTAAAGCTGGGCCTGAATCAGTGTCTTGGGTCGAATTAGGAGACAAATTGCCATTGGTTGGTCTGTGACATATTGGGCTCGGTATTGTGAAGGTACCGTGTCCAGTTGGGCCAGAATGAGTATTGGTGTCCAAGACTGTGGGTTGGGCGTCATTTGTTAAGGACACGGGTAATGTGTGTAAAGAATTTTGCCCATTAGTTGTGGCATTGACCGAACTATGGAACAATGGTTGAGTAAAAATTAGGTGTATCCCGGCATTCAGAAACTCATATGTGGGAGATCGTGACTCGTGACTCGTGAATTTTTCTAAACGGGAATTGAGTTTCATCAAAGATAACATGACGGCTAATAGAAATCCTATTGGAGGATAGATCATAGCATTTGTATCCCCGATGATGGGATGGGTATCCCAAAAAAATACATGAAGTAGATCTTGGTTGTAATTTATGGATGGTGGTGGATGGGAATAATGGATAACACAAGCAACCAAAGACCCGGAGATGAGAATATGTCGGTTCTCGGAGGTAAAGTAATTGAAGGGGTGTTTGGTGTGATGTATTTTTGTTTGGTAGTATATTCAACAAATAAGTAGCCATCTGAAGTGCATGATGCCAAAAGTTAGGAGGAAGTGAGGCATGAGCAAGGGATGTCCTGATAATGTTATTTATGGTTCGTATTTTTCGTTCACTTTGTCCATTTTGAAGATGTGTGAGGCGTAGAAAGCGAAAATTCAAACCATTTGTTTTGCAAAAATCCCAAAATTGTCTATTATCAAACTCCCGCCCGTTATCACATTGGATGTTTTTGATATCCCGTTCAAACTGTTTTTGGATGAATGCTCTAAATATAAGGAATGTAGAAAAAACTTGGAATTTTTTCGAAATGGGAAATGTCCACAAAAATTTAGAGTAGTCATCTAAAACAAACAAGTAATATCTATGCTCTGAAGAGCTCAAAACAGGGGATGTCTAAATATCACAATGTATAGTATCAAATGGCAGAAAAGTGCAATTAGAAGATGACTCAAATGGTAGTTGAATATGCTTACCCAAAGGACAAGATTGACACTTATTAAGAGTTCGTGTACATGAAATTGAATTATTGCGTTTGAGAGAGTTTAAAACAGATTCTCCCGGATGTCCCAAACGTTCATGCCACAAATTGTAATTAAAAACAGCAAAATTAAAATGTTTCTTGTCCGGTTGTAGTAGTGAAGTAACTGGATAAAGTTATCCCTGACTATCACATCTCATTAGTCGCGCCCCTGTCTGAAAATCATACACAGTAAAACCAAAAGGATCAAAAGCTACGGTAACTCAGTTATCTGAAGTAAACTTTCGAACGAAGATTAGGTTTTTGATTAATTGTGGTGCATGAATAACATTTTTCAAGGCTAATGGTGGATTTGGTTTGGACAATTTAGTAGAACCATACCCTTTTATTGGAATGGAATGACCATTTCCGACAGTTATATCATTTGATTTGCTCAAATTAAAATAAGACGTAAGATTACCTTGGGATGACGTCATATGAGACGTTGCACCTGAGTCCATATACCAATTCGTGTCCAGTGGATTAAGTCTGAGTGTGTGCATGGCATGTTCAATGTCTGTCGGTTGGCCCACTGTTGAGTGGGCCTCATTCCACACTTGAGGCCCAGAAAATCTTTGTCACTTTGAGTTCGCCGTGCCCGAGAAAATGGTGTTGGTCGCGGTGAAACGACTCGGCCTACATTGTTGGGCTTGTTTAAATTCGGCCCAGCAGTGGGCTGGGCATATCCAGCAAAGACATGTGCAGGAGACATCATGGGCTGTTGATTTGCTGGGTAATTAAATGTGGAGTTGGGCCTGGCCCAGTTGGTTGTAGGGTAAGGACAAGGGGGTCCAGCCCAATTCCACTGTGGCCAGGTCCACTGTGGTCTTGGTGGTGGCTGTTTGAAGTATCCACCACTGCCGCTCCCGCCGCCTGAGTTGCTGCCATAACCGCCGCCGCCGCCGGAACCCCCGCCGCTGCCAGAATTCCGATTGTTCCCGTTTATGTTGCGATTTTCACCTTTTTTATTCCCATGTCGTTCTTTTTTACCCCGGTTATTTTGTGGGGTTGCAGCATTATTTCCATCATTGGTGGCCATGTACGTCGAGTCAGTTGTGTTAGCAACCTTTTTAGAGAAGCCATGTTCTTCTAGGATTAACATAGATCTTGCTTTGTATAATAACGGAAGCGGGTTACTTTGACGGATAACGGTGTCAACTCCGTTATATGCCTCTGTCAAACCCGCAACAAGTTGTAGAATCAAACGGTTGTCGAAGACGGGGGATCCAACATTTTTTAATTGATCCGCCAACACTTTAAGACGTTGACAATAGGCGGAAGCATTAGGAAAATCCTCCATATCAACACTGGAGAATTCTTGTTCCAAAGCAAATGCACGAGAATTTTGATTATCATAAAAAATGTCCCGTAATCGATTCCAAGCATCAATTGCCTTAGAATTTGTTTCCATGACCGTGTGCAACAAATCAGTGGAAATTGTTGAATATATCCAACCAAAAACAGTGGCATCCAGGACATCCCACAATTCTTTGTCTTCATCCGTTGTCAAAACTTTTTCTTTGTCCTTTTTCCGGGAAAATGATGTGGTGAAGAACCCGGTGAGAACGACAACATATTTTGAAAAGTTCCGCCCAAGAAACATAATTCACATTCTCCATTTGTAAAGTTATGAGAACATGAGTTTTGATATTAGATACTGTGAGAGCTAAAAGTGGCTAACGGTGACGATCGGGCCGTAGCCCTTCAGGGTTTAAGGTTCGGACGATTCACGCCAACCGGTCCGATTCGTTCGGATTCGAGTTGGCGTGCGGTTAAGTCGAAAGTCCAACCGGTCCGGTTTCTATTTTTTTTTATTTATTTCTAGTATTTATTATCTATAATATAAACTAAATTCAATTTAAATATGTAATATAATAATATAATATATAATTTAGTTGTATATATTAAAATTGAAACTTTAAAGTTAACTTTTTATTTTATAGTTTATAACTTTATACTTTATAGTTTATAACTTTATATTGTAAATTTGTAATTATATTTTTATTAATTTATTAGATTAGTAGATATAAGTCATATAACTTATAAGTAATATGATTAACAACTAAATAGATAGTAAAATTAAAATTAATGATAAGATGTAAACTTTTGAACTTTCATAACGTTAATAAGAGTACATAATGAAGTAATAATAATTTTATTTACATATTATGCATCCTTTTGCAAGTTCTTCGTAATCTATAGGTTGATTGAATTGGTTATGCTCCATAGCCTCTAAATCGAGTATTAATTCCGATCCGCCTCCCGCCTTCCAAAATATTGCTTATTTCTTCATCTTCCGAGAATTAACGCGTCTCCACATCCTTGATTTCTTCTCTGCGATCCGATCCAATCCCTGCTGCACTAACACTTCTAATGTGTTTCCACCCAACGAGTGGCGTGTGTCTATTTGATCTCGTGCTTGGCTAAATGCACTTTGAAGTCACCGTAGAGATCGACACATTAAGAACATCCCGCCATTTGCAAGTACCGTGAATTGCCTTTTGTTATCCCGCCACCATTGTAAAGGGTCAAAAATTTTCTTCTCATGGCTTTTGCAAATAAAATTGCATCTCATCGCAAGATCGGCTTGTGGTTGGTTGTGTTGTAAAAGTGCTCCATATGTCTAAAGATTCTTCTTCATCGTCATCATCATTGAATCCTGTAGGTGTAGACACAGAACCATAACTAGAAGGAATATTAGTAGCAGAGTTGGTGTTATCATGTAATGTAGCATAATATTCATATAATGTAGTTAAATTAGTATCAAATTTATTTATGCAATCAAATGAAGATGGAGTTTCTGTTTGACCTATTTCCATATAAGTATATAAACTAAATATTAAATTATGACAATCTACTTTTTTAATAGAAGGATTTAAGATCGCACTCAATACAATAAACATCGTGAATAGGAAAAAATATTTTTAAACTTTTCAAACATAATCAGAATCGATTCAGATATTTCACATTTAATTTTAAACCATAAAGTAAATAGGAAATTTCAGCTATATGAGCTAAAGCATTACAAATCATTGGGTAATAAGATCACGAAAATTCAACGATTGCGATGTAAAATTTACGTAAATTTTTAAAAGTTCACCAATTGATTTCCAATGTTCGCTTGCTAACATATACATCACGTTCTTACAATGCGCATTTGCAACATGTGTTATGGGGTCTTTATACTTATAACATTCTTTTAAAAATAAATAAGTATAATTTCACCGTGTAATAATCTCTTCTGGCATGAATTTAGGTCTCAAATTAAATTGTTTACATTTTTCTTTAAATTCTATAATTCTATTTTTCCTATTATTACCCTGAATAACTCCAACAGCTCTTTTGAACTAGATTTACGGCGCAGTCCCGACGCAATTCCCCTTAGTAAAGACATTATAAAATATTTAAATAATCAACAAATAAATATGACAATTTAATAAAATAATTAGAGAATGAAAGTATGAAACGAGTGTACCAAACTTCGGGATTCAGAATTCAATAGAAACTCGAAGCTCGAAGTCTTGCGTCTTGCTACTTTGAATTTGAAAACTAATAATATTAATAACTTGAAAATTGATAATAAAGATGATTAAGAGAGTATGAGAATAAGAGAATTGAGAGAAATGTTGTGTGATTAAAATGAAGAAAATGTAGAGAATTTATAGATTTTTTAAAGGGTAAAAATGGAATTAAAATAAATAAGTAAACAAAACAAAAAACAAAAACAAAAACAAAAAAAAAAATGGTGAAATGATGAACGACCATTGCCATACCCCCTCACTTCTTCAAGCCCAACGGTCGAAATGACCGTTGGGCAATTTATTTTTTTGTTACCGGTCAGAACCGGTAATGGAACAGGTTTCGTTCACGCCTAACTGGTCCGCCTTACCGGTTTTTACTAACCCGTGCGGCATGGGGTTGGCAGCCAACCCAACCCCAACCCAGATTCTCACGTCGGCCCGGACGGTTAAACTACGGTCAACCGGTCGATTCGGTCAACCCAGGTTGGCTGAGATATAGTGAGAGCGGGGTGATAAAATGATTTGGATTCAGACATGTTGATGATAGTTGGATGAACGAACAACGGAAAACACGATGAACAGGAAAACAAAACTCCAAATTTTCGGCTATGAGTTTTTTTTTTTGGAGGAGCCGAAAATTGGAAAAAAAAACAGAAAAAAATAAATCTTGGTATTAGGAAGATGAATCTTTTTCCTTAAGCTCTTGATACTATGATAGAATATTTTCCTCATCTTTATTCATCAAATATGGTAAGAATATATACATGTAATACAATAAATATGAAGAGTGATATTCTCCTTAATATCTTCCTATTTAATTACTTATTTAATTCTAATAATATCTCCTATTTAATTATAGTAATATCTTCTATTTAATTCTTTTACAACATACCATAATAGGATCTTTACATTAATAATATTATTAATAAGCATTAATAATATTAATATTATTAATGCTTATTAATAATATTATTCTAACATTTATAAATTATCTAATTAAGTGTAAAAATTAAAATTAAATTAATATCAAATAAAAAATGTGTTTTTTTTACCGCCGAAACGAAATTGCGTCACTTATTTCATGTTATAAGGGTTATAAACCCAAGTGAGCAGCGTTGCCGGAAAGAACTAACGGAGCTACTGGATGGAGCATGAAGACGGTGTTGAACAGTCACGTACATCGTCGTCTCCACCGCCACTGTCCTCATCACCGGTGGTCAGCTGGAGGGAGGAGGAGCAAGTGATGAGCGAAATTCACCTTGGCTGCCCTCCTAACCACTCCGGTTCTCATGTCTCCCATTTTACCATCTGGTTAGCACCTCCCCACGGTAATTCCAATTTCCTCTTCAATTAGCTGTAGGTGTTTACGTCGGGTTCGTACCCGCAGCGGAATTTGAAAATTTATGTTTCAAACCCGACGAACGGTCTGCAGTATGATAAGTAATGAAAATACTAACACAAAGTAGTAATATAAAACTTCGACAGAAGACTTACATTTTGTAGCAATCAGTCAAGCAGTTGAATCTTTGTGTTCTGTGTAGTCCGAGGGTGCACACGCAAACGTCCCTCGATTTGTAAGTTCTAGAAATTGTGATGTAATTGCTAAGTCAGGAATGCTAGAGATTCTGACAGAGCTTTAGAAGAGATTGACCTCTCTTAGGTTTTGTATATTATGGAATGGGAGGAGCCCTCTATTTATAATTGTAAATAGAGGCTTTAGGGTTTCTGTGGGCCAGGCCCAGCTAAACTTCGGACTGACTAAAATTCGGACCGCCCGAAATCGGCTAGGCACCGCGGCCCAAAGTAAGTGGCACTGCGGTTCCTGTGCCTGTTTTCGGAACCGCGGTCCTAAATCAAAGGCACCGCGGTCCTGTCCCAATTTTCAGTCCTTTCCCATTTCTAATATCCCGGTCATCAACCGAACATAGGTATAATCTTCTTCTAATTACATCATTCAATCGACAAAACATTTGACTTAGTGTTACCCTTCAGGCCTTTATATATCGTCACTAATTACATTAGGATCTTCACGGAACTCCTAGACTGCGCCGAAAGACGAACCCAATATATAAAGTTTAGCTACACAGACTATGTGAACTGAACCTATATGTGGAAAGATAAAATCCTTTCATTCATGACACACTCAATCAAGCTTAGGATCTGTCAAGTGTCTATCCAAATGACTTGATTAATATAACTCATCTATATTAGTTGACAACAAGAGCATGTCACAGACATGTCCATTACATTGGCCAATGACTTAGTCAACCTAATACCATATGAGTATCTGAGTGTTCACTCGAATATGTATTCAAGGAATGAATTCTAATTTTGGCTCACATACCACCTTTATCTACTTCGTAATGCACCAAAAATAAGTCGCGTCTCAACCTATAAGACATTTGAGCTTAGGACAAGATCAAAGTACATTACTCCAAACAAGATGATACTGACCTCAAGTCTAAGGACTTCTATCTCCCACATGCCGATGACATTATAGACATATAACAAATAGTGCATCAGCAGGGTATACCAATACTCCAACAAGTATCCTTGTGTCTATCACGAGTTGCCATAACTCGTAGCAAGTGAGACATACTACATCCCCTAAGGATATGATGCAGACCACATGTTGACGTATCGCATATCACTGATATCCCAATTTCGATGATCATTAGTCAAGGTAATTTAAGAGTTACGTTATAACATTAATTCTCACATCATTAATAAATACGTAAACTCTAGGGATGCATTTATAAAATATTATAAACAAGCAACTAATAATTCAACAAATGCAAATGCCATAATATTAATCATCATTAATATAAATACGAATGTGTATAAAGTACATTGTGTCCTAATACAGATTGTATCTAGGATATACATATACTTTCAATCTCCCACTTGGCCTAGAGCCAATCACCAACATATCTAATACCCATATTCTCAAAATGACCATTATGCTTCACTAAGCTTAATGGTTTAGTAAACGGGTCTGCTAGATTATTATCTGTGGAATATAATCTATCTTGATATCTTCAACTTTCACCATCTCTCTCAGGATGTGGTACTTCCTTGGTACATGCTTGTTTCTGTTTGTTGATCTTGGTTCCTTTGCACGTAATCGCACGTTGTCGCCACAATAAATAGTTATTGACAACTAGCACTCTGAACAACCCCTAGTTCCTTCAGAACTCGAAATGCGACAACTTTTTAGCGACTTCCGATCCAAAGAATGTACTCCGCCTTGAGTCGAGTCCGCAGAGTAGTGCTGCTTTGGAACTCTTCCACCACCGCTCTCCGTTGAAAATGAGCGTGTAACGGTCGAGATTTGAAATCATCAACATCCGTCGAAACTAGCATCGGTATACCCGGTGGCAACCACCATCAACTCCACCATAGACTAAAGTAATCTTTAGTACGCTCAAGTACTTCGAGAATACTCGATCGCTTCCAGTGTTCTTCGCCAGGATTCTGCTGGAACTTGTAGGTCATACTAAGTGCAAAGACCACATCTGGCCTAGTACAGGTCATGACATACATGATTGATCCAATAGCCGAAGCATATGTGATCCTCTTCATGCGCTCAAGTTCAATAGCATTGGAAGGGCAACCCTTCTTTGATAACTTGATGCCTTGACCCATCGGTTAACCGCCTTTTTTGGAATTCTCCATTGAAAAGCGTCTAAGCACTTTGTCTATGTAGATCGATCGTGAAATTTCAACAATCTATTAGGTCTATCTCTATAGATCCTAATTCCCAGAATGTAGCAGGCTTCACCTAAATTTTTCATCATGAAGGTTTTGGACAACCAATCCTTAACTGGAATAAACACAAGGATCCTCTTTGCTTCTGACAAAATCATTGTTCCAACTCCTAGAGGCTTGCTTAAGCCCATAAATGGACTTCTGTAGCCTGCACACAACATTTGGTCTGGACTCACATGAAAAACCCTCGGGTTGTTTCATATACACTTCCTCAATTAGATTACCATTGAAGAATGCAGTTTTGACGTCCATCTGCCAAATGTCATAATCATAATGTGTAGCTATCGCAAGTAAAATCCGAATAGACTTTATCTTAGCCACCGGTGAAAAGGTTTCATCATAATCAACACCAGGACGCTGAGTAAAACCTTTAGCCACTAGTCTACTTTATAAGTCTGAACCTTGCCAGATGCATCAATCTTCTTCTTGAAGACTCATTTGCATCCTATGAGTTTAACCCCATTTGGCAAATCAATCAAGTTCCACACCTGATTGATATACATTGATTCCATTTCGGATTTCATGGCTTCTTGCCATCTCTTTGAATCAATGTCTAGCATTGCTTCGTTATAGGTTCTAGGCTCGTCATCATCTGGAATATTTAGCTCATTTTGTGTTTCCACAAGTTGATTTAGTCTTTCCGGAGGACGATGAGATCTAGTAGACCGACGAAGTTGATTGTCTTGCAGTTCAGTTACAGGTATGTTCTGACTGTGAGTAGGTTCTTGTGCGCCGATCGATCCACCAACATTAGAGCTTTCAGGAATATCATTTTCATGTCTTTCCTGAATGGAAGGAAATGCAACTGGTGCATTTGCTTCCAAGGTCTGTGCCGGAAGATCTCGCATTTCTGCATTACTCCTCGTAGCACTCCCACTGGCCGAAGGGGTATCCTAAATACCCAATCTTCGCCTAAAGCTCCCACTGAATTCTTGCCTTCATCATCGGGCAAGGATTCAACCTCTATATTACTTTGTTCTTGAATTTCTTCAAGTTTTATCTCTGTGCAACTCTCATCCTCGTAGCCATATTCATCTTCAAGGAAAGTTGCGTTTCTAGAAACAAATATCTTATGTTCTCCAGGAAGATAGAAATAGTATCCCTTAGTTTCCTTTGGATACCCAACAAAGTAACACTTCTCACTTTTAGATTCCAACTTATCAGTGATCAACTTCTTGACATATGCAGGACACCCCCAGGGCCTCATGTGTCTAAGTGATGGCTTCTTGCCACACCCTTCTTGACATATGCAGGCCCCAGGGCCTCATGTGTCTAAGTGATGGCTTCTTGCCACACCATACCTCATATGGTGTCTTTTCGACTGATTTGGATGAAACTCTATTTAGAACATATATTGAGGTCAAAATAGTGTATTCCCAAAAGTATGTAGGAAGAGCTGAAAAGCTCATCATGGAACGAACAATGTCAAGAAAGATTCGATTTCTCCTCTCGGCAACACCATTCATCTGTGGTGTTCCAGGAGGTGTCCATTCGGAATGAACTCCATGAAGCTTTAAGTAGTCCAGAAATTATTTGCTTAAGTATTCACCCCCACGATCAGATCGGAGAGTCTTGATACTCTTTGAGAGCTGTTTCTCAACTTCACACTTAAACTCCTTAAATTTCTCAAAAGCCTCGAATTTGTGTCTCATAAGATACACATATCCAAACCTTGATAAGTCGTCTGTGAAAGTGATAAAATAAGAGAAACCCTCTCTAGCTTGAGTCGAAAATGGTCCACATACGTCCGTATGTACCAACTCAAGCACCACTTTGGCACGGATCCTCTTTTCAGAAAGAGGTTTAATGATCATCTTACCTTTCAAACAGGATTCACAGTTACCATAAGATTGTAAGTCAAATGGTTCGAGGTAATTTAATTTCCTCAACCGTTCTATCCTTGTTTGATTCTTGTTTGATTGATATGACCAAGTCTGCAATGCCATAAGTAGGTAGAATTTCTTTCATTTAACTTAGCCCTTTTATTCTGTACATTGAAATTTCCATGTGACAGTTTAATGTATACAATCCATTCACAAGAGGCGCAATTCCATACACAACATTATCTAAAGTCAAAACCATATTGTCATTAGACGTGTTTGAGGAAAACCCCTCTGAATCAAGTACAGGAATGGAAATAATATTCCTTGTCAAGGAAGGAACATAAAAACAATTGTTCAACATTAAAACTTTGCCAAAAGGTAAATCTATCCTATAAGTTCCCAAGCGCTCAGCAGAAACTCGTGCTCCATTTTCGACGCGCAGGTCCACCTCGCGAGGTCCGACCTTCCTGCTATCCGTTAGCCCCTGCACATTTGTACAAATGTGTGAGCCACAAGTGGTATCAAGTACCCAGGAATGAGAATCATTTATAGATAGATTAATTTCAATTACAAACATACTTTGCACATTAGCACCTGGTGCCTTTCCTCCGCCTGGAGCAGTGCAATCCTTTCTCCAATACCCCTTTCTGTTGCAATTCATGCAAACATCCGATGCAGGCAATTTCTTCTTCTTCTTCGCCCCTCCCTTGGGCTTCATTGCTGCTGCCAGAGCAACAACTTTGCCATTCCCCTTCTGTTGTCCCTTACCTTTCGGTTTTCGGTTTGGGGCGACTAGAGGAGCCAACCATCAGAATAGGCTTGGTCTTAGAGGTCGAAGATTCAAAAGTTTTCAACATATTATGTAACTCCGACAATGTCGCTTTTGTTCCATTCATATTATAATTTATAATGAAACTCTCAAACGATCTCAGAAGTGAGTGCAGGATAAGGGTGGTGGAGACTCTGTCACGAAACCTTATGTCTATAGAAGATAACCTCTCAATCAACTCAATCATCCTCAACACATGAGGTGAAACTTGGCCCCCTTCATTTAGCCTACACTTGAAAAGTTTTATGAGCAGGTCATACTCCATTGTCTGACTGCGAATCATAAAGACTCTTCAAATGGGCTAATATTTCGTTGGGCCCCATAGTTTCATGCTGTCTTTGCAATTGTGGTGACATGGAAGACAACATTAAGTATTGAGCTGAGGTGGCATTCTTATAATGTTTTTGGTAAGCAACCTTGTCGAAGGTTGCATACTCTGGAGAGTCCTCCGCCGGAGCAGTTGGGAATACCTTGTCCAATGTATACTCAATTTCTTCCTGTCTTAGAACAATTCTAACATATCTCAGCCAGTCAATGAAGTTGGATCCGGTGAGTCTGTTTGACTCCATGAGCATTTTCAACGAAAAGTTTGACATTTCTGAAGATCTGAAGATAATAGACAGAACAGGAAAATGCAATCATAATTCATTCTCCTTAATTATACACATTCATAATAAACTAATTTAACATGACCTTTTGTTTAATTAGCTTCCACTATTTTTCATACTTCTACGACCCCAAGGTAGAATACGAACCTAAATCAATATAAATGTCATAATGGGCCAAGATCCAAACATATGTTATATTCACATTTGCTTTGGCTGATAACTTCAATAACACACTTTGGTAGGTCCTCAACCAATTGTAAAACAACTCTACAACTCTTGGTTATTAAATATCTTTCATTTTAATCTTACGTCTTTAGACTAGTCCGACACTTTGGCGCCAAGATTCATCTAAACAAGCCAACCCCATTACACGACTGCGTTTAAATGCCTAAGTAAATTTAGCCTTTGCAAGCAAACACTTTGGTGTAAATACCTACAAAAGTTTATTATCTACTTTCATTTTAACACATCTATGAAAGAGTCTCGGTCCTCTCAGACTTAGAGCAAATGCTTTGGCATAAATACCTTTATCACCGAAAAAGACTTAGCACCCTAACAATTATAATGGACAACACGTTATAATTAGACTTGTATTTAATGTTTGGGGAACATTTTTAGTTTTCGGGGATTCATTCAAGATCAACAATCAAGTCATACATCATATGACATCCTATCATGCAATTTCTAAACACAATTAGATGAGTAATCATCAAACCCAATAGGCATGATAAAGATGATTTTAATCACATCTTAGCGTAATCTGCACCGGGCGATTATAGCGGTCATTTGAAATTAAACAATTACTGGGCGCCGCCTACCCAGACAATAATTGCGGATGCTATGCTAATAATTTAAATGCATCACATTCAATCACTTAACACATTTATATATTATTCAATAATATACTATTAATGATAACTATGAGTTTATTTGTCTAAACTCTATAATCTATGTAAATGCCAAACAGTCCCTAAACATTTTCTGATTTTAAAATTCTGATTTTCGGGAATTTTGTAAATTTTTAGAATTTATACTTTAGTCCCTTAAGAATTTAAAATTCAATTCTGAACCCTTATAAATTCATAAAAATGCAATTCTAAACTTCAGAAAATATTTTCAAATTTCTGGGACCTGTTTGCAATTTTCAGAACTTAAAATCAACTTTCAGAAAACTTTCTTTAATTAAATATTTGCCCGAAAGGACCAAATCTGTTCGATTCAAAACTTTATTTTCAGAAACTGAAACTTCTAAAACTTCAGATTCAGAATCTGAAACTTTTAAGTCTCTGTTTCTGATTTCGTTTTTTTTTTAAATTTTCATCGGCACCGCGGTTCCAACTGGTGGCACCGCGGTGCCTTCGAGCCAGTAAGTCACTGGATTCGTAGAATCTAATTTGCACCGCGGTTCCTCACAGGTGGGACCGCAGTTCCGTAATTACCGTCACAGGCACCACGGTCCTAACAGGTGGCACCGCGGTGCCTCGAAGGCAGTGAGTCTTAAAAATTAATTTTAAGCTTCTGGATGAACAGCACCGCGACTCCCATGAATAGAGTTGCGGTGCCTCTGACTTCATCTGGGCAGCACCGCGGTGCTCCATCATGGAACCACGGTTCCGTCGCCAAAACCCTAGTAGGCACCGCGGTGATCCATCGTGAAACCGCGGTGCCTTATCCCCAGAAACACAAAACTGAAATTTTCGAACCCCTAAAACTGGTTTAGGGCCAGATCTGTCAGATATATCACTTGTATAACCATCATCATTAAAACAACATGTTCATCGACCATCAAATCCAATTTTTTTCTCGTTCTTCGTTTCAATGCACCATGCTTTAAACCGAATAACGCATATCAACTTAGAAGAGTTATTTATTGGATTGATTTTCTCGACTACATAATTGTTTTAACAGATTAGGGCACAAAGACCATGTATTATAAGGATTTAGGATTTTAAAGCTTTTAAATACATAAAATATAGATCTAAACAAATCCTAATCCATATTATCATTAATATCATTACAAATCACACGAAACAACCCATGCTATGATACCACTGTAGGTGTTTACGTCGGGTTCGTACACGCAGCGGAATTTAAAAATTTATGTTTCAAACCCGACGAACGGTCGAACTGCAGTATGATAAGTAATGAAAATACTAACACAAAGTAGTAATGTAAAACTTCGACAGAAGACTTACATTTTGTAGCAATCATCCAAACAGTTGAATCTTTGTGTTCTGTGTAGTCCGAGAGTGCACACGCAAACGTCCCTCGATTTGTAAGTTCTAGAAACTGTGATGTAATTGCTAAGTCAGGAATGCTAGGGATTCTGACAGTGCTTTAGAAGAGATTGACCTCTCTTAGGTTTTGTATATTATGGAATGGGAGGTAAGTCCTCTATTTATAATTGTAAACAGAGGCTTTAGGGTTTCTGTGGGCCAGGACCAGCTAAACCTCGGACTGACTAAAATTCGGACCGCCCGAAATCGGCTAGGCACCGCGGCCCAAAGTAAGTGGCACCGCGGTGCCTGTGCCTGTTTTCGGAACCGCGGTCCTAAATCAAAGGCACCGCGGTCCTGTCCCAATTTTCAGCCCTTTCCCATTTCTAATGTCCCGATCATCAACCGAACATATAAGTATAATCTCCTTCTAATTACATCCTTCAATCGACGGAACATTTGACTTATTGTTACCTTTCAGGCCTTTACATATCGTCACTAATTACATTAGGATCTTCACAGAACTCCTAGACTGCGCCGGAAGACGAACCCAATATGTGAACTGAACCTATATGTGGAAAGATAAAATCCTTTCATTCGAGACACACTCAATCAAGTCTGTCAAGTGTCTATCAAAATGGCTTGATTATTATAACTCATCTATATTAGTTGACAGCAGGACCATGTCACAGACATATCCATTGCATTGGCCAATGACTTAGTCAACCTAATACCATATGAGTATCTGAGTGTTCACTCGAATATGTATTCAAGGAATGAATCCTAATCTTGGCTCACATACCACCTTTAATCTACTTCGTAATGCACCCAAAACAAGCTGTGTCTCAGCCTATAAGGCATTTGAGCTTAGGACAGGATCAAAATACATTACTCCGTAAACAAGATTATATTGACCTCAAGTCTAAGGACTTCTATCTCCCACATGCCGATGACATTATAGACATATAACAAATAGTGCATCAGCAGGGTATACCAATACTCCAACAAGTATTCATGTGTCCATCACGAGTTGCCATAACTCGTAGCAAGTGAGACATACTACATCCTCTAAGGATATGATGCAGACCATATGTCGACGTATCGCATATTACCGATATCCCAATTTCGATGATCATTAGTCGAGGTAATTTAAGAATTACGTTATAACATTAATTCTCACGTCATTAATAAATACGTAAACTCTAGGGATGCATTTATAGAATATTATAAACAATCAACTAATAATTCAACAAATGCAAATGTCATAATATTAATCATCATTAATATAAATACGAATGTGTATAAAGTACATTGTGTTCTAATACAGATTGTCTCTAGGACATACATATACTTTCATTAGCTCCGACGAACATTTCATAGCAGAAAAATGCCTGCTACTGTATTGTTTTTTGTTCTAATTTTGTGCAAGTCCTGATAATTGCACGAATGAAACATATTCTCAGTGAACACTCAACAGTAATCAGTACTGAGGTTAGATTATGGAGAATTATTGGATTGTAACTTGCGTGAATGTTAACTTTCTTTTCCTCCATCATCAAAATTACTTGGATTTTAATTATGACATTGTTTTTCTATTTTGTTTTCTTTTGATATAATATTTGACTGGTGAATTATCTTTAAAAGTAACTGATGCAATATATCATGGATGTCATATGTACTTTGCATATTAGAGGGACTATTGAGCCGGGTGGATTGTCTGAACTTAACAATTAGTACCAGGTGATGATATTAACTCGTATGCTGGCATCTTATAGGAACTGGAAAAGCTTGAAGCACTATTAATTTGTTGTTAGAGTAGCCTAAAAGTCTGAAGCAATTATAGAAGCTTGCTGGAGTGTATGTACATGTTCAGACCACTCTGTGTGTAATAAGGATCTTGGTTGTGAGAACTTTGGAAAAAAAATTGTATTCTTTTCAACTTTGTAGAAACTTCCACTTTGAGAGGACATACTGATGCAGTTGAGGATATATCAGTTTCTACATCTACCATGTTTGACTTGGATGAAGATGGTGATCTTATTCTAACACGACGCAAAAGTAAGTTATCTGCACCTAGAGAGTAAGGCTCTCCTTTTTGTCCACCATATATTACAAGTGACATAATGCACCCAGTCTTTTTCAGCAGTGAGCAGCCTCATCTATTTATTGGAGTAGTTTTTTTCAATGTAAATCTGTGTTGGTTTATGAGCTTTTCTTCTTTCTTGGCGCATACACTTTCATGTTCTTTCATCTGCTTTTGTAATCTAACAGGACCACTGGTTAGAGATTAATATTGACTGGTTAGAGAAATAATATGTACCCAAGTATACAAAAACATGAAAATTTGTGTTTAATGTGACTTAAGCTGATTCAGCCTGCGAGTAAATGATCTCTGGCTTCGATTTCTGCAATCGGTTTGAAAATCATTGGGTTTCCCTTCATCACATTTTGCTTGATCTAGTCATTTTTAGTCCGTATCGAAAAGAATGGCCTCCTTCCTCAATCTCAAAATATCCAATCTGGATAAGGTTTGATGTGTAATAATGTTACTTTTTCAATTTAATCGGGTGTCATTACACTGCTTTCATGTATTCCACCATTGCTTTATAATATCACAAACTAATTCAAATACCAACAACACATGCTTTCTTCTGTTGATCTCATCAGTATTCAACCTAGCTCAGTTAATTCAGGAGAAAAAGTTAAGAAAAGCACAAAGATTACCTAGATGAGAATGTGCATTTTCTATCAGCAGTTTTATAATAAAATGGGGGATATTGGTTGAGTTTCCTAATCTAACTTCAGACGAATTCTTTTAAGAAAGATTCACATCTACTTGGCTTGAATAGTAAGATGGAGTAACTGGTTATGTACATAAGCTTTCATCACTCCTTCCGCCAACCATTTCATATCAAATAGTCTTAGATGTAATATGTCATTTTCCTTTTACTTGCAGAATCACCTAGCCATCATCTTGTCTTGACCATCCAGCATAATATCACTTCATCGATTCCTAGAGTTGGTTTGCAGGTAATCCAAAAATTGCAGAGTTCATTGGTCCTTATGTCTTGTCTTGTCCTCATCTATCATTCCTCCATTCAGCTTCTCCCCCCTATTTATAGAGAATATGTTACGAGCCTATGACATTATCCATATGCTTTTTCTCCTCAATTTTTACGAGGGAGTACAATAACTGAACTGTGTGAACACATCTTATCTTTTCCGTAAGTGTAAATATGTATTCCTAAATGTCAGTAGTCACTATTGCACTAATGTTTTCCTAATCAGGTTTGGAGAGCAGAACTATTACTGGCTGATTTTGTGTTGCATGTGATGTCTATGTCATCTGATTTTGATGAAGTTATTGCATTGGAGCTTGGGGCTGGTACAGGTAAGTTCATCACCTTTAATTTGTTCTGTTTTGTTTATAGTATCAGTGTTGGTACCTCTACTCATTGCAAACTTCCACATTCACGGAATAGTGATGCCAAGATTGGGTACTTGCCTGATAAAAGTTACCTAAAGCCATAATAAGTCATTTAAATCTTAAAATGGAAAAGACAAATATAACTTTGTCAATGTTGCTTTTCAAAAACTGTAGGAGAAAAAGAAAATTAAATTTTCTGGTCATATTTTTATTTAAACCTTTCTTTTATTATTTGATGACCAAGAATTATTTTGTTTCAATTTGAAACCTGAGGATAATCATCCCAGCCTTCTACCTTCTCCTCTCTAATACTTAGCTTGATGCAACAACCTGGTTTCGAACATGTGGCATGCATGTACTATACCTGACGTGTTGTATCTCAGCCTGTTGAACCAAAGCCTTGGGTTTTGGGGGCACTTATTTTCTAAACCTTACAACAATAACAACTACTACGTACTATCCTTCAATCCCCAGTTATTTGAGGTGGGCAATATGTATCTATCCATTCTACTTCCCGTGGACGTATTTCATTTCTTAGCCTTGTTTACGATTTTAATTAATGGACACCTTATCATTTTTTGATAACATTTATAATCTTATTACAACAACATACCCAGTGAAATCTCACAATGTGGGTCTGAGAAGGGTAGAATGTACACAGACCTCACCTCCACCTTGGTAGGTAGAACGATCATTTTTTTGATAACGTTTATAATCTTATTACAACAACATACCCAGTGAAATCCACAATGTGGGGTATTGATATTGAGAAAAAACAAGCTCGCATACAAGAAGTTAATTTATCATATACTAGTATGTACTTCTATTATCAAACAATTATCAACAAATGCATGCTTAAATTCCACACAGTATGAATACCTCTTATGTTGCGTTCGGCTGCAGCACCCTGGTGTTAAATCCCAGAGCCTATCAGGTAGCTCTTATCGCAAACCCTATCGTGATTATCCTATTGGGTCCGTAAAACATTGGGATCAACTCTGTCCGTTCGGATTTAGAGTCATTGGTATTTGGTGGTACCTGCCTCTGCTGCCGTCGCTACCACTGAATAACTAAAATTGTAGTTTTAAGGTTTTCTTTTGCTTATAACTGAAGAATTTGCAGACTGAACTCAAGTATCTAGATTTATTCTAATTTAAAGCATTAATATCTGCTGTATGACAAGATATTCTTTCAATGTTTTTATCAGGGTTAGTTGGTATTTTGCTTGCCCGGGTTGCTAAAACTGTCTTCATAACAGGTATACAAGATTGAAATGCGTAAGTTCTAATGTTTTCACCTGATATCCCTTTATTCAATGTTCTACGGTCTCTCATGCATGACATTCCTTTTCTCCAGTTAATTTGTAGATTAACTTTTTTGTTTTCATGCATCTTTTTCAATCACTTCAGAAGCTTTTCTAATCATTCATGTCTTTTTCAAGTATATTACTTGGATTCCAGTGTCTAATTTCTCGGGAGTTTGGTAACTTATTTTTAGTCCTAATGTGTTACTTTAGATTTTACTTTTTATCATGAGAGAATATTCCCTGGTATGACCTAGGAAAAACAAAAGAAAGACATTTCACTGCTGGTCATGAGACACACTATATTCTGTAACCTGGGAGAACATTTTGTGGATCTCCTGTGAAAAGGACCTGAGGAAGGTAAAAGCAAACTTTAGATAATTGCCTCTCATTTACAGATTTTAGCACAAGATGAAAGAAAATAATTGCTCTCAGCGGAAGAGGGCATTACCTTACTCAAAAAAAGAGGGCCTCTGCTATTCCATATTTGCAACAAATAGTTAACGTGAGATTGCACTTAGTCTCTACAACTGGAACTTCCCTCCTATGTGCCGAAAGCTCCATTTTGGCTAATTTTATTTGGCTAGTGAACATCCTCTATGGCTAAATCCTCTGCTTAGTATTACCATTGCTTCCGTTCACATATTTGAAAGTTTGCAATAGTCACCATCATTTTTATGGTTTGTCAGCCCTGCCTCTGTGGCTGTTGCTGTGTTTATGTCTAATTGTCTATTATTAAGTTTTTAACTAAGTTTGGCATGCTTTTGTCACGTCATTTGCTTAAGCCTAACTTGTATGTTGCCGACTGTGGTGATGAAACACTTGGAAACTGTGGAGGGTGGATCTTACTGCTGCTTTAGGTGTCTGCTTATTATTACATCTTTTTCAGCAAGTAATTAAGTGAGACTGCACTTTTTCTCTAGCCATTGACACTATGTGGCAAGAGGTCCAGTCCTAGAAATGTTACTATTTGGTTAATATAGGTTCTTTATGCTAGGTCATCTTCTTACTATTAGTGCTTCATTTAGTACATTCGGGCGTTTAAACCAGCCACCATAAGTTTTATGGTTGCCTTTTTTGCTGTGGCAGTTGCTATGAACTGTCTATCCTAAAGTTAGAGCACTAAGGTTGGCATGCTTTTGTCACATCTTCTGTTTAAGCCCTAAGTTGTATGTGTCAGATCATGGTAACGAAGTACTGGAGAACTGTGAGAAAAATGTGGATCTTAATGCTGAAATATTCCATGGGAAGGCTTCTGTTCATGTACGTGAACTTGATTGGAAAGATTCATGGCCTCCTCAAGAGGTGAATACTTCACCATCGAAAGGAAGGTAATTGATTGGTCTATACTATACGATACAGCTTGAATTGCATTACAAAAAAGTTCTTTAACTACATTTTGCTAAATATTTTTGATGGTTCTAGCAATGATAAACATTTGAATATGAGCACTAAAGCAGGTCAGCCATATTTGTCCAGGTACAGCTGGGCCCAATCAGATATTGAAGAACTCAAGAAATCTTCTTTGCTTCTAGCTGCTGATGTTATTTACAGTGATGATCTGACTGATGCATTCTTCAGCATCTTGAAGAAATTAATGTCAGACAACCCGGAGAAGGTACCATGAATGAAGCTGGAGTACTCTGCACATTTTTTGGGTGACGGTGGTATTGGGGTCACGTTGCACGGACTTCGAGTAATCCATCGGACATCATTTTACAACCCACAAGCACCAGCACAAATTGTGATGTGTTCTCCACTTCATTTTGCACTCTAAGATTATAACCGTGATTAAGGCCTCGTTTGTTTGCACTTAATGGAGATCTGAATCTGAATGGTTCAGACCTTGATCATTAAGTGCATTTGTTTACATTAAGATCTAAGCACTTATTAGGTCTTAATCATTAAGATCTTGAACAAAGTCATAATATTATTAAGAGATAATTTTTGTATGAATAATTTCTACCACAGTTCTGTCCACAACCCCACCCTTCCACCCCCACCCCTCCCCTCCTACCCCACCCCACTATCACCACCCAACCCCCAACCCTCCAACCCACCCCTACCCACTCTCCACTCTACCCCATCACTACTAATCACCTCTGTCACCACCACCACAACCCCTCCCCTCCTACCCCATCCCTACCCAATCCTCACCCCCAACCCTCTAACCCACCACCCATACCCACTCTCCACCCTACCCCATCACCACTAACCACCTCTGTCATCACAACCACCACCCCACCTTCCCAACCCGCTCACCCACCCACCCCTACCTCATCACCACTAACCACCTCTGTCACCACACCCATAACCCACCCTACCTACTCTCCACCCACCCACCACTAACCACCTTTGTCATTACAACCATCACCATCACCAGTACCAGCGACTAGCACCAACCATCACCACCACTAGCGAACATTACATATTTTATTTTTTATCAAATAATATTTTTATTTTATTAAATTTATATTTATGTCATAATATTTTGTTACTTTTTAATTTGAATTATATATTTATTATGCTTAAATAAATCTATTATGCATATTCAGATGTTTAAAAACAATCTTAATCATTCAGTTCAGATCTGAAGACAATATCTTAATCGTGCATTCAAATTCATACGTTTTAATCTTAATGAAAACAAATGAGGCCTAAACAAATCTTTGGCAGAAATTGGAATTAAATCAATAGAAAACTTTAGATTTGTCTAGCAGGTCATTCATTATGTGAGATGAAAGAGGGGTAATCTTTGAGCCAGTTCATATTTCTCTGATGTTCCATGAATTTTGAAACATTGGATGGCGTTGAATGTGCATTAAAACAAGAGTAAAGTATCCCTAGTGGCAATTGAGGCACCAGAACCTTGTGTCTTGCCATCTTGCCATTTATATTTTGCAGTTTGGGTCCTCTGTTTTTATTGTAATTCCTGGTCACTTGCATAAGAAATTGCTGCATTTTTTATTTCTAATATTGGTGTCTCCAAACCTTCTAAAACATTATGCTGTTGTCACCTTTAAGAGTGGAATATCATAAAAGCATAGTGGTTGACTGATTGTGGCATTGGCCTTTCCTTCAGGTGCTATACTTGGCTCTGGAAAAGCGTTACAACTTCACTCTTGATGATCTTGATGTTGTGGCAAATGGATATTCACACTTCCGCAGGTACATGACCACTGGAGAAGGTAAGCAGGAGGCTGCAAATAGATAAAAAGTTCCTTTCACTTCTTATTGGAAAATCCGACACCACTCTATGGTTATGATATGGTACTATGCAGCAGATGATGCAGTGTCTAAGCAGCTTGATAGTGCATCCGAGCCCTTCTTCGTTGGCGAGCAGATTGATTTGAGATTCATTCCATGTTGTGTCAGGGATTACAATAGAGGGCATGACGTTGAAATTTGGAAAATCAAGTTAAATCGTAGAGCACGCTTCTGAATTTTGGGAACACACTTATTGATAACATTTATCTTCGGTGACTTACCTTACGAAGAGTAAAAGTCAATACTCAATAGGCCTTGACTGCAGTTGCTATGAAGAATAAATTCATCTTCATGCTCTAGAAGCATCATCTGTCACTTGCGCAAAACAGATTCGTAGACTGCAAGTGGCTTGTTCATGTGGAGAAAAGGAAAAAATAAACAGCAAGCAAGCAATTTGCACGTATAAATAAATAACTCTTATCAATAAGAATAGTAGAAGTTTCAGGAATATGGTTTGGACTTTTCGCAAAGTATACAGATTTTGATATCCGAAGACGCGTCACATGCAATATTAGAATCTTTTGAATGGTGCTGTTTCCATTTGAGAACCCACTTATAGTTTATACTTTAGCTATGCAAAACCTAGCAAAAAGTTTTCCAGCCCTCTCCTTTACGTTCTGTTGTCGTTAGTAGGGCTGCACAAAAAATGGACCGGACCGAAAATAACCCCTGGATCGAATTTGACCGAATTTTTTGGTCCGGTCTTCGGTCCTACGTTTCTGAAAATTCGGTCCTCGGTCCGGTCCGTTTTTTTTTTCCGGTTTATAGTGTATATAAGACCGGACCGGACCGAATTTTTCGGTCCGGTCTTCGATCCGACCTTTCTGGATTTTCGGTCCTCGGTCCGATCCGAAGATTTTGTGCAGCCCTAGTCGTTAGTCACTAGCTAAGGAAGCTTTTTTCCTCTTTTTGGTGTTGTCCGGGTTAGTTTTCACGTACCTTGGCTATTCATTAGGTAGCTGGTGCGCTATTATGTATTTTCCATTAGCACACAAATTTATCTATTAAGGGCCCGTTTGGTACAACTTATTAAAAAGAGTTTATAGAAATAGAGATTTTAGTAGTTGAACTTTTATCAAAAAGTTATTAAGTGTTTGGTTATTAATAAAAAAAAGTGCTTTTAAATTAAAATGAGCAAATCCAAAAGCTATTTTGCCTCTACCGTTTGGGCTTTTGCCAGCAGAGGTCAAAAGTGTTTTTTTTTGTCAAAATCACTTTTGCTTTTTTTTTTTGTCAAAAAAATCACCAAACACTCCATCTTTTTTTCAAAAGTGGTTTTGGCAAATCCAAAAACACACTAAGGCTTAGGTAGGTAGAGAAACACCACCTAGTATTTTTGTTTATATCGAGATTTAAAATATTCTTCAAGAGCCATACCCTTGAATCACTATCAGGTAATTCCAAGTTTTCAACAATATAAATAAAACAACTGGAATAAATAAGTAGCATTATCCATTCCTACCTAAACTTGTATCGAAAGCTTCTGCTCAACCCCCCTCCAACACAAAAAAATAATTGAAGGAAAAAGGGAAGTGAAAGAAGAAAACATGTGGAATGATAAAGTGTTGCTCCTACTACATTCGTTGAACAACTGGAGCTGAAAATTCATTAAACTTGTGCCTTTTGTAGTGAGTTCTAGGTTCCAATTTTCAAATCATTTCGAAAACATTGAACATTTATCAACTAAAAATAATCTGATTTTGTAAAAGAAAACAATTTTGAGAAGAAAACAATTTATTGCTCTTTTTTTCGGGTTACTAAACGAATTAGCGATACATCAACGTGGATTAAGTAGAAGGTTTTTGCCTTTTGTAGTATTGGATTCCCCTTTTCTTTACAAAGTACAAACAAAAGAGTATTCTTTGTCTCTTCAAAACTGATCCAATCTCAATATTTCCTCATTAAAATATCTTTTTATGAAAGAGTGAGTGAATTAGAAAGAATGGGTTGTACACAATCGAAGATCGAAAATGAAGAAACAGTAAGTAGATGCAAAAGAGCGAAAACAGTTGATGAAAGAATTACCTATGCCTACGCCTCCTTCTCCTCCTCGGCCGCAGAATAATCGAACGCCACCACCAGATAGCAAGGGGATGTCCTCCATGTCATGGGATTTTTTCTTCTCTGCCATGGAAAACGTACCAGGGTCGACGCTAGCAGAGGAGGACGAAAGTTGGATCCAAAGAGAGGAACTCAAGCGGAGACGATGGAGGAAAGGGCCAAGAGAAATGAAAACGATAGCCGCGCTGATGAAACTGAAAGAGTGAGGAAAAATGAGATGCCGGAGGAGGCAGAGGTGGTGGAAACGGTAGCGGAGCCGCTACCGTCACAGCCACCTCCTCCGCCTCAGGCTGCTACAAAGGTTGTGAAAAGAGTGAAAAATGTTGTTCCAGTAGAGAGTAAAAAGAAAGGGGGAGGTCAATTTAACCTTCTTCAGATATTTTCTGCGCTGGATGATTGTTTCCTTAAGGCATCCGAGAGTGCTCAGGAAGTATCTAAGATGCTTCAGGCAAGCATTATCACTCAAATTTTGCCGATAATAGAGGTACATTCAAGACCTTTGCCAACTTATTGGGTTGCGGGCGGAGAAAAGCGGACGTGAGGACTCGGGTCGGGGCGCATTCTCTATAAGAAATATTCAGTTTAATCAGTGGTTTCTTTTTCTGCAGGATTATCTTCATTGTTATTCAAATGTTCCTTAAGTTGCAAGCGTTGATCAGATTATGGTTAATTGATGGGCTACATTTTAGTGTGATTTTAAACACATATTTTGAGGACTTACTTTCTGGTCAATGGCGCAATGGTTGTCAACGCATAATTTACATTGATGGATTATGTCAATGACAGTGTTATACGAGAGCTATCCCTTAAACTAATGACTAATAAAAAAAGAAAAGCGAGAGCTCTCCCTTAAACTGCTATCTTTTTTAAATATATTCTAAGATGTGCAACTATTTAAATAAACATTCGTTCCTGGAGTTTAAAGCTCTGTAATTTTTGCATTTTAGGACACATTGATCATTCTGCAAGAGTCATGCGTGTCATAACATGGAATAGGTCCTTCAGAGGTTTGCAAAATGCCGATGATGGATTGGATGACTTTGATTCAGAAGAACATGAAACTCATGCAACAGTGTTAGACAAGATGCTTGCATGGGAGAAAAAACTGTATGATGAAGTGAAGGTGTGTTTCTTTTATCACTTTCTTGTTTGAGTCAATCATCGAGAATGAGTTCTGTGCAGTTTTCTTATCTTTTCTGTTGCATATGCATTCAGTAATATCTGTTAGGTGCAGTTCTCATTCTTCAGCATTTCCCCCTACAAGTGTTTTGTCTCCTTATAATCAATCTTTGGAGTAATTATTTCATTTTGATATTCTGTTTAGCTAAGTAAATATACTTTTGCTCAATGTTCTTCTCTATTTAGTTGGAAAGGTGGTTCCACTTCCTTCTAGTTTATTTGTCTTCTTTTCCTATTACTAATTTTCCTTCTTAGATTCCTTCTATCCACTTCTTTTCTTCTTGTTCTACTCTTTTCCTCTTTTTCCTTTATGTTTTTTCGTTCTCTCCCCTTTTTATATTCTTTTATGGTTTGGGGGGTGGGGGGTGCAATGTCTGAATATATAGGATCCTGTTTTTTTCTTCTTCTTCATCATCTATGAGATTCTAGGAGCATTTTCTGAATGTTTCATGTTTTTGTGAAGTACAAACACAAACATAGGACATGACAGATGATGATATATCATATATGTTTATGAACAACAGCAACATACCCTGAATCCCACAACGTGGGGTCTGGGGAGGGTAGAGTGTAAGCATGTTTATGAACTAAGCATGCTTAAATATACATACCGTTAGCAATTAGTGTAGAGTAAAGTAATCAAGATAAGAAGCAACGTGTGTGAAATCTCAAAAATTGATGTAGGAGTCTATAGACACTTGTAAAGCACCTCAAAATGATAATTTAATTAAAAGGCCTCTGACTCAAGAACATATGTCAACATTTCCAAGAATCTAATTTTTTTTGTAATATCACATCAATATTGGGGTATATGAGTTCCACATTGGTGTTGATAAGTGCCAATTAGCATGAAACTCCTGCTAAGCTAAGGTGTCCTAATAGAAGATCTGAAGAAGCAGCTCCACTTAAATGTATTCTTAGCCTTTTATATTGAGGTTGAACATGCCAGGTCAGCATGCCACGCTAGAGTTACTCCCAAAAGCTGCTGTCCTGTTTCTGGTTGCTACTGTATAGAGTGCTTTATATCGGGGTATCCAAGACCATACAGTTTATGTTGTGGGGTGGGGTAGGGGTATAAAATGGGAGGGTGGGCCAAATTTAGGTGGGACAGAATTGAGTCAAGTAAATAAACGGGTCAGGAACCAACCTTCCCAAAGTTTGTTTGGGGCAATATGGGCTAAATAATGGGTTATAGTACAATCCAGACAAACTAAAACCTTTTTTCAATTAATATATTTTCTTTAATGATACTCATCGTCTGTTTTCCCGCTCTTTCCTATTTAAGAGTTGTCCCATAGGGTATGAGCTGGTTTTTAATCCCTGGTTTACATTGGTTAAGCCATTAAAACCCAATAATTTGATGGTCATTTTGGGTTCACTCATTTTGACCCATCTACTGTATAATTTCTCGCCCAGCCCACCCTAGTTTGGACGGGTTACAAAATTATGGGCTAGAATAGCAACCACTAGAGTTAACAAAGGCTTCTATTTGTTACCCTTCTCCTTCCGGATAAGTTCAAATATGTAATTATTTATCATATCCAGTGAACAAGTGAAACAATCATTTATTGCTCATCCCATCTACTACAGCAATAAGGTGTGGAACAATGCTCCCTCTCTCCAGCAGAAATTTTCTGTGTTTGCATCTGTTTTACTAAGTAATCCAACAAATCCTGAAAAAGGTGATGTTTGTTTCTTATTGCAACTTCTTTCAATTTTTCTCAAAAAATGGCAAGACGCTGAGCCCTATCATGGCTTTTCTTAAAAATCTTTTTCCTGGGGAGAACTGAGGAAGAGTAAGCTAATAGACGCCTCTGTGCTTCTGGGATGGAAAAGTGTGAAAAACGCTCTTGAGTTTATGGGGTGGTAATGTGGAGATGTCGGAAATGAAGAAACTCCCAACCATGACATGGGTTCACTGTTGAAAATTGCTTTTGTAAGGTGCAATTTTTCTGAGAATAAGCTTTGGATTAGTCATTAATCTTTTTACTGTAAAGCATAATTCTCCTTTAACTCCCAACCATGACATGGGTTCACTGTTGAAAATTGCTTTTGTAAGGTGCAATTTTTCTGAGAATAAGCTTTGGATTAGTCATTAATCTTTTTAGAGTTCATGGGAACTTGGCCCTTCACCCATAGATGTTGAATGTGTATGATAGGCCCTGAATGAATGTCAAAGACGATGCTGTAAAGCATAATTCTCCTTTAACTCTGTCTTAACAAATTATCTTTATCAACTGTTACTTCGAAATTCTAGAATCTGAGTCATCTTTGGTTTCTGACAAGTAACTAGTAGAAGCCCTTTCAGATTAGGATAATGTCCTCTGGTGCTGTGTATTTCCTTATGTTAGCAACTCGGTCATCAAGGATGTATTGCCTTATGTTTCATGAACCCATTTCTGTTTTGGAACTCTTATTTTGGTGTATTAAAGGTCCTTTGTAAGTCTTAAAAGCGATTTAGTATGCCAAGTTTCACGTCAGGAGTCTGTGTCCCTGATTATTAGTAATTAGTTTTTCGAAAGTTAATTTCAAGTATACTTGTGGCATTTAAAATTATATTATGTTAAGGAAATTATATAATGCTATTTGAGTTTTGAACTTTGCTATCTGATATGCTGTTTCTCATGGATTTTTGGTGATCCCTCCACAGGCAGGAGAACAAATGAAACTTGAATATCAGAGAAAGGTCTTTTCATTGAATAAGCTCAAGAAACGCGGTACCAATACAGAAGGTTTGGAGAGAGTGAAAGCTACAGTAAGTCATCTACACACAAGATACATTGTCGACATGCAGTCAATGGATTCTACTGTTTCAGAGGTAAATCGGATACGCGATGAGCAACTTTATCCAAAATTGGTTGCTCTGGTTGATGGGTAAGTCTTTTAGATGTGTGCATAGGCCAAGCCATATTGCAATCTGTTGTTCTGGATAGAACTCTGCCTGTTTGACAGCTGTTTCCTAAAGCAAAATATTCTTCCACTGAACTTTTCTCTGTTCTTTTTGACAGTCTCTTTCATCGGAGTTGATTTGGCCTGACTGGCTAGTTCTCTGAGTCAAGGTCTATATCCCTTCTTCCCATGTTGGTATGTCACGAAACATTTGTAATTTGTGTCGATAAGAATGAGACATTAAAAAGGCCAAGTTGCAGCTGTTCTTTTTAAATGTTCGTTCCTTACTCCACCTTTGCCACTCAAAATTGCCAACTCAGAGATATTAATCCTTGGTTTTGTCCTGAATTTTTTTTATCAATTGCAGGATGGCTATAATGTGGGAGACCATGAGAGGATATCATGTAAGTCAGTCTAAGATTGTGCAAGCGCTGAGGTCTTTGGATATATCTCAATCCCCTAAAGAAACAACTGAGCATCATCATGAACGAACTTTGCAGTTGTATGTTGTTGTCCAAGAGTGGCATTCACAGTTTGACAAATTGGTTATCTACCAAAAACAGTATATCAAAGCTCTTAACAATTGGTTGAAGCTAAATCTCATTCCTATAGACACAAATCTGAAAGAAAAGGTTTCGTCACCACAAAGACCCCAAAATCCGCCAATTTTGGCACTTATACATGCCTGGCATGATTATCTCGAGAAGCTTCCTGATGAGTTAGTTAGAACTGCTATTTATAACTTTTCAGCTGTCATGAATACTATCTTTGAATACCAAAAGGAGGAGATGAAGCTAAAGGACAGGGCTGAGGAAACTCGAAGAGAGCTTAACAAGAAGACTAGGCAATATGAGGATTGGTATCATAAGCATATGCAGCGCAGAATTCCCTCAGATGAAACGGATCCAGAAGGCCCCCATGATGATAATCTTGTGGTTGATCGGCAGCTACAGTTAGGGGCGCTGAGGAAGAGGCTGGAAGACAAGGACGACGCATACCAGAGGCAATGTCTTCAGGTGAGAGATAAGTCTTTGACAAGTCTGAGAAGTCGCTTGCCTGAGCTTTTCGGGGCAATGTCAGAATTTTCTCTTGCCTGTGCGGATATGTACAGGGACTTGAGGTCTATCTCAAAGCATCGAAATAGAAATGGCAACTCATGATTGATGATACTGTATACAAGTTGTAGTATAAACTGTGTTTCGTGCATTGCCTTTTGTAGAACATCTTTGAGAGGTGATTTGTTTCATTACTTATACCGTTCTCGTATATGCATCAAAGAAGATTTGAGTTTCTGGCAGAATTTGTCTAAGAAGCCAGCAAGTTCAGAATTATGTGCTCTCCATGGACGCTGCTGTGCCAATTAAAATCTTGACATATGAACGTGAAAGAGCAATGGGAACTTCCGTAACAGTTTCTTGTCTATAAATGACATTGGCCTACGAGTGCCCGACTTAAATCATCTCAAGGAGGTGCAATGTTATAGAAATTAGAGGTCCAAATAAATTCTTGAGAATTTTGAATAGTTGATGTAAAATATAGAGGTTTTTCATTAAGGAAACTTATCTTCGCGCCTCTCACTTGGGGTAGAGATGCGGGCCGACTTCATTGATGGTTCATTGGTTTTGTTTTGTTTGCCAGTTTTATGCCCCAAATTAACACAAATAGTTGGCCCTGATGTTAAGTAAATTTTGAGTTACAAAATGGAACAAGAGTAAATGTAAAAGCTCTAAAATGGGACATCAGAGTGAAGAACCAAACTTTTGACATCGAATTTACTGCAAGACTGGTACATTTGTTAGTTTTATCGGGCGTACATTCAAAATCACTAAGGAGAATGGTTTTTTTTCGTTCTTGAGCAAAGTTCAAGGGCTCAAAGTCTTATTAAATGGAAATAATTTTTTCCTAGTGAAGATTATGAGGTGTGAATAAGAATTTAATAAATTTTGAATAACTAAAAAGAAAAATGTGTATACTCCAAAATTGAAAATTATATCATTCTAGAATTAGATTAAGTAAAGGTAGCATAGAGTACTAGATCAACCAAAAGATAAATTATTCCGTAAGTTATTGCAGCAAGCCTGAAAGACATCAATCATTATCATGATGAGTATAATAAAAGATTCCTAATCCGACAGAAACACTTAATTTCTGACGGCGACGGACGCAAGACTCCCTGTACCTTCCTCCTCTGTCGTCTTCTTCTCCTTCCTTATATCTCCCCTCCCTAATTCCCCTTCATTCCCAAAAATCCCCCACCAATGACTTCCTCTAAATTCCCCGATCCACCCCCTACCCCCTACGACCCCCTCCCTCCCTACCCTCAACAACCCCAATACATCCTCCTCCTACCTCATTACTACCGTAACCCTCGTCAAATCCTCCGCCGCGCTTGCCGTCGTTACATTTACTGCGCTACCGTGGTCATCCTCCTCGTCACCGCACTCTTCTTTCTCTGGCCATCCGACCCGGAACTCTCCGTTTCCCGGGTCCATCTCCGTCACTTTAAAATCCACTCATTCCCTAAAATTGCAATCGACGTTACCCTAGATGTCACTGTTAAGATTCGTAATAGAGACTTCTATTCCGTCAATTTTCGTTCAGTATTGATTTCTATAGGGTACAGGGGAAAGCAGCTGGGCTACGTCATATCTGATTATGGTCGGATTAAGGCTAGGGCGTCTTCCTATATCAATGCCACGCTTGAGTTGACTGATGTTAGTGTTTTCTCTGATATAATTCCATTGATTGAGGATTTGGCTAGGGGTTCTATTACTTTTGATACTGTAACTCAGATTGGTGGTGAGCTCGGGTTGGTCCTCTTTGATATTCCCATAAAGGTATACTCTTCAAACTCCATTGCGTAACTTAATTAACTGTCATTTTAGCTCAAAAATTGTCACAAAACAATTAACACATTAGGACTTCAAGATGCAATTGTTTCCAACTATACCTTTAACATTAACGAAGTAGTTCTTTTTAATAGTACTCAATTCTCAAAAAACATGTAATGGGTTAAGTAAACTATATCTTGTATTTATAGTTTAGCTGTTGTCTTAAATTGCTGGCTAAATGATATATGTGAAATGAGACTACAGCTGCTTCACTAAAAAAGAATCTAGAAACAGTGTTAGCAAGGAGAAACTTTCATTTGTGCTTAACAGGATTGGAAGTTCATTATGTGTAGATATGCATGGATGAAGAAAAAAAGGAAATAAACTGTAGTAAGTAGTTTACATTGGGGAACTATGTCAACGCATGATTTTACTTCCGGTTTTCTAGCAGTGAATTTTCACTAAAGGGATTCAAAATATAAAAAAGTAAACACATGAAAAAGCTAACGGATTGATTATCTACTATATATACATAAAAACTAATTTTGACCTTGTATATATAGTGTAATTGTCGAAGAGTGTTTGGATGAACCCCTTGCGCCCTCCTAGTTCCACCCATGGTGTCTAGAATATTTGAGATATTTCATGAGAATGGTAAATGTTCACTTCTCCTCTGATAAATGCTTATTATGTCTACTAAAAGATCCCTTCCGTCGTGTATGCTCTCTTAGTCCCAAAATGCATCTCTGTGTGCTTTTGTTAAAAGAAAAGTTTTTGCATATTTAAGTACCATAAGAAAAGGTTTCAAGAGCCTCATTTTTACTGTTCTCCATATAAGGTCGTCTTTTCTGCAATTTTACAACAAAAAAGCATGATTCGCCCTTAGGTGTTTCTCAAATTTTACCAAAATTATCATATTGTAAACCCTTCTAATATTCATGCATAATAGAAGTGACCAGCCTAATTGCACCATAAGAATTAATTTGATGTTACAACTTGACATTACATGATAGCACTATTAATTATTTCCTTGTATGAAGTATTGATGTTAAAGATTTCTTATTTCCCATGGTTACCGGTGTTATTGTTTTGACATACTCTAGTGAGCCCACATTTTTTTAACCTGATCTCTACTTTGAAAAATTATTTCAAGTAGAATGAACTTTGGTTTTGATTGTAGAAGTACTGGGTATTGGGTACAAGACAAACGTCTTAAGATTTCGTTCGTCTATGGATCTGATTCTAACAATTCTTATGGTGGATTTTAATGCTGTACTCTACTTGACTCATGTTGGTAATTCTATATCTTTCTTTGTGGTGTTGTTGCCTCGATTAGTCATTCAGATATGTCATCTTGAACGGCGAACTCTATCTAGATCACTCGTTAATTGATGATCTTGAAAAAACTCCTTTTACGGGCTTTCTGCTCTTTAGTGCGAGTAAGGGTGAATTTCTTTCATTACATTTCTTAGCAACTAATCTAGTTCTGAATAAGTACCTAATAAAATTCAAAAGTAATAGACTTTTCCACATTCTTCAACACGAACAGTCATATTATTTTTCTAGAAAAGAAAAAGTTATCTTGATCTGGCTAATCAGAAGCTCCTAAACTTGATGATTCTGCAATATTCTGAAATAGTAAAACTCTTTTTCTGGTGAGAAGGATTGTTTTGTGTTGGAACCCATACTCCTCAACACATTATTTTTTGGTGCGCAGGCCGCAGTTGCACGCTGCAAAGGGAATGTGTTAATTCTGTTCGTTGAGATATTCTAGTCTGCAAATCAGATAAGATATTTATATACTTTCATCGTGTTTTGCAGGGGAAAGTGTCGTGTGAAATTGTTGTGGACACACGCAATGAAACGATCTCTCATCAGAACTGCTACCCTGAGGTATGATATTCTGTTCTGTGACTTAATATCTAGCTTAGTGGTTTTTGTTTTGTTATAGATTGACCAAAACTAGGAGAATTACTGGAAATGGTTAGCTATTTCCAAGAAGTTTCTGCTCAAGTACTCCTTGTTTAACTTATAAAATCAGTCTCATCAATGACCCAAAACCCCACATTGTTGTGTGAAGCCAAAATGTACAATAGCTGTTGCGCATTTACCATATGTATAACGTAATTGCCGGATATGCTCGGAACTAAACATTGTTGTCTTTTGCTGACAGTGATTCGGTTCATGATGGAATTGTGAATTATTGAAATGAATATAGGGAAAATATCCAACTCTTCTGGAGGCCTTGTAAATGCATGCTCTATGGTCATTCAATTCATGTTGTGCATTTGATTACGTTTCAAGGGTTTTGATATTTTGTAACTGCATATTGGACTCCCCGTTAATGTAATTATGAAGCCTTTCGTGTTTGTGGGGAACAATATTGACACGTCTGACGTGTTCTCTCTGTAATAGTAGCATTTACCATCGTTCTAGGAAAACCATGGTAATATAACGGCATAAAGTATTTTCACGTGCAGTTAATCCCTGTCTCTGTTTATACACTCTTCTCTCTCTCTTTTTTGGGTGGGCCGTGGGGTCTCTTTCAGAAGTTCACCAGAGCACAACGTTGTCCCTACCCTCGTATTATTCCACGAGGCCCCTCTAATATTGAGATGTTCTATGTTATACAAGAAGTACGCAGAACATTAATCCACGTGTAAAAACAATAATCTTGCAATCTCTACAGGGAGACGGTTTGTGAGTCATTTTTTTAATGTAACTTCAATTTAATAATTAAAAAAATGTTAAAAAGAGTTACTGTATAAGATGTTGGATCGGTTAACTAGCACCACAACCAATAAATATCCTCAGCTTGATGTAAATAAGTAAAGGGAAATGTTAGAATATTATATTATTAATTACTATTAATAATATAATTATGGAGAATCATATGTATATGGTAAATAGTACAATATATTAATGTAAGGGATAGAATAATATTAATATAGGAATATAAAGTTTTAGGAAGAAAAAGATCCACAAATATTTTTCTTATTTCCTTCTAAAAATTCGGTCATCTTCTTCATTGAATTTCCTTGACCGATTTGTTTTTTCATTTCGTCCATTATTGTTCTTCCTCACAACCATGTCTGAATCAAAATCTTCTTTATACATTCGGCTCTTACTATCTCCAACATTAAAACACATATTTTCGTCAAACTAGAGATTGAAACTGTTCATTATGCAACATGGGCGGAGTTCAAAATATGTTGTAGGGCTCACAAAGTTCTTCATCATATAATTCCACCGAAGAATGATTCGACAACAGAACAATCATCTGATGTAGACAAAGAATTGTGGGATACCCTTGATGTCACAGTTCTTGGTTGGATTTATGCAACCATATCCACTGATTTGTTGCATATAATAATGGAACCGGATTCTACTGCCATGGCGGCCTGGAAACGTTTGAGAGACATTTTTCAAGACAACCAGAATTCTCGTGCCGTTGCGTTGGAACATGAATTTTCAATCATTGTCATGACAGACTTTCCTAATGTTTCAACCTACTGTCAACGTCTCAAAGTGTTGGCAGATCAATTGAGAAACGTAGGCTCACCGGTCACTGACAACCGGTTAGTTTTACAACTAGTTTCCGGTCTCACGGATGCTTATAGTGGCGTGGAGACACTAATCCGTCAAAGTAATCCCTTATCAAAGTAATATCAAGCAAGATCCATGCTTGTGCTTGAAGAGTCGGGCTTGATTAAGAAGGATTCCACGATTACAAATTCCGCCATGGTTGCCACGTCTTCGAATGATGGTAATTTTTTTTGACTATTCTTCGCAAAATAAAGGTAAAAAAGGATGTGGTAATAATAATAAGAAGGGTGGAAATCGCGAAAATAATAAAGACGGGCCGTGGAATTCCGGCGTGATCGGCGAACACCAACTCGGCGGTGCTATCGGGCAAGAACCACCGCCACCGGCGAAGAGTGGGAGGCCCAACATCATCGGCAGCAAGCCAGAATCGGCGATCTTGGTAAGTGCACAATTTGGTCGGCCCGAAAAATCGGGCCGGACGATCAACCGAGATTATCATCCGATCTTGATCCTTTAAAAATCTTGTTTTTTTCGGTCCGGTCCGGTCAGGTCAGTCGATCAGGACCGAATTTTTAATTTTTTTATAATTTATATAATTCCTAATATATATAATATATTTAATATATATAATTCCTAATATATATAATTCCTAATTTTCTAAATTCCTTCCTAATATATATAATTCCTAATTTTCGAAATTCCTAATATATATAATATAATTCCTAATATATATAATTCCTAATTTTCTAAATTCCTAATATATAATATATATATAATTAGAGTTAGGGGACAGTTTTTTTAAATTGAATTTCCAATCGAAATTGACATTCTCGGACGCGGTGCACGCAATTTTTACGTTGAAATATATTGTACATCGCGAGATATTTAGATTTGAAAATGGGAAAACGTAACGATTGATTTGGGGAAAAAGAGAAATTGAGGCAAGATGGACGTTTTTGGAGAAATCGGAGGAATCAAACCGCTTACGCCGCTTGGCCACCCCAGAACGAAAAATACGCGAAATCAAAAAAATTTTAGGTAAAGCGGACGTCCGAGCGCAAAGTTATGGCCGTATAAAGTTTGATCAATTTACAACCTATATTTCATATGTCAATACGTCCGGTGAGTGGGCCGGGGGCTGGGTGGTCACTGGGAGTGGGGAGGATTCGGTCCATCGGTCCATTAGACCGACCGGATCGAATTGACCGACCGAAATTCGATCGGAGAACTGGCGTTCATCCGGTTTGACCCTTTGTGCACCCCTAGTCTTGGGCAACTGCCAAGCCCAAATGCTAATTGGGCCAGGCAGCGTGACCCAACAGGCCCAATTCGTTGGGTCAGTCTCAGCAGCAGGCAGCAGTTTTGGGCCTCCTCCGGCCCAATGGCATGAGGCCCATTCAACGATGACTCAACCTACGGACATTGAGCACGCTATGCACACTCTTGGATTCAATCCACCGGATTCTAATTGGTATATGGACTCTGGAGAAACGTCCCATATGACGTCCTCCCAAGGTACACTCTCATCCTATTTTAATTTGAGCAAAGAAAATGGTATTGTTGTCGGAAATGACCATTCAATTCCAATAAAAGGTTATGGGTCAAACACACTGTCACCACCACTGGTTTTAAATAATGTCCTACATGCTCCTAAATTAATAAAAAAATTGGTATTTGTTAGAAAGTTTACTATTGATAATTGGGTTTCTGTTAGATTTGACCCGTTTGGTTTTTTCGTACATGACTTTCAGACGGGGAAGCTTCTCATGAGATGTGATAGCAAGGGGGAGCTCTATCCAATAAGTTTACCAAATCCACAACCTAAAGTTCCTTCCACTTTTGCAGCCTTGGCACCATCACTATGGCATGAACGTTTGGGACACCCGAGAGAGTCCGTTTTGGCCTCTCTTAAACAAAACAATTTTATTTCATGTACTCAAACTCGATTTTTGAATAAGTGTCATGCTTGTGCCCTTGGTAAACATGTTAGATTGTCATTTACTTCTTCTACTTCATGCACTACTATGTCATTTGATATTTGGACATCACCTGTTTTGAGTTCCTCAGGTCATAGGTACTATTTACTGTTTCTTGATGACTACTCTGATTATTTGTGGACATTCCCTTTGTCGAAAAAATCACAAGTGTTTTCCACTTTTCTAAACTTTAGAGCATTCATTCGAACTCAGTTTGAACGGAAGATTAAAAGTATTCAATGTGACAATGGGAGAGAATTTGACAATAATCTGTTTTAGGATTTTTTCAAAACAAATGGTTTACATTTTCGTTTATCCTGTCCTCACACCTCTTCACATAATGGGAAGACGGAACGCAAAATTAGAACCATAAACAATATTGTTAGAACATCTCTTGCTCATGCTTCTATCCCCCAATTTTTTGGCATTATGCACTTCAAATGACAACCTACATGTTGAATATCCTTCCCCATAAAAACATGTCTTAACAAGCTCCACTAAAAAAAATTACTTACGAGATCCCTCATATCATCATTTGAGAGTGTTTGGTTGTCTATGATACCCTCTATTTCCATCCACCACAATCACAAAACTCCAACCCCGGTCCACATCATATGTTTTCTTGGGATATTCTACTAATCACCGTGGTTACATGTGTTATGACATTTCTTCCAAACACATGATTATATGTCGTCATGTTATTTTTGATGAATCACGATTTCCTTTTGTCAAGATACATGACACCGGGACTAATACTTATGATTTTTTGGATGATGATAGGCTCCCGTATCTAACCCATTTTTTTCACAGCCCGGGACCCACAGTTTCGGCTGGATCACAGCAGCTGGGCCCACTGGACCAAGGAAGGATGGTCCAGCCACTGGAAATTCCAATCCAGCGAACTGGGCCATCAATTCCACAGCCCAGTCCAAGCTTTCATTCCACATCTGCCCGACTGCCTCTTTCGATGGGCCAGTTCACAATGTCAAGCCCAAATGTTAATCAGAAAATGTCCAGCCCATGGAAAACATTACGGCGATGGCGTTTCACCATCGCTCACTTCGGCGATGGCGTCGATCCATCGCCCTCAACCGTCCAGTCACCCGTAGTCAATATGGAATTGTCAAACCCAATGCCAAATATAGTCTACATACTCAGGTCTCGAAATCACTGTTGCCTTGTAACCTCGTGCCTGCTCTAAAAGACCCTAATTGAAAAATGACCATGGATGATGAATATCATGCTCTAATTAAAAATAGAACATGAGAATTAGTACCTCGTCCATCTAATGCTAATATAATTCGGTCTATGTGGATTTTTAGCCATAAAAAAAATCTGATGGTTCTTTTGAGCGGCATAAGACCCGACTTGTAGGTGATGGCAAGACTCAACAGGTGGGATTAGATTGCGCCATTGCGGCGAGACATTCAGTCCAGTAGTTAAACCAGCAACAATCAGAACAGTTCTCAGTCTTCCCTAAAATCCTCCTAACCTATCCCATAATATATTCCTATATTAATATTATTTTATCCCCAACATTAATACATTGTACTACTTACCATATACATATGATTCTCCATAATTATATTATTAATAGTAATTAATAATATAATATTCTAACAGGAAAAGCTTGCCATCGAACTTTTAAAAAGGGGTCATTTTTGCCCTCCGTTAAAGTATAAAGTTAAATATGTCATTCCGTTAGCAAAGTTGTCACATTTGCACTCCATAGACGGAAATTTCACGTGGACGCCACGTCGGAGCCATGTGTCAAACCCAACAAACCCATTGCTCGCTAACTGGTCCCAAGCTAAAAAAAGGCAAATGATCTTTGAGATGGTATGAAGACGACGATAAATCTTATTTAGAAGGCAAACTAAAACAAACTTGTACAACGGTATTTTCATAGAGCCTTGGCGACAGAAGTAGCCAAGTGAGTAGGCTTGTTTCCAAGTCGAGCAACCCATTTATAATGAGCGTGATGGTGTCTGCATCTGAATGAGCCTGGATGGATTGTGGGGGAACAAACACACTGAACCTTCCTTATTCCAGCGCCATCAGCTCCTGTGCTTCCAGTTGATACTGCACATACCTGTGCCCGCATAACAGGAAGATATACGCTCTCTTTTTTCATGGTTACCAACCCAATAAGGACCTTCCGAGTAGCACATCTTCTATTCGATGAAACTCCTGGCTGATATTTAATAGTGGAGAATAATTCACCAGCACCAATATATATCTAGTCAGTATGGCAATTCACAACGAAGGGAGGAGAAAAAAAAAAGTGGAAACGTACAATATAATTACTCTGAAGAAGCTTTAGATTGATTCATATTGTTACGCATGAGGAATTTATTTCGTGAAGTCTGCTGTATTCTTTACTTGATTAGAAGCTCCCCAAATTTGAAAGAAATTGAATTTGAGGTTTGGAACAAGTATTTTGACATATTTTCTCCTTTTTCTTTTTGTTTACTCTTGTTGTATGTTCTAGTTTATGTGTTCTGATTTTCCCCAATTTGGTAATCTCTTCTTAGCCGTTTAATGTTGAAGTAGAGTGCCCAAGAATTTTCGGAAGCTCAATACTACTCGGACATAAAGTTAAATCATGTTAAGCTAAAAGAATTTAGTTGGCAAAAGGTCTGGGATAGAAAACTGATCAAGCTTCCGTTGGCTAAGTCTCTCATGTTGGAGACAATGCTAATTGAGCCTTGCACAAAGCATATATCTACGCAATCATGAATTGACATAATGAAACAGGTTACAAAATTTGGAAGGCATCACCTCGAACAGAAGTCATTCTTTAAGATGGAGATATTACTCCAGTATGATCTTCAGATGTTTTAATTTAAATGTTAACAACTATAATTACTATAGAGATGAGTATGTTAGTCATGTTAGTAGATTTACTTTAGATCTTAGGAAAATGGTAATATGCGGATAATCTCTGTCTGTTTTATACACAACTCTCTCTCTCTCTCTCCAATATAATGCAAAACGATGAGAACAAGATGTTTTTGTAGCCTGCTTACTACTAAATGGTTTTAATTTTATTTAGCTATTACAAATTAGCGACGAATAAATTATTTAACTAAATAGTAAAATTCATGCTAGTTCTATTTAGGACGGGTTAGGGGCTGACTATAAAAAAAACTACTCCCTTGGTTCCATTTTAATTATTTTATTCTTCCATTTTAATTGTTTTACTTTTCCTTTTTATCTGTACTTAGTAAGTAGATCCTCTTATGTACGTGATAAATTTATAACTACAAGATTAAAAAGCATTTTAGTACATAATATACATCTTTAACTCTCTTTATTTATTAAATTATGTGTCGAGTCAAACTAAGACACTACGGAATGAATATAGAGTAGCGACTAAGCTCATAAGCAATTCCAATTTCTTTTTAGTGATTGTTCTAACTAACTGCTCCCAAAGTAAAAAATACTCTAATGATCTGTGAGGACTGAGATGGTATGAACAAGATCATCCAGGTCTTATTGAAAGAGCAGATGAAATCCAAAACGAAAATTACAAGGATAATGAGAATTTGTACAGCGGAATTGTCATAGAGCCTTGTCCATAGAAGCACCTAACTGATTAGATTTGTTTCCCAGTCGAGCAATCCATTTATAATCCGAATGATGTTGCCTGCACCTGAAGGAGCCTGGGTGGTGTGTCGGTGAACAAACACACTGAAACTTCCTCATTCCACCACCACCTCCTCTGATTCCAGTTGATGCTGCACTTACCTGTGCCGGAACTTGTTCCCTTGCAACATGACGATATCGTCCTCGACGTTCTCTTTTGTCATAGCTACCAACCCAAGAAGGTACCCCAGAATAACACATATTCTATTCACATTAAACTACAACGTACTTAATATATATAACCTTAAAGAGTATCGCAAGGGAAAGGAGGGACGAGAAGAAAAGTAGAAACGCGGAACGTATATTTTTATTAGTAAAAAGGAGCTTTAGATTGATTCATACTTATCACGGATAAGGACTGACGGTTGCTTTTTTCAATCTCTTTAGCTTTTGCAAGTGGGAAATATGGTTTTGCTTTTGTGCATAATATACTCGCTAGAGGAAAAGGAAATGGGAATCAAGTGGCTTTTCTTTTTCTTTTTTCTGGTAAGAAGACTTATCTGTTTGTGTACACTTGGCTAGGCTTGGGTTGTTTGTGACTGAGTTTTGGTGACGCGGCTGCCGGAGATTCTAACCACTTGTTGTGTATTCGTTTGTATGGTCTGTTTATAGTAAGTTCCTGCTGTTCCAGAAGCCTTATCGACTACTTTGTATAAGGTGAGCTTACCGTTAATCGGGTAAGCACATAATAATAAGCTGAAATGATGACATAAATCTGGGAGCGGAGCAACTTCTCAAATTATCTATCAAATCTTATGCATACTTGTGACGTTCATTTACTTATGAAAGATTATAAGTAATTTATTTAATCTTTTTCAATGTGAAAAAAAGGGCATAAATCAGGTCACGTTGTTCAAATTTTGATGGACAAATATGAGCAAGTTCCTCGACGGTGAGGGTATAATTGGAACTAAATTCAAACGGGGAGCAAATTTATATTATTTTTCATGATTAAGGTGCAAATCTGAGTCAAGTCTATCAATGTGGTCAAAATTTTGGCAATTGATCAAGATTACATAGCCAATTTTTTGGTGATTCGTCAGGATTTATGGTCAAACTTCTAGCGATCCGTCAGAATTCTAGAATTTGTCACTATACATGCTTCACCCATCAATTTGAAATTCAACAAGATTTGTAGCCAAATTTTGGGAATCCGTATAAATATAGTCTAAGACCCCACCGGTTTTTGTATTAAGACAAGTTTATCTATTAATTTAATTATTATAATTTTACTTACCTAATACTAACCACAAATCTATTTTTACAAACTATTTTTAATGAATTCAATAAACTGTACTACCAAAACATCCTACTTGTGCAAATCTTACCATGGCCCATATGCTGACAATGGGCCTTGGATACACGAAAGAGAAAGAAGGTTGGAGAAAGCCTATTAAATTCATTTGGGGCCAGCTCTCACCAGCCCAAGTAAAAAGTACATTCTATCCTTCTACTGTTATGTCTACTTTGATACCTTCTGGCTGGCTTCTGCTCTATGCAAGGACCACGTACGCTGGCCTATTCAAATTCCAATTGATAGTAACCGATAATCCAACCGTAAAATTGGCTTATTAGTATTTGGTTATCGGACTAACGGTTTATCGATGCAGGGGCGGATGACCCATTAAAATTATCATATTTAAATTTTATCCCTACATATATAAAGTTTTTGCGTCTGTGACTTGTAGTGAAGTATGGCCATGCATGCATGTGAAGCATTTAACTTGTGATCGAAATTGTACTTTTAATATATAAAGTTTCTATTGAAAAAATCCTAAAACTAAAGCTACATTCATGTTCACTATTGAGTATTCTATAATCTATTCACTTTTTAGTTCTTAGGAAATAACGAGCACAACAAGTTTTTGTGTAGTTTCGGAGATTCTATCCATCTATGTAATGTTAGCAGAATTTGATATTTCTAACTAGGCTGGCATTTAGCAATTAGCACAATAAAAAGAAGTCCTTTTTGTTAGATGTGTAATTAATTGGTAATATTATGTTAGAATATTCTAGATATATAATTAATTAGTAATATTATATTTATGTAGAATCCTAATATATATGGTAGGAAGATATTATTAGGTAGGATTTCTTAGTCATTATGAGGCATGATTTCCTCCTCATAATTAATGTATATTACTTGTATATATTCTCCCTTATGGGATGAGAATAATCAAGGAAGATTTTTCAATTCTAATCCGTGCGGTAGCCAATGTTGTGTCTGACTCATGCTGGATTCGGAATCTTTTACTTGAGCTTCATTGTCCTATTCCGACAGCCACCATGGTATACTGTGATAACATTAGTGCAATTTATCTCTCCGGAAATCCAATTCATCATCAACGCACTAAGCATATTGAGTTAGATATTCATTTTGTCCGTGAAAAGGTGGCTCGCGGACAAGTGCGAGTGTTACATGTCCCGACGCGACATCAGATTGCAGATATCTTCACAAAAGGGCTTCACGATCTTATTTGAAGAATTTGGACGCCTCAAGATTCGCCTCCTCCATTCGATCATGGGAGTGTTAGATGTGTAATTAATTGGTAATATTATGTTAGAATATTCTAGATATATAATTAATTAGTAATATTATATTTATGTAGAATCCTAATATATATGGTAGGAAGATATTATTAGGTAGGATTTCTTAGTCATTATGAGGCATGATTTCCTCCTCATAATTAATGTATATTACTTGTATATATTCTCCCTTATGGGATGAGAATAATCAAGGAAGATTTTCCAATTCTAATTAGTTCTTACACTTTTTTACCAAGGTGGGAAAATTTCATTGAAAAAAAGGTAACATGGAGCCTAGAGGTATTTTAAATAGATAGTTGTTACATATAAGGTTTAGTTGTTTTATCTTAGATTTAGTCGATATATCGCTCAATAACCGTCCGATAGTTGCTAACTCGATATCGAACCAACCGATATCTTATCAGTTGGCTAATGGATTAATATATTTAAAAGTCGATATCCGATAAGCCGAATCATTAAGTGTAATTATCCGCCCGATAAGCAGCTTAATTGATAGTACTCCTTCCGTCCAGTTTTACTTGTTCACTATATTAAAAATAGTTGTCCAATTTTATTTGTCCACTTTAAAAAATTAAGAGATGATTTACCACTTTAAAAAAAATCAGTGGTTGTATAATTTTTAAAATATATTTTATTTATTTCAATAATTAGATTATTTAGCAAATAATTATGGGTAATATAGTAAAATTATCATTTTATTTTTTGTTTATTAATAAATGTGTCAAGTCAAAATGTGACAGATAAAAATAGGATTGGCGATGGTCGCCGACCGACACCGCCCGGCCCCGACGACCCGACCCCCAACTCCGTCTCCGACTCGTGTTAAAAAAATAAAAATGTGGGGCCGGGGCTCGAGCGGGGCAGGTATGGTCACGAGCCGATTCGTCAGGACCCGATCCCGCCCCGATCCCGCCTCAGTCCCGTCATTTGCCAATTTCAATCGAAGAACCACACAAAATTATAAAGAAACTAGAAAAAGTATTTTCAAATTGGTAATTTATTTCATTGCAATTGTTTAATTTTTCTATGTCTTTTGCATTTTTTTTCAACAACAGTACACTACAATGTTGTAATTCTGAATCTTGTATATTTCAATGAAATAATTAATAATATAAGAGGCACAAAAACAGCCTTGGGATGTTTTTTTTTACACTATTCTTGTCTTTGTTTAATTATTTAGTTTATACTTTATACTTTATAAATATATTATATATATGAGTATAATTATAATACTATAATATTGTAATAGTATAATATGAGTCTATGACTATCACTATATGACTATATGTTAATGTTACTTTGTTAGTAATTTAGTATTTTTAATTTAGTGAAAAAATTATTAAAAAAACCGCCAAGTCGGCCCCGACTGGCCCCGACCGCCATCGGACGGACGACACGGTATCGTCCCGCTAGTCACGGTCCCGCCTAGCCCGACTCCGCCCCTCCTCTCCACCCCGACCCCGTCCCGATCCCGCCGGTCCCGATTTCCCGATGGACCCAGCCCGACCCACTGATCAGCCCTAGATAAAAATGAAATGATGGAGTAATTGATTAAGCTCTCTCTTCCTCCAGGCCCCCGGCAAAAGACTCTTTGTAAATGATTTCTCGATTTTTGCCCTTTCGTTTTCTTTTTTTAGGCGAAACAGAAACAGAGAAAATATACGATAAGATCAGGTACTGTACAAGAGAAAGTGAATAAGACTAAGATGAATGTGAGATCCAGTTTCTCCTTTCTCACAAATATACCAGCTCGAGTATAGACGGTAAAAATTTATAGTGAACTACAAAGTCGTTGATGTTAACATAATATTAGCTCAAGGTAAATGGAGAAAATATAAGAAATCATATAGCAAATTATATATTTTTTGAGATTGAAACATAGTTGATGTAGCATAAATATCAGCTGTAGTAAAATCTAGCGCTCAGGTGAAGACTAAGGGTGTGTTTGGTTCTGCGATAGATATAATTGATTTTGAAAAAAATAATTTTGACAGAATTAAGTTTGACAATAATTGATTTATATTTGGATGCAATAATGTAAAATTAATTGTTATCTATTTATGATGTTTGGATAGCTTTGATAAAAATTGTTTTTGAATGTAGAATTATCAAAATGGACATAGTCAGATACATATAAATAAAAATTACTAAGATAATAGTGAATTATGAATTATGTAAATAAAAATTACAAATAGATAATCGAATTTAAAGTGCAATATAGTACTTAAATATTAGTAGAATATTATTACAATATTAATTTAAAGTGCAATATAGTACTTAAATATTATTACAATACTAATTTTGTATGTACTATAAATATTATTATTACAATAAATTAAAGAGGGTAATGAAGGAAAATGTAAATATCAAAATTGAAATAAATGTAGATTTTAGAATTTAAAGTGCAATATAGTACTTAAACATTAAAATATAAAGTATGTAAATTTCGATCGTTCATTTTATCCCTTCAACAATTGCACAAGCTGCAAAAATAACAAAACTTAATCAAATCATTATTTGTGTTCTAAGTTGTGTCATAAATGTTAATGTTGGTTTGATGTTATGACATTTTACCTAACATAACATTTTCAGTACTAAGTTAAAGTAAGAAAATGTTGGAACAAATGTCATGACATTCGAACCAACATTCTGATAACAGTTTTGCCCTTACTTCACGGACTGAATCTAATCTCATGGATTTTTACCACGATGGTAAAGTGATCTGACAAGGAGCTTTGGAGCTGATCATAAACGTGGGACGACCAAGTCCAAATAGTTGCTAAACTTGGGGAACAAGTCCAAGAGATTGGAGGAACTTGCTTCACATTCTTCTCCAACAAACCCTATCAAGCTGTCCACCTTTAGCTCAACTTCTACAACGATTCATTGAGCATTTCAAGGAAGTGTTGACACCCAATTTTGACCAATTTTTTGGTTATTTTTGCAATTTTGAGCACTTTAGGACACCGCATTTTAATCACAACTTTTCGCATAATAAATCATATTTTTTACCTAATATTCTATGTTATTTTATTATTTGCAAAATGGCACCTCATTTTATTTTTAATTAGGCATTAAACATTTTCAAATATTATGTTATTATTATTGAGCCATCATTTTATTTTAATAATTTTTTTGCATCTCTTTAAAGAATTAAATGACATCGCATTTTATACTTTTAATTAGACATTAAACATTTCTTAAGTATTATGTTTTATTATTATTATATCGACATTTTTATTTTTGATAATTTTACATCTCTTTAAATAATTAACCCGTCCTGTATTTTAATCAAATCAACCCAATCCGAAACACAATTCAGATCAATCCAATCCAATACCTTTTTATCATTAACACACTCCACCCCATACCTCTTTTACCATTGCCACAATCCACCCCATACTCTTTTTCTCATTTTTACACTCCAAGATCACTTCAACTCGTACTTTCCATCACTTCAACCTCACCTCTCTATTATTAATATCAACACACAACATATCCGCTGATAGTGGTCCAGTGGCCATTAGTTAAATTTGTGGTCTTAGGGTCACAAGTTCGATTTTCGGCGGATACGTTCTCCGGGGCATATGTCTCGTATTAAAGTCTGGTTGCTTAATCGCGTGGGCATGTTGTAGTGTGGGTTTGATTCCCTCCAGACAAGTCCTATTAGGGGGTCAGACATTGTAGCATTGATCTGTTGGTAGCGATCAGACACTGAATGCGGGGTGCACATCCCGCGATTTACCCGGCGGTGGCGGCTAAGGACGGGTTCCATCACCTCTAGGAGCCTAGTGTCAGTACTTGTGCAGGTACTAGCGATATGAGGGTACTAAGGCCACCCCGAGACCTGGATTATCAAAAAAAAAATCAACACACAACATCAGCAGCACTTGACAAATATCTCTCCCTCTTTCATTTGAAAACCAACCATCTATATACCTCACACATATACACGCCCATCTTGGGGGACTCTCCCACTCCTCTTCATCTTCATCTTCATCATCAACACATCTCAACAGCCCATCCCTGTCGTCGACCTCTGCTCTTCTACGCCATCATCGGTGAACTGCCCCAACACCACTGGATCGTCGGCGAGCCACCCCTATATCTACATACTCCCTCATTTCATTCTAAAGGGGGACCCCTGCATTTTCTCATCTTCTTCACCAATACTCTCAGCCCGTCACCACACAAAATCGGCGAACCCACACCCTTCGCCGATGTCCCCAGTCGGCGAACCACCCACACGCCATCACCGGCGAACCCCCTTTCCCTTCACCATCTGCCCATCGAACCAACCACCGTCGACCACCACTGTAACCCGTCTCCCGTTGTCACTGCTATAAACCACATGGCGGTGTCGCTCCGGCATCTTGCCGACGAGGCGACGCCGGCCCTTTCCCCCTTTTTGGTATGTTGATGGCTTCGTCTTGTGCAATGTTTTTGGACTGATTTTTTGCATTTCTTTGGTATCTGGCCGGAGTTTCTTGAACTCCGATGAACTCCATGAACGTTGGGGCCCAGTGATTGCTCTGGTTTCCATAGTTGTGCTTCTGATTTTATTTTGTTCCAATCATTTCTAATTTTACTTTGTTCTGATTTTGTGCATATTTTGGGTTATCACTGTTTGACTTTCGATGTTAGTGCTCCATATCTCCATTGCTCTATGTTGTTGCTCACAAGAGTTGTTTACTGCAGCTACTCAGATCATGGTCCAGTTCGTTTGTTCAAATATCTCTAATTTTGGACTCTTGTTGTGCATTGTTTCTTTTCTTTGACTGTTGAATATTGTTGGTCACTGCTTGGATCATTTGGGTTTGCTGCATTGCTACTGTTTTGTTGTTCCATACTGATTTGGACGATTTTACCCTTTTGGTGTTCATTTTATTAAACTGATTCGGAATAAGATACTACGCCCTGGCCGATGAAAAAGTTATCCGTTGATTTTTTATGCCTCCACAGTTGCAAAGACGGAAAATAAAAATTTTGGGCAATGATGATTTCTTCCACTTACACCGGATAATCAACATGTGTTGGCGAGATGAATTTTCGCAGTCGGACTTGTTTAGGATGTTCCATTTTTTTATATATCTGAGCCCTTCGTAATCAAAACTATTATTGTTTTGGCGCGGATCTGAAGGTTTTATTTATTTTATTGTTTCTAACAATATGGCCGATGAAGGAATCTCCGTCTGATTTTCAAGGCATCCTCTGTACAAAAGACGTGTTTATTTTTGGTTTTACTTATTAATTCTTGTCATTGCTTTAGAATTATTCATTTTATTACTAACACCTTTACTAAGTGTTTATACATGTACTCGGAGATGCATCTTGTGCAGAATGCCTAAATAGACTAAAAAGATGTCCCGGAGTTTTATTTTATGTCGTAATTAATTTTAATTTTATTATTCTGTATTGCATTTTATTTTAATCGTAAATTATGAAAAATGTTTAGAATAGGTAGCGAATCTTCAAAACAAGCATTTTTGCTCAATCCATGGAATCGTGCTAAAAGAGCAACGTTGCAGTTTCGTTCAGACCCCGAGGTCAAAAACGGACGCGACATGAATACTCTCTACTATAAATAGAGAGTCTACATCAAGGAATCGATATCCAGAAAACTCGAAAAGTAAACATCAAGAGAAAGCTCTCAAAAGATCACGATCTGAACACTGGATCACTGTGTTGCGTGAGCTTTTCGACGACTTTCTGTCCAACATTATAATTGCTGCCTAGATTCTATATTTGTTATTTATTGAAGCAATTGTAATGTGATGTTGTCTATATCTAATTAGGTAGATTTTCCAGGCATAAGTTATCTGCGACTTAAACCTTTTTATTCTTTTTGTATTATTTTGTAAGATTGTAAAAGAAGAAATATATTCAATTGTATATATATATATACAATATTTTTGGTCATTGACCATCATATGTTATATTAATATATAACTTATGTAAATTTAAATTTTTGTGTTCTTTATTATTTCCGCTGCAATTTACTCTTCAAAAAAAATTCTGTTTTTATCTAAATGTCGCTCCTGGCTTGACGACGTTATTAAATAACATTTGCAAACCGTTTCATTTGCATGCTGATTTTACTTTCTGTTTGTTTTTTATTATTCCATAGTATAACCCTCCGTAATCCAACAATAAATATTTGTTCAACATTTAAATTAATTAAAGATCTCATTAATTAAAACAGAATATGAATAGTATATTTGATTTTTTAGTAATTATTTTTAGATATTTAAAGAGGGTAATGAAAGTTGTATATTTGAATTTTTTTTTAAGTAATTATTTGTAGATATTTAAAGAGGTAATAAAGGTGGATAGTGTTGTTGATGAAAATTAAAGAGGATAATAAAGTAAAAGGTAAAACTTAAATTGAAATAAATGACAGAATTGATTCTGGCAGAAGCTAGGATTACTAGCTGAAGATGAGAATCAATTCTGAAGAGGAGAAACCAAACAATATTTTTTTCTAATTTTTACGAAAGTAATTATCCAGAAGCGATTCTGAATTGACAGAAATCAAACCAAACATCCACTGAGGTAATAATCTGAGTCGTCTAAATTAAGGCCATGTGATCTCATCAAGTGCTCTAGTCAAACATATCAATTTAATTGCATGATTACTGACACTAAATATATTAGAGCTCAACAACTTAAAAATAATCGCAACTAATCTTCGTTCATCACAATTCACAACTGATTTAAAAATAATTACTCTTAAGGGGCCGTTTGATGGAAGGAATAAAGTGTGTTACCCCGATATAAAATTTAAGATTAAATCTCTCATTTGTTTGATTGAAGTTATTAGTTAAAATTCCGTTGATAATATAATTAAGTAAATAAAATTCTTTTTAACAATTTAAACTTTTTGATTAGATAGTCACGTAGTTCATTATAACTATGACAAATTTTATACCACAATCATAAAATTATATATTCTATATAGAAGGCGGAATTATAATTCTAGTTATAATTTCAGGATAATCTGATTTTGAACCAAACGATCCTTAAGAACCATAGTACAACTATAACCTACCAATTTGCCTATTTTACCCCTGAACGAGTTGGACCATTTTATACAAGAACCATACAGTTGGACTGTAGAGATACATCGTTTTCCTCTTTATAAATAGTCCATTTTGTTTCCCCACCTAGCATTTACCCTCTTTTATAAACACTCAAGTCACTCACAACTCATAAAAACTTCAAATCAACATTCACAAAAATCACACTCTATTTTATCTACTCTCATGGAGATCGGTTCATGGTGCGATTCCGATGCCGGAAACATCTCCTGGCGGCGGAGCTACTCTGGCAAAGACTACGATCCATTCATCTCATATAAGTTTCCGGTGAACAGATCGAACAAAGGACCGATATGGAAATTACTATGGAGGAAGATCAGAAAAGAGAAGAAACGAGTTTTCGATTGTTCGAATTCAATGCGGTTTACTTATGATCCTCATTCTTATTCACAGAATTTTGACGATCAGAGTTCTATTTTTGCTGATGACGATGAACTTTCTAGATCATTCTCTGCTCGGTTTGCTGTTCCTTCTAGAATTTTCTCCAAAAATTGTTAGGTTTGTGCTGAATTTTACTCTATTATTGTGTTTTACTTCAAAAATAATTAATTTTTCTTTTTTTTTTATTAAGAAAAACTCCTATCATTTTTTCATTTTTCTTGATAAAGAAGTTTTGTACTTCTATAAATAGAAATACAATAGCATCCAAATGTAATTGTTTAGAGAGATTTATTTAGAAATGATTTTTTTCTCAATAAATTTTATTCTTTTTATATTAATTTTTTCAATATATAAGTCACTTGATCAATCATATTAATACTATACTTTTTTTAATATATTTGAGTCGTCTGATTTATCATCTTGAGTTTTGCAATTGTTAGCTTTCCCATAATGCTTTGGATCCCAACAAAAATGATGTGGTGGCTTAATGGAGGAAATAGAATGGAGAAATTGGAAATTTTACAATCAAGTGGTGCTTTATGATTGAAAGGAGATAGTAGCAATGGAAGTACCTTTATTTGTGGCATTATTGTCATTTCTGCTGTAACAGTATTGTAATTATTCCTTAATTTCGGTGTTAATGAAAAAATGTTAGAAAATGTGTGTGACTGTTGTTTCATTGACAAGCAAAGAAAGATGCTTTACACATAAAATCTTCTTTTGATTTCTCTTTTTTGTCTTCATGTGTTACCAGATGCTTTCACACGGATATTTGCCTTGACCTTCTTTATCTTTAATTTTTACTCTCAATTTCTGGAATTTTCCGATTAAGGTGAAACAATCATGTTTGTTCTACCCTATTCCTTACTGGTTACTTTTTCTTAATTGACGTTTAAGGAACCGATCATGGCCAGATACAAAGTCAATTACGGGGTCAACTCAGTAATTTTTGTGCAGATTTTGTATATGTAAGAATATAAAGGAATTGAGGGACCTTCCTCGAGCATAGGATAGATAATTAAGAGATAAAATTATTAAATATTTATGAATATTTGATTGTGAACTCAATTATTATAATCATATTAACTTAAAGTCATCATAGAAACTCATAAAGTTTTAAATTTTGAATTCCCCCCTGTCGCGCCCATTTTCGGCCGCGGCATTCTAAAAGATAGCGAATCCCCTGCTTAAAATGCAATGTTAGAAAATAATAAACAAAAATGCTAAATAGTTTAAAAGGGTTTAAGAGGCTTAAAGGTTTTAAAAATGCTAAAAGGATGCTAAAATTGCCAAAGATGCTAAAGTTTAAAAGGGGTGCTAGGGAGTGCAAAAGGGTGCTTAAATGCTAAGGGTTCGCGGAGTCGCCACCTAATTAATTGGGTGAATTAGGACACCTAAATGTCAACTAGGTTAAAGTCAACACTAACTCCATTTTATGGTCTGCTAAACTTAATGAGATTCTGGGTAAGAGTTCTTTATTAATCTAGAGGGAAGAGATTAGGCACCCTCTAAGATCCGCTAACTTGCGGTTGTCCTGCCAAACCTAGGGTAATTATTATGTTTTAAAAATGCAAAGCAAAAGCTCTTCCTGCTTAATAAAATGCTAAAAATGTTAAAAATATTAAAAGTGCTTAAAAGTGCTAAAAGTGCAAAAGAGGTACTAGGAATTGCTAAGATGCTAAAAGTACAAAAATGCTAAAAGAGGTGCTAAAAATGCTAAAGGGTGCTAAATGCTAAAGGTATCAAACGCAAAGGGGGTGATTTAAAGTGCTAAAAGGACTAGAAATGCTAAAGAATGCTAAGAGGGTGCTTTATGGACTAATTATGTGTTCATGCAAAGGTTATTTATGAACTAGTTATGTATACTGCTAGCTAAAGTAATCTTGCTTAACCTGCGTACAATATTATATAAGAGGTGCTTAAAGACGATTCTTGAGAGTTTAGGAAGAAATCGGTTATGGATTTTAATAAACAAAATGTTGGTTTTATGACGCGAGTTAAATCATTTTAAATTATTTTTTGCAGATTTTAAACATGCCTAATAGTCCTAAAAGACAAATAAAGAAGAATGCGTTTCTAAGTTTAAATTACCTTCCACCTCATATGCTTAAAGGCTAATTGCTAGAAGTTCCCCTATTAATTACAAAGTTAAGTAATAAAATTACAACAAACAAATAAGGGCATAAATGAGATAAGAGAGAGAGCAAAGAGATTGAAGCGGATGACCCCGTCCTATTCGTTTTCTAGGAATCAGAAGAGGACTCGATGAATGTATACGTGCCTTTACGCTACGCTACGAGTCTCGTTATGAGACTCTTTGTTGCTCCGGTGCGTGCCATGTAAAAAGAAAAATATAAGGATTAGTACATGTCCAAATCTCTTATCATAATAATAAATAAGCATTTAGCATGAGATGTAACACATATAATTTTATGTTTAAGCATATATGCCCGTATGGGTTAGTAGATAACAAAACAAATGAGAAGTGACCCAATGGGCTTAGCCCATGTATGCACGTATGGTGGTGACAACACAGAGCAAAAATGGAGATTTATGGGCACGAGGCGACCTCTTGCATGTTCATTTTCAACCATTAGCCAGGGATAAACCAACAGTCATACCTCCAGGCTCCCAATTTAGGATACAAGATCAGGAAGACATGCTTAGACAATGCCAACTTACATTTAAAGCAGAAGGGCCATCGTAATATAGGTTTATTCGCGAGCGCGGGGAAGCCATCAATTGGAAAATAGATCAATTTATAAAGCTTTGAATGCCAATTTAGACATATATGATCATGTTTAAACTGTTTTATTAACACAAATACATCGATTTCAGGCTCCTTACTAACATGGGTATTATGTAGACCAATTTAACAGATTAACATAGCACAATAGGAGACATTATATCTTTATCGTGGACCTATTTTAAGATTCAACAAAGTAGAGCTAAATATGCAGTCATGTTAACAAACATGAAGATCAGAAAGTAAATAAACAAACATCCCGAGATGACATACACACAATATTTAAAGTATATGTGATATACTTAGATGTATGCAAAGATATACAACCTTGATATACACTCAGATATATCTAAACTCCTACATTTTATGTATCTTTGAAACATATCATTGTAAGTTTAGTAAATCAGGAAACAAAGCAGACTGGCGGGTTAAACATTAATTAATATAATGGAAGATGGATGGATATCCCGTGATTCAAGGCAAACAATATTTAATCAACTATGCATAACAAGCAAAACTGCAACAAACAGTGGCGAAACAGATTTCTTGGCGTGATCCAAGTAAAACAAAGTCGAACCTAAATAGACTCCATCAACATATCGAGACTTGAAATTAAATGACATAACCTGCATAAAAATGCTCATATGTGACACTCAACTAGCATGCTTCATGATTCCAACACTTAAAACATATCAAAGAACAATCCCCATTCTACTTTTCAAGGTTCAGCTTCATAACATACGAGGATGAATATTAATAAAATAGACAAGTCGATCAACAAATGGTATCGACACTAAACCAAGAATCTCGACCATACAACAAATGACTAAAATGTTAAATACTACCAACAGAGCATATCACCAAACAGTTACAAATTGTAAATCACATAAGAAAATCGAAAGTGGAATGGGTTTACCTTCTCCGACATGACCGGGCAGCGTATCAAGTCGTCGGTCCAATCGACGGGTTTTGGGTTTGCGATGCGAATAAGGCGGCAAGGTTTGTTTCTTGATTCTTGGTTTGAATTGAACGAAGAAGATTTGAACTACCTATTCGTGCTTGCGGTGATGCTTTCTGTATCGCCGCCTATCGCCCGCTTCTTGAACTCTGTCGTCTCTTGCTACTGAACTGCTCTCTTCCCTGAGCTCTGCTTTTGTGTCTCTTCCCCCCTGTTTCTATGCTATATCTGCTCCTAAATCGATGCCATTTTTTGATAACCGATTTTCCTATGTTTTTCTGGATCCTTTTGCATGTAACAATGGCCTCACTTATATAGCCTACGTTCGACTCTAAACTTGGTAAACTGCTGGTGTGATTTCGTGGGCGATTTGGGCTGATTTTAGGAAAGATTTGGTATGCCTTGTTATTATGGTAAGTTAGAAACGATTTGGGAGATTTGAGGGAATCTGGGGGATTCGTGTTTTCTTGGAGATGGTAAGGGGTGAGCTGGTTAACGAGGGTAAAGGAAAAGGAAAGTCGCCGGATTCTCAGGCGAGAATCTCGGCGACTGTGAGGTGGGTGTTGCGGCTACTGAAGGGCTTAGGGTTCGTGAGGGAGATGATGAAGTGAGGGTGAGGGCTTTCTGTGGGCTTGCGTATAAAGGGGAAACGAAATAAGGGAAGCGTTGATGGCGCTGGGTCATGAAAGTGCGGGTCGCGGTCTTGGACGAATTAAAGGGGTGTTGGGCTAATATTTTTAGTTCTAGGGTTGGGTAGAATTTAATTAGTTAGTGATATTTGTTATTTAATTCTTTAGGTGTATTATTAAATTAACAAACTGTGCTTAAATTATTTTAGGTGCTTTGTTAGTCTAATTTTGATTTTAAAATTATTACAATAATAAATGCGGGTGTGCTAATTAATTAGTGCTTAATGTTTAGAATGCGACGCTATTATTTAAAAATCTTATTATTATGCATTATTGCGATGTTAAATTAAAATTAAAATTGTGTCTAGATTAAATTACTTAAATGCTAAATGCGAGTATGATATTTAAGAATCGTTTAAAGCTTTATAAATGCGGTGCTATTAAATGCATATATCAGATTAAAATTGATTTTAAATTACAAATGATTACTAATAAATGCGGCTATGCTACCTGACACGACGTTATCGCTAAATTATTTATTTTATGCATTTATTAATTATTAAGAATTACGACAAAGCTTAAAGTTAATTAATGCGGGCGCGAGACTCTAAGTGCTTAAAACTCTACGCGATGCCATTATTAAATTGTTTATTTATGCCGTCATTTATGTTTTATTTGCTGCATTTTATTATAAAAATCATAAAAATTATTTTACAAAATTAGTCTAATTTTATGGTTAATGGCTGGACGGGAGGGTCAAAATTGGGTGTCAACAGCTGTCCCTCTTTGTATGGAGATGATGGAAGAATCTTCGGACAAAGACGTTGACTCATAGCCAATTTTGTCTCGATCTTCAGAATTGCAAAAATGCTGGGCCGGTAAACAAGGCTGACGCAAAAATCAAAACTGTCCCAGTGTCGAGTTATGACGACACTGGGATATCATGGTCAAAACACTAAGGCGGGCTAACGCGGACTCAAAGCTGTCCCAGTGTCGAGTTATGACGACACTGGGTTACCATGGTCAAAACACCAAGGCGGGCTAACGCGGACTTAAAGCTGTCGATGTCGAGTTATGATGACAGGCTAGGTGCAAAAGTAAAAAAATAAAAATAAGCGGCTTGAACACAGGGTGTACCGTTATGGCTTATGGTCTTTGGTTACATGGTTATGTGAGCGAGTGGACCGACGCTGAGGCCGCTACGCCAATCGTTGGGAAGGTTGGCCCCCAACGATTGCCGGTTATTTGTAGAGAAAATCCACGTTGTGCTCTCGCTCGCATGCTAAGACTTAAACAAGCGGTTAGCGATAATCGTTAAGGCAAAAAATGTTAGAATGTAAATTTTGTGTTGTGGTTGTAGTCAAATCGTATGAAATGATGTGATGATACGCCGCCTCGTATAGGCGAGATGCAGGATGGCGCCTTGTATGGCGTTATCGTCAGTATGGGCGTTATGCATAAAACGCCTTATGGCGTTCGTCTTGTATGGGCGAGATCGTATGACGCGCCTTATGGGCGTTGTCGCTTGTATGGGCGAAATGCATAAAACGCTTGTATGGGCGTTTCCGTGCTGTATGGACGAAATGCAAATGATGTCTCTAAGGTTTAGATAAAAATTATTCTATATGTGGAGTTGTGTCGCATTCACGCGTAATCAAAACCATGAAATAATTAAAGTGTAAATGATGTAGCTTTGTGGTTTTTGCAAGATGTATTTGATGTAGACTTGTTGCAGTGAGCGAATCTGTTGTATTGGAATGTTGCTATTGGCGTCGTTTTCGGACTTGGCGTCGTTTCGGACTTGTTGTAGTTTTTGGTTTTGTTGTTTTGATGACGTCGTTGTGTTCGCTGCCCGCAGTAGACTAAAGCTCGAAGGAGTTAGTGCATAATCGCTAAGACAGAATAATAATAAAGCATGAAATGAGAAAAATGCAGTTTTGAGAACAGAAAAAATCGTCCCTGCGTAGATGTGATATGTTGATGATGGCGTCGTTGGCGTCGTTTTCGGACTTGACGTCGTTTTCGGACTTGTCGTCGTTTTCGGACTTAGCGTCGTTTTCGGACGTGGCGTCGTTTTCGGACTTAGCGTCGTTTTCGGACTTAGCGTCGTTTTCGGACGTGGCGTCGTTTTCGGACTTAGCGTCGTTTTCGGACGTGGCGTCATTTTGGGCCGAGTCGTTTCGGACTGAGTCGTTTTGGACCGGCGTCGTTTTGGACGTGGTGTCGCTTTCGGACTTAGCGTCGTTTTCGGACGTGGCGTCGTTTTCGGACGTAGAAGTCGTTTGGACTTCGGAGTTGTTTGGACCGGCGTCGTTTTGACGTGGCGTCGTTTCGGGCCGAGTCGCTTTGGACTGAGTCATTTCGGACTCGGAGTCGTTTTCGGACTCGACGTCGTTTTTGGACGTGGTGTCGTTTTCGGACTTGGTGTCGTTTTCGGACTTGGCGTCGTTTTCGGACGAAATGCAGATGTTCGTCGTTGTATGGACGAAATGTGGATGTTCGTCGTTGTATGGACGAAATGCAGATGTTCGTCGTTGTATGGACGAAATGTAGATGTTCGTCGTTGTATGGACGAAATGTAGATGTTCGTCGTTGTATGGACGAAATGTAGATGTTCGTCGTTGTATGGACGAAATGTAGATGTTCGTCGTTGTATGGACGAAATGTAGATGTTGTTTTGGAATGTTATTGTCCTCCTCGTTCCTGTTGACCTGCAACATTCACTCAAAGAAAAATTGTGAGTTCGGGGAGGGTCTACCGATTTGTGTTGCTCTTGATATTTGCACGCGTTGTCTCGTCGGACCATGTAACCCCGCTCGATTTCGAGTCTCGGTCGAAAACATTTGTTGAAAATATTCTATCTTGAGAAAATACTAGTAGGAAATTATGTCGATTTTTTGAATAGCGACATGTTATGAAACAGAGCGAGCATCCTTATCTGAAATCGGCAGTATATTCTCTCATACTCTCGGTGCTCCGCTGCCAGCTTTCTTTAAAATTTTGTCCCGATTTGGGACATGGAACCCTTCACAGAAATTGACCATGTCCATTGATGTCATTTGTAGTAAAGTCCTTAAAATTGTCCCGCTTTATGTCGATCTTTCAAGATACGATCATATTTGTCAATGTCCTTTCGTGGCGAAGTCCTAAAAAATTGTCCCAGTTTTGACTGACGAAACTGAGTCGGATATATATCGTCGCCTGGACATAATGCTGATAACGTCGTTATGCGACGCGTCTTGCCTCTGTAGAATAAATGCTCCTGCAAGCTAAGCTTGAGAAAACGTTAGTGTATACCTGTTTAAACAAAATGATAAATATATATGAGAAGTGCAATTTTATGGGTAGAGATGTCGTCCCTGATATGCCGGATGAATACTGAGATGTTGTCCTTGCACGATCGACGAATTGCCATAGTGTCCTTGTTGGCGCGTGGTTGCAACTTTGACTTTATGTTCGAGCTGATGCGCTATAATTTGTTGCAGGATTTGAACTCTGATTGTTGATGTTTGTCTGCTTCTGCTATTTCTGAAGAATTTTGTTGTATTTTCTGCTTCTGCTAGTATGCAGAACTTTGTTGTACCTTCTGCTAATATGAAGGACCTGCGCTCAAAGAAAAATTTGTGCGTGTGAGCGGCGGTTGATTCGCGTTGACTTTGTAGTTTTGACTCTTGATGTCGGACGTCCGCCTTGTTTGGGACTCATAACCCCGCTGGTTTCCTACCTTGTCCCAGTTTGAAAAGGGTGTTTGGCCTGAGGGGGTCTCAATGGAGTTGTTTGTATGTTATGTGCATTCTTGTTATTTCAGAACGAAGGGAAAGTTTCCTAGTGGTGTGACCGAAGCCGATTTAGGCCGCCTACGTATCCCCATGAGGGAATCAGGTCATGACGTAGTTCATTACAAGCGAATATTGGGTAAAATTCTAAAGCGCGGACCGGCCGATATGGCCGCCACGTATCCGCTGGAGGAATCAGGTCGAACGTAGTTCCAATTACAAGCAAAGGAGAAATTGGGATTTTGTAAAAGGTGGGACCGAAGCCGATGTGGCCGCCTACGTATCCGCCAAGGGAATCAGGTCTAACGTAGTTCCAACAAGCAAAACGAAAGAAAACATTATTAAAGCTTAAATATGAGTTTATAAATTATTCTGCTAAAATAAATCGTTTTTCCTATCCAGGCTCTAGGCGGACTAAGACAGGGGTGCAAATCCAATCAATATGCCTTCATGCTCGCCGTGGATGGTCGGGTCTTCACGCTCGCTATCTCCTCTTACGCCTCTGCGCGCATGCCGGATAAATGATCGATTCGAGGCGGAATAGGCATGGCAGTGAGTGTATTCTCATCTAAGGTTATCAGTGCACATTGACGTGGCGTGGTTTGGCAAGGGTTATCATGCACATTTGGGGCGAGATCCTTTACCGAATTACCCTTCTCCGATCTGCCTCGATTCGCCCCCGGCGGAGTGGCAACCTTCGGTGTCATGTCCCGGGCTATTGGGTGATACGCGCAGCGCTTTGTTCTCATCATACCATCTTGGGATAGGTCGGGGATCCTTCCCGAATCGGTTGGATTAGGCTGCACCGCATGACCTTTCATATATTTGAGGTATGGGTTCGCTAGTGGGTGCGCACTTTGGGTGGTTTTCCATAATTGCTCTGGGTGCATTGGGTGCTCTATTCTGTTGGAGGGCTTGATGGGTGGATCTATGCGGGGCATGATAAACGCGTGCATGTGAAGTGTTATATATAGGCTGTGTGTGGTAGTTGGGGTAGTATGATGGGTTTGGTATGTCATAAATGCTTCGGTTTGCGTTCAGATAAAACATGGAAGGGGAAATCGCTCTTTCTTCCTCTGTGAAGTACTCCCAGTGCCACGATGAATCGCCTTATTAGTACCGTAATGCCGCGGATTTGTAATCCTACCGCTTTAATACCTTCTTCTACGGTCGCCATTCTAATAACTTCCGCAAAATTCGCCCACGACGCTTATCATCCGCTCATAGAGGTTGCGCCCTTCAAAGATCAGACGAATAATGTGGTCATCTCACTCTCCACCACGGGTGGTTGCACTTTCGCCGCCTCAACGCCACCTCACGGCGTATTCTCGAATGTTTCGTAGTCTTCTCCAACTTCATTAAGTAGAACCTATCCACAATGGTTTCGTGTTGAAACGGAATCGCCCACAAAACTCGCCAATGCATTCCACCGTGCCATTTCCGCGATTCGCCGTATACCAATCTAGTGCCTCACGGCCAAGCTCGAATGAACAACTTCATAATGGCCATTGGGTTCTTCCCTACCCGACAATTTGTCGCAATATGACCTCAGTGTGCGGGGTTCCTTTTCCATCAAATAGTTCAAACTTCGCACCTTGTACCCCATGTGCGGTCCACGCGGACGCATGCAAAGATCCTCGTAGTCTAGTCCTTCGTGACCTTTGTCCGATCGCATGCCCGAACCGCTTCTTTCGACTATGAATTTCTCCGCCACGCCTCGCCCATTTTGGTTCGACTTCCTCTCCATTTCTTCAGAATGATCCCCTTCGCGGCGCACGGGACGTAAAAGGCCGGGCTTCGCTGCGTAAGTTAGCCGTGCAGGTTGTTCATTGGGCCGTAAATGGCGTGGTGCGTGGGTATTGGTGCTCGGCGACAGTGGCTGATTATGGTGAAGCAGCGGGGCCGAGGTATATGGGTAGTAGGAGGGTCATTTGAAGGTGGGGTTGAGGGTCCGGGCGGCGGGCGGTTTGTTCGCGATCGCGTGGCCTTTGTGAGAGTTCGGGAGATATGTGGTGGTGGAGGTCGATCCGGGATGGTTTGTGAAGTAGTGGCCCTTTGATCCGCATAGGGTATTCAAGCTAATGGATAGGTGGTCGATTCCGTAGCCTTCCATCTCAACTGCATATCGACAATTTGTCGCAGAAATGCGGCAATACATTCTTCCCGATCGTGATATTCCTCCTTCAAGGTTCTGCTACCGACAGAATAATTCCCAAACCATTTGGCTCGACGCCCCGAGCGACCATATCATCATTTCTGCCTTGACACGTGAAGTGTGGATGCTCCGACATTGTTGAGTCAAATACGAACCGACTTTTCGGGGAGGATGATAAATTTTCTAAAAATGCAACAAACGATGTTAGCATAAAGCACATAATTTGCGGTGTATGAGCGTATATATCGCACATAGCACATTCAAACGTTTCCTAATCATGCGTGGGACCTCTTTATGTCGAGGTAAGCCTAAACGCCACTTACGCGAGATTATGACGGATTTGTCCAAGTCGCCCAACTATAATGCCTTTGTTGGAAATGGCGACCAAACGACGGTGCACTTTTCCCAATTTCGCATGTCATGATTGGGCTTGGATTTGTCTGTCATTGTCACGCTACACATAATATCTTTGGTTGGTCGTTGGGTTGAGAAACCCGTCGACAAGTTCGTGTCTTCCTAATTGTGGTGTCGATGCCGCGACCGACCCACCTAAGGTAAATGCACGCATGCCCTAAAATGAAGGGTGGTATAGCTCTATCTTAAGTTTCTAAGATTTGGCTTTTCTAGACGCAAGGTTCCCGAGCGGACAACTCGAGTGAGAAGGCTACGCGGCCACCGGTTAGACCGGACACTCCACGTATGTTACCAACTCTCTTAAATTTGGGTTTCGAAGAAAGAATTTTGCTGATGCACCAAGCGCACCTCGCATGTAGTGTGTGATTGTGTGAATTTTCCAGAATGGAAGAAATATGAGCGGAATGCCAGTTTAAGAAAAGCGGTAAAGCATGTAGCAATTAAAATAAACAAAATATAGCACACAAAAATTAAATGCAAAAATAATGCCAAATAATAACCCTAGGTTTGTTATGGTTAAGAACCTAAAATCCCCAGCAGAGTCGCCATTTCTGTCGCGCCCATTTTCGGCCGCGGCATTCTAAAAGATAGCGAATCCCCTGCTTAAAATGCAATGTTAGAAAATAATAAACAAAAATGCTAAATAGTTTAAAAGGGTTTAAGAGGCTTAAAGGTTTTAAAAATGCTAAAAGGATGCTAAAATTGCCAAAGATGCTAAAGTTTAAAAGGGTTGCTAGGGAGTGCAAAAGGGTGCTTAAATGCTAAGGGTTCGCGGAGTCGCCACCTAATTAATTGGGTGAATTAGGACACCTAAATGTCAACTAGGTTAAAGTCAACACTAACTCCATTTTATGGTCTGCTAAACTTAATGAGATTAGGTGCGGTTCTTTATTAATCTAGAGGGAAGGGATTAGGCACCCTCTAAGATCCGCTAACTTGCGGTTGTCCTGCCAAACCTAGAGTAATTATTATGTTTTAAAAATGCAAAGCAAAAGCTCTTCCTGCTTAATAAAATGCTAAAAATGTTAAAAATATTAAAAGTGCTTAAAAGTGCTAAAAGTGCAAAAGAGGTACTAGGAATTGCTAAGATGCTAAAAGTGCAAAAATGCTAAAAGAGGTGCTAAAAATGCTAAAGGGTGCTAAATGCTAAAGGTATTAAACGCAAAGGGGGTGATTTAAAGTGCTAAAAGGGCTAGAAATGCTAAAGAATGCTAAGAGGGTGCTTTATGGACTAATTATGTGTTCATGCAAAGGTTATTTATGAACTAGTTATGTATACTGCTAGCTAAAGTAATCTTGCTTAACCTGCGTACAATATTATATAAGAGGTGCTTAAAGACGATTCTTGAGAGTTTAGGAAGAAATCGGTTATGGATTTTAATAAACAAAATGTTGGTTTTATGACGCGAGTTAAATCATTTTAAATTATTTTTTGCAGATTTTAAACATGCCTAATAGTCCTAAAAGACAAATAAAGAAGAATGCGTTTCTAAGTTTAAATTACCTTCCACCTCATATGCTTAAAGGCTAATTGCTAGAAGTTCCCCTATTAATTACAAAGTTAAGTAATAAAATTACAACAAACAAATAAGGGCATAAATGAGATAAGAGAGAGAGCAAAGAGATTGAAGCGGATGACCCCGTCCTATTCGTTTTCTAGGAATTGCCGAAGAGGGACTCGATGAATGTATATGCATGCCTTTACGCTTGCCACGGCGAGTCTCGTTATGAGACTCTTTGTTGCTCCGGTGCGTGCCATGTAAAAAGAAAAATATAAGGATTAGTACATGTCCAAATCTCTTATCATAATAATAAATAAGCATTTAGCATGAGATGTAACACATATAATTTTATGTTTAAGCATATATGCCCGTATGGGTTAGTAGATAACAAAACAAATGAGAAGTGACCCAATGGGCTTAGCCCATGTATGCACGCAATGGATGACAACACAGAGGCAAAAATGGAGATTTATGGGCCTGAGACAGCCTCTTGCATGTTCATTTTCAACCATTAGCCAGGGATAAACCAACAGTCATACCTCCAGGCTCCCAATTTAGGATACAAGATCAGGAAGACATGCTTAGACAATGCCAACTTACATTTAAAACAGAGAAGGGCCACTGTAATATAGGTTTATTCGGCGCAGGCACAGGGAAGCCATCAATTGGAAAATAGATCAATTTATAAAGCTTTGAATGCCAATTTAGACATATATGATCATGTTTAAACTGTTTTATTAACACAAATACATCGATTTCAGGCTCCTTACTAACATGGGTATTATGTAGACCAATTTAACAGATTAACATAGCACAATAGGAGACATTATATGCTGTCATGGACCTATTTTAAGATTCAACAAAGTAGAGCTAAATATGCAGTCATGTTAACAAACATGAAGATCAGAAAGTAAATAAACAAACATCCCGAGATGACATACACACAATATTTAAAGTATATGTGATATACTTAGATGTATGCAAAGATATACAACCTTGATATACACCTTGTATATATCTAAACTCCTACATTTTATGTATCTTTGAAACATATCATTGTAAGTTTAGTAAATCAGGAAACAAAGCCAAAGACAAGGTGTTAAACATTAATTAATATAATGGAAGATGGATGGATATCCCACACGTGATTCAAGGCAAACAATATTTAATCAACTATGCATAACAAGCAAAACTCGCAACAAACGGTGTAAAGCATTTCTTGGCGTGATCCAAGTAAAACAAAGTCGAACCTAAATAGACTCCATCAACATATCGAGACTTGAAATTAAATGGGACATAACCCAGACAAAAATGCTCATATGTGACACTCAACTAGCATGCTTCATGATTCCAACACTTAAAACATATCAAAGAACAATCCCCATTCTACTTTTCAAGGTTCAGGCTTCATAACATACAGGATGAATATTAACAAGAAATAGACAAGTCGATCATTACAAATGGTATCGACACTAAACCAGTAATCTCGACCATACACAACAGCGACTAAAATGTTAAATACTACCAACAGAGCATATCAGTCAAACATGTTACAAATTGTCCAATATGCAATGCATTCTTTTATAAAATATTTGCAGTATCTTTTTAAACATGCATTTTCTCTAATATAATAATTACCCTAGGTTTGGCAGGACAACCGCAAGTTAGCGGATCTTGGAGGGTGCCTAACCCCTTCCCTCTAGATTAATAAAGAACCCTTACCCAGAATCTCACTAAGTTTAGCAGACCATTAAAATGGAGTTAATGTTTTACTTTGCGGTTGTCCTGCCAAACCTAGGGTAATTATTATGTTTTAAAAATGCAAAGCAAAAGCTCTTCCTGCTTAATAAAATGCTAAAAATGTTAAAAATATTAAAAGTTCTTAAAAGTGCTAAAAGTGCAAAAGAGGTACTAGGAATTGCTAAGATGCTAAAAGTGCAAAAATGCTAAAAGAGGTGCTAAAAATGCTAAAGGGTGCTAAATGCTAAAGGTATTAAACGCAAAGGGGGTGATTTAAAGTGCTAAAAGGGCTAGAAATGCTAAAGAATGCTAAGAGGGTGCTTTATGGACTAATTATGTGTTCATGCAAAGGTTATTTATGAACTAGTTATGTATACTGCTAGCTAAAGTAATCTTGCTTAACCTGCGTACAATATTATATAAGAGGTGCTTAAAGACGATTCTTGAGAGTTTAGGAAGAAATCTGTTATGGATTTTAATAAACAAAATGTTGGTTTTATGACGCGAGTTAAATCATTTTAAATTATTTTTTGCAGATTTTAAACATGCATAATAGTCCTAAAAGACAAATAAAGAAGAATGCGTTTCTAAGTTTAAATTACCTTCCACCTCATATGCTTAAAGGCTAATTGCTAGAAGTTCCCCTATTAATTACAAAGTTAAGTAATAAAATTACAACAAACAAATAAGGGCATAAATGAGATAAGAGAGAGAGCAAAGAGATTGAAGCGGATGACCCCGTCCTATTCGTTTTCTAGGAATTGCCGAAGAGGGACTCGATGAATGTATACGACGCTTTACGCTTGCACTACGAGTCTCGTTATGAGACTCTTTGTTGCTCCGGTGCGTGCCATGTAAAAAGAAAAATATAAGGATTAGTACATGTCCAAATCTCTTATCATAATAATAAATAAGCATTTAGCATGAGATGTAACACATATAATTTTATGTTTAAGCATATATGCGGTATGGGTTAGTAGATAACAAAACAAATGAGAAGTGACTAACGGGCTTAGCCCATGTATGCACGCAATGGGACAGACAACACAGAGGCAAAAATGGAGATTTATGGGCACGGCGACCTCTTGCATGTTCATTTTCAACCATTAGCCAGGATAAACCAACACCATACCTCCAGGGCTCCCAATTTAGGATACAAGATCGGGAAGACATGCTAGACAATGCCAACTTACATTTAAAACAGAGAAGGGCCATCGTAATATAGGTTTATTCGCAGTACGCGAAGCCATCAATTGGAAAATAGATCAATTTATAAAGCTTTGAATGCCAATTTAGACATATATGATCATGTTTAAACTGTTTTATTAACACAAATACATCGATTTCGTGCTCCTTACTAACACGGGTATTATGTAGACCAATTTAATGATTAACATAGCACAATAGAGACATTATACGTCACATGGACCTATTTTAAGATTCAACAAAGTAGAGCTAAATATGCGACATGTTAACAAACATGAAGATCGTAAAGTAAATAAACAAACATCCCGAGATGACATACACACAATATTTAAAGTATATGTGATATACTTAGATGTATGCAAAGATATACAACCTTGATATACACTTGTATATCTAAACTCCTACATTTTATGTATCTTTGAAACATATCATTGTAAGTTTAGTAAACTGAGGAAACAGCAAAGACAAGCGGGTTAAACATTAATTAATATAATGGAAGATGGATGGATATCCCGTGATTCAAGGCAAACAATATTTAATCAACTATGCATAACAAGCAAAACTCGCAACAAACAGTAGCGAAACAGATTTCTTGGCGTGATCCAAGTAAAACAAAGTCGAACCTAAATAGACTCCATCAACATATCGAGACTTGAAATTAAACGACATAACCTGCACAAAAATGCTCATACGTGACACTCAACTAGCATGCTTCATGATTCCAACACTTAAAACATATCAAAGAACAATCCCCATTCTACTTTTCAAGGTTCAGCTTCATAACATACAGGATGAATATTAATAAGAAATAGACAAGTCGATCACAAGCAATGGTATCGACACTAAACCAAGAATCTCGACCATACACAACAAATGACTAAAATGTTAAATACTACCAACAGAGCATATCAGTCAAACAGGTTACAAATTGTAAATCACATAAGAAAATCTGAAAGGGAATGGGTTTACCTTCTCCGGACAGCGACCCGGGGCAGCGTATCAAGTCGTCGGTCCAATCGACGGGTTTTGGGTTTGCGATGCGAATAAGGGCAAGGTTTGTTTGTTGATTCTTGGTTTGAATTGAAAGAAGAAGATTTGAACTACCTATTCGTGCTTGCCAGTGATGCTCGCTGCTTGCCTATCGTGCCTTCCTGAACTCGCTGCCTCTTACCTTGAATCGCTCTCTTCCCTGAGCTCTGCTTTTGTGTCTCTTCCCCCCTGTTTCTATGCTATATCTGCTCCTAAATCGATGCCATTTTTTGATAACCGATTTTCCTATGTTTTTCTGGATCCTTTTGCATGTAACAATGGCCTCACTTATATAGCCTACGTTCGACTCTAAACTTGGTAAACTGCTGGTGTGATTTCGTGGGCGATTTGGGCTGATTTTAGGAAAGATTTGGTATGCCTTGTTATTATGGTAAGTTAGAAACGATTTGGGAGATTTGAGGGAATTTGGGGGATTCGTGTTTTCTTGGAGATGGTAAGGGGTGAGCTGGTTAACGAGGGTAAAGGAAAAGGAAAGTCGCCGGATTCTCAGGCGAGAATCTCGGCGACTGTGAGGTGGGTGTTGCCATCTTGGGCGGCTTAGGGTTCGTGAGGGAGATGATGAAGTGAGGGTGAGGGCTTTCTGTGGGCTTGCGTATAAAGGGGAAACGAAATAAGGGAAAGGGCGTTGGGCTGCGGGTGTGGGCTGCGGGACGATTGGGCTGCGGGTGTGGGCTGCGGGTCTTGGACGAATTAAAGGGGTGTTGGGCTAATATTTTTAGTTCTAGGGTTGGGTAGAATTTAATTAGTTAGTGATATTAGTTATTTAATTCTTTAGGTGTATTATTAAATTAACAAACTGTGCTTAAATTATTTTAGGTGCTTTGTTAGTCTAATTTTGATTTTAAAATTATTACAATAATAAATGCGGGTGTGCTAATTAATTAGTGCTTAATGTTTAGAATGCGACGCTATTATTTAAAAATCTTATTATTATGCATTATTGCGATGTTAAATTAAAATTAAAATTGAGTCTAGATTAAATTACTTAAATGCTAAATGCGAGTATGATATTTAAGAATCGTTTAAAGCTTTATAAATGCGGTGCTATTAAATGCATATATCAGATTAAAATTGATTTTAAATTACAAATGATTACTAATAAATGCGGCTATGCTACCTGACACGACGTTATCGCTAAATTATTTATTTTATGCATTTATTAATTATTTAAGAATTACGACAAAGCTTAAAGTTAATTAATGCGGGCGCGAGACTCTAAGTGCTTAAAACTCTACGCGATGCCATTATTAAATTGTTTATTTATGCCGGCATTTATGTTTTATTTGCTGCATTTTATTATAAAAATCATAAAAATTATTTTACAAAATTAGTCTAATTTTATGGTTAATGGCTGGACGGGAGGGTCAAAATTGGGTGTCAACACCCCCTTATAGCAACGCCAACCTAATCTTCAAAAGTCGCTTTTTTCACTTTCATTTTCTTATTTTGAAGTCTTAAACACAACAGATACTTCGCCGGTAAGTAGAATTCTTGCCTGTGATATTAGTATCTAAATAATTATAAATTTGAAAATGAAAGATTCTTATGGAAGTTCTTTCTTATCATGTCAATCAAGTGGTATAAGAAATGCATTTTATGTTACACTCCGAGACAAGCCTAATAAATTTGCTCTTAGGATCGACCAACTCAGTCAATCTACATGTTCTACTGAAGAAGCCATTCACTTTTGTTTGATTAACCACATTTATTCGATTGTGTAATGTTAAATTCATGAAGTTAACTCATGAATTAGTTAAGAATAGAAAACAATAAAATTAAAATATTCACCTCAGTGTTGAGAATAACTAATTGGAATTGGGACTTAATATGTGTTACACTGACATTAGTCCTAGTATCAAGCAAAAGTTTTTTTGATCTGATTAGATAATTGTATGTCAATGTAAGATTGGCAGTAAAACTTAGAGAATATCTAGTTTTAAATGTTAAGAGTCCACGTCGGGAATGGAATGGAAACATGGACTCCTAATATGAACTTGGACAATCCTCACCCTACAAGCTAGCTTTTAGGGTTTAGTTAGGCTCAATATTCATTCTTTACATGGTATCAGGGCCAGACTCATTCCAATTATTTGTTCACCGAGGTTGAGCCCCCAAATTATATTATTCACGCCTCAGTTAACGATGCTAACTTTTGGGGTTGAGTTAGGCCCAAGGCCCACGATTCATTCTTTACATTAAAGAAGTCCTTAAGTTTCTTCAAAGGTCCAATACTCTATAGAGCGAATGATAACAACAAAATAGTTGGAATTGCAACTTAATTGATTGATTGAACGAATGCTCATGGTCTAGTGAAATTCAGTGAAAAATCTTCAAAAGTTCTAATTGTGTGATCAGTTGTTAGGAGTTCTTTAGCCTGACTTTATCCTTGTGTACATGTACAATAATTGTTCACGCCCGATTCTTTTATTCTTTCCTTTCAACAAGAAGTAGGCTACTTAAATAAAATTACGCAAGAAAATCAGAATAAGTGTCTATTTCCTTATAAATAGGACAAAAAACTTCTAAACCTTTGGTATAGGTTTGAATCCTCTACTCCTCATCTCCAAATTCAGGAATTGGTTTCTTTGGTTGAGATGTCAAATCACAAAGATGGTCAATTTTGAGAAATTTGATATAATGGAAGGCACAAAAACAAAAGTATGAGAAGGGCTATTCATCACTATCGGACCAACAGGCAACAAACAATAACCAAGTTCAGTGAACTTGACGTTTTCCTTAAAGAGTAGGGTTATTTACTATTTAGGTATGACCCAATGTTTCTTCTTGTAAGAAGAATTCTTATATTTAATCATTTGTCAACCTACTAGGTAACAACTTCATAAGATTTGACATCCTGAATCTCATTATGCATTTGAACTTGGGAAAAGACTAATCTTTGATTAACTAGAAAAGCCACTAATGGCTACTAAGTTCTAATCCTTTGTATGGAAGAATATGGCTTTATTGATGTAGTGACAGAATCAGAATCAGAATTTTCACTATGGAGAATCAGAATATAAATAAGTTTGCGAAAAAGTTAAGAGAATTCAATATCTAGTATATAAACATGGAAAAACAATTATCTATCTATATACACAGTATAATTTTCATATAGACGTGTTAATTGACATCCATTAAACAAGGACGACTCCGCCAATACATTGGTAAGGTCATTTACATGTCCTTAGGAACGTTGGATAAATCATAAACTATCCTCTAACTGTGTTTTGCACAATTGGGTGCAACAAAAACTTATTCACACACCATGTTTACATCAAATCAAATGAGTTGACAATGAATAAGTAATAAATTAGATAAGAATACACATTAATACGTCCTAATATAAAAGTGTATATAAAAGACTCATGTTACATTTATATTTTTTAGCCTAATGTGGCCAGAGATGCAGGTCGCAGGGATCATGTACCACAATTTATTCTCTTTGATATCCTAAGATAATAAAACATCACGTCACTGGAAAAGTATTTTGCACTGCGCTTAACAACCTGGGACATGTTTGTTTCAGAATCTGGGGGAACATTAGCAATTCCTGACCAACATGCACATAGGCTACCACTCCAACTCGAAAAAAGAGGAATTTTAGAGTACAATAGGTCAAAAGATCTAATTGAGGAGCGGACTCATCACCCACTGAATGTCAAATCGTGTGTTACTAGCCCTTTTCGAATTTTTTTCAATTAAGTAATTTCTTTTACTTAAAACGAAATAAAAGGTAGTATTATAGATTATTTTAAAAAAAAAAAAATTAACAATTATCAATTATCAATGGGTAAAAAGTATTTATAACAAATTGCAGAAAGAGTTGCCTGAATTTTAAAACAATAAGTGTATAAATAAAATAAGACGAAAAGAATGTAATTGATCACAATTAAGTATTCAAGCAATAATCTTGCATCTAGACTCCAGTAACTACCACATTTGTTCTTCCTCAGTCCCAAATTAAGTCTCCGTCTTGGCACGGAGTTTAAGAAATAAAATGAGATTTTTGAATCTTGTGATCTTAAATTAAAGATGTGTGAAATTTTTAAATTTTGTAATCTTAAACTTGCCTTGGAATTGGTAAACTTTTTAAATATAGAAAGATATATTCTTTTTAGGACAGTCCAGAAAGAAAAATCAGACAATTAAATTGTGACGGAGGAAGTACTAAATAATATCCGTATAACTCAATAAAGTCAATCTCCTTCCATCCAGTTTCAATTTCACTGCATAGATGTATCTTGTTGTCGAGGCATTCAAATGTATGAATTTCTCGTTGTACTTTTCACCATCAACTTTATAGCATTAATGTCATATTTCCCCTTTTATCAATACTCTCGTCACTCATCATTAGTGATGAAGCTAAAAATTTAAGTAACAATATTTAAGATTTAAGGTTTATAATATAAAGGGCAGCCCGGTGCACTAAGCTCCATCTATGCGAGGGATTCGGGAAAGGACCGGACCACAAGGATCTATTGTACGCATCGTTACCTCACATTTCTGCAAAAAACTATTTTCACGGCTTGAAAGGCAACATAGATGGAAGCTCCATTCTTCAACTTGAATTGTCCTATAAATTTCTAATGGTCCCCCTTTTCATTTAATCAAACCAGGAAATCATACCAACAATCTTGTTGGAATCTTCTTGGAAGAACCTCGGAATCTTCTGATGCTTTAGCTACTGGCTTTGTTATCGATGATTCTACTTCATTCTTGACCTTTGCAATTGTAGCCCCTTTAGCTCCAACTTCTCCATCAGAATTTTGCACTTGAGATACTTCTTCTCCTGTTCGTAAACTAGAAATATTCGGTTGACAAATTTCTTCAATGAGTTCAATCTCATAACCCTCTGCACCTTCCAAGCTAGCTGCAAAACCAACAAAAATCCACTATACAAGATGATTTTAGTTTATTCTGGTTGAATTTATGTCAACATATGCCCTGTTGTACTTGTTCTTGTAACTATAAGATCTTCTCCTAGCAATAGATCGACAAAAGGAAGTTATTTAACTGAAGCTGATATTAAACAGTTCAGCACCTTCTTGTAATCCTTATAATCAAGAATAAAACAAGGAATTTTATGAAGAAAAAAAGGCAGAAGAACAACGAATTAGAATCTTGCTATGTTACACACAGGACGCACGGCCAATCTTTGCTAGGATGCACTGATAAAACCCTTTCTACCTTTACATCTACAATTCTCAGAAGTTGCAACTATGTGCTCCAAAATAGACTAAAAAAGACTATAAAGAACCAAAATAGTATCTCCAATCTTTTCCAGCAAAAAGCCTCCATAAAAGCCAATCAAGATTTGATATCCATCCCTCATGAGTATTAACGAGAACAATTGACGAAATGAATCTATTGAGATTAATTAATTATTCTAATTGTAATTAGTACAGTTAAGTTCATTTTCTGTTAGTTAGTTATATAGGTAGTTAGTTTGTTATTCCCTACACTGTATCCAGCTGTCAACACAGACAACTATAGGTGGGTTAGTGTTAGTGTTTAGGATTAGATATTTTTGGCATTGTATAGAAGCTCATGTATACTCATTTTACTCACTCACTCATAATAGAAAATGCACATTTGCTGCGCACACCTTGTTCTCTTCTTCTCGAATGTTCCAACTGTGATGAACACCATGGAAGGTGACTTCATTTGTTGATGAAGCTCATACCTGAGCTTGATATGGTATCAGAGCAGAGGTTAGCTCTTTGATCGAAGCATTCAACTTCGTTTTTCAATTTCGAATCATTCATTTTCGTTCCTTTCGTGTGATCGTTACATGTAGAGAAATTTCTATTCATTTTTAGTGCAATCGATGTTTAGTCGAGCACTTTAGTCTAGTTTTCAGTACAATCTAAGGTTAATCCAGCATTTGGTTTTGATTTAGTGCAATTTCTCTGAAAATTATTTGTTGAAAGTAAGGTTTTGTTAAGAATTAATGACGGAAACTGATGAAACTTCAGGAGGTTACGATTGATGTAAGTAGTCCTTTGTATGTTCATCCATCTGATAGTCCGGGAACTAGTTTGGTGTTGTTTCCGTTTGATGGTACTGGATATAGAACATGGAGAACAGTGTTGAGATCATTGTCAGTTAAAAACAAATTAGGTTTTGTGAATGGAGAGTGCAAGAGGCCTGATTCCAAATCACCTTTGTATCGACAATGGGAGAGGTGTGATGATATGGTCACAACATGGATCCTAAACTCATTGTCGATTGCAGATAGTTTTGAGTATGTTTTTGACTCCCTTGAGTTGTGGTCAGAACTGGAAGATAGGTATGATCAAACGAATGGGGCAAAACTTTACCAAATTCAGAAGGAAATTAATGACCTAGTCTAAGGATCTCTTGACATTAATGGTTATTATACCAAAATGAAGAATCTCTGGGAGGAGTTGAGCACATTGATCTTCAAAAAAAACTGTAGTTGTGAGTGTACTTGTGGTGCCAAAGGAGTCTATACACAAGGCAGAGCAAGATAGGATACTCATTCAGTTCCTAATGGGACTGAATGAGGTGTATATTGTGATTAGGGGAAGCATCCTAATGATGAATCCCCTACCTTCCATGGGACAATCTTTTGATTTGCTAGTACAAGAAGAGAAGCAGAGAGAAATCAAACCAAACAATCAGTTGTTCAATCAATCTACATCTCTAAATGCAAGCACTTCAGGAGGAAGACATTATAGGACTAACTACTCATCCAATACAAATTTTCAAAGCAGTGGTTCTGGTTCTAGACTGTTTTGTGATTACTGGAAAAGACCTAGTCATACTGCTACAAACTTCATGGATATCCTCAGAGACAGAACAATCAAAATTTCAATCCAAACCAAAGGAACCAGAAGTACCAAGGGAATAATCAGAATCAAAACTATAACTACAATAAGGGAAAAGTAGCTAGGGTGAATGCAGCTCATAGTACACCACCTACATTCCCACAAGATAACAAAGGAGAAGGTTCTATAGCACATAATGAGGTTCCAAACTTTGGGTTATCAAAGGAGCAGTATGGACAGATAGCATATTTATTGCAGCATTTTCAGTTGAGCAATTCAGGAGAAAGCTTTGACAATACCAGTGGAGCTGTCAACTTTGCAGTATTGTAGTCTGCAATTCCTTTATTGATTTTGACAAATTATCATGTAGATGCTTTAAAGCTAGGACTGATATGTGGATCCTGGACTTAGGTGCTTCACACCATATGACTTTTGACAAAAATCACCTTTCAAATGTACTGGCCTTACCATATCCCTTATTGGTTAGATTACCAAATGGTTATAATGTTAAGGTGACTGAGATTGGGACTGTGAAACTTACACCTGAGATTACTTTGTACAGAGTTCTTTTCATTTCTTCTTTTAAATATAATCTCATTTCTAGCAGTTCATTAGCAACTCACCACAAGTGCATTGCATCTTTTTCTGATATTTCTTGTCTACTGCAGGCCCCTTCACTGAAGAGGCCTCTGGAGATTGGTTAAGTCTATGATGGACTCTACTTTCTTTGTTCAGACTGCCTGAAAAAGAGTACATCAATTACTGCAAAGGAGTTCTTTTACTTACCCTGCTGCTAGTCTTAATTCATCTTTACCTGTTTCTAATGATGTTGTTGATAGTTTCCACTGTCAGTGTCTTTCCCATTCCTATTGCCCTCGTGTAAATAATGCATCTTCCAGATATAAAGACAGTGTTGTTAAGGAAAATTTGTGTCTCTCATACAAACAATGTTGATATCTTATGGCACTACAGACTTGGCATGTAACTTTTATCAAGATGAAAGAAATATCCTCCATTCCATTCAATTTCTCTCCCAAACAACCATTTTTTTGTTCAGAATGGCCTATGGCTAGACAAACTAGATTGTCATTTCCCACTAAAATTAAAGAACCCAAAGCCAGTTTTGATTTGTTTCATGTTGACCTATGGGGACCCTATCATGTGGCAACACATGACAGGTATAGGTATTTCCTCACAATGGTGGATGATCATAGCAGGTGTACTTGGACAAACCTGTTGACTTGTAAAAGTAATGCTGTGCAAACCATTAAAGCTTTTATATCCATGGTTGAAAATCAGTTCAAAACAACTGTCAAAATCATAAGATTAGACAATGGCCTTGAGTTTACCAATTCAGAGATTACCTCTTATTTCTTGTCAAAGGGAATACTCCATCAGAAAAGTTGTCCACACACACCACAACAAAATGGTGTGGTGGAAAGAAAACATAAATATCTACTTGAAAGTTGAAACAGCCAGGGCACTTCTTTTCCAATCCAAACTACCTTTGAAGTACTGGGGAGAATGTGTACTAACAGCCACATATCTCATCAATAGGCTTCCCTCAACAGTCCTTGGAAACAAAACTCCTTTTGAAATCTTGTATAATCAAAAACCAAACTACTCACATCTAAGAAGTTTTGGATATTTATGCTACCCTACTATACCAAAAGTCCACAGAACCAAGTTTGATCCCAAAGCACTACCTCATATTTTCATAGGATATCCTTTTGGAACCAAAGGGTACAAGGTTTTGAGTCTGGCCACCAAGAAGATTCATATCTCAGGGGATGTATGTTTTTATGAGACAATTTTCCCTTTTTCTGCTTTACAACTTGAAAATCATTCTTCTTTTTTTGATAATTTTCATCATGCTTCTGCTTCTTTGGAAATTTTCCTTCTTCTGTAACTTCATGTACTGCTTCTTTGGAAAGTTTTCCTTCTTCTGTAACTTCATGTACTGATCCTGTGCAAAGTAATCAAGGGTGTACCAGTAACTCAGATGCCATTTCACCACCTGCACTAATACCTTTGTCAACATCACCTGATGACAATGTTTCACAGCCTGAGCCTATTTCCCTGCCTACTTCACCAAATAATATTCATGGTGTCCCCATTAATCATCCCACCAATCACCAAGCTCCACCACAGACTGTTTGTGATGACTTGAATCCACCTGCACAAAATTCTGCACTTACACAAGATCCGGCACCTAGAAAATCACTTAGAACCCCTAAACAACCTACATATCTGCATGATTATACCTGCAGTATACCAAGCACTTCCACACATCATCATCCTCAACATACTTCTTCCTCTAATATTCTCAATGCATCCTTTTCTCACAACAACCACATTACTCCTGATGTACTGGATCCTACTAGTCAGCTTCTTGTGATGAATGTATCTCTTGATAGTTGATAGTGAGCCAAACGCATATGAGGAGACAGCTATTAATCCAGCTTGGCAAACAGCTATGACACAGGAATTCCAAGCTTTATATGATAATCACACTTAGGATTTTGTTCCTTTACCTCTTCGCAAGAAAGCCATTGGATATAGGTGGGTATATAAAATAAAACATAAGGAAGATGGAAGCATTGAAAGGTTTAAGGCTAGGCTAGTTGTAAAAGGGTACACTCAACATGCTGGTATAGACTACAGAGACCTTTTCTCCAATTGTCAAGATGACAACTGTGAGATCTTTGATTGCTACTGCTACTAAGAAACAATGGAATATATACCAGCTAGATGTTAATAATGCTTTCCTCCATGGAGATTTGCATGAGGAGGTATACATGGATTTGCCTCCAGACTTAGAGTCAACTACTAAAGGATTAGTCTGTAAACTGAATAAGTCACTTTATGGTTTGAAGCAGGCCAGTAGGCAATGGTATGCTAAACTTACAGAGGCTCTGATTCTAGGGGATATACACACTCATTATATGACTATTCTCTATTTTACAAAAAAAGAGGGACTTTTATAGTTTTTGTCTCTGTGTATGTAGATGATGTCCTCCTGACAGGTACTGATGTTGAAGAAATCACTAGTCTCAACGCTTTCTTGCATCACCAATTTAAGATCAAAGGTTTGGGCTTATTGCACTATTTCCTTGGTCTAGAAGTACTCAACAGACCAGATGGTGTTCTCATTTCTCAAAGAAAATTTACACTGGACATTCTCAAGGAATTTGACTCACCGGTATTCTAGCTTGAGTTCACCTCTTGATCCTTCTATTAAACTTTAAGCAAAGGCAGGGGAAGCTCTTGCTGATCCCACTTACTACAGAAAATTGGTAGGGAAGCTAAACTTCCTTACCAATACCAGACTAGACATTGCCTATGGAGTGCAGCATTTGAGCCAGTTTATGCAAGACCCTAGAGAGCCTCACCTGCAAACAGCTTTTCACATGCTCAGATATTTGAAGAAAGATCCCGCTCTTGGAGTTTTTATGTCTAACTCAGATGACTATACCATTAAAGCCTTTTGTGACTCAGACTGGGCTGCCTGTCCAGACTCTAGAAGGTATGTTAGTGGCTACATTATTCTTGTTCTTTTGGATGATAGCCCTATTAGCTGGAAATCTAAGAAGCAAGAAACCATTTCCTTACCCTCAGCAGAAGCTGAGTATAGATCATTGAGGAAAGTGGTTGGGGTAGTATGGTTACACAGGTTATTTGAAGAATTGACTGTTCCATTCACCACTCCAATTCCTGTATTTTGTGATAGTCAGCCTGCACTTTATATAGCCAGAAATTCTGTGTTCCATGAAAGAACCAAGCATATTGAGGTTGATTGCCACTTTGTCAGCAGTGGCGGAGCCACATAGGGCTGAGGGGGTTCGGCGGAAAAAATATTAATTATACATGGGTTAAAATTATTTTTTATGCATATATAGTAGATGTTGAACCCTCTTTGACTTCTTCGTATGTTTATTTTTTTATATTTTAAACCACCTTAGTGAAAATACTAAAATCCTGACTCCGCCACTGTTTATCCGATCCAAGCTACAAGATGGTCTTATTTCATTACATCATATCAACACTGGAGACCAACTGGCTGACATCCTCACAAAGGCCTTACTGGTGTTAAACACTCTGCAGTTCTTAGCAAGTTGGCAGTGCTTCCCTCACCTCCAACTTGAGGGGGGTATTGATAATTAATTATTCTAATTGTAATTAGTACAGCAGTTAAGTTCATTTTCTGTTAGGTAGTTATGTTTCTGTTAGTTAGTTATGTAGGTAGTTAGTTTGTTATTCCCTACACTGTATCCAGCTGTCAACACAGCTATAGGTCGGTTAGTGTTAGTGTTTAGGATTAGATATTTTTGGCATTGTATATATAGAAGCTCATGTACTCATTTTACTCACTGACTCACTCATAATAGAAAATGTACATTTTCTACGCACAGCTTGTTCTCTTCTTCTCGAATGTTCCAACTGTGGTGAATACCATGGAAGGTGACTTCATTTGTTGATGAAGCTCATACCTGAGCTTGATAGAATCACGGCGCTTAATGGAAAGAACTTAAGTAGCGAGAAGGCGATTAGAGTAAAACAATATCACATGTCATGGAGCTTAGTAAAGAGAAGCTAATCTGATAAGAGTAAAACAATATCACATGTTCAAAGGGATAAAGCAGTGTCACCTACTATTTGCTAAAGAAGCTCAAATAATAACTAGCAGTCTTAACACCAATAAACCAAACATATTTTGAACTATTCACCATATTCTTCTACTTGGAAATTGACCTTTAAGGCCGAACTTCCCATTGGAATGGAAAGAAAAAATCAGTGTGTTACAGCTTTAGAACTAGAAAGGTCATTTCTTCCAAATCTGTTGACAACCCCTTGACATTTAGTGAACTTCAACCAAATGAGCCATGAGACAACTCCTAACAGCCCTAAGCATGGGAAGCCACCTTAAAGGGCCGTCCGGTGCACAAAGCTCCCGGGTTAGCAGGGTTGGGGGAAGGGCCGCACCCCAAGAGGGGTATGATATAGACAGTCTACCATAATGCAGACATTAGTGGCTGCTTCCACGGTACCAACCCCTGATCTATAGGTCAGACGGAGACAACTTTACCGTTGCTCCAAGGCTCCGGAATACACCTTATTTTTATTTTTATTTTTTTGCCAAAGATGGATTTTTACAAGCTTAATCATAAAAAGTTGTAAAATCTCCCCGAGTTTGAATTTTTATACCTTGCTCATTATAGAGAAAAATAATACAACAAATTAAAAGGAAAAAATGAAAAATAAAAAAGGAATACGTTTCTAATTTCCAAAATCATCTTAGCTAAACCTATAGAATTCAAGTTTTTTTTTAGAATGTATATGAAGGGTGCTGACTCCTGCAAAGACACTTTATCACGAAAAGTTAAATATCTAATTACCATGCAAATTAAAACGATGCAGGAGAACCAATTTACCTATATTCAAATGTCAAAATACAAAAAGGATAGAATTTCTTTTATATTTCAGCAAAAAGGCAAATTCCCACAATCCATTTTCATGAAAAGGAAGGTTATTAATTACCTGTTGATAAATGTGAATGATGATTCTCCATTACATTTTTCCATGTACCAAACTCTCTCTTCATCTCGCTAACCCAATGGCCTTTACTCCTTCAATTGTTAATAGAATATTTACAAACATTAAAAAAAAATACCCTTCTTTCCGGGGTGAGCAGGGTACATGATAACCAGATAACCGACCGGAACCAACACTAACGGCTAGATTCCGGGTAGATATATTATAATAACAGGTAGGGTCTCAATAGTAAAATTAGAAACCGATCAATATCGGATTCAGTTCCGGTAAATAGAGACACGGAATATACCGGAACATATGAAATATTAAATATTTTTACTTTTTAAATTCCATTATTTTTTAATTAATAAAAAAAAATCTAGAAAGTTGTCAAATTTCTTTAACCTATTGTTTCCCCAAAATTACAGGCCCAAAATTACAGGAAACAATCTTTGTAATTGTACATCAACCTCATCAGCCAATTCCTCTTTCCCAAATCTCTTAAACATTCTCCTTAAAACCTTACCAACATATTCATCAATCTCAAATCTAGAACCCCATCCACTCTTCTTCATCAATTCATAAACCCTAACAGTCGATTCAACTTGTTCACCTTCAACCAACGCCCTAACCAACCGAACCAACGCCTTATCATCCCACTGAATTTTCCCATCTTTCTCCAAATCACAAATCAATTCCTCAACATGTTGAGTCAACCCGGTTCGGGTCAAAGCTAATACCATATCAGCATAAAGCCCTAAATCAGGAACATCACATTCTAATTGAACGGCTGGGAAAACTTTGAGGGCTAAATCGCAAAGGTCTTGTCGTAACAGTTCTTTGAATGTTGCAATTAGATCTGCTTTGATGAGACGATTGAGTGTTTTTAAGAGTTGTGGTTCGATTTGGGTGGGGTCTGTTCGTTGAGCTCGTTTTAGATCTTCAATTGCTTGGATTGCTTCTACGCTTAGTATTCGGCCTTTAATTAGAGGTCCACGGTTGCTTCGTGGGCCGCATCGCACTGAGATTTTTCTTCTGGTGGTGGACGGGTTAGTGAAGAATGTTGTGATAAGGTGAAGTTGAGGTTTGTGGATAGAGAGGACGCCATGAATGGTGATTATGTTCCACTGGTACAGATAAGAAGCGGGTCTCTCAAACCCGCATTTGTTTTGGATGTTTCAATCAGTATCAGATTAAGGAACACTTAGTAACGAGGCTCCTGTCTGTGATAATTAATGAGATATATGTCTTTAACCAACACAAAAATTTACAAGGTACTAGCAGGTTTAGAATAGTAAATTTAGGAACAGATAGGGTTCTGTAGTTCAAAAGAGTTAGGTACCCGAATCCGCTCACCAGTTCTTAGTCTGTGCTTCGACCGAGTATAGCTCTTCTACAAAGTCAACTCTGACTAGTTGCAGGCCTGTTTCATATTGGGCCAATTTCTCTTATTTGAGGGCCCAAGAAAATGTGATCGGCCTTTTCAAATCAAGTGCACAGATAGCCGATTTCAAACTCCCGTTTTTGCAAGTTTTATGGCTTTTAAGGTAACTTTAGGGGGGCGAATCTGAAGTTTGATTGGTCAATGTCTAACTAATTTTAAAGCAAACAACCTTAGTCATTTTTGCATTAAGTTTCAGCTATATTTTTCTAAACTTGAGTCATTATTACATGAAGCCCAAGGCATATGACATTACACTTCTAAGAGATGTATGTTTCTTTTTCTCTCTCGTGATATTACTTGTGCAATGCCGTAACTGGAAAAAAACACATCTTGTACCAAAAAAAATTAAAACCCCAAACAGAAAAATAAGGGAGAACTTACCTGGTTACGGATGCAAAAAAGTTATAACAAGTAACTGTGTCTTAAATTAAATGGCGTTGTACCATGCGAAAATATTTCAGTCTTTTTGTTTTCTTAAACTCATTTCTCTTTCGTCTTTTCTGTTTTTCTCGCTTCGAATTTGGCTTCATGCTTTACTTGCATTTAGATATGGTACAGAAAAAGAAATAACAAAGGAACAAATCAAATTGAATTAAAGAAATATGTTGTCTAGCAAGATTCATTTGACCGTTCTAGTTATATATAGCAACAACCATGGCCGTCCCCCGAAAAAATGATGTCCTAGGCGGTTTAAAAAAAAATTGTCCCCCCGCAAAAAAATATTACAATAAAACTAACATACAAAAGGCTTAAAAAAATTAACTAATAATTACAACACTTACGTTTACCAAAGTGTTACACTAATAGACATAAAATCAAAAAATTATGTTAACCAAAAGTAATGAACAAATAGTCTTTTACACATGAATCTCTAGATAAATAAAATTATTATTTGAAATTTTACTTTTCTAGCTTTTTGAAGTGCAAACTTACTAATAGTAGCACCACAATCAATTGTCTGTAACACTTTCTTCTCGATAGACAACGCTTAAACCAGTCAATCCATTGTCTCTGCCATCTCTACCATGAGTTTGTCCTTTCTAGCTTTTTTTTTCCGATTTGTAGAACCAGACTCTTGTTTTCTTTTACCAGTCATAGTTGCAAGTGAGAAGCTCTACCCCTGCCTCTAGGAATGATACACCTGAAAATGAACTAATTAAACAGACTCCAGTAAAGGGGGTAGCTTCTTTCAAAGTGATCTATGACTGTCTTCAAGAATTTTCCAAGGCATCTAGACTTGTTGCTAACGCAAGTAAAACTTCTGTCTAAAAGACCATCAATTGCTTAATCAGCCCCTAATTGATAAAATGATTGGAAGAATTCTCCTCATATAAAAATGACTCAACAATATGCATTTTAAATTATCGATTAAATCACAATTATTCAAACTACATTTTGAAACAGAACAACTAATTTAAATTATAGATTCAGATAACAACATTTACTTTCAAGGTATAATGCAATAACAAAGAAAATGGCAATTATAAAGATAAAAGAAACATACCCAATATAAATGTAAACCCTAGAAAGTAGAAAGGTCGTTGAAGAGATCTTGTTATGCGTTTTTGGATTAGCCAATTAGATTAAGGAGATTGAGAAGAGATTTGGGTTTGTTGAATTTGGAGAAGAGAGGAAATTTGTTGGAGAATAGTCTTTGCTAGAGAATAAGAGAAGAGTTTATGGAAAGTTTTAGACTTTGGAGAAGTGTTGAATTTGGAGAAGAAGAAATTGGCCCCTTTTTGTTTTGTTAGGAAAAAAAATAAATTTTATCTTATCAAAAGAAGAATAAAAATTATTTTAATAAATTGTCTCAAGTAGATTTCGAACCTGCAATCTACACCTTAATAAGCACATAGCTTTTACCAACTAAGCTATTTACTCATTTGTAATATAATTTATAAAATAAAATATATACTATATATACAATACCTCATTGCGTTTTGGTGCCCCCTGCGATGTGTTGCCCTAGGCGACCGCCTATGTCTCCTACCCCTAAGGCCGGCCGTGGCAACAACATGCAAACTTGAAATCCAAAGTCTTTGAGTGAGGTAGCGGGTTCCAACTTCCAATCAAGTGAAAGATTGTTTACTATTTGTTTACTCCCTCCGGATAAAAAAAATATTCATTTAGCCTTTATTTTTTAATTTAAAAAGAATGTTTACTTACCAAATTATGAAAGAATTAATCTTACTTTTTTAGTTTTGTCTTTAATATCTATTTAATTAGGGATATTTTAGTTAAATTACCCATTTTTATTTAAGAGTTAATATTTTTTTTTTTAAATGTGTAAATGACTAAATGAACATGTTTTTTTTATCCGGAGGAAGTAACTTGTAAGCAATACTGTCTTATATTTGAATTTTTTATACTTCATTAGCTAAAATTTAGAAAGAAAAGCCCACAGCAACTTCATAGATACTTTATAAATTATTTTTGTTTCAGCTTTAAGGGAATCTTGGCTATATTTGTCAAATTATAGGACTACATTATTAATAAAATAAAATGTAGAAATTGATTTAATGCACTCTTAAACTCTTCCCCAACCCAACATAAACAAAGACAAAATCTTACCAGTACGTTTCGTCGTAATTAATAACCATCCATTACTCACTTCATTAATTAGATAAATTAATATGTCTAAACCGTTTCATCTTTTGCATTTATTTATACTTTCTTTTTTCTTTTTTAGAGACAAGACATTGGTGTATGCACTAAACCATCCCTGCTTCAATTAACATAATGCCTAAGCAACTCCAAAAATCTCTTTCAGATTACCTCTCAAAGAGAAAAAACAAACACACCCCACAACAACAACAACCTCCTAATAAGACTCTCTCATCATCTTCCACTAGCTGGTTGCTTCGTGGTTGTAGGCACCCCAAAACGCCGTCGTTTTCGGCCGTCGATCGCAAAGAAAAACATGCACAAGGCCAAAACGACGCTGCAACACTTGGAGATATTGATCATTTCCTCTTTGAGAATTTCAAATCATTTTATTCCAAAGATGATGATACTGAAATTGAAGCCACTACTAGTAATAACAACAACATCGTCAAGAAAGAAGATATTATCGCTCCAAAAAATGCAGGAGCTTCGACTGAGTCCCCGAGGTATAATATATAACACATTTCTATTACTTAATTATGCCTTCAATTACCTCTCATGTGCTGGTCAAACAAAATTAGCCTTGATAAATTGCTTGCTGCTAACAATGTCGATTGATTTTACTGTTTAGCTACATAATTTACTCGTCATTTGAATCAATACCTCTGCTTGCTTGGATACCTTTCTGAATAATTGTGTGAACATCTCATTATATATAATACAGTTCTAAATGAGGCAGAGCTAGGTAGGGTGACGGAAGAATATTATACTATATATATAATGTTAAAATTATTTTTTAGATATATATAGCAGATGTTAGAACCTCCGGCTCCTTATTTACTTCTTCATATTTCGCTTAATGAAAATCATGACTCCGCCGGTAATTAGTATTGAATTATATCTTCAACAGGTATGTCATACCTCCATCAAATCTTCGCTGCTCTCGTCGGTTTTTTATGGCACCTGGTTCGTCAAGCTCCCTAATTGAAGAAGCACGGATAAGCATGACCGTTTCCGACGACACCTCAGCCACCACGACGACAAACACTACTTCAAATGAATCATCAGCAATTAGTACAGATTGTTCAAAGGAAATTACACAGAATGCGGATGATTTTATTACAGTTGTAACGTACTCTCCAAGTCCGTACGATGATTTCAGGCAATCGATGCAGGAGATGATGGAGGCGCGGATGAATGATCAAGGCAAAATAAATTGGGAATTTATGGAAGAGCTTTTGTTTTGCTATCTAAATTTAAACGATAAGAAATCGTACAAATACATACTTAGTGCGTTTGTGGACCAGATCATCGTTTTGCGTGAAAATTCCGGTAGAGTACCGGCGATATCACGGAGTGTTCGATAATTGGATTTGGGTGGGGATTAAACCAAGGGAATACGTAACGTAAGAAAGTAGTTACAGGTTTAATTTATAATTTGTAGTCAATGTATTGATTTTTGTTGCTTCACATGCAAATATCAATATTAATTATTTTCTTTACGTCACTTTATTTAAGATTTAAGTTAATCTTTTCCATTAGTGGGTTGAATTCAACTTATATACCGTGCAAGTATTAAGTTAGAAATCTGAAATATAAGACAACCTACTGTAATAAGTTAAAATATACTAATAGTATAAACTATTTACTATATCGGTGTATATAATAAGGTAAATCCTTTGTGTGTTCATTCGACAGACCAGGCGAACATCTAGAATGCCTTTGTCTGTGCCATATTCCATCGAGTTTTAATTGTTTCCATTTATTGGAGAGTTGGAAATATTTCATTTTGAGATTGCTAAGAGTCCCGGAAATTCATTTGCTTGAACTGCAATAAACCACAAATGGTAAAGACAAATTACAACTATACCTCTTATTCAAACGAGAGAGAATCGACTATATGAATTATCAATGATCATGTTACTCTATTTACATCTCAGATTTAGGGCAGTCTTTAGATCCGTACGAGGTGTGCTATCGCACAGAGACACCCGAAAAATGAAAAATTTCAGGACCCCTTTTTTTATTTTTTATTAAATAATATTAACCATAATTTATCGTAAAGGCCCGTAATTCGCAGGTCTTAACTCAATTAAGAGTCCACTATTACGAATCAAAACAGGGCCTCCAAAATATTTAAAACTGTCTGCAGTCACTCATATTATATTCTTACATATATAAATATTAAAAGAACAAAAGTTTTTTATATTTTCTAAATCTCTGAATAAACCTCAAATGGTGAAGAAATTTATAAATTACGACAATCCAATGGTATTTCAAATGCATGTGAGACACATGTATCTACGCAAACTACTGGAGTAAGAGCCACGCTATACACAGTTAAGACCACAAAATGGAAACAAAACACGACTCCTATTGTTTGACAGGTCCAATAAATAAATAACCTGCCAGTTATGAGTCCAATTGTCCTCCACATAAATTACACGTCTCCTATTTGATCCTCTTGAGGATTAAATGGCCTCAAAATCAAATACTATGTAGGGTATTCCAGTTCGTGACTGGAACTCCCAACTACAGAGCACTCCACATTAATCTTCTATGCACCATTTTTACAACAATGGTGTCCCGACTATTTCATGGGATACCTGCTTCCTTCCACTAGCACACCACCAACGATTTAACATATGAGAAGAGATCACTTGGCGTTTTTTCTTTAAGTGTGATATTACAAGTATACCGTACGTAGCAAGAGATGTATGATCTGTTTCTCTTCTCTTGTTCCTTGCCTAATCCACCACATGGACATACTATTCACTGGCTGACTTTATGGCTGTGTATCTTGCCTGGGAGCGAGTAAGAGAGTTTTCCTTACAAGAATGGAAGACTCATTGACCTTTTTAGGATGACTTTGCACCTCACAAGTCAGCTACTTCATGATTCCTTTTTAAATACTGATCATACAAGGAATGGTACTTCGCAGGAACATAATCCTTAAATCTGCAACACAACCAACAATATTAGATTGAAATTTCAGATGCTTGCTGTGAAGAAAATAGTTAAACTGTAGAGATCATACCTGTGAAGGAGAGGTAGTCTATCTGGAAGAGAAAATAATCTTGTGATAGATTGAAGAACTTGGCCTATCTTCATTGCTTTAGACTTGAGCGATTTCATATACCCGACGAATTCATGGTATTCTGTATCAGTAAGCTTTTCTCTAACCTGCATCGGAAGTCACAGTGGAAACGTCAACTAATAACCCCAAATTTTGTTACTTATAGATTTTAGAAGTCTCTCTGCCAGTTGCAAAAGATAAATTCAAGCAGATGGGGAAAATCTCAAGGCCAATGGAATACTGCCTTTTCTGGTAAAACAATGATTAGTAACTTAAGAACAATGAGCTTGTAAAAATTAAACTAAAAAGGTTGATGTTAAGAAACTCCAACAATATAAAGAAGGGAAAAGGGTAACATTTGCCCCTGTACTATCCAAAACTAATCAAGTTTGCCCCCCTTTATACTTTTGGTCGAATCTTACCTCTGCCGTTAGGAAAAAGTCTCGTTTTTTCCCTTGACCCTTAACAGAGCTTCAACTTGAAGGTAATTTTAATCCATAGTCAAATGTTGAGTGGTAAACTTGAACCTTTTTACTTAAAAAATTTGGACACACGGAGACCACCTATTATTTCACTCTGGAACTCCATTATAGCAAGGGCAAATACGAGACTTTTTCCTAACTGAAGGGTTATGAATGGTACAAAAGTTTCAACGTAGGGCAAAGTTGCTCAATTTCGAATAGTACAGAGACAAATCTAGACCTTTTTCCTAAAAAGAATAACTCCAGAGAAGAAAAAACATCAATTCATAAACATTAAAAGAATGACGTCACAAGTTCTGTTTAGATATGCTAAGCCAACTTAGCATTCATATAAAACCATTACTTTACTGTTTCAGACACTTTTCAAGATCGAAGAGGTTCTTTATTAAGTTTGAGGACAGCCCTCAAATGCAGCTTGAGTATCGAACTTAATCGTGTTTAACCTACTCGTACGGTAAGTCTTATTACGTCTTATACAAGTGACTGGTGTATCCCAGTTTATCCATTAGTGACTGACAAAGACCCCATTTCACACACCGGAATTGTTAATTCTTCTCATCTTAATCGGAATCTCCAACCACCAAAGAAAACATTTTTTATCTAAATCACTACCATATAAAGTGAAAATGTATCAAATTTCCTTCTGCTCCATAACTGTCAACTTGGTTCTTCGGCGTGGTCACATTTGTGCACTCACTCAATAGTCAATGATTATTTAATGTACCAGGATTTCAAGTTACCTGTGAAACCAGAAACTGAAAAAAAAATTGCGACAAGAAATAGATAAAAGATAGTAAAGTACCACGATATTCTACGCTTTCCTATCAATCAGCAAAGTGTTTTCAAAAGAGAATCAAACAGAACACAAAAATGTCACCATAAATTAAATAACTAGGAACTTGTGTGATATACAGAGGCAATGTTTAGCCTCAACATCACTAACAACTATATTGAGAATGACCAAAAGACAAGCTCCACAACTGTGGTTAAAGCAAGAAAGACAAATGCTGTCCAGCGGGAAAGTACACATAAAGAGGTTGATAAAGCAAGAGTAAATTTCCAGCATTTACCTGAACAAGAAAAGCTGATCCTTTCTCCTCATTATTGCAAGGTGCAGAGCTACGAATGCCATTTTCGTTTTGCAGGTCAACTAACCCTGCGATCTTTCGTGATGTCATCTCATCTTCAAGCAGGTTTGCTCTATCTAAATTACTGTTTTGTGTACTTCGCTCCTCAGAGTACTGTGACTTCTTATTCTTCAATAAATATCTATAGTCACTTTCTGACAGCAGGTGATGGGCAACTGAGGAACTATCAGGACTATCATGAGGCTTTCGGAAATGATCTCTTTGACAATCAGGTCCTGTTAATGTTAACCGAGGCCTCTTCAGAGAACAAGGTGCAATAACATCTTTTGGTCGTTCATCAGACAATTCATGTTTCATCAAGTCAATTATTTTTTGATTGCTAATTAGCATGTCTTTACGTCCAGGGACCAATAAATTACTTGCATGTTTTACGGCCAGATTCTTAACTAGCTTATCAGATATAAGAGATGATTTATTAGCAGGAAGTATGCCTTCCAGCTTGCCAGGGCTGTTGCCTTGCTTAACTGAGGAAGACAGTTGATTAGTAGAGCAAGGATCCACTGGTGAGACCTAAGAACAGAATCAAGTGAAGAAAGAAATCAGAAAAAGTGTGCATTACTGTCATATTAACTTTAAAAGGTGTATTGATACTAAATTAGCTCACCAGAGAGGTAAGAAGCTTTTCAAAGTGAAGTTGAGACTGAGAGCTTCCTACTCTCTTTACTGTTTCTGCAAGAGAGAATATATAATATATTTTGAAAAAACAACCAGAATCGATAGGTAACAACAATGACAATATCGATAGGTAACAACAATGACAATCAACCTTTACCAAAAACAACAATGATAATCATATGTCATAACAATTACAAATTTAATTACCTCAATGAGGAAGTATTATTTCACTCAACTAATGGAAGGAGGCAGAGATGCACATAATTTGACTAAATCACTGAGTAGCATGAAAAAGAAAAGAACAAGTTGCTTCCTCTCCTTGTTTTCATTTATATACAGTAATAACTTGCACGTTACAAAATTGGTATAAGCACCCCGTTATGAGTCATCCATGAGGTTGAACTGGTTTAAACGACGTTCCAGTTGAGGTGAGCTCAGCCAATTTATAGAGTGAATATAGACTTACCGAAAATAGGTGACTTATGCAATCAATGTCAATTTGCAGTCTTTTATAAAATACACCAGAGTTAGTCATTAAATCTGAATAAAACTCATTTACGAAGCTTGTCTAAAGGATTCCCTCAATTGACTTATCATATCAAAGATACTGCTGTATCCAAAACAAAAAAGATAGCATCCAATCTACTCAAGTATACATGTACTGAGAAATCAACAGTCAATTAAAAAGGTAACATATATTTGACAATAATACTTATGGACCGGTGCATTTGTAGTTTCACACTTATGGACCGGTGCATCTGTAGGGCAGACGCATGACATGAACAAACCTGTCATGAGCTAACTACCTATTATATTTTTTATATATACGGACTAACTACTCTATCGTGTCATTTATGTCATAATTTGGAACCAAAGGCAAGCTAAAGAGCATAACATCAAATTTCATAAGGCAGGGCAGCCCGGTGCACCAAGCTCCCGCTATGCGCGGGGCGAGGTCCAGGGAAGGGCCGGACTAGAAGGGTCTATTGTACGCAGCCTTACCCTGCATTTCTGCATTTAAAATTCGAAATATGAAATAAAACAGATTAAATTTGACGGGTACGCTTAGACCCAAGAAAAACTAAATGTGAATAGGCTCATTCATTAGTTATTTCAGAATGATGTTTTATTTAGGAAAATAAGGTCATGGAACTTTGGGTCTTCCGAAAGACAACGAGCTGGTATATCATATATGCATAGGTGTATAGACACAAAGTAGAAGGATAAAATAGGGATTAATTAAAGGCTTACCCATGCACGAAGTGCTCCCAGCGGTTACCAGTCGGAGGAGAGCGAGAGCAGGTTAGAGAAGAAATTATTAAACACGTGCGCACACACCCATTGATTAGCTTAATTTTTCAGTCGAACCAAACAAATATCAGCATGTGTTTTTCCTCAATGCTGAAACCAAACAAAAACCGAAAAACTAGACTGAACTGCTAATTTTCTTTTTGGTTTCAACCAAATGCTCTCACCCACTCCTATAAATAAACACGCCAAAATATCTGAACCATAACTAAACAGAAAAAAGAAACCAGTTGTCAATCACAACCTTTGATCTACAGAGATCTATCTGACTAAATCCTGAAGTATTCTCAACCTAGGACTGTTCCCACAGAATATAACATCTGTATCATCAAGTGATCCAGGATGTTCGGGGCAAATGGCATCATTAACTACGAGCAAGAGAGTGCAACAATAATAAGCCAAAACAGGGTGATATGATTTTCTTTAACTAGTTACACTTTACCTTTCTCATCTGGCTGCATCAATTCTAGCTTTGTAGGACCACGAATTCTTCCATCACGAAAAAAGCGCGTCAATGAAAAAACTACTTCCCCAAATTTGGAATGACACTGGACAGTCGAAGGATAATATTTAGAAAAAGAAAAGAAAAAACAAAAATAGAGCAAAAATACCAATTAAACAAATCAACCTTAATATGGGGTTGTATCCAACGTGATACTTGTGACTGACGGTTGGAGTATGTGAATCTGCTTAAGATAAAGGAGAAGTTAAAGACAGATGCTTCAAATTTAATAGGTCGCTCTATGCAACAGTCAGAATGATGACCAAAATGACGTAACTCTAATTCCGTAAATATGCAGTGGGTAACTCACCTACTGTGAGCTTCTTTATAACAAATATAGTTGACTCATGCCGATGCCTCAATTCCAACAATATGAAAGTGTACGTGTGTGTATCGACATTCAATATCAGAATAAGCTTAAGCAATCAAAACCAAGTCGTTCAACTATCTATCCTGTATCACAGCTTTGGCTAAGTTGTAAGCATGTGATAGTTCACTACAACTTAGGTGAATAAACTCTAGCAGCACTCTGGTCAAGTGTATAAGGAAAAAAGGGGACAATATATGACAGAAATTTGGTCAAAAGGGTAGTATACCTTTCATCACAAAAAATAATTGCTCCAAAATCATGTTTATGACGAATGACACGGCCCACAGCCTGATTTACAGCCCTCGATGCTTGTTGAGTATACCATTCTTCTCCTGTTAGGACCTGTTACATCATTTTTTAGTATGAAACTGCTCAGCCCTTGGGAAAGGTGGGTTACAACTTACAACAAGAACAAGCACAGAAGTACCTAAACACCTTTTCAGTTTGCCCTGTACCTTAGATCCAGTTGGTTGCAAGTTCATCTGTTGATCCAGGAATTCACGCTTCAGACGAACCTGATTCAGACATACGATGCACAAGGTTTAATTTAACATTTGTATGAACAGACAACAAGAGGTGACAGACTAAGTTCAACGCATTCTTTTATCAGACAAGTGCAACACATCTTTTTTTATTGTTGACAAGTGCAAAACATTTTTCTCCAAAGGAAATTACAGCCTCAGATCAAAGTTTTCAGACGAATTGACGATCAAAGTACTCCATCCCCTGGTTGCTTTCATATATTTGGATCAACAAAATCACCACAAATCAAGTGATACCAGGAAAGAAGCTAAATTAGAAACATACGTTGTTCAATATGATATGTTATGATGCAAAGTGACTGAGATGTAAGTTTTTGATAAAACAAAACTAGGAGACGCTTGAATCAGTGAACAACTCCAAAGAGAAAATTGACACTATAGCAGCGAGTATGTTCACAAACCTTAGGATCCGTTCTTGTGGCAAAGGGGATGCCAGTGATCACAACAGCTCTACCAGCATGGTCAGTAAAATCCAGCCCCTCACTCACCTATTGTACCAACCAACCAATAATGAGGAAACATGATCAAGGTGCCATTTATAACACTACTATCAATGATCTAGGATAACCTAATGTATACCATTAAATAAGAAATTTAGGAACATATAGGCAGTTAGGCACTACAATTTTACATTTAAACATTTAATATAATTGGTTGGTCTCTAATTCATTTGACACATCTTTTATGAGATACCCAGTTGTATGCTTCATCTTATGTAGTAGCGAATAACTTATATTTATAAGTTCAACGAGTAATGGCCATTTTTACTTGGGAAATTTCCACAATTAAGTTAAATACTTTCTCAATGTACAACTATGATAAGTTTGTAAAACGGTGTGCATATAGGAATAAGATATATTGGTCATCTAAGCTGTCCCATTTTATATTTTAGATAGTAGGTAGGCTTTCCCTAGTAAGCAGAAACAATACAACTTACCTAATAGAAATATCTCTAAGAAAAGAAGCAGACATCCAGTAAAGTTCTATGATTGTCAAATTAACATACTAACACAAGATTTGCTTTAACTTTTTTCTTTTTCTTTTATAACCGAAAAACTCAGTGTAAGTTAGCTTGCCAAATCCCAATTGTGCTTAGAGAATTGCAACTCGGAGGAGTATGGGCCCACCCCTCTACCCTACTCCCACTTAAATGCCAGGCTTAAGTCAATGGCAGCATTTAAACTCATGATGTGCAGCCTAACCCACACTTCATGCATTGCATCCTTACCACTTAACCAAAGTCCTGGGTCATATTTGCTTAAAATACTTGGGTTGAAAATTGTAACATTCAATTTAAACAATCCACGAACACCTCCATAACCAAAATTCGTACCATCTAGTTCTCTGTTATCTACATCACACTAATAACCCAGCATAAATTTGTCATAAAGGCTATCATACTCAGATTGAACGTCAAACTTAAGCAACAATATGCAGGTACAAGCTCAAAAGCTTTGACAGCAAACTTTGGGTCCAAATTCAAGGTCCTCCACACACTCCTCAAAGAATCATAATAGCATGTTGCCAAAGACAATCATATTAGGATTCAAGAAGCAGCAAAGGAAAGCTGGATAGAACATAGATTCAACCAGCCCATCATGTCAAAGCGCTACTAGTTAAACTATGTTAAGGACTTCCAGAAGCACCTGCCACCCGCTAATAACATGAGCTTGTATTAAACGTACAAAGCTAAACAGATAATTCTGATAGCAAGAGTTAAGAAACATTCTTAAAGTAGGAACCTACTTTTCCACGACAGACAGCAAAAAATACAGCCCCAGATGCTGATTTGTCCTTTAACTTGGTCATATAGTCCTGTCGAGGCCCAACATATCTGAGTCGACTACAGACACGGAATGGATAAAAGAAAAGTTACAAAAATTGTTTGGTGTACTTCAATTGCTGTTGAAAAAAGAGAAGATTGTCTCGGTTCAACAACAGGCAGCTTGTGTTTGCATATTCTTTCCCATATTGTGCTTGAATTCATTGAGTTTGAATGCCCCTGAAAATTCCATACCCAACATTTAGGCTCACAAAAACCAATGCCAAGCAGATGTCCTTTTTCATATGTTCTAGATCCTTACCAAAGTTTTCCAGCAACCAATGCATTGCTCCAAAATGTAATATGAAGGAAAAAATACAAGAAGCCCATCTGGTACAACGCGAGCGAAGTTGACTAAAGCATAAAATCAGAAAGAATAACCTCCATCAAAAACATTATCTGGAAAAATCAGCAGTATTTCACAGTTATGCATACACCACACACTCCAGCATCACATTCCACATACCAATGGCATTACCAAGCTCTTGCTTGTATTCAATGGAATCACGTGTCCTATATGATGAGTTAAATGTATGACCAGAAGGGCCCACCGGTACAACACCAGCCCATATCTGATTGTCTGAGATAACATGAGGGTTCTCTAAACGAACTGGAAAATCCCTACAAGCAGCAGAAAGAAAAAGAGATAGGAAAGCAAAGTCCACCAGAACAAAAATGTAAGTAAAAACATTTTTTGATAAATTGGACTCACAACTTCAATTCCTCAGCAAATGAATCCATCGGAGATAATGTGCCAGATGTCAAAATGATAGATCCAACACCTAATCTGGAGAACTGCTCCATTGCAATACCTGGATTAAAACACCACCAGCTCAGTGTCCTAGATGCCTTGCCTGCAGCACAAAATCAATGATTTTAAATATGGATGGGGAAGGAGGAAGGTTAATGGTTAAGAAAACAAAAAACTATGGAGGACATAAGTATCCCAAGAACTAATGCTATTTTTGCACTACCTTTAAAGGAATCTATGCCACTTCCTTGAACTTCCTGAACATGAACCTGATAAGACATGAAACATCTTCAATTAGACAATTGACTTAGAATCGGGATTTAATATAATCATACAAGTCCCCGAAAATATCTTTCATCAACCTGTCAGCCCAAAAGAAAAAAGGAAACATAATCTCCTTCCTTACACGATAGTATCGGGCATGAGGGTTTCCATCATCTCTGAAAATTTGTTGTAGAATGTCACCCATGCTTTCTAATCTGCAGACCGTGTTTTTTGCTTTGTTTGTTTTTCCATCTTCAGTAGTGTTTGCATCTGATTAAAGGAGCAAGAATACAGTGATTGCAAATGGAGAAGCACCATACAAAGCTTTTAAAAAAAGATTATAAAACACTATTCACCCCTGGCTACAGAAGCTAAAAACAACCCAAAAAATTTCTGCCCCCCTTCCATTTCATGGAACACATCTCCTTTTTCAAAATAAGTGAATTCCATTGCACAAAAGGGGGTTAAACCTTGGTATACAAAAATGTACTTTTAGCTTCGGACACAATTCCAACTTTGCACATCATAAACATTAAGCACATTTTCTCAAACAAATACAATTTGGACAACATTATATGTTTTCCCCATGAAACCAACTTCATAACCAAATCTCAACTCTAGTTTAACAATTTTCGACCACTAAAACTATAATGAATGAATCTAAAGCAAAATTATTAATTTTCTTTCCAGTTAAACAGTGACGCAAACAACCCATTCATTCCAAAGTAAATCTGTTACAAGGTAAAATTACATTCATAGGGCAAAGGCAGTAAGAACTCACCTTCTTCAAGAAGTACAGTTGCCTCCTCAATTATATCAATGAGCATGTTGGCAGTTTTCTGTGTGATATTTAGATCAGCAAGAAACTCATAAATGTATGGTCCAGGCTTTGTGAAACCCAACTCTTTTGAATCAATGGACACTTCAGCAATTTTTTTCTCAAGCTTCAAAAGAAGTGCTGCATGAGATGCACAATGTTAAAGAGTACGCGGCACCAATATACAACCTCAGATACAAAGGAGTTGAATAAGGAAATTAGTATGAAATGACTGAGAGGAACAAACACAATAAAATCAAAGTAAGAGGCAACTTGATTGAACTCTAATGAGAAATGTCACTTAAATTGCAATGGACACTTACAGACACATCTTGAACAATTAAAGGCAATGAACTATACGCTCAATACCCATGAATAAAAACATGTTCAAATGCATCTATCATAATTTCATTCAACAATTAACGAATTTACCTCTGAGTATAGCGAAGTTATCTGGATTACATGATTTGTCACTTGACATCTCCCTCCTTGCTATCGAAAGGTCTATACAATTTTTAGCTTCAGAGATGCAAGCTGTCAGAAGGCCAGAAGAAAGGTCAAAAGAGGCTGCATCAGCACACAAGCTTTCCTGGTCAAAAATAGAAAATCACCAAAAAATTAGAATTGAGTCTTGAACTACAAACAGAAGAATGATGCAAAGGTGAGCATGCTAAGAAAATACTGACGCAACGGTTGAAGGTGCACTTTACCAAGTTATGAGCTTCATCAAATATAAGTATACTGTTTGTCCACTGAATGTTCAAAGATTTTCTGTATCCGCGATCAATAAGATAATTGTAAGGCGCAAATAATATGTCCACGGTCTTGTGAAGTTCTCGTGATACATAATACGGGCACCTATAAAAGAACCAGAAGTAAGTACAGTCATATTATCAGCATCAAATGACAAGACTCACAAGAAAAACCTACGGCCCGCTGCTTCTTCCAATGTTGACCAAATCTTCTATGTCAATAGGCTCCTCTCCAAGAGTAGGATTAGTCTTAATGAACTCTGTACATAATAAGGCAGCATAAACAGTCATAAATCACCAGGCACAATAAAGACAAAAAGAAACAAAAAAGTCATGAGCTTAGAACACAATCACCATTTATATTTTTGTATAAGATCGACAAACAGTCATAAGCCTACCCTGATGCTTGTTCACACCCCCTTGGAGTGCGGCCGCTCCCCGAACCATGCGGAACGTAGGATGCTTCATGCTCTGGGCTACCCTTTTTTATCCACAGACTTACTTCTATTTTTCCTTCACTTTTGGTGGGAGGCAAGTGCTACAAAGGAACGCCAAAGCTAGCTTAGGGGTAGTAGAGTGCCTCTTTCTCAAACATTTCTACAATATAAGGTAAGCTTTTTGGATCCCTAGTTTAGGAGTCTTATTTCTTTTTAAAACTTTCTCTTGACACTATATATAATGTACCTTTTTTTATAAGGGACGGTACATAAAGCGACATTAAGTTGTCTGAATCTTTTTGAAATTTCTAAACAACTATCCTTTGTAATGTAGGCTAGTAAGCCATTTCTCTTGCATTTTATTCAATGAAACCAAAAATAATGAAATAATTCATTTTATGGATCTCAGTCCAAATGGGGTAGTGCTTAACTTCAGCGAGAACGAGTTGGTTAGGGGAATGAGATCATGAGAATCGATCAAGGATTTCTAGAATACTAGTGCTTCCCCACCATTATTCATGCTAAACAAGATATGTATCTGGTCAGCCTTGCGATTGGCCGCCGAGCCCGTCAAATGAGGCTTTCAATGAACCGAAGCTAACAAGACCAACCAAGACACACAAGAATAGCATCTTCCTTCTGAAGAATCTTTTTCATACTTTATCTACTTTCTGTTACTACTTGTATAGGCTTTATTGTCCGAAAGCATCATAGAATATTACCACATCAAAAGAAATATTTTATCTTTCTTAGATCACCATAAAATTAATAAAGAACTATTATTTGAGTTGTTGCTATATAACAATAATTTCAGTTTCAAAAAACAATAATTAAGCTATCCAATCTCTCTTGTTAAAGGGCTACAAGAGCCTTCAGCCCCAATGAAAATGATTCACATCGTTCCAGATTAAAAATTCAACAAAAACATGTAAAATGGCAACCATGATGAGAGAGAAAGTACGAGTTGATTATACAAGCAATCAACTATTCACGATGTTCGGTTATAAAAAAAGGAAAAAAAGAACATATACCTGACATGCGTTATAGAACAAAAAAAGTAAGTTAAACATACAAGCAATCGACCAGTCATCTAATACAACTCAAGAGAAAATTTGCCTAAGTTCTTCAAAGATATTTGCTTAAATATTAAGGTTCAGATAGTTGTTACCTTCTCAAAAAATAATATTAAGGTTCAGATGTTTGTCTCCTGATCACAAAGCTTATATACAGATGAATTAAAAATGTAACCATGATAAGACAAAGAATGTGCAGGTTATTTAAACAAGCAATCGACTATTCACGAACTTCTAAGGACATACAACACCTTTATTAACTAGAAACCGAAATATTCCTAGCCCTATCTTGTGTACCACATGTCCCACCAAGTAATTTGCATCTTTGCTTATTTGTTTTCCAATAAATTAAAGCATGAAGCGGTCTTACAAGTGTAAAATTTGAAAGTAATTTAAATTTATAAAATGCAAGAGACACCGGGCTGACATTGAACACGCATCACTCTGTGCAAAACCAGTTTTAGCTTTCAGAATAATTGCTTGAATATTCTTTGTGACCTCAAGAGAAGAAATCAATAGATCAACAAATATTTGGTCTAATACTTTTTCTTTCTCTCCTTTTTTTTATAACAGTAGTGTCTACGGCAGATTGCATGCATCATGATTAAGGCACCGGATACCTGCTACCTCCCACTAGCAAAGGTACCGGCTAACTCTGTCCACCAAGACTTAGGCAAATGGGAAAGAAATCACCTAGTGTTTTTTGTATCTACTAGGATTTAAACCCTAGTTGCCCACGGTGTCACACCCTTGGATGCAATATGTGGTCTTTTATCTTCTATTTACATAATTCCATTAGGATTTAGAAGGGATGTGAGTCACCAAAAACAGAGCGTAAAATTTTGAGCTGAACTATGCAGGTAAATGTACTTTCTAATGACATAAAGAGCACAATAACCTCCCTTAGGAGAAGAATACATCTGGGAATGAGGGAGCGAGAATGTGGGAGGACTGAAGCATAGACAGCACCAAAGGAACGTTTATAAATGAATCAATATAACCAAATACAGTATCTAGATCAACCACGAAGAGTTCAAGAACAAGTTAAATATGCTTAATATACCTGCAACGCGAGAAAAATGGGCACAATAACGTTTTTTGCGTTTTTTACAAAGTGCATGGCAGGCATTTGTCTGTGTTTTTCCACGCAGCAGACTCACTTCTTCATGAATGCACAATTGTTCCCGAGACCCTAAGACTACCATTTTGGGCCTATACATCACATTATATCGACAGAGTCAGATACTTCAAAATACATAGATGTAAAGTTTGCAAATAAGAAATCCTTTTAACAACACGCTGCCACTGAACTAGGACACTATTTGAAAGATTCAATAATATGCTAACAACAGTAAAACATAGGGGTAATGCCACATGTTAAATAATGCAATCACAATCTGACTCTACCTGTAATTCGTCCTCTTTAACTCTTTCACCACTTGTCGAATTTGACTATGCGTGCGTGATGCATATACAATACTCGGTAATGTTGAAGATTCAGATTGAGAAGACTCATCAGACTGCTGGCTACTGGAAATACGGTCTCTAATTCCACTCTTCCGGACTGAGAAACCCCCCAAACTCCTCCTCCAAGCCAATGTGGCACAAAGAAGACACAAGGTCTTCCCTGTCCCAGTTGGACTCTCAAGCAATGCATTACATCTCTGCGCATCACAAGCATTCATTAAGTAAAACAAGAAACTTTTAAGACTACACGAAAAAACAGAAAAAAGGAATACAGACATGGAAACACACTTGGGGCAAAACTAAGTCTTTTTCGTATATATATAAAAAAAATTGAATCCACTTGACATGAGGGAAGTTTCCATTGTAGTGGTAAAGGTAGTACAAAAAATTTCTTTAGGTTGCGGTTCGAATTTTTTGAATCCCCTTGCTAAAATTAGTAACTCCGTCGCTATGACCACGTGTGATTATCAGGAAACTACAACAATAAGGGTGATTTCCCTTATTCCCAACAACAAAAGGCCTATTCAATCAATGATTGAAGTATCTAATGTCAAATGGTCACTAATTGAAATATTAACTCACTAAATACTTCAAACTTCCGCTTTAAAGACTTATTTCACATCAAAAAAAATCTAGAAGCTTCATGATTGTTAACTTCAACTACACTAATTCCCAAGCTATCAGCTGAATATGGTCTACATCAAGGATCAAAGAAAATTCACCTTTGTTCATCAATAAAATAAGAAATTCAACTACCTAAGAAAACAATTAAATAAACCAGTGGATTAACGATAAATTTGTATCAAAAACCTAAATATTTTTAAATCAATGAATAATGAAGGAAACATATACATTTTGAAGGGACTGAATGACTTTATCCATGTAAGCGATCTGGCTATCGTAAGCTTCGTAAGGGAAATCAACATCGATTCCCCTAATTTTGTAAGTCGGCATCTTCTTGAATGCGCTTCGAGTGAAGAAAAATCCTTTGCTTCGACGAACCCTAGGACTCTATCACATTGCAAAGCCTTTGAGGTTTTCCCGCCATATTCTTGACTCTTCAGGATCAAGTACGGCGTCGTTTGGTTTTGTTGAATAAACGGTAGGATTGTCTTTTTATTGGCAACTTACGTGGCGATGGGCGGTGCACTCAACACGTTAATATAATGGCCAAAGTTTAAAATGACAAAAGTAGTCCTTATGTTTGAGTAGGTTTAAAACTGAGGAAAATAGTCATATTTGTCATCAAACTTTTGAAAAAGAATCATATTTGTTATTCGTTAAAGTATGAGGTCAAATATGCCCTTTCTGTTAGCAAAGTTGTCATATTTGCCCTCCATGAACGGAAATTCCACGTGGACATCACGTCGGATCCATGTGAAAAACACATGGTATGTGAGACACACATCACCACTGCTTCTAATCCCCTTCTCCGTCTGCCACTACTCCGGCGAGGAGCTGCAGATCCGGTGAACCGGAGCAGTCAACCACCACCACCCCTCAATCACTCCGATCACACCCACATCACCACCCTTCTCCTACCAAACTCCCCACACGCCCACATCACCACCCACATCACCACAACGTCGACCACCACCCCCACACTACTTCTACTTTCCCTTCTCCGATCAAACTCCTCACACACACACATCACCATAAAGTTGACCACCACCATCCCTCAACCAAACTCCTCACACAAACCCTGCAACCAAACTCTGACCAAACTATACCTTCCAACATTTTTCTTTCTTTTCTTGAAGAAGACGACGACGACGTAGTAGGAGACGAAGAAGAAGAACTTATTATTTCAGAAACCCATCAGCTAAAACAATCCGGCAATGACCAATTCGCCGATTTTTCTAGACCCAAATAACAAACCAAAAATCAGACCCACACCAAGGTCAGCAAGGCAAATTATCTCTTCAAACGAACCGTAAAACATCTTGGCACCTTGCTTCTATCAGTGGTTCAACTGAAAATGACGAAGACGAGGTCAAATACATTCAAAATTCACTATTCCACACACACCCAATTCCTAGAATTGAAGGGATTATCAATGAAATAGTAGAGAAGGCGAAGAGCTTATGTGACGTTAGGGGAGGTATTAGGTGAAATTGAAGGGAGAGTTTGGTCGGAGTTTGGTTGCAGGGTGATGTGGGTCTCATCTGCCACGTGGATTCGACGTTGTGTCCATGTGGAATTTACGTCCATAGAGGATAAATGCGACAACTTTTCTAACGGAAAGGACATATTTGACCCATACTTTAACGGAGGGCAAATATGACCCTTTTCGAAAGTTAGATGGCAAATATGATCCTTTTCCCTTAAAACAATTTCCTAAGAGGTCGTTCGTTCACAAAAGTAAATAGCGCGGGATTATAATATGAGAATCATTATATAAAAATTAAATGTTTGATTGTTATTTTTAAAAAATGTGGAATACAATGTAAAGATTAAATATATAGTTTACTTATGCAACAAAATAAAACTATTCAAAGTCGAATTAAAATATTTCTATGAGAATTTACACTATTCAATTGTTATATTTTTATTTTAAGCTAACTCGACTACATATTAGAGCGATGAAATATTTTATAAGCTTCTTTTATATGGATAAAAAAGATGTTTGAAAAATTCGTATGTTGTATGCAAGAATGAAACTACCCAAATAGCATGAAATGTGGGAATTATTGAAGAATTATGTATATATTAAGTCTTGATTGGTAATGCAAAGCCAAAAGTTTTTCTCGTGGGTTCTTTTTCTTTCACTTATCTTTTGTCCTTCATGAATGCAAAATGTCTCTCATACAGTCATACGTGGTGGAAGGTCTTTCTTTCCACTTTATATAATGAGAAGTTCTTTATTCAATTTTTAACCAAACCTGAACACCCTACGCATGAGAGGAAATAATTTTGTATGCTCATTGTTAATGTTGAGTTTTGGTCTCATGACATTTTATCCAATATATTATTTTTTGTACTAAATTAAAAAATCAAAATGTTGGAACAAATGTCTTGACATTCGGACGAACATTCTGGATAACAGTTTTGTCTTACTTTCCTGGACATAACCTAAAATCATGGACTTTTACCACGATGATAATTTGACTTGACAAGGAGCTTTTGGAGCAGATTAAAAACGTGGAAGAAAGAGTCAAAGCTTGAGGAAGAAGTCGAGTGAAGAACAAGTTAAAGTTGTTGAGAGTTTCACTCCTCAATCTTCAGCCACACGCTGTCCATTTTTAGCTCAACCTCCACAACCGATTGATGAGCCTTTCAAGAGAACTCTCTACTATAAATAGAGAGGCCACAACAAGGAATCGATATCTGGAAAATACAAGAGAAAAATATCAAGAGAGCTCTCCATAAATCTCGATCAGAAAACTGGATCAACTGTGTTGCCTGAGCTTTTCGACGACACTCTGTCCAACATTATAGTTGTTGCCTAGATTCTAGATTAGTTCTTTATTGAAGCAATTATAATGAGATGTTGTCTATATCTAATTAGTTAGATTTTTCAGGCATAAGTCATATGCGACTTAAACCTTTTTATTCCTTTTGTATTATTTTGTAAGATCGTAAAAGAAGGAATATATTCAATTGTGTATATATATATATATATATATACAATACTTTTGGTCATTGATCATCATAAGTTATATTAATATATAACCTATGTAAATTTAAACTTGTGTGTTCTTTATTATTTCCGCTGCAATTTACTCTTCAAAGTTTTTTCTGTTTTTATCTAAGTGTCGTCAGTTCTGTAGGACGATATTGTTAACGACATTTGCAAACTGTTTCAGCGTACAAGCAATTTTACTTTCTGTTTGTTTTTATTATTCCATAGTATAACCTCCGGGACCCAACACTCATTTTGAATTAAAATTGAAGAAAATAACTTATAAACACGTAAGATTTGATTTTGTTATTTATTAAATATGATTTTTAATTATATAATATTTTTATAACATTAATAAAAAATAATATAGTATTTTTGTAGAACTAATAAAAAAATATCTATAAGAATATTTGTTCTAGTCAAGTTGTAAATGAGTATAACATGTCATTTTCCTACTAAGATCTTTTGTGTATACATACTATTTTTATTGATTTCCTATAATAACGACACGAATAACCGTTGATATAATAACGACATAAAGCGATCACGGACAATATAACGACATAAAATGATCATTGGCATAACGACATGAATAATCGTTGGCATAATAACGACATAAAATGATCGTTGACAGAACAACATGAATAATCGTTGACATAAAATGACCGTTGACACTCAACGACAAAAAATCATTGTTGACCTAATTACCAAGAGTTTTTAATCACTTAACAAATAAATTTAACAGTTAAAAATTGTAAGTAATTAAAGAAAACAATTATAATTAGATTTTCTTCTGCTCTGAATTCCCAAATCGTTGACATAACATAACGACCTAAAATGAATTAATTACGACTTATTAACTAAATCTCTAAATTTTCAATTGTAAGTCCATTTTCCAAAAAAGAAAAATTTAACCGAGTTTTAATTGTCCATAATATTAATCATCATAAATAAAGAAAAAATCTATCGGTACATGATACCATTACTCAGCATGTTTTACCATTACCCTTTCAAAAAAAATATTCTACTTTAGCGACTATCTAGTCAGGCGATGTTTTGAACTTGATCTCGTCGATAGTTCCTAGGTAATGAAACAACAAAAAAGAATCATCAAATGAAGAAAAAAAACGTGTTTCTGAGTAACTTTTGGAAGCTTTCCCACCTCTCTGAAACCAACTAATTTTGTCTTTTAAAGTAACACTCACTTAATGCAACGTACGTGTGACTAATTGCACAAATCATGTTTACTTTTAAATATTATTTACGTTTCCTCATTTCACCATTTTAACACATAATGTGCATTTTGTCAATGATAATTCTTGTGAGTTGTGACTGTTGCATCCTCAAACTAATTAATTTAGAGTTTATTTGGTTTGATTGATTAAAAGTAGTTAATAAGTAGTAGTATACTTCATTAAGTGTTTGAAACTGATTTTTTGAAGGGAAAAAAGAGAGCACCAATAGGAAAATAATCATTTATTCTAATTAACAAATTTATATTCATTCAAAAGTGTGGCTTAGTGATTAATAACGATTACCAGCTGAGTATATTTGATAATATACGTTAATAGTTTTACAACAACAACATATCCAGTATAATTCCACAACGTGGGGGTGTTATATAGGGTTTTATAGAGAAATTTGCATAAATAGATGTTCTTTTATTTATTTTTTCCCTCCTCTTTTTTTTTTTTTGTTCTTATTTTTTATATACCTTCCAAAAGACTAAACCTGTCAACCGGTCCGGGTTGACCTTAACCGGACCGTTGACCGGTAGTTAACCGGCCGCCCGGACGGTAGGGCATACCGGGTTGGGTTGGCCCTCAACCCAACCCGCCGTTATTTAAAAACCAGAAGACTGCTAGCAGTTTAATCTTAACGGTTAACCGGCTAATCCTGACCGACCAGAATAAAAAAATTAAAAATTGCCCAACGGCCAAAATCATTGGGCTTGAAAAGGGGCGGGTCACATCGGCTATTCGGCCAGTCGATATTTATTTTTTTTTTTGTTTTTGTTTTGTTTTATTATTTATTTTAATTCCATTTTACCCTTTAAAATCTATAAATTCTCTACATTTTCTTCATTTTTATCACACAACATTTCTCTCAATTCTCTTATTCTCAATTTCTCATACTCTCTTAATCATCTTTATTATCAATTTTCAAGTTATTAATATTATTAATTTTCAAATTCAAAGTAGCAAGACGCAAGACTTGAGCTTGAGTTTCTATTGAATTCAATCCCAAGTTTGGTACACTCGTTTCATTCTCTAATTATTTTATTAAATTGTCATATTTATTTGTTGATTATTTAAATATTTTATAATGTCTTTACTAAGGAATTGCGTCGGATCGCTAGTAAATCTAGTTCAAGGGTAAAAATCGTAGGTTCTTCATCATCTAATCAAAATATAGATTATGATCAAATGCAAGAAGATTTTGGAATAAGATAATGAATGTGATAACGCTCAATTAGATAATATTGTTGAACTTGAAGAAGAACAAGAACCTCCTACACCTACTAGTGTTCCTTCACAATGTTAGTGCTGCTAGTGGTAGTCGTAGTCGTAGACCTCCTTTACCGTAACCGAGCAAGAAAAAAAGGAGTAAAGTGTGGCTCTTTATGATATAGTTGTAGTCGATAGAGTTAAATGTAATATTTGTGGGAGAACTTATAAACATAAGGCGGGGTGGTGGCGGGGCGGGCACTATAGGTAGACATATAAAACACGATCATACGGCCTGATGGGATGTTGTCTCGATTTAGAACCCTGGCCAACAACAACTTAATCCATTAACCGGGGTTGGCTAAGTACGATCCAAAAGATCGCATTGAATTAGCAAAAATGATTGTCGGAGGTTGTTTGCCTTTTTCTTTGCTTCTTCTTCATATTTAATTACATATATTCAAAGAGTATATAATCCTTTTTTTAAAGGTGTTCTCGTAGTACTACTAGAGCCGATATTTTTAGACTTCATAATGATTATGTTATTTTCTTGCAATATTTGTTTGCTAACCTTCCATGCCACGTTAGTTTTACTTGGACATTGGACACGCATTGAGCGGTTATGATTATTTAACAATTACTTGTCATTGGATTGATGAAAATTTTAAAATGGAAAACGTATTATTGCTTTTGCGTATGGCGAGGATCAAAGTCATCTTGGAAAATATATAAGCGAAACTATTTGTTTTTATGCCCAAAAATATAATCTTTATAATAAAATACTTTGTGTATCATTTGATAACGATCTAATAATACTTCAGAGATCTTTTAAAGCGGAAGTACAACCACCACTTCCTGATATATTTCATGTTCGTTGTGCTTGTCATATTTATAATTTAATTGTTAAAAGTGGTCTTGATTTATTTTCACCTGAAATAAAACTTGTCAAAAGAGCTGTTGGAGTTATTCAGGGTAATAATAGGAAAAATAGAATTATAGAATTTAAAGAAAAATGTAAACAATTTAATTTGAGACCTAAATTCATGCCAAGAGATTATTACACTGGAATTATACTTATTTATTTTTAAAAGAATGTTATAAGTATAAAGACCCATAACACATGTTGCAAATGCGCATTGTAAGAACGTAATGTATTTGTTAACCGACGAACATTGGAAATGTATTGGTGAACTTTTAATATTTTTACGTTTTTTTTACACTGCATCTGTTGTATTTTCATGATCTTATTACCCAACAGTTTGTAATGCTTTAGCTCATATAGTGAAATTTCCTATTTACTTTATGGTTTAAAATCAAATGTGAAATATACTGAATCACGATTCTGATTATGTTTGAAAAGTTTAAAAATATTTTTTCCTATTCCCGATGTTTATTGTATTGGTGCGATCTTAAATCCTTCTATTAAAAAGGTAGATTGTCATAATCTAATATTTAGTTTATATACTTATATGGAAATAGGTGGAGCAAACTCCATCTTCATTTGATTGCATAAATAAACTTGATACTAATTTAACAACATTATATGAATATTATGCTACATTACATGATAACACCAACTCGCTACTAATATTCCTTCTAGTTCGGTTGCGTGTCTACACCGCGATTCAATGATGATGACGATGAAGAAGAATCTTTAGACATATGGAGCACTTTTACAACACAACCAACCATGCCGTCTTGCGATGAGATGCAATTTTATTTGCAAAAGCAATGAGTCGAAGAAAAATTTTGACCCTTTACAATGGTGGCAGGATAACAAAGGCAATTCGGTACTTGCGATGGCGGGATGTTCTTAATGTGTCGATCTCAGCGGTGGCTTACGAAAGTGCATTTAGCCAAGCACGAGATCAAATAGGAGACACGCGTCACTCGTTGGGTGGAAGCACATTAAGTGTTAGTCCGCAGGGATTGGATCGGATCGGAGAGAAGAAATCAAGGATGTGGAGACGTTAATTCTCCGAAGATGAAGAAATAGGCAATATTTTGGAAGGCGGGAGCGAAAGGCGGATCGAATTAATACTCGATTTAGAGGCTATGGGCATAACCAATTCAATCAACCTATAGATTACGAAGAACTTGCAAAAGGATGCATAATATGTAAATAAAATTATTATTACTTCATTATGTACTCTTATTAACGTTATGAAAGTTCAAAAGTTTACATCTTATCATTAATTTTAATTTTACTATCTATTTAGTTGTTAATCATATTACTTATAAGTTATATGACTTATATCTACTAATCTAATAAATTAATAAAATTATAATTACAAATTTACAATATAAACTATAAAGTTATAAACTATAAAGTATAAAGTTATAATCTATAATAAAGTATAAAGTTATAAACTATAAAATAAAAGTTAACTTTAAAGTTTCAATTTTAATATATACAACTAAATTATATATTATATTATTATATTACATATTTAAATTGAATTTAGTTTATATTATAGAAAATAAATACTAGAATTTAAAAAAATTAAAAAAAAATAAGAAACGGACCGGTTGGACCGGTTCGACCGGAATGCGGGGCCAACACGGATCGATTAACGACCGGACGGTTGGCGGTAGTCGTGAACCGACCGTAACGGTCCGGAACGGTTAAACCCGTAGAGGGCTACGGTCGGTCGGTCAGCCCGTTAGCCGGGTATACAAAAGACAGGTTGGGTTACGTGAGTTTAAAAATCAGTAGTTATCTGGTGCAGGTGAGCGTTTAGTATTTATTAGTGTGCTACCTAAAGGCAATATTGTTCATGAGAGCAAAGGCACGTAGCAAAAAGAAACGGTTTGCAACTATTATAGAATATGATGATGAATGATCAAAGACACTTTTTGGTAAGTCTATCAGTTCTGTTCTGGAAATTCATTCATTTTATACAAATTTAAACTTGCATGATTTCTTCATTTCTAACTTCAAGAATGTTAGTAATAAATGTTCTTGCAGGGGTTATACGTCCTCCCATGGTTTTACTTTGGTGATGTCCAAATTTTTTTCAGGTTTACTCGGTAATTTTCAGACCCTTTTGCAGCTGTAACCGTTCTACAGAAAATAAAAAAATCAATTTGAGCTGCATTTCATGGAACAACGTTCTACTTTATCGGTAGCCCAGATTTTCTTTGTTAGTGCCAGCTTGATTTGCTTGATTCACACACACACTAGACACACATTCACATATAGATCGACACACACATGAAAAAAAAAGAATTAGTGACCGACAATTTGTAAACTTCTGTAGCTAAATAATAAAAATACATCGCTAATAACGAGGTGTTATCAAAAAATTATGTTAGCTACTGATTGTTTAGCGATAAACTAGTGACCAATTTTGTAGCCTAATTCATGTTTTTGTGTAGTGTTTTTTTATATGTTTTCAAGGATTCAACCCTAATGCTAGTCAAATCTTTCCGTGTTTACCCGCAAGGATAGTCAAGTTGGTGTAGCAGTAGAGCGCGGGACCACAAGGTCACGAGTTCAATCTCCTGCATAAACCTTCTTGGTTGAGCCTGTCACACATGGCTTACTTGCCAAGTGTGGTTAATCGGCTGACGTGGTTTGCAGGCTATTGTGTCAGTCCGGGGTTTATCCTGTGCACACTCGAAAGAGTAGCGGCTGCGGGTTCCTTCGTCAACAAAAAACAAAAAAAACTTTCCGTGTTTGATTTACACAACTTGGAAAAAAAATGAAAAAACAAAGATGTACACAACTTGTCAAGCTTTGAATTAAACCCACTTTCATTTACTGTTATTTCTCATTTAAAATTTCTTCCATTTTTGTACACTAAAACAAACTCGTTACCTCGGTGAATCTTTTGTTTTGATATATAGAACTTTAGGGTGTGTTTGGTATAGAGAAAAACATTTTCCTATTTTCGGAGGTTAAAACATTTTTCTAAGAAATAGGTTTTTTAAAAATGAGAAAAATGATTTCTCTAAGAAAATAAGTTCCACAAGTGTTATTTCACGCCATTTGTCTTTTCTCTTCCTCCAACCCACCCAGTGGCGGAGGTACATACAAGCAAGGTAGTGCAACTGCACCATCAGTTTTTTGGAAATTTTCGATCAAAATGACGTCGTTTTGGATGAAACAGTGTGTTTTAATTTTCTTCGATCAATTTTTTTTTATGGCTGCACAAAACATCTCTGCACCATTAAAATTTGATTGCTAGCTCCGCCACTGAACCCACCCCACCCTACCCCCATAGCTCCCATCCCCTCTACACCTTACTCTCCAACATCTAGCCCCTAGTGTTTTGCGTATCAAACACAATAAAATAATAATAAGATCACTTATTTTCTAAGTAAACATTTTCCGTGAAAACATTTTGGTTCATACCAAACACACCCTTAGTCATGTGTTTTTTTCTTCTTCTTTTGGTTGCATTTTTGTTGTGTTACCCTTCTCACTGATTTCATGGATTGTCTAGATTCTAGAAAATAGATTGGATTATTTATATGTATGTATGCGTTTTTATTCATGATCATAAACTTCTATATATAAATTTCTCTGACAGATACAAGACTGAAGTGACGTATATCTTCATGGAGATTTCAGCTGATCGTAAGTCAACAGTTACAAATAGATTCAGAAATAATGTTGGCAATGTGAGATCAAGAACATGCCTTTTAGATGCCTTCAAGGGAAAATCACTTGTACCAGTGGTACTTCAGCAAGAAGCTGCTGCAGCAAGTGCAATGTTCAGGAGTAATCATTATTTAGCCAATGTTTGTAATACAAACATGACGCATGGCTTTATCGTTAATCCGCCCAGTATTAATATTGGAGAAAGCTCTTCAAGATATTCTGTAGAAATATTTAGTTCTTTGAGGCCTTGTGTTTTGGCTACCACAAAACAGTTACCAGTTTCAAGTTCAGCGGAATATGCTATATGCCGTAAGCATGGATTTGCCGCCTACCTTTCTCTTGAAGAGATTGAAGACTCGGAGGATTATACCCGCGTGGTGATTCATTCTCCAAAACATGAAGTCGTTCACAGGTACGCTCAATGAACTTCACACTTTTTGTTTACATGCATATACATGACATTGAATTTTAACTTGTGATAATAGGTTAGTTATCATTTTCTCGTAATATCAATTTCATGACTACGACTTATGAGATTTAATTACCTTAAATTAGGTGAGTTATTCATGTACATATTCTTACACCACTAAGTGCGTATAACTTACATATATATGTCTTTAACACGCTCCTTCAGAACATGGCTATTCTTTTTCCATGACCAATCAAGTGTAAATATTGATGAGAAACTCGAACCGAAGACAACATGACCTCTTGCTCAAAGTGAAGTCAAGAATTTTGCTAGAGGTGTTCAATATATATATGTACAAAGTAATGACCTATATACATATATGAGTAAAATTTTCGGACGATTTTGAGTGTGTTCAACTGATTACCTTTCGGAACTTGTAGCTTCATCCTTATTCTCTGTCTGCTTTGATACTATGTTGAAGCATGTGACCTTCTTATCTAAAAAATTTAAGTTCTTTAAAGAGAACACGATATATTTTTATTTATTTAATTACTTATAGTTTCAACAGGTATAATGATTGTGTCTTGGAGTTCCATGATGATCAAGATCGACGAGCTAGTAATCTCCGTTGTGCAGAGCGGGTAGGCTTGCATAATTATCAAGCATTTAAGGATGGATACCTGGTGTACATCGAAGAGAAATGCAGGATATGCCAAAAGAACTTAAAAGGGGAAGACGTCTACATGCACAGGTAATTGGTGACACATAAAAATGAGTAACCAAATAAAAAGTATAGTAAATATTACATACTATAATTTTGCAAATTGTTTTGTGACTGAGCAGAGAATCAAGATTCTGCAGTAGTCAATGTCGATCTGATGTATGGGTGCTTAACTTTGAGCAGCACATGATGGATGAAGATCCATATCCTTACATACGAAGTCGTCGCACAAGCAGGAATAGGCGAGTCGAGTTTTTCATTGGCGATGTTCCTCTGAGCAAAGTACTTATGAAGCCATCATGAATAGAGTAATTGGTTTGACTTTGGCCATCTGATTATGTTAACGACTTTTTGTCAAGGCTGTGTGATGGTTGATTAAGTAAGACAAATAGAATTATATTTATCTCCGAGTCTTTTTCATTAATATAAAGATATATAGGGTGTACAATGTGAATCCTACTACAAATAAGATTCTATAACTATCATAATTATACATCACTAATAATTATAAATTATGTAATGAATATTATACTAATATTCACTAATACACTCTCTCAATCATAACGGAAGGAGGCCGGACGCACCAAACCCTAGCTCACTTTCACAAGTAGAATGAGAGTCTATGACATAGGTCAATGTCTGCAACCACCAACTAACATTAAAGCTCAATGCTAAACATCCATTTACATAACATCCATCATTTGGTTCACAACCTTAGTATTTAAACTTATTTATCATAATGTTTGATATACAATTAAGTAATAAAGAACACGTGATAAACAACATTTAAAGCTTACAATCAATGGAAATAGACAAAAGTTGTTGGAATCTTCTTCTTAAAAGCACCAAAAAGCTGTCTTCAATGCTCTCAATAAATGGGACCAAATGAATAAGAATGTCCCACAAAAATCCTACATTTTCTATTTATAAGGTCCAAAAAAGCGAGCTGAAAATCGGACAAAAATGGCCCTGACAGGCTGGTGTGAGTCGCATATGGCATTGCAAAATGGTAATATGCGACGCATAACATCAATTTCCATTGTAGACTGACAGATGATATGTGTTGACTTCTACGACGCACATAGTCTCTGTCACGCCATTTTTCGATCGCGACATTATTTTAGCTTCCTGCTTAATAACATGTTAAAAAATAAAATAAAATGCTAAACGGTGCTAAATGCTAAAAGTGCTAAAAATGGTGCTAAATGTACTAAAGTGCTTGCTAAAAGGGTTCGCGGAATCGCCACCTAATTAGTTTGGGTGAATTAGGACACCTAAATGTCAATTAGGTTAAAGTCAACATTAACTCCATTTTTATGGTCTGCAAAACTTATGTGAGATTCTGGGCAAGAGTTCTTTATTAATCTAGAGAGAAGAGATTAGGCACCCTTTAAGATCCGTTAACTTGCAGTTGTCCGTTCAAACCTAGGTTAATTATTATGCTAATAAAAGACATGTTTAAAAGCATTTAAGTAAAAGAAATTTGAAGGTAAAAGATATATTCTTAAAAAATTGTAAGATTTGTGTATAAAAGACAAAATTAGTTTTGAAAAAATATGCCATTAAGGTACCTAAATACTATATTAGATATATGTTATGTATAATAGGAGTAATAATGCAAAATTTATTATGACAAAATATTACTTATGAGATAGGATGTAAAATGGCTATCATGCTAGCAACCTATGATTTAAATAATTTTCTTACGTGAACGCTAATAAGAATTTATAGCAAAATGGGTTTCTTATGTTGAAATAATATATTAGCTATCTAAATAATTATGCAAGTGAAAACTATTAAATGGTTTCCTATAACTTAAGAGGGGGAAGCTATCTTCTAATTTATTGCTTCAATGTTTAACTACCCCAAGTGTCTTACTAGCAGCGTAATGTTAGACAATTATATTACAATAAATGAATGGGGCGGGGTAGGAAAACAATAAAGATGACTCGAAGGATGGCGATGTAATTTCGCCCGCGGCTTAGAATTTCTGGAGCAAAGATAAATGCACATAGATGTAGGTCTTCACGCTTACCACGATGAGTCTCACCATGAGACTCTTTGTTGCTCCGGTACGTTTCATGTAAAAAAGAAAATGATATGGTAAAGAGTTAGAATATGTCTAAAAAACTTATTAAAGAATAGACAAACATTAATATATGTCACGCCCTTTTTCGACCGCGACATCATTCTAGCGAACCCTGCTTAAATAAAATGTTAGAAAATAAATAATAAAATGCTAAATGTGCAAAAGAAATGCTAAAAATATTAAAAGAGTTTAAAATGCTAAATGTTTAAAAAGGTGCTTAAAGTGGAAAAGGTGCTAAAATGTTAAAGGGTGCTTAAAAGGGGCTAAATGCTAAAGTGCTAAAAAGTAGTGCTAAAATGTTAAATATTTAAAAAGGGTGCTAAATGCTAAAATGCTAAGGGGTGCTTAAAAGTGCTAAGGGTTCGCGGAGTCGCCACCTAATTAATTGGGTGAATTAGGACACCTAAATGTCAACTTAGGTTAAAGTCAACACTAACTCCATTTTTATGGTCTGCTAAACTTAATGAGATTCTGGGTAAGGGTTCTTTATTAATCTAGAGGGAAGGGGTTAGGCAGCCTCTAAGATCCGCTAACTTGCGGTTGTCCTGTCAAACCTAGGATTAATTATTATGCTAAAAAATGCTTGTTTTGAAAATATAAAGGATGCTTCAAAATATTTTATAAAAGGAGGCATGTTAATAAAAATGCTATAAAGTTTTAAAGTGTGCATTTATATTGTTTACGGTGCAAAGTCGATTTATGGACTATAGATATGCATTTATCTGCGAAATCAAAGAAGTGGTGCGTTAGTTTTAGATATGCAATTTTAATGATTAGGAAAAAAAAAGATTAAATATGAATGACAGGCCTAAAATAGATAAATTAGAAGTGTGTTTCAAGTTTTAAAGCTAACCACCCCAATTCAAGGATTAATTGTTCTAGACAACCTATTAATTACAAAGTTAAATAATTAGGCAACAATTTAAACAAATAAGATAAAAGGTGGATATGATCGCGGCTTTCTAGATGTGTGGCGACATCATCTTATCCTATTTTGTCTTAGGAATTTACAAGCGGGAATGCGAACGCGGATGCTGTAGACGCGGGTTGCCATTTGAAGTAGCTCGTGATGAGTCTCGCCGGGAGACTCTTCATTTTTGCTCCGGTGCATTTCATGTAACAATAGGAAAAGATAAGAATTAGTACGAGCCCAAAAAATTTAAATGACAAACAAGCACTTGACACATAGTTTGTATTGGAGCAAGTATGCACATAAAGACCAACATGTGACAATATAAGATGGAATAAACAGCCAACAGATGGTAAAAGAAATAGGGATGGACAGGTATGCCGAAGCGATGCATGCCGCTTCTAATATCATATGCAACACCAAATTCAGTGAAGACAAGTAAACAGGCTTTGGTGATTCCCTATTCTTGAAGCCATCTCCTCAAGCAAGCGAGCGGCGATGCAAAGAACAAACAGAGGAGAAAAATAATGGCGAGTCCAAACACATGTTCACTACGGTCGATTCTGATCTATAAATATAGATTCATATGCTAAAGAGAAAAGAGACAATATATGGCCAATTATGGCATGATTCAAGATGTACAGACACAACATTTAACCAACTAGCAAGCATGCAAGGACAAGCCAGAAAAGGATACAGGAATGGGCAAGCAGGAGGCAACATTCAGATAGGCAGTCCCAGATATGAACACTGCGGATATATGCTCAATTTATGATGAACACATTCAACACAAATTCACAAATGCAAATACCAAGGCAGGGGTATTTAGAGTTGCATGAACATGCTAAAGATTCAAAGGCAAACTAATACAAATTCTTTAATTATCCAAGAGCAAACAAAGAACTAATATATGCGAGATTCTATGTAATTTTACGACTGGGCTGATGTAGTTCCAATTACTATGAGCATGACGATTGTCCTAGCCATAACTTATCTTTTAAACAGGTTCAGGTGCTAAGGAAAGGGGATATATACCTACTGAAGATATACCATTGGTGAAATCAAGTTCTTCTAAAATGGAAGGATCCTGTGCGAGTCGTATTTCTTACATGCGATCAAACTAAGCAACAAGTTCAGAAACAAGACCATTCATGTGAAAATGCCTAAACATGGGTTAACAGTCGAGATTCCAACTCCATATATTACACTGGTAGCCCTTACCATTCCAAGTGCAAATAGATATAGCCACAGAAGCAAGGCAGACTATTGTATTTAACTTATATGCACAGACATACTATAATCTTGCAGATCAGATGATTCAGGTTAATATACCAAGACACTGGCCTGGCTACTGAAGAGGAAACAGGTTGCAAAACATGGCAAATAGTACAAGTCGATAACATGAGGAAGCACTGATAAACCATTTCGGCCATGAAATAAGATTACAATGAACACGGGAACACTGACGGATGTTAAAAGAAAGCGATTTTAGATTTAGTCGAATTAACACGGGTAATCAAACATATAAATCATGCAAGACCAATGGTTATCATCACCCTTTGCAAACACGTGTTTGAACATGATAAGCTTAGTATATTAAACATCGATCCTAACAGATAACTTAGAAAATCAGAATCTTGCTAAAATAAACTAAGACATGTCGAACACTCATATAACAATGTTGCCAAATTTATCATGAAGTATATAACAGAAAGCACATAAATTCCCGTAAAGAAACGAAATCTGAAAGGGAGACGAGTTTACCTTCTCCGGACAGCGAACCGAGGCAGCGTATCAAGTCGTCGGTCCACTCGACGGGTTTTGGCTTTGTGATGCGAATAAAAGGGCAAGATTTGTTCTTGATTTCTGTTTGGAATTGAAAGGAAGGGTTTCGAACTTCCTATTCTTGCGATGCTAATGGTCTGGGTGACTGTTTTCCTAACTTCTTATGCCTGTCGATTATTGCTATTAGACTGCTCTCCCAACTGAGCTCTCTGTTCTCGATGTTCTCCTCTGAGCTCTGAGTTGTTGACTGCTGCTAAGGGGTGTCCAATCGATCTTGGATGTTCTGCTCTGAGCTCTCTGCTCTCGATGTTCTCTTACGAGCTGCCGTTTTCTCTTCCTCCAAGCCCTCGATCAGTTCTTGCGCCGAATGCCTATTGCATGCCTAAACGTTCTGTATTTATAGCTAATAATTTGGGCCCCAAGTTTGGTAGGTTTTGATATAGCTTTGGGTCGAATATGCTGACTGATTTGGTGCGATTCGATCTTGGTTATGGTAAGTTTTCGATTTGAGGGATATTTTGTGCGATTTGTTCATCGATTTTGAAGAAGATTTGAGTCGATTATGGTAAGAAATCGGTTGGGTATGTGTGGGTAAAGGGAAACCCCGGATTCTCCGGCGAGAATCCAGGCTGGGGCGACGGGGGATGCGAGGGAGAGGTGCGGCGATTTAGGTTGCTAGGGTTCTTGCTGCGTTTTTGTTTCTTTTGTTTTTTTTTAGGTTTTATCGACAGGGATGAGGCGAAATGGAAAGTAAGGGCTGGGGTAAGGGTGATGGGCTGATAAGGGAAAATGAAATGGGTCGGGTTGCGAGTGCGGTATTGGGCGAAGCGGTGAAGAGTTGAAATTTGGGTAGTTATTTTAATTAGGGGTAGAGTTTTAAGTGTATTAGGTATTTAATTAGTGGTAAATTATTATTTAAATTGTGATTAAATTATCTAGGTGCTTTATTAGTCTATGTTTGAGATTAAAAATTATTATAAAGAATAAAGACGGGCGTGCTATTTAATTAGTGCTTAATATTTTAATGTGATCTAGTTATTAAAACGTATGCGTATTATTTAAGCTAAGATTAAATTATCTTAATATAACTTTAGGCGCTACAATAATTATGAAATTGCTTTGCGTATTAGTAAATGCGACTATGCTATTTAACACGACGTCATTGTCAAATTATTTATTTTATGTATTTATTTATTTTATTATCATTTAAGAACTATGACAGGGCTTAAAATTAATAAATGCGGGCGCAAGATTCTAAGTGTTTAATTTTCTACGTAAGACGCGGTGCCATTATTGAATTTTTTATTTATGCCTGTATTAATGTTTTATCGCTGCATTTTATTATAAAAAATCATAAAAAATTATTTTGCAAAATTAGTGTAATTTTATAGTTAATGACTGGACGGGAGGGTCAAAATTGGGTGTCAACAATATAAATTTAATCCAACTCGTTTTTACTATTCACAGGACCAGCAGGCCCACAACAACGGTCCAAACAATTTAAATAGAAAAATTGGGCTTTAAGATATATGAGATTTTAAAATAAAGAACAGGCCCAAGAAAATATAAATTTCATATCTTAAAGGAGAACTAGTTAGTCTCATATATGTGGTAGGTCCAGTTAATAAACATCCACATTTTATGCATATATAGGCCCATATTTGCACACAGAGATATAGAGAGGATAAATAATGATAAGATTTGTTATCATAGAGAAGATGCAACTCTACATATAAGAACAAACAGGGTACAACACATGTTGACGAATTTCAATCCAATACGGGCAAGAAAAGCAAGTTATACATCTTTCTAGCATACAATACTTTATGTTGGACTGTTTATAGGATACGATTTGTTCATATGCCAAAGCCAGACAGTTGCAAGTCCCGACAGAAGCATGTCCCAACATTACTTAACATAGTATGCAGATCAACATGTACAATGTAGATTGTGAATTAAATATATGCAAACTGAGGCCTAAAAATAGGTATGATGTGAGGTGCTAACACATATATCTTTTAATAATTTAACAAGCATATCACAAAACCCACAGAAAATATCACATAATTTCAGGGAGGATGTACATTCATACAAGTAAGATTAAATAAATGACAAATTTGGGAATAACTGAAAAACAAAACACTAGTTAACATAAAGGGAATACACACGACAGAGTCATCAACAGGCATCCAAGTACTACTTGGTTATAACCAGCAACACATAGGTCATGAATGATACATGAATGACTTACACAGATGCAAATACTATCCCATATAGTCTGAATCAGCAGATTACACATATTTAAGAAACACAAAAGATGCTAAAATCAATACAGGGTCATCATATGGTTAGACGAGAAGACTAAGCAGACATTAAAGATTATGTTGAACCTACATTAGACCTAAATTGCCTGAAGAAGATCCGGGCATGAAATATGCTGATCACCTTTAATGTCACCACAAATACATGGGCAAAGCAATTGGCAAAAGAAAACAAATGACACTGATGCACCTAATACCATAGCAGGGATTCTGTATTAAGGACAACCTTATACTCGAATTCGCTTAAATTTGAATAATAATTGATTGTTAACAAGAGTCGTACAACTTCAATCAGGTACGAGTATAACTATATCGTAATCAAATTTAGACAAATACTTAGCAGCACAATATCAATATCTTAAGGCAATATACACAAATATTCATAGACTTCAACAACAATATGAATAGTAACTCACAGGAACTAAATAAACATATTTGAACCAACATACAGTAAACCGAAATTAAAGAAAAGGGGATTGATTTTGCATACCGAGCGGCAAAGCGGCGTATCAAGTCGTCGATCTACTCGGAGATTTATATTGCGAAGAGATTGCGAGGGAGGAAATTACCGGTTCTTGGCTGATATTGCGAAAAAAGAAATGCTTTCGTTTGAACTTCTGTTCTTGCTGCTTCCCTACCGATGTTTTTAGGATTCTTATTGCTCATTGCCTGCTAATTTCTCCTTATTTCGGATGCCTTTAGCCAAGTTTTTCTTCTCTGTCGAAAATCGATGCCTATCTGTTCTAAGGGTTTTTATTTTATGCTTTTCCTCGATCCTGAGGGGTTCCTCCGTGTAAACTCTGGTTTCGAAATTCTTAACTGATGCTAAAGGATTCTTGCTGAGGTTGAAGGCTTCTAGTTATTATCCCTAGAATGCTAATTTTCGATGGGTTCCTACCATTTTCTCCCTGCCAGTGATGTAGACATTGATCGATTTATATAGCCTCCAATCGGGGCTCTGAATTAGGCAAAGTTACCGACTCTTGATGGCCGATTTGCATGTAGTATTTAGGGGTATTTTAATTGCGATTCTGGGACTGATTTTCTTGTGATTTTGCTGCTTATTTTTGGATGAATCTTGGTATTAATATCTTATATGATTTGTTAAGGTAAGTTTTGATTATGATACTGATTTGGGCGAGATTTGAAACGATTTGGTTATGGATTGATTTGGTTTTGTGTATGCGTGGGTAAGGGAACCCCGGATTCTCCGACGAGAATCTCAGTGGGAGTCTTGGTCGTGGATTACCTTATCGCTAGGGTTGATTGATTTTTTTGTCTAGGTTTTTAGTGAGGGAGAGGGGTGATATAAAAATGGGCTGAAGGGGTGAAATAAAAGGGATGAGGGCGAGTTGGGCCGCGGGTTTTGGGCTTCGGTAGTGGGCTGGTCGAATTAAAAGGGTGGGCTGGTGGTATTATTTAATTAGGTATTAGTTCTAAGTGTTTTATTAATTATTGGTAAATAAATGGGGTTTAAATTATTAAATTATTTTATTACAACCTTAGGTGCTTTATTAGTTTTAGCTTGAGTTTAAATTATAAAAAAAATCGTTTTAAAGTAATAAATGCGGGCGTGCTTTATAATGCGATGCCGTTATTAAAATCTTATTTATTATGCATGCTTTGCGATGTCAAACTAAAATTGAATTAATGGGGGGTTCAAATTGTAAATAATAATTATGAAATTGCTTTGGGTATTAATAAATGTGGATATAATTTTAAGGAATGCTCGGTGCGACGCCATTAATAAATTACTTATTTATTTACGTATTGATTATTTAAATTTTTAAAAAATTAATTGAATTATGATAGGGCTTAAAATTAACATATGTGGACGCGAGACTAAAAAAAATGCTTAATGCTCTACGTATAATGCGGTGCCATTATTAAATTGCTTATTTGTGCCTGCATTAATGTTTTATTGTTGCATTTTATTATTATAAAATTATTAAAAAATATTTTGAAAAATTAGTGTAATTTTATAGTTAATATTTGGACGAGAGAGTCAAAATTGGGTGATGCCAAATGCGATGCCATCGCGGCTGCATTTGCCCATATGCGACACACCTTCTCATTTCAATCACATTTTGTCCTTTTTTCTCATCTTTGGTAATTTCACTTGATTTCCGCTGCAAAACAAAAAATAACTAAAAAAAGACACATAATATATTTAAAAACAATGAAAACTCTTTGTAAAAAATATCAAATGTGGTGTAATTTCATGGCACATCAAGCGCCAACATATTCACTAGTTTAGCATTACCTAAAGCGCTGTTCTTTTATTAATGGTAATTAGGAGTGATAAAATTAGCTCAAATCCAAATGATTCGTTCAAGATTTCATGAGTTTGGGCAAAAATGATTCTCAAATTTTTATTTTATATATTTTTTACTTTTATAAATAATTTATAAATAAATATGATTTTTTTCTTACCTCCCCAATCCACCTCCATCCCCACTCCATTGCCCTACCCCATCCTCAAATTTTAATTTCATTTTTTTTTTGCTTTTATAAAAAATGAAAAAAATCTTAAAAATATTATTCTTATTTTAAAAATAAAGATATGGAGAAATCAAATATCATACAAAATAAAATAACATCATACAAGGTAAGTTTGAAATTTATAAAAGTAATAGATCAAGTTAGATTATGACCTATATTTAACTCATTTTGACCCGTCCATCTTAGCTTATGTAAGTTTTGGACGGGAGAAACATTGACTCATCTATTGATTCAACTCATCTTTGCTCATTTTCAGTTCAAATGGTCCATTTACCACCCGATTGTGATGCATAATTATAAATCAAAATTTGGAGGGAGTAATTTAATTTTTGGTCCGAATTCCATTAGTAGAGCAGATTTTCAAGCACTGAAATCTGAAACCCCACAAAAACCCTTACCATAAAAGAGTCAGAACAATTAGACGTAAGGGCATTTTGGTCCTCAGAAATAGTAACGAGTACGACTGTATCTGTAACACTTATAAATAAAGCAGATAGAAGATCAATAACTGGCCTCTAAAATCAGTTTGTTTTATCAGTTTCAGTGCGCAAATCCAGTCGCTTTGTAATGGGAAGTTGTTGTTTTCCCCAATCTCCTCTTTGTCATTCACCATTTCCCACTTCATCTTCATCATCAACTTTGCTTTCTTGTTCAAGAAATGGACAAAGATGTAAAAAGAAGAGGCCAGTTATGACGTGTATGCACTCGGAAAGTGATTTCTGTAACAGAAGAAGGATTATTTTTGTGGGCTTTTCAGTTCTTCCACTTGTTAACTTAAAGGCAACAGCTCTTGAAGGTCAATAATACTGCTTTGCTCTGAGTTGAAAGAATCATAGGGTTCTTCGTATTTTTAGTTAGTCGAATCGATGAATATGATAAAAGCTAGGTCCATTTTAGTGGCTTAACCAGTACCAATTTCTTCAAGTATTGTATTCTTGATTTTTAGGGATTTACCATCATTGCAATTTAGTCCTTCTCTGTCAATTAATACTTCGGATTAATGAAAACATAATTAGATGATTCGGCAATTCTTTAGGTGCAGTAGTCTGCTGATTGTACCTTTCTCCAAGCCCCCATTCCCATAATTAGATGATTTGGCAATTATCAGGAGTGCTTATGTTTCTTATTTCCTTGGCTGGATAATACTATTAGTTTTATATAAGTAGTAAGTTACTATGTATATTAAAATTCCTTGTTATAAGTTGAAAGAATCAAAGGGTTCTCCGTATCTTTAAGTTATAATGGATGAATATGATAAAAGATAGGTATATTTTGGTGTCTTAATTAAGTTTAACCAGTACGAATTTCTTCAAGTATTATTGTACTGTAGTTGGTAATAGATTCTGAATTTTAGGGATTTACCTTCATTGCTATTTAGTATTTTTCTATTAGTTAACGTTTTGAATTAATGACAACATGATTAGACGATTCTTTAGGTAGATCTAAGGTGGAGTAGTCTGCTGATTGTATTCATTTTCTTCTTATTCATCATAAAGTACGGTTGTAAACTTGTAATTATTAGGACTGCTTATGTTTCTTATTTCCTTGGCAGGAAAATATTATCAGCAGAATTAATAGTATCCTTTCTTTTCTTTTGTCATCATTAGTAAGTACTACATATGTTAAGAATTGGTAGATTTAGGGATGTTCCCAATATATCATTTTCCTCTTTTGTTATTTGGGAAGAATGTTCATTAAGAAATCTTTTAGTTGACTGGGAGGTTGTAAACTTGTAGTAATTGTATGTGGTTGTAAACTTGTAGTAATTGTATGTTTCTTGTTTGCGTGGCTGGAAAACACAAGTTTTTGGTTAGAATATTATCAGCAGAACTTATAGTAGTTCCCTTTTTTTTTCTTTTCTTTTCTTATCATTTGTATCTTTTATATAAGTAGTAAGTACTATGTATATTAAAATTGCTTGTTATGAATTGAAAGAATCAAAGGGTTCTCCCTATCTTTAAGTTACAATGTGTTCTTTAGTTAGTAGTATCGATGAATATGATAAAAGCTAGGTCCATTTTAGTGTCTCTAAGTGTAACCAGTATGAATTTCTTGAAGTATTGTATTGTAGTTGGCAATAAAATTCTGATTTTTAGGGATTTAGCTTCATTGCCATTTAGTCTTTTTCTATCAGTTGACACGATGAATTAATGGCAACGTGATTAGAATTTGGCGATTCTTTAGGTAGATCTAAGGTGGAGTAGTCTGCTTACTGTACCTTTCTCCAACCCACACACACACACACATACATACACTCATTTTCTTCCTATTCATCTTAAAGTACGGTTGTAAACTTGTAATTATTAGGACTGTTTGTGTTTCTTATGGCCTTGGCTGGAAAACATAAGTTTTTGGTTTGTATATTATCAGCAAACTAATAGTACCTTCCTTTCTTTTCTTTTCTTATCATTTGTATCTTTTAAATAAGTAGTACGTAGTATGTATGTTAGAATTGGTAGATTTAGAAGTATTCCAGATATATCATTGTGCCTCTTTTGGTATTTGGGAAGAATGTTCATTAAGAAATCTTTTAATTGACTATGGTTTCTTACATGTCCAGGTTTAGGCATTCTAAACAGTATTTAGCTGAATGATGGTGGCACTTTTTTGCAGTGTTGGAATAGATATCTTCCTTCTTTTCCTTTATAAGCAAGAGTATCTCTCGGAAGTCACTTCTTACTGTCCAAATTTTTTTCTTCCTCCATGTGCAAATTTAGGCTAGCCAGTTCAAGAATAGACTTCTAATTTATAATTGCTTCTAGTTCATCTAAGACTACTAAGATAGGTGATGTCCTTGTCAATAATTTTCTTTTTTTGATAAGGTAAGACTATCAAGAAAATTTTGCAGCAAATAGTCCTAGTCAATAATTTTTGTTATCCAAATTTATCTGTTTGTTGGTTGATTGCTGTATAGCCATGTAAACCTTAATAACATGTTTGGTCAAACTTCTAGAATATGCTGTAGTCAAATGAAAATTTAAAAAGTACTTTGGGTGAGTTAGGCGTTTTTGTTTGGCCAAATCATTTAAAAACCACCTATGAGTTTGGCCAAAAAAAGAAGTTACAATATGTCTTGGCTTGTGTAGATTTCATGTTTTTCGGTGGAGTGCTTAAATTATGTTGAGTCTTTAAAATATTATGGTTTGTGGGAACAAAATATAAGTTAAAAAAGGGTAGTCTTTCAGCTGAGTTTCTAACTTTAAGTGTAATGAAATGACAAAAAGCCAAGTTTTGCTAAAGGCTAGAGTGCTTCCTTAGAAACGATTCTCAGTTCATAATTTATGTCTATTCCATCATTCCTTTGTCAGTCTTCTTCTTGTCTGAAACCTTTTCCAGTGATGACTAACTCTGCTCTCATCGTATCCAGATTCTCAAGGGCAGGCGCAGCCGCAGAAAGAGGAAACAGAGGTCTGAATTTATGCCTAGTATTTCCTTGAAAAATGATTGAGAGAATGGATTCTGCTATAGTTGCATTTCTACATTATCCTCAGCTTTATATGCTCTCAGTCAGTACTTTCTTGTAACCAGCAAACAATCCAAGGAAGTTCAGGGAATCCCCTTTCTCTACTTAATGGACTTGGAGTTTTTGGTTCAGGCGTGCTTGGTTCTCTTTATGCCTTGGCTCGAAAGGAGAAGGCCGTCTCTGATGCAACCATTGAATCTGTAAGCTGGATAGCTCTCTACATCTTTTGTCAAATAAGAATTTTGTAATTTTAAGTCCCTATGGATGCAGTTGTGATTTTAAAGTAAAGTTTTTCCATCTTCTTCCTGACATTGTTTATCTATTGCATGATGCAATTGCTTCTAAAAGTACAATATTCTAAAGCAACATTTCTCAGCAATGACTGCAGAATATAATTCTTTTTTTGGGCTGGGGTCGGCATATGACCTGAACTTATTTTAAACAGTTTTAACTAAAACGCCTGCAAGTGATCTTTACATGCTCAGACTATCAGCTTAAAGGTTATTCTATATTGTAAGGTTATAGGCAGAAAGAATGAATTTTAATTTGTTGGGTTGCTGTTACTAATTAGGATCTGCTTTCATGTGTACTCAGATGAAAAATAAGCTGAAGGACAAAGAAGCTGCATTTGTTTCAATGGAGAAGAAATTTGAGTCTGAGCTGCTGAACGAAAGGGAAATTCGAAATAGTCAACTTAAAAAAGCAGGTGAAGAGCAGCAAGCTCTGGCTAAACAATTGAATTCAGCAAAGATTGCAGTAACTAACCTTGGTCGGGAGCTGCACAAAGAAAAAAAATCTGCTGAAGAGCTCAAAGTTGAGATCGAGGGCCTTCGAAATGACCTCATGCAGAAGGAGGAGGATAAGAAGAAATTGCAAGAAGAGCTTAAAGAGAAGCGTGATTTGATACAAGTTCTGCAAGAAAAGATTACTTTGCTTACTACAGAGATCAAAGATAAAGAGGCGAGTCTTCAGAGTAGCAACTCTAAACTAGCTGAAAAAGAATCGGAGGTAGATATATTGAGCTCTATGTATCAGCAATCCCAGGATCAGCTGATGAATTTGACTTCAGAAATCAAAGAACTTAAAGACGAAGTCCAGAAAAGAGAGAGAGAACTGGAGTTGAAACGTGTATCAGAAGACAACCTGAATGTGCAATTAAATTCTTTGCTCCTCGAGAGAGATGAATCTAAAAAAGAGCTTGATGCTGTTCAAAAGGAATACAGCGAGTTCAAGTCCAATTCTGAAGAGAAAGTGGCTTCATATGCCAAGCTGTTGGGGGAACAAGAAAAGAGACTACACCAGCTTGAGGAACAGCTTGGCACCGCCTTAGATGACGTAAGCAAAAATAACGTGCTAATTGCTGATCTGGCTCAAGAAAAAGAAAACCTAAGGATAAAACTGGATGCTGAGCTGGACAACATAAACAAGTTGAAGCAAGAGATTGAGGTAACTCAAGTAAGTCTTGAGAAATCAAGAAGTGAAGTTTCTGATATAACAGAACAATTAGAGCTGTCGAGGCATCTTTGCTCCAAACTTGAAGCTGAGGTTTCTAAACTTCAGATTGAATTGGAGGAAACAAGGACATCATTACAGAGGAACATCGATGAGACAAAACATGGTGCAGAGCTCTTAGCTGCCGAGCTGACCAACGCTGGGGAGCTTCTAAAGAAAACAAATGAAGAAATGCACACTATGTCAAATGAACTAGCGGCTGTTTCTGAAAATCGTGATAGCTTACAGACGGAGCTAGTTGATGTCTATAAGAAAGCAGAACGTGCTGCTAATGAACTGAAAGAAGAAAAGAACATTGTCGCGACACTGGAAAAAGAATTAAAGTTTTTGGAGGCTCAGATTACAAACGAGAAAGAGTTACGGAAGAATCTGGAAGAAGAGCTGGACAAGGCTACAGAATCACTTGACGAGATGAACCAAAATGTGTTGACACTTGCAAAGGAGCTGGAGCTTGCTAATTCTCGTATTTCTAGCCTTGAAGACGAGAGAGAAGTGCTCCGAAAGTCTGTTTCTGAGCAGAAGCAAATTTGTCAAGAAGCCCGAGAGAATCTGGAAGATGCACATAGCCTGGTGATGAAACTTGGCAAGGAACGCGAGAGTCTGGAGAAGAGAGCAAAGAATTTGGAAGACGAAATGGCAGCAGCAAAAGGTGAGATTTTGCGTCTGCGGTCCCAAAGAAACTCAGTAAAAGCTCCAGTGAACAAGGAGGAAAAAGTTGAAGCTGGGGAAAAGGAAAAGGCTAAGGCAACAGTATCAGTGAAGAGAACTACCAGGAGGAGGAAGACTGCTGTTTCTCAACCAGAGGAATCATAGTTGGCTGTTTCCTGAATGACATATCTTACTTCTTTTTTGTCCTTGACTCATTTGTTTCCGATATTAACGGTGTATTATAGAGATGCCGGAATTAGGACATTGCCTTTGTAAGAAACTTCAAGCTGTATTCTTAGTGAGTGTACATTTGCAGGCGAAAAATTGCTCAAACAAATGGGTATCATCATTTAGTACATTTTTTCCCAGTATGGTTCATCTCTGTATATTCAGTCAAGTTGCATCTTGCAAGTATGATGTTTGGAATGAATTGTATGGTATCAATATGTAAAGTACTTTATAAGTTCCCCATGTTAAGCAGATAACATCTGCCTATGATCAGTTAATAAAAATGAAAATGCAGCTGATACCATCTTTGTTAAAAGTGAAAAATAAAATTCCTCTATAAGAGCCGACCACAGAAATATTTTTAAGTACTTTATTAATTCCCATTAACCGTTAACATCTTGCTATCAACTGAAAGACCTCGGCACAAGAGAGAATATTTTCAGTTATAAGTAATAAAAATGAAAATTGGCTGATACCATGTTTTCCTTAAAAAGTTGAAAAATAGAACTCATCTATACGCGAGCGACCACAGTGGGAGTCGAACCCACGACCTTTTGATCCGAAGTCAAACGCGCTAATCCACTGCGCTATGCGGTCAGTTATTTCTTTGTTTCCGATTTTACTTTAATACCGAAGCATGAGAAACATTCGTCAAGGAGAAGTTTCAAAATAATTTTATTTGGATTAGATTTTTATTTTTTTTATATGGATTAGATATTCATATCTTTAATAAACAGCAAACTATACAATTAGCAACCCTTTTACTTGCATGCCTATTAATCAAAACCCTTTACTTTGTAGACATATCAAACAAACATTCACATTAATGTTTCCAAGCTACATAATGTCAACATTATAATAATATTTTGTAAAACATGTATTGGACTAACAATGAATTTCTAATATAAACAATACCAAATAATCAAAAGGCAATTGTAATATAAATTATGCACATTTGCATACCAATGGCAGCTTCGAAGAGGTCATATATCAATTCTCTGTCTCAAAAAATATAGAACAAAGGGTTTGTGCACCAATATCCGTCATCAAATGATCGAAGATTTGCTTCTCAAGTTTGGTAAATAGTTGGAACATTAAAAAATATTAGAAAGACATTTCGATAGCCCACTTTGATTCCATCTCTTTTCATTCTAAACGAAGGATCAAATTAGAATTTTTTTATTATTGAATCTCTCGTTGATTAATTTGTTAATGAAATCCAAATAATCTCATGAATACTTTGTATATAAGATAGGAATAAAAAAGAAAGGCTTTTACCATAATAATAAGGAGGGGACATTAGGTAGAAATTAAGAAAAAGAAAAACGCAACAATTAAAATTTCGACATTAAAAGGTTTATAGGCTATTATTGAAGTCAGTTTTATTTCATCTTTTTAAAAGTAATTCATTTTGAAATCAAATAAATATGCTACGTTGGGAAAACAAAGTACTCGAGTCTTAACAAGAACAAATTAGGCTAAATACAAAATTGGCCCCTAAACTTTTTCCTATTGACACTTTACAAAGAAATCAGGTGGAGACGAGTGCAACCGAAGTCATCGTTGTTCGTTGGTTTTCAGATTCACAATTTATATTTGCTTTGCCAATTTTTTCTCAAGCAACTCTCATTGAACCTGAAGCAATTAGGGTTTCTCTTCTCAATTACTAATCGTCTCTCGATTTTACCGATATTTGATTATTCATTGCTCTGAATTTACTTCAATTATTTGTCCGCCTGATAGCTCAAGCAATTTATTGTAACAAAAAGGCCGGGTTTGTTGTTGTTGGGTGCAATATTTGGAATTATTGGTGAAAGAGGATCGAAATAGTCATGTTCTATGGAACGGCAGCGTGGGATCCGTGGCTTATTGTTGCGCAGATTGTGTGTTTTCAATGCTTATACTATTTGACGTTGGGGATATTCATGGCAATTCTTGTTGGAACTCGGGTTTCTCGAATGAGTCTTGTTTATTTCTTTGATTACGCTACTGTTACTGCTTCCACTGTAACTGGATGGTGCGTCATTGCCTCATTTATTCTCAGCTCACTTGCAGGGTGAGATTTTTTTTTGTGTCGTTGAAGCTTTTGTTTTACTGCTCTCTTGAATTTCTTTGTTTTTTTTTGGATCTAAATTAATGTTAGAATAATATTCTTAATTAAACTTTTATTTTGGGCATACGTGCGTAGTGAAGAAAATAATTAACTAGGCGTTTGGCCATAGAAATCAAATTTATTTGAAATTTTTGAAGTTGGAGTTGTGTCTAGTTATAGTTTTTGCTAAAATATATTTGGTTGTTTGAACCAACATACTGAAAGTGAAAAAAAAGGTTCTAGGCGTTTCCCAAATTCCAAATACAACTTCAAGTTGTAATTGTAATTGTCATGGCCAAAAGCTGATTTTCAAATAAAGTGAAAAAATTTCCGGAAAAAAGTGAATAAATCCCATGACCCAAACTAGAAAAAGAAGAATCTGAATAGAGAAGACTTTCCTGCTGAAAAATCATATATTATCGTCTTTGATTGTGTCTTCAATTACTGATTGAAAGCAGTCTAATATTTTTTGGGCATTGATAAGTTTGATGAGCTTGTCCATACATAATAAGAGTAGCAGAAAAAGGGTTTCAGCAATGGGAGATTAAAGAGATTGGATCAGTGTTTTTACAGCATGTTACTTTGATCTTTGATGTTGAATTATTTAACTGGTTGAATCGTTTTATTATGTCTTCTATTCTTATGTTTGCTAAACTTAGAGTTGGGGGAAAAAGGGTAATGAAAGGCCAAAGAGCTTACACTAGAGAAGAAAAGAAAGTGGAAATGCAACAGTAAATAGGCCCAGAAAGGATTGGACAATGAAAAAAACCATGATACTTCTCTCTGCTTTGTGCTTTCATTAACTTTTATATGGGTTTTCTTACGAATGCTGGTCTGGGGTGAGAAAAATAAAATATATTCTGTGAACGGCTTCCTAGATTTCCAGAAAATCTGGTTTGACATGCATAATTGAATATTTTTCTTGTTGCAATATGCAGAGCTGGCTTTTTACTTTATTTGATTGAGAGGGCAAAGAAGTGCTTAGATTTTTCAGCAACACTCTACATCATCCATCTTCTTATATGTATTGTCTATGGAGGTTGGCCTTCTTCAATAACATGGTGGGTTGTGAATGTTACTGGGCTTGCAGTGATGGCATTGTTAGGTGAATACTTGTGCATAAGACGTGAATTACGAGAAATTCCAATTAGATTCCGATCAAGTAAGCTCCTTTTCCTCCATTTTGAATAATGTTTGACTGAGAAAAGCTTCTTTTCATTATTTCATCTCTCCATATCATTGGCCTGAACACTATCACGTTGTTCTGGCATCTTCAACTCTACAAAAATATTGTATCTTCTCTTTAGGATCCTGATTATTGCTGCTTCTTTGATTGTGATGCTAACTACTGTTGTTTCTCTTTTATTTTTGGATCATTTATTTGTATTCTAAAGTTGAAGTGCTTGAGATATCTATGCCTTTTTAGCTGTTGGATCTCCTAGAGGTTTGTTAACACCTCATTTCTCTTCACCATTGCATAGAGTATGAAGATCTTCGTCAATCTTTTCTACTATACTAATAAACTTGGTGAGATTTCCTCTTTCTAGGTGCTCACACTGCGGCTCGTCATAGTCATAGGCTAAAAATGAGATAGCATGTATGATTCATGAACATCTTGTGACTCTGAGTTATTTGGGTACAAAATGGTACTTGGTACTTGATGTCCATATGTGATATATGTTGCTCGGACTCTTCACTTTAGGTGTCGCACCCGTGTCGACATGACATGGGTGTGGGATCCGTACCCGATCTGGTCAACCAATTTTGGATATTTTGACCAAAATCGACGGAGAAATCCGGACAGATTCAATGATTTCTTTAATTTAAACAAAAGCTAAGGTTAAATTGAAGAAAATGGAATTAGTATATAGAAATTTCTACGTCACTCCTTTTTTTTTTATCTCCTTTCGAGATTCTCTCTTGATTATTATTTTCTCCTCAAGTTTTTCACATAATATCTCATAATTTAGGTTTTATAACTCTATTTTTAGATATTTGCATTATTTTTAGCCGAATCCCCGAATCTTAAAATTTAGATCTTGAAGGATCCGACCTCTAGATCCGCACCCACATCGGACACGTGCACCCGAGTCCGAGCAACTTAGTATGTGATGCAGTAGGTTTGTCAGTAAATTAGAGGAGTAGTTGTAGTAATAAGTTTGTTAAATGAGGGTAAGGCAGAAAAGATAAGGGGAGGTGAGGCTGAAGTGGAAGAAAGTTGTCACGACCCAAAATCCCATTATGCTGTGAGGCACCTACCTTAACCTGTAGGCGAACCCTACTCATACCACATAATAATACGCGAAAGTAAATGCGGGAATAAAGGAAGTAAAGAAGAAGTAATCTAACAAGTCTCGAAATAAATGCATAGTCTGAAGAAAACCCTAAATAGATTCGGTAATCATGAGTACAAAAGCTCTAAATAATGAGTACAAGTCTAAATAGAAATAACAACATTGTCTGAATGTAAATGACAGAAGGATAAAGATAGATAAAGGAGCTCTAGTGTCGAAATGCATCAGCGCTCACCCTGAAGTCTCCAAATGATCAACACGAACTATGCTCGATCAGCGGCTCCGTCACCTCCTGGCTAAGTACCTGCACATAGAGTGTAGCATGCGTAAAGTGATTACAGGAAATACATGTACTCAGTAGCATCGTCAATTGACCTTAGCTGTAACGGTGGCGATGGTTGGTACTTTCCGATACCTCTCTACTAGTCAGTTACTTAAGCATAATATAAATCAGTTATCCAACCTAATCAGTAAATCTACAGTTCAATAGTGTGCAAGTACTCTCACAATCTCATGTTCGTACAAGGTTCATCCTAAACCCCATATAGGGGCGTCTAGACCCATCAAAACACTCCACTAAGGTCACACGGTATGATTAAGCATACACTCTCAGTATCTCTTCTATCAGTCCAAAGATCACAAGTATAACAAAATCCAACACCGAATACATACAACATCAATTATATGTCATGATATAAATGAATGCAATGCATAATAATATATATGAATGCAAATGGCCATATTACCCGGTATACACATGCTGCTACAATAGTTGTTTTACGTGACCCATTAGGGATCATGAGGTCCATATACCTATCCGGTCCCATCGGATACTAGCCTAAGGTTGAATGTCATAATCAATCATCACTCCCGTAATCATGTACCATACCCTTTCATCCGACTTCCCAAGTTATTCTCAACAATGTATCAGTAAATCAATGTCAATTATATAATGTATGAATGATATGGATATGTGTACTCCATAGAATCAGCATAATTAGTATTTATCAGTTTCAATTCAATGTGTGGACGAGATGTGAAGTGATGAATGCATGACAAGTCAAATCAGAATATCATATCAACATGTCTACAAGCCCATGTAAACAACAATCATACCAACCTAAGCGAATTTATGCACCGCGCTCGTGCGTGGCCCTAAGGCTAAACATATAACTCCTTCACATGCATCATTCTAGTTCATTAATTATCCAATTAAGTTCACCGATACCCGTATTAGTGCTCGTCACCTTACTGATACGGGACCCCCAAGTCCCCATTACTCCTCTTAGTTCATTACATAGCATACCAACACATAAACACTACACTAGAGTCTAGAAAGTCTCAACTTGCCTGAAGCCGAAGAACTCACACAGTAGCTTTACCTTTTCGCTGAGCCTCCTTACGAGCCCACTCTGATCAATCATATCAATTACGGTCAGACAATACCCACAATCTCCAAGCTAATTTACAAAGGAACCCCGGACCCACATTATCAAAATACAAACTTTTCTACCCAATTAGTACCAATACGTGCTAGATAGTCATAGTTTCGAGTTAGTTTAACAACGAACCCCAATCGGATCCTCAATTTCATGATTTGGCAAAAGCCCCAATTTTAACCCTAGAATTTTGTCCCAATTCTCAAAAGGGTTTAAAGCATGCAATTGGTCAAGTAATTGTCATCTACTAGTGTAATACATCACTGATTTACAATATCAATGATCATAACCCAATAATCAACCCTCAATCCCCACTTAAAGCTCTCTTATTCTCAACATAAGTTAAATCCTCTTTTCTCATTCCCAAACCATGGATTAAAGCCTATAATAATGAAATAAACCAATGGAAAAGTCTAATACATCACTGATTTACAATATCAATGATCACAACCCAATAATCAACCCTCAATCCCCACTTAAAGCTCTCTTATTCTCAACATAAGTTAAATCCTCTTTTCTCATTCCCAAACCATGGATTAAAGCCTATAATAATGAAATAAACCAATGGAAATGATTAAGATTAGAATCTAGAAGTTACCCAAATGAAGTACCTTGAATTTGCACTATGAATCTCCAAAGAGTCAAGCTTAAGAACTTGGAAAATGGAAATGAGGACAATAGATTCAGACTAGGTTTTTAACACTATTCGCTACAATGCCTCCTTCGCAATCACGAGAGCCCGCTTGCGATCGCGAAGTGTTAACCCGACCCGGCCTTATTGGACTCATCGCGAACGCAACCACGCGTCGCGAAGCACCGCGACTCAGCAGCCCTCCAGGCGCGTGCCCACGCGAACGCGACCCAGACCACCTGATCATGAGAGCCTGTTTCACCAAGACTCGCGGTCGCGTCCCCTTCCTCGCGATAGCGAAGAAGGAAACCAGAATAGCTGACACCAGAAAATGCTAATTTCTCCCTAACCTTGAACCGACTCTCGGAATCATTCGGAAGCTAAATAACATAAACCAAATGCGCATTCCTATCAGGGAACACATTCCGGACACGCTCGCGCATTCAGAAATCCCAGGTCTTTAAGGCTCGGGTTTGACCAATGTTTTGAAAGACAACCACCTTACGCCTTTTGGCGCGAGGCGTGGCGAGCCTTTGTCACCAGAAACAGCCTAGGCGTGGCATTTTTCAAAAGGCGAGTGTAAGGCGAGAAAGGCGACCATGGCGTTATGCGAGCTGTGGCGACGCATTTTAATTTTAAAAAAAACTTATATAACTTAACCTAAAAAAAGCAAGCAAAATATTCAGTTGTCTCGTTCGCTGCTGCTTGGGTTTCCAGCCGATGCTGCTTCGATTCCATTGCCTTCGGCTTTTCTTTTTCGGCACGATTTTGGTAAGTTTTCTAGCGCCTTTCTTTTCTTTCTTCTTTCTTTTCCGGCGCCGCTGGCAGTCAGATTAGCCTTTTTCAGGCAGATCTAACTTTTTCGGCAGCAATTCCGGTGACCCAATTTTGGCATTTTTTTTTTCATTTTCAGTTTTGTTATTTATTTAAGTTATATGATTTTTTGCCTTTTATATAAATAGATTTCAATCTACTTTTAGTTTTTCAATTGAAATATTTGTTAGTATTTCGTTGAGTATTTGAGTTTTTGGGTATTTATATATGCATATTTAATATTTTAATTTTTTGTTTTAATTCTCGCCTCACTTCTAACAGGCGCTCGCCACGCCTCGCCATGAGGCGTGAGGCAAGCCCTTGTTGCCATGTCTTGCGTCTCGCCAACCTAAACATTGGGTTTGACTAAAGTTAACTCCTAAGTTCTAAATCTATAATTTTACAAATAAACCCTCAAAACACATATGACTACCTCGGGAATCGAACCCAAGGCTCGACTAAGTCCTAAATAGCGTTACAGAGCTAGTGGAACAGACGAAATCACGAAAAGAGCACATTTACCCAAAAGTCAACTATAGGTCAAACTTCACGGATGCTATCTCTTTAGATCTCAATTTTCGAACCTGCCTGTCTAGAATAGTTATAGGCCTCTCCACATAAGCTAGATTCGGGTCCAACATCACCGAATCCCATCTAATCACATGAGAATTGTCCGCAACATACTTCCTCATCTTCGACACATGGAACACGGGGTGTACATCAGATAAACCAGGGGAAAAAATCAACTCATAGACCACCTCACCAATTCTGTCCACACTCTCAAAAGGATTAATAAACCTCAAACTGAGCTTGTCTTTTTTTTTTCCGAATCTCATCACACCCTTCAGGGGTGAAACCTTTAACCCGCTCACCAACCATAAACTCCAAGGGACGAACTCCTCGGGCTGCATAGCTCTTTTGTCTGCTTTGGGCTGGCCGATCCTGAATCAACTTAACTTTATCCCACGACTCTCTTAGAAGATCAGTGCCCCAAGGTCAAACCTCAAAAACATCAAACCACCCGATGGGAGAACGATGACTCCTACCATGCAAGGCCTTGAACAGTGCCATACCAATACTTGAATGGTTACTGTTGTTGTAAGCAAACTCCGCTAAGGGTAGAAACTGGTCCCAATGACCACCAAAGTCGATCACGCAAACTCGCAATATGTCCTTGAGAACCTGAATAGTCCGCTCAGACTGACCATCGGTCTGAGGATGAAAGGATGTGCTAAGCTCCATTCTAGTACCCAACTCCTTCTGCATAGACCACCAAAAGTGAGAAGTGAACTGTGTACCCTGGTAAATAGGCACCCTATACAATCAGACTATCTCTCAGATGTAGATCTTAGCCAACTTCTCTGAATTATCGGTAGTCTGAACCAGAATGAAATGGGCAGATTTGGTCAACCTGTCCACAATGACCCATATGGTATCGAACTTGCCCAAGGTACGAGGCAATCCTACCACGAAATCCATGGCAATCCTATCCCACTTCCACTCAAGAATGGGCATCATCTGGAGTAAATCACCAGGTCTCTAGTGCTCATATTTCACTTGTTGGCAATTTAAACACCAGGACACAAACTCCACTATGTTCTTCTTCATCCTGCACCACCAATAATGTTGTCTCAAGTCTCGGTACATCTTTGTAGCCCCTGGATGAATGGAGTACTTCGAACTATGAGTCTCCTCCATGATCAATCTAGTCAAGTCACCCACTATAGTAACACAAATCCTCAAAACACCATTACTGTCAATCACAACCTCTTTTGTCTCTCCCTGTAACACATTGTCACGGATTTTGCACAACTGAACATCATCAAATTATTGGGATCGAATCTACTCTAACAAGAAATATTGCGCCTCCACACAAGTCAACACCCTACCAGGCTCCGAAATATCAAGCCTAACAAACCAATTTGCCAAAGACTGAACATCCATAGCCATAGGACGCTCCCCCACATGTAACATAGTCAAACTATCCATGCTCACCGTCTTGTGACTCAAGGCATCCGCTGCCACATTTGCTTTACCCCGGGATACAAGATAGGCATATCATAATCTTTCAGAAGCTCCAACCACCGACGCTGCCTCAAATTAAGGTCCTTCTGATTAAACAAGTACTAAAGTCTACGATGGTTGGTGTAAACCTCACAATGCACAAATAGAGATGGTGTCTCAAAATCTTCAAGGCAAAAATGATCGCCGCAACTCTAAGTCATGGGTGGGATAATTTTTTTCATGAACCTTCAATTGCCTCGAACCATAGGCTATGACAATAAAGCTCTCTCCCTCGACTGGTAATGTCAAAATAAGAGCGATAGTCAATAAGGCCTTGAGCTTTTGTAAGCTCGCCTCACATGCATCAGACCACGCAAAAGCCACATCCTTCTGAGTCAATTTAGTCAACGAAGCTGCAATGGATGTAAATCCTCCACGAATCGCCGATAATACCCTCCGAGTCCCATAAAACTCCGAACCTCGATAATCGAAGCAGGCTGAATCCAATCCCTAACCGCCTCAATCTTCTTGGGATCTACCATAATACCATCTTTAGTCACCACATGACCCAAGAAAGCTATCAAGCTCAACCAAAACTCACACTTAGAAAACTTCGCATAGAGTTGCTTCTCCTTCCGAATACCAAGCACGATCCTCAAATGTTGCCTTTGCTCCTCCTCGCTCCGCGAGTATATTAAATTATCATCAATAAACACGATCACGAACGAGTCTAAGTAAGGTCTGAACACCCCATTCATCAACTCCATAAAGGCTGCAAGGGCATTAATCAACCCGAACGACATCATTAGAAACTCATAATGTCCATATCTGGTCTGGAATGCCATCTTAGGAACATCCTCATCCTTGATCTTCAACTAATGATAGCCGAACCTCAAGTCAATCTTAGAAAAGACTGAAGCACCATGTAGCTGATCAAATAAGTCATCAATGCGCGGTATCAGATACTTGTTCTTGATTGTCACCTTGTTTAGCTGCATGTAATCAATACACATGCGCATAGACCCATCTTTCTTCTTAACGAATAACACTGGAGCACCCCAAGGCGAAACAATAGGCCGACTGAATCCCTTACTCAATAAATCTTATAATTGTTCTTTCAACTCTCTTAACTCGGTCGGTGCCATCCGATAGAGAGCCATAGATATGGGCTGAGTGCCCGACTGAGATCAATACAAAAGTCGATATCTCGGTCCGGCGGAACATCGGAAAGGTCTATAGAAAACACATGTGGATATTCCCGAACCACTGGAATTGACTCTAAAGGTCCAAAGGAGGAGTCTCAACATATCACGAACATAGGCCAAATAGGAACGATACCCCTTTTGTACAATCTTCTAAGCTTTAAGAAACGAGATTACCCTTTTCGGATTCTGACTAAGATTACCCAAACTAACTGCGGAATACCAGGCATGACTAAGGTAACAGAATCCCCAATTGGTTTAGAAACATGAATAGGCATGGCTAAAGACTCACACATCAAATCCAAATTCAAAGCAAAATAGGCAGACAAATAAGAATAGGTAGACCATAGACCGAATAAAAACTGTAGCAGGTCGATGACAAACTAAAAGAGTACCTGTAATCACAGCATCATAGACCTCTGCATCGTGTCCGCCAAGAAAAGCATAGAAATGACCACGATCGCCCCACGTCCACCACCTCGTCCGGATTGAGCACCGCCTCAACCTGTCTGAAGCCAACCTCTATCGCCCTGAGCACCACCCATATTACACTGGGACCCATTTCTAGTTGGCTACCCCGCTGCTCTAGGTCCAGAACCCTGAGACTGACCACCACACTTAAGTCTAGGACAATCGCTCCTGAAGTGCCTAAGATCCCCACACTCAAAGCAACCCCTAGGAACTGTCGACGACTTTGAGGAAGAACTAGCGCAAGAATGACCACCACGACCAGAGGGTCGATAAGAACTCGAGGTCAACTGCCTCGAACCATAAAAAGTACGATAAGACTGGCCCGCCTCTGACAACTAGTCTAGCACTCAAACAATGATGACCTCCAATATAATGTCCTCGGCCTCCGGACGAGGCAACTGCATGAGTGCTGAAATGAGGTCTCTTGACCGCTCTCTCCTTCCAATGCACTCTTCGAATAAACTCAGCCTCTCTCAAGGCATCAACGATCTGCTGGAAGGTGGAACCTATGGCATCAATCAACCTAAGAGGACATACCAACCCATTGGTGAACCTCCTCACCCTCTTAGCCTCATCAGGCAAAATCATCAAGGCATGGCGAGACAATGTGTGGAAACGCGTCTCATACTCGGTCACAGACATACACCCCTGACGTAACCCCTCAAACTAAGCCCATATTCTCTCTCTGACACTGCGAGGCACGAACTTCTCCAAGAAGATTTGGGTAAATAAAACTCAGGTCATAAGACCTGTTGGTTTGGACTCAAGATAAGATCGCCAGGTCCGACCATTTGAAAGGTAGTGTAATCAACATCCCGGGACTCCACCAACCCGAGGTTGTGCAACCTCTCATGGCAACTAATCAAGAACTCATACACGTCATCCTCGGGATTCCCGTCATATCTGGGCGGATCCAACTTTCTGAACCTCTCGAACATCTTCTGCTCCTGTGCAACTGGGATGCTAGATAGTCATATTCTCAAGTTAATTTAACCCCAATCGGATCCTCAATTTCATGATTTGACAAAAGCCCGAATTTTAACCCTAGAATTTTCTCCCAAATTGTCAAAAGGGTTTAAAGCATGCAATTGGTCAAGTAATTATCATCTACTAGTCTAATACATCACTAATTTACAATATCAATGATCATAACCCAATAATCAACCCTCAATCCCCACTTAAAGCTCTCTTATTCTCAACATAAGTTAAATCCTCTTTTCTCATTCCCAAACCATGGATTAAAGCCTATAATAATGAAATAAACCTATGGAAATGATTAAGATTAGAATCTAGAAGTTACCCAAATGAAGTACCTTGAATTTGCACTATGAATCTCCAAAAAGTCAAGCTTAAGAACTTTGGAAAATGGAAATGAGGACAATAGATTCAGACTAGGTTTTTAACACTATTCGCTACAGTGTCTCCTTCGCAATCGCGAGAGCCCGCTCGCGATCGCGAAGGGTTAACCCGACCCGGCCTCACTGGACTCATCGTGATCGCGAACGCAACCACGCGATCTCGAGTCACCGCGACTCAACACTCCTCCAGGTGCGTGCCCACGCTAACGCGAACGCGACCCAGACCACCGCGATCGCGAGAGCCTGTTTCCCCAAGGCTCGCGATCGCGTCCCCTTCCTAACTGACACCAGAAAATGCTGATTTCTCCCTAACCTCGAACCGACACTCGGAAATCATTCGGAAGTCAAATAACATAAACCAAACATGTCTTCCTATCAGAATCCGGACATGCTCGCACACTCGAAAATCCCAGAAAAGGTCTCTAAGGCTCGACTTTGACTAAAGTCAACTCTTAAGTTCTAAATCCACATTTTTACAAATAAACCCTCAAAACACACTCGGCTACCTCGGGAACCGAACTCAAGGCTCGACTAAGTCCTAAACGTCGTTTCGGAGCTAGTGGAACCGATGTAATCACAAAAAGGGCATGTTTACCCAAAAGTCAACTATAAGTCAAACTTCTCTATTTTCTTAACTTAGGATTTCTCAAGGATCCGAAACCTATCCAAACTCCTCGGGAGTCGTACCACCCATCCCTGCAAGTCACACACAAGCAAATAAAATAAAGACTCGGCAAGGGTAATTTAGGAATTTCAAGGCAAAACAAGTAAAATGATTTTTCGAGTCGTTACAAAGTGGTGCAGTTGATGGATACTGCTACTTTGGCCTAAATTTCATGGGGCAATGGAACATCAGCTTTTAACAACATTGGGTGATACTGTTTTCAGCTTGAATAGGGTCAGGTGAGATTTGATCCCACTTCCCAAAAGCACTATATATATATATTAGCATTTCCCATAGTGTCTCACCTCTTAGCTTCATAAAACAAAAGTGGAATATTGGCCGCCATTTGTTGTGCTTCTCCTTGAATTGAAGCCTTGGAGTAACTGGTAAAGTTGCTGCCATGTGACCAGGAGGTCGTTCAAGCCGTGGAAACAGCCTCTTGCAGAAATGCAAGGTAAGACGGCGTACAATAGGTCTGACTTTTCCCCGGACCCCGCACATAGTGGGAGCTTAGTGCACCGACTGCCCTTTTTTTTTTTGTACTTCTCCTTCCTACTTTGTTTTAGTTATCTGTTAGGTTTGTGAATAGAAAATCCCAATTTGGACTGAGAAAATCTAAATTATGATTGGCAGGGTCAGTCAGTGAGGAGAAGGCAAACGAAGATCTGGATGAGCAAATCCCTTTGTATCATGTGGATAATATGGCTTGAAAGACATCATAGGTGCTTTGAGGGTAGGGAGGAAACATTGCTTTTGTATGAAATAGATATATTCAGTATCTTAAGATTGTAATGCCTTTTTTGTTTTGACGCTGATGTTATTCTGGAATTCTTAGATTCGCTCCAGATTTGAGGGATCTAATTCCAGTAATTTTTTTGTACTGATCTGCAGTATCATATTGGTACTGTTGTTTCATGAAATAAAATTATTTACTTGTCAAAAAGAGAAAATCATAATTTGACAACTATTTATGGCACATATAAGAAGAGCTACTTATCACTATCTGACTTTAGTATATTATGATGTGCATCTATTGGAAGTTCACATGCCACACAGTGTATAAACACTAGATAGAGTTCTGATTCTGCTATTTGACTAATTTTTGGGGTACATTGAAATATGTAGATGTTTGACTGACTTGAAGCACAACAGCAAGAACAATTGTCTTCTCATTTTGTGATGGTGTTTCCCTGTTTCCAAGGAGATGATCTTGGATAAGCTTGTCAGCTTACAAGTCCATCTTCTAATCTGACATCTGAAGCTTCTAGATGTGATTTATTTCCTTTGCCCGGCAGATCCAATGTGTTGGTAGATCGAAATGCAGCACTGGAAACAAGCTAAGCAGAGCAGTTCTTCGGCATTTTATGTACAACTTGAGAAAATTTAGAATGAAGTAGCCATTCTGCAATTCTAATGAGAGGACTGTGTTTGGTCTATATATAGATTTTAAGCACTCAGAAAGCATCTTGTTATTCGAAGATTTTCTTAATGTTAAATTGCATGATAAGTGTTGCAGTCAACGTTCTTTTGCAATTCTTCTGATACAGTAATTGAAAGTTGTTTGATGCTTCTTGTTCCTGGTCTCCTGTTCTTCGTCCATAATTTTTTTCATTATGTTCCATTCCCATCCTCAAAAACAAATTCGTTCCAAGTTTGAGAGGATGTCCGAAGATGTTTTTTTCTTTCCTTTTCTTTCCGAAAGACGATTTAAGAAGATGAAAAACGCCTACTAAGAAGCAAAGAGGTGTGACCTTGATGACGGAAGTGAAAAGAGTAATCTGCTGATTAATAGTTTTTAGTTTCTTCTTGATTTCCAGAGAGAAACAAAATGGCAAGACAAGACAGAAAAAATAATTGTTCTTTGTTATTCTTAAACAGAAAAAAAGATAGATAGCCCTTTCCTAAATTATGTACAAACATGGGTTGTCCAAAACTTAGATACATGCATATGCTTTCTCTTCATTCTAGATAAAGATAAATAATATACATCAAAATTCTCTTCTTAGAAGAGCTTAGACCAAAAATCATGTCACGCCCAAAACTTCAGATTATTGATCCTTCTTTGTCTCCGTCCAATTCGACCTCCCTTTTCTTTTTGACTGGATAATGCAAAACTCATACAGTTCATGGTTCAGGCTTCCAAGAAGATGAAATATCGTCCACAGCTTCAGAAACTGTTAGATATAATCCGTCTAATCCAAAGGCCTCAAGAGAATTCGAGTTAAACAGCTTTTCCATAACGTTTCCTACTGGATTTGCCAGCACAAGCTGCAACCGTAGACATCAAAGCATAAACAGGCAAGAAAAGAAAGGACAAAACAATCGTGAAAACAGAAGCTTATTGACAAATGAAAGATTTACCTTAAGTGATCTTTTCTCAAGTAACCTTCTGAGTTCACATATTGTATCAATTCCACTCGTGTCTATAGCTGTCACAGCTGCAGAAGGGAACCCCGAAAATTTCGTTACTAGACATGTATATTACTGGTGAAAGAAAACAAGAGCAGATCGATGTGTTCTCTATTTCAACCAACCTGTCATGTCAATAATTACACATTTGATTGGAGGTTCGTTGTTGACTTTGATCCTCTCTTCCTCTTCTCGAATCCATCTCAATATCCTGTAGTTACAGTTGCTAACTTTTAGTTGATATAACTCTAATGTAACAACTTTACTACCACATTTATTGCTGAAGGTTAAATTTACCTTTCTTGTAGGTATGTAGAATTTGCAAAATAGAAAGGAGCCTCAACGGCTATGATAAGGAAAGAAGGAATCCTAACAGCTGTGCTGTATCTGCTTATGCTTTGAAATGATCGAGTACTAGGAATGTAGCCCAAGGCATTAGTATTTGGCCTTGTAACATGCAATAGGATCTTGAAAACTGAAATGCCAACCTGAAGTTTTTTCATGAACAAATTTTTTAGTACATTAGATATGAGAAATAGAAATGTTGAGGCATCCAAGGATTGAAGAGATTTATGAGGAGAAGCTTACTGCGATTGCTAGTCCAATAGGCACTGAGATGAAAAGAACGCCAAAAAAGGAAGACAAGCACGCCACACAGTCTAGTTTGTCAACTTTCCATAAACGGAATGCAGCTTGATAATCAATTAAGCCGATCACTGCTGTTATAATAATTGCTGCCAAGATGAGGTTAGGGGTGTAATGGAACAACGGCATGAGAAACAGCAGGGTGATAAGCACTGTTGCTGCCATTACTATATTTGAAACAACAGTTTTTCCTCCAGCATTGTAACTTACAGCAGATCGAGAAAATGACCCTGTAACATTAAATTTTAGTTGGAATAAGAAAAAGAGGAAACTAAGCGAGACAACCAAAATCATATATGTCGGCTATTATTTTTTACAGCGGTCCAAAAATGTAATTAAACTAAAATGCCTGATCTACAGCAAAATCTAAAAAGAAGAATGTCACTTGGCTTGTACCCGTGGTGACAAAGCAGGAAGCACAAGAGCCAACCATGTTCATGAGTCCAAGAGCAATCATTTCCTTGTTACCATCAACTTGGTAATTCTGCATAGCAGCAAATGTCCTTCCTACTGCAACCCCTTCCTGCAGGGTTATATGTCAATCACAAATCTCCTCCCTTTCTTTCTCTGAGGAATAAAATGCTAGTAATAGTAGTTAGTATTCACTTACTGTGAGCGCTAAGATTCCAGTTATAATGCCAACCTTGAGAGCAAGAGCCAAATGAGGGCCACCAAAATGTAACAAGTTCACTGATGGTGGATTTATCCCCTTTGGCAGGTGTCCAATCTGTGCAACAAAAGAATCTTTAGTCTCATGCGTCTAAATTTAAAAACAGGTGAAAGTAGAAACGATGCATGTTACTCACAGTTTGAATTGCATGAGTGTGGGATTTAATTGAGTAAGCTATGACAGTTGAGAGAATAACTGATACTAATGGACCTGCTGCTGAAATCCAGAAAAGTTTCGGGTTCCTTGCACTCTGTTGTATGGTGGGAGATCATTAATTAGAAAATGATCAATAAGGAGACTAAAGATTCTGGCACCTACTTTTTTTGTTATAACCATGATGTTTGGGCCACGGCGAGCTTGCGCGCACCTCAACTAATTCCACGGGATATCTGCTACCTCCCACTACCAACAGGTACTAGGTAACTCTGTCCACTAAGACTTAGACGAATGGAAAGAAATCACCTAGTATTATTTTTTGCCATCTATCTAAGCCTCGGTCGACATAGTTACTTGGTAGTTGTTACTGATAGGAGGTAGCAGATATCTCGTGGAATTAGTCGAGATCGCGTAAGCTGGTTCGGGAAACACAGCTATAAAAAAATAAAATAAGGAGATGAGCATCAATAAGCAACTTTCTCATCCACACAAACCAAAAAACTTACAATTTGCTTTGTAGTGAGCAGGAACACGAGGAAACAAACACCCATAACAACAGTTTGCCAAGACCACTGCAAACAAATATTGCAGAGTTACAATAATAATTTTATACCTTCAATAGAATTAGAATAGTAGATCTTTTCTGCAATATTATCCCATAAGAGCTCGTTATTGGAGGAGTCTTCTAACCTCGTCTTTGTGCGTGAAAACCGAAGTCAAAACCGGAACTATTTGCATCTTGTTTGTGAAGTGGACTATCCCTAGCAACCCTTTCAATTGTTGCAAAGAGACAATGACTGCTGCACCAGCCATGAACCCTAGTAGAGTGGCCTTTGAGAGAAAATCAATGATGAATCCTAACCTGCAAGTTATCGAATGTTAAGTCGATTCCATCCGAAAGCAAATCGGGAGCAGAACAATTTGAAGCTGCATTTGAGTATGTTGATCTGAAATTATGTGTGATACTCAAGTAATTACTTTTCGCATATAGACGTAAGCGCAGATTCAGGATTTTAGCTGTATGTGTTCAACATTTAAGGTTCTTAGCTTTGAACTCATTATATTCTTAAAGTTATAGGTTCATATCCACTATTTATTGCAATTTTAGTGAAGTTTTATACAAAAAGTTATACTGGGGTTTAGATGAACCCGGTATCTAAGATCCATCCGCCCCTGGACGTAAGACGTTACCAGATACAAAATCCCAAGTGAAAATCAAAGAGTTTCATCACATTAGTGCATAGGTTTCATATGTTTAATTCCTGGTCAGGTAAAAAAAAAATTAGGGAAATATTTTATAAATTATGCTTACTGCCTTGCTGGTTAATTGAGATTCTGAAAATGCAGGTAAATATCTATAATTTCAGTTTGTCAACCCTGGAATGAATAACCTTTTCCATTCTATTCTTTTCTTTTTGCAAAGTGTATATGTTTCTTTGGAAGGTGGTTCAAATCATCTGTGCTTTTTCCCTTCTTCATGTTTTGCATTCTCAGCAAAAGTGTATATGTTTCTTTGGAAGGTGGTTCAAATCATCTGTGCTTTTTCCCTTCTTCATGTTTTGCATTCTCAGCAAAAGTGTATATGTTTCTTTGGAAGGTGGTTCAAATCATCTGTGCTTTTTCCCTTCTTCATGTTTTGCATTCTCAGCAAAAGTGCCCGATGTTTCTACTAAATGATTCTTTTGGTATATCTTTCCTAAAAGTTTGTTTCCACTTTGCTATCAACAGTAACATTGATAGTGGAATTGGAAGGTTTGCTTAGAATAATTAAATTCCTTATGAAGTAGAAAAAAAGAGAAATAACTTAGTGTAACACTGTTTATACTAAATTGTAAAAGAAAAAGTTCATGAACAGAATACTATACCTGAAGAAACCCATTGCAGCTTGCAACAATCCTGCAAAAAGGGTTGATGTGAAAGCAAGTTGAAGATATAACGTTGGCTCTTTGCTGTATTGAACTGCTTGGCTTAGCATTGTTCCCATCACAAGTGAGGCTATGGCTGTCGGACCAACCGCTAAATGTCTTGAACTTCCCAACAGTGAATATATTAATGGGGGTACAAAGCTTGAATCTGTCTCACAAAAAATCCGTTCCACCTTATATTAATTACTACACGTCACAAGAAATGAGAATTTTTCATAGACACTTTACGTGACAAATTGCCTTAGTCGTCACAAAAGAGTAAGTGTTCCACACAGTTGAAAACAATTTCTCCAAGGGCAGTCAAATTTAATATAATATTGTATAAAAAGCAACATCAGACATATGTACATAGTAAGTGATACTTTCAGCGCGACCATGTGTTAGAAGAAATTAGATTTTTTTCATGGCTACTATTCGTGACAATTGTCTTAGTCGCAACAAAAGTAAGGATTCCACACAGTTGCAAGGAATTTTTCCAAGGGCATTCAAAATTTTAATAAATATGTATAAAAAGCAACATTTAACATATGTACCTAGTAAGTGATAGTTTTAGTGTTGGTCCTGTATTAGAATAAATGAGAATATTTCATGGCCACTTTATCCCACGATTGCCTTAAATCGTCACAAAAAGTCAAGGCACACAAAAGGAATTTCGCTAAGAACATTTAAAATTTAACTTTATATATGTATAAAAAGTAACATTTGACATATTTACATAGTAAGTCCGTTCGATTGAGCACCCCTCACCGCTCCCCTGGTTTCACAGAAAGGGGAAATTTTAGCCATGTGTTGGAAGAAATGAAATTTTTTCATGGTCACTTTTTGTGACAATTGCCTTAGTCGTCACAAAAGTCCCAAGGAATTTCCTAATGGTATTCCAGATTTGATATATATGTACAAAAAAAATAACATTTGACATATGTACATAGTAAGTCCTTCAATCCACCAAAGTAATAGTTTTAGTGGCGACCGTGTGTTAGAAGAAATGAGTAATTTTCATCATTTCATGGCCACTTTACGTGACGGTTGCCTTAGTTGTCTCAAAAGGTAACGCTTCCACATTAAAGGAATTTCGCTAAGTGTATTCAAAATTTAATATACATATATGTATATAAAGTAACATTTGACATATACATACAATATAATTTTCTGACAGAAACCGAAAAAACAAAAAATAAGAAGAGTGCAGCGGCACTTACATAAACCAATAATAGGAGGCAAATTAGCGAGTTTTGCATAACTGATTCCTTGAGGGATAGAGAGACTAGCAATGGTGATGCCAGCAATAATATCAGACCTTAAAAGGCTGAGATTATACTTAGGACCCCATTCAAATACAGGGAACAAAAACTGTAGACCCAAAACAAATTTCCTCAACCCCGTTTGGTTCTTGAACCTGTGTAATGGATCATCTGGAAAGAATATCTCGGACAACCGTTGTTTGAGTTTCTGAAATGTTGTCCGGTGAGGTGGCATACATACCTTATGTACACCCCCTAATGATGATCCATTATCATCTTTATCATCACATGCATTGTATTCCACGTTAATTGAATTCAAATTCATTTTTTTTTGTAACAAGATTTGGTTCAAGAACAAGAAGTTGGAAGCATTTGTGTATTTGGTTGATTTGAATCAGAAAAGAAGGAGTCAGTTATTTATAGGTAGGGGTGGAAATGGGGCAGGTTAGGGCGGGTTAAGGCAGGGCAAATCTTGACCTGATAAAATTTTAACCCGTCCTGCCCCGTTTAGTATTTTCAAAAAAATTGTCCTATCTTGCCCTGCACCGTTAAGCCCTGCTCCGCCCTGCCCTGTTTATGTTATTTTTCATTTTTCACTTTCAACTTGGTATTTATTTTATTAACTTCTTTTGATTTTTTAAATGGATGAACAATGAGTCTATTGTCATAATTTCTTAATATTTATGAACTGAGTTTATCTTTTGTATAAGTAAATCTTAGATTTTCTTGTCATTGCATGATAACGAACTAAAAACTTATTTTTCTCTTATACATAGATTACCAAACATCGGCTTAGCCAGAACAAAACTTGGAGATTTTCTTTAAAATTTGAATTTATAATATCATATCGTCAAACTATTAGATATAATTGACAAGAGAAGTGTATCGGACAATCTCCACCGTCTTGTTAGTAATGTGATTCATTAGTAATTTTTAATTAGCAATTGAAGAGATTGAGTTGTCTCATGAACACCAAATACACAACAGAAGACTAAGATTTTTCATCTCATTAAATATTAATTTTCATGTACTACGGTGCTAGTTATATTTTTATGCATTCGTAAAACATTCACAATTACAACTAAATTTAATGGTAAAATGGAGATAATAATGCAGTGTTTTTCTTTTAGAACAAATAGTAATACTTAATAAATGAAGTGGTAGAGGACAAGACAATTAAATAAGTTGCCAGGAATTTGTTTGTGTGTATGTGGGGGGTGGGGGAATTTTGAAACCTTGAATTTTGCTAAAATACGTGTACCAGTAAGAGAAGAAAGCTCGTTTAAATGTAAAATTTATTTTTAAAAAATATATATAGCAAATTTATTGTGCAATTCTGAATTGCAACTTATATTTAAATTTGCACGAAGAAAGCTTTGTCCTATTACATGCCCCGCCCTATTTAAAAAATTTTAAAAATGGATTTTGACTCATCCCGTCCTGTCATGTCCTGCCCCGTTTAACCTTTGACATATCCTACCCTGCCCCGCCCCATTTGCCATCCCTATTTACAGGTAGTTGATCTTTGGCATTTGAATGGAAAAGGACACACTATCCTATTTATAGGGGGGGGGGGGGGAGTTTAATGTCACCCAAACATTAGTGAAATAGTGGGAATATTAATAAATAAATTACTAGATAAAAATGTGAAGTGGTGCTAGTAAGTAGTAACTATTTTGAGAGGACAAGGAAAAAAATTAACTAGATAAAATGTGAAGTGGTGTTAGTAATAACTTTGAGAGGAAAAATACTTTTAAGCAAGTAGCTATATTGAGACAAAAATAGTTATCATGATTGTACAAAATCATATAAGAATGACATGGAAACAATAAGTCAATATCAAGTAAATCAAGAATGAAGATAAATCTAGGTTCAATAGTGTGTACTTTAAATCTCATTCAACCTCAAAAGATATAACTTATGAAAGACAACAACTCATTCCCTAAATCAATGTGAAAAGCTTAAGGTATATATTTCTTTGACCTAACTCAGTAGCAAATGTTAATTCATGAAGTGATAATTGTTCGGAACTATATAAGAAAATAACAATCCATCCCTTCTAACTAATATGAAATATTTAACTATGCTTATGTATGACTAGACATTTGGTGCATGAATTTTGAATACTAATATAACATTTACATGCCCCGACATTGGTTAAATCAACTGTAGAGATGGATATGAGTACTCAACACCATTAAAGAAAATGAACTTATGATCGAACTATCAATCTAAAAAACTAGATCAATATATATATATATATATATATATATATATAACCTATTGAAAACGGCTCATAAATACCTTCTTCTATCTTTTGGGTCTAAATATATCCTTAAGTTTGTTTTTAGGCTCAAACTAACCGGTCAATTTTGACTCTTTTAAAAGGCCACATGGCATTTTGTAATTGGTCGATATTTTAATTTCAGAATAATTAAAACTCACCCCATTTTTAAGAAATAGTACAGTCCAGTCCGGCTGAAAACGTCCATCAAACATTGTATTATTTTTTTGTCCAATGCAGTCCAGTGTAATACAACATACCAAACGTGCCCTAAGAGTATATTTAGACCCAAAGTTGGAAGGAGGGTATTTATGAGCCTTTTCCGTTTATATTATTGATATTCATTGTCCCTATTATTGTTAGTGTCAATCAAGTATCATCAATGAATAAGCACAATAATATAATAACAATTCAATATAACTTGAAATCAACAGCAATGAATTCAGTAAATTGTAAACACATACTAAATTGATGTCGATAGAGGACTGCAATGTAGTGTCCTAAGATAAAAATTCGCATCCACTTGTGCTGTAGTTTACAGACGTCATATAGCGTCGACACCTTCCCTCAGATTCATAACCTTTTTTCATACTCACATTAAGTTAATCCTCCTGATTGGATTACTATGTTTAGTCTGATCGAAAATAAGATATTCAAATAAATAATCTTATAGCGAATACCTATTCTAATTTCACGCAAATAGGGGGCTGCTACATGATTCTAGCAACATATTTTTCTTTGAAGAAAAGGAGGAGAATCTTTTGGGAAAAAAGAATTCATCAAATTGATAGTTATTGAACTAATGTGATCTTATCAAGTGGCAAATTAAAGGTCATGTACAAGGCAAAAGTTACATCACGGAGACTGAATTAATAGTTATTGAACTAATGTGATCTTATCAAATTTATAAAGTCAATACAAAAACACATGACCTACCTGTTTTACACGTACATTTGATGTGATCAAACTACCGGTAAACATTAGCAAGTTACATAGTATGTTAGTATTTGATGACAGCATTTGAGAGGAGAAAATTTGTAGTGTTTTTAAGCACTTCTTGTCTTAGTATTTGATTTTAAGATATTGATTCCGGTTATATTATTATATGACTTTATTATATAGTCATATAATAATAATAATAATGTTTTTGAGTCACCTAGAAGATTAATTTAGAATATTTTTTAATTAATTATTCAAAACGTTTTAAACATTTTTTATATTCAAAATAGGAGACTGTTAAATCCAACAGACTCCTTGATATCTTCTCTCATATTGTCATCTCTTTTTTCTCCTAATGTTCACTACAAATCACAAATTATATTCGAGAAATTCCTGTTAATCTGAAACCTCAAATTTCATTTTTGTAAAATCCTTAAGGAATTATGCTGCCATCCCTGCATCAACATAAGTGGGAGGCCATGGAATTTATATTCCTTAAAGATAGTAATTCCGATTTATTTATTCCCCATTTATGGAATTTATATTCTAACATAGTGAACATCCCATGGTCACTAACAGGCCATGGAATATCGGGAAAACAAGAGCCTTTTGATATTCAATATTTCTAGTTGGTGTTATATATCCACATTAAAATCACACGAGCATTCAATGTTACCTAAAATATTAAATATACCAGATGGGATTGCTAGTAAGCGCTCTCCACTTTCAATCTGAATATTGCGAGTTGGAGTCACCAAGAGAGCAAGCTCGTGGGAGGGGTTTAAAAAAATGCTTTAAAAAAACTTACTACTCTAGATAAGCACCCAACACAAGAAATATATAGTGTAACTCCAAATTATATTGTTTACGCTCCAGTTAACGATGAATGGACGTGTGGGGAGTATTAAGAGCTTCACATCGGAAATGAAATGTGAACATTAACTTTTTATATGGACTTGAACAAATTTTACCTTACGAGTCAACTTTTGACGTTGAGTTAGATCTAAAATTCACTCTTTACAAAAATTAGCTATACTAGCTCATGAAGCAACTTCACTCAAAATGGCTGGATCTTTATCAATTGGTCTACACGTTCTCCACTCTTGAGAGTTGTAGTAATTGAGTGTCTTTGTGATACTCAATAGCCCTATAAATCTATGAACCATGACAGAAAATAAACCAAATTCAGTTAAAGTGTATTAGAACCATATGCGGTATACAATAGAATTAACGATAGATTTTGTTATTTTGCTACCAAATCTCTCCATCGCTAATTCCAGTCTTTTTAATTGTGTATTAGAACCATATGCGGTAATATGTGTGTTGGGTCCGAAGGTTATGCTTTGGAGTGATCAAAACAAACTGAAAATAAACAAATTCGAATGCTGGAACAGTTTGCGAATGTCGGCAAAAGTATTGTATATATATATATATATATACAATTGAATATATTTCTTCTTTTACAATATTACAAGATAATGCAAAAGGAATAAAAAAAAAGGTTAAGTCGCATATGACTTATGCCTGAAAATTCTATCTAAATAGAAGTGCACGACGTCTCATTACAATCGCTCCATACAAAGCTAATCTAGAATCTGAAACAACGAATGTAATGTCGGGCAGAATGTCGTCACAAACTCAGACAACATTTTGTGATCCAGATTTCTGAGAAGAAATCCCGAGAGCTCTCTTGGTATTTTTACATTTTGATTCTGAATATTGATTCACTTTTCTGCCCTCTCTATTTATAGTAGAGAGTCCTTCTTGAAAATCTCATCAATTGGTTGTAGAAGTTGAGCTAAAAATGGGCACGTGAAGCAGTAGCTTGAGGCATAAAAATAGGAGCTGATTTGACCTGTTCTTCACCCTACTTCCTCTCCAAGCTTTGACTCTTACTCCCACGTTTTATTCTGCTCCAAAGTTCCTTGCCAAGTCAAAATTACCGTTGTGGTAAAATTCCATGATTTTAGGTTCTGTCCAGTGAAGTAAGGCAAAATTGTTACCAGAATGTCGGTCCGAATGCCATGACATTTGTTCCAACATTTTTTGATTTTAACTTAGTACTGAAAATGATATGTTAGGAAAAATGTCATGACACAAAACCTAACATTAACATTCTCCCATTTTTTATCTTTTTTCACAAAACCTAATTTATTCAGCGCGAGTGACCTACGACAATGTTAATGCTCCCTCTCAACCTGTGATGGCATATAAACACAACATATACAAGATACACATATATTTACCATTTCTATAGGAATAAAAAAGAAGAAAGATGTTAGCACATATACACATATCATCCACTTAAACAGATTTATATTCAGACCATATTCTCAACACCAACCAGTAGCATCAGCTTCAGTCTGTGAAGGAAGGGCAAAACACTAACATTATCCCCCTTTTTGCCTTTCTTCACAAAACAACCTTTTCAACAAACAGCAGTAGTGGTTTTCAGCACAGCAGCAATAACTCTTGCATAATTCCTTCTCTGCACATAACAGCAGCATATAGCAGTAGCAGCTTTCAACATCTTTCTACTCCTGCATAATTCTTTTTCTACACAAAATAACAGCATCTAGTATTCTTCATCTGCTCCCCCTGCATTAGCACTTCATTTGCTTCCTCGACTTCAAAGACTTTCTTCCGCTCCCATGTATCAAGATTTCTCCGCTTCTTCGATTTCATTAGCTTCTAGATTCGCAAAGATCGCATTTCTCCTCTCAACTTCAAAGAACATCATCATCATTCTCCTCCTTTTTGTGAAGAAAACAGCAACATGAACTGGTCTCTGGCTTGAATCAGAACATTCTCACAGTATCAACCTCAGAGGTTTGTTGGTTGATTTTTGCAATTTTATTCACAAGCTATTCAGTAGACACTGGAAAAACGAATCTGCACTATCCCCTTCTATTTTTCAGGGTAGATCAATCAAGGTTGTTAATTAAGAGGCTGGACATCTAGAGATCCACTTATGCATTATACCTTCAATGAGGTACTCAATTACTTCATCTCTATTGTCCACTGCAGGATCTGATTCTCTAACATTCTCATCAGTATTTAATCCCATAAATTGATTTATAACAGCAGGTGTGAAAAATATACTCTGTTATAGAGATATATCTTCCCAAATTTTTTTGAGCCGATATCCTCTATAGCAGAACTCAAATTAACACAAAAAACAACCTGACTATTTTATCAATAACAGATCATTTCTCAGTAACAAATCCTAGGAACTGTCTTTCTTTTAAGAATTCTACCAAATCATATTTTAAATATGAGGCAATGTTTAATACCTTTTCAGATCTAATAACTCTATTCTTGTACCAGTCCTAATTATGAGAACTAGTTTTAGAATATAATTTGTCTAAGCAGATACATACCTCAAGGTTTGAATCAGATTCGGTTTTGCTGGAGGATGTTGGAGTTTGTGTCTCTTCTGATGTTGGCTGAAATGTTGTCTGAGATGTTATGGCATCAGTGACAACATTCGGAGCAACACTCAATTTGGCATATCTGGAAATTCTTTGGGAAGAATTACTTCACTAGAGTTTCATCAGGAACTTCCTCACTTTCTTGAGATACATTTGCATTACAGTAACATTTGGTTCTTTTTCACTCTCTTCAGTTGAGAATTCCAAGTTTGTGTCATCGCTGTCAATGCTTCAAGTAAGCATGTATTTAAGAATCACATCTGGACCTTTGGCTCTTCACGAACTGCACTCTCAAACATTCTACTCGATCCACAAGTAGGAAAGGTGGAAGATCTTGGTCTCTTACCCAATGCTGAAATAGATGTTTCATCAACATCTATTGGATTGTTGTCCTCACATGGATAGCTGACTTTGTATACTATAACTTTAGACACGTCCTCTGGGAATGGTGAAGAAGGAAACCGATGGGGTTGATGTGGTTCATTATGCTCAGAAGATTCAAAGTTCATTGGAGGGCTAGTACTCATAGAATAGATGGTTGTGGTGTTGGTTGATATTGATATTGACATTTGGGAGGTTTCCATGGGTGAATATAGTGGAGAGTGTTTTGAGGAGATGGTGTTTGGAATGGTGAAGATTCCATCGGGTAGGTAGGATTACAATTCCTATATGCCCGAGTTGTGATGTGATTTCCCTTTTTTTATGAAAAAAACATAAATGATAAAAAATAACAATTTTTTTAATAATATTTTTTAATATATTTTATATATAGGGAAAATCAGAAATGATAAAAAAATAACAAATGAGAGGAATATCTATATACATGACAGATCTTTCTAAGCAACAAAAATTCCTCAGATTTAGGTGTTTCAATATTACACAATAACTTACACCTAAAATATTGGGATAAACTAACTAGACATCAAAGTAGGAATAAAAATTATTCTTATCAGTTTAAAGTTTGAAATTCCTATTAAAACAAGGCCCAAAAATAGGGGAAAATAACTGAATTTTCAAAAATCACTTACACATCGCATTTCAACAAATATATTATCTGAAAATATCAACAGTAATGTTGACAACATTTTGTACAACACAAGTATCATGATTCTTCAAGAACATCTTCTTTTCGGCAACAAATCAAGACACGTTTCATATATGTTTTTATGAGTTTAACCTCCAGACCAATGTAAAATTTCCATTGAGTCTTAGATCTAATCATAAAACACATACAAAATTTATTTTCGTGTCAAAAACAAGAATACTTATTTAGCATCCTCGTAATTTTTTTATTTGTTTAAGCACTTTGATACTCCTATAGTATAGGATCGGTATCAATTCAAGGGCTTTGCCCGTATTGTACAGTTGCCGAGAATTAGAAAGATTTTGCCTTATTTTGATACTCTTTTTTTATGATATCTAATATCATCGCAGAGAACGGTATCACATTAAAATCATGTTCTCATTTGGAAATCATACATGGTTGAACAAAAATCAGCCGTTACAAGTACTGAAAATCAGATTCTGATATTACAAAGGTAAATGTCACCCGAAATATTAGAGATATTTCAGCCGACATTCGTGCAACAGTGCATGTTTCAGAGATTACAAAGACCAATAGATTTTTTTTTCAAACTAGAAAATATCTCATGGTCCAAAAACTTTTATAAAAGTATCAACATGTTCAATTTGAACTAACTGTTTTTCAATCGAATCTCTTAAGAAAATGATGTCTAATCATACTACAAAATTAAAATGTTGCTAGTAAAATCATAGTTGCTTAACATGTGTCTTAGTCATATTCAGTGAGAGCAACAACTTTCAGCTGCTATAGATTCAGATTCAGCAGTTGAAAGTGAGACATAATTTTATTTACGAATATACCAAGAAACAAGAATATTGCCAAGATAAAAATATCCTCTACTTGTACACTTTCTATCATCCACATCACTAGCCCAATCCAAGTAACTATATCCTATTAAATTAGTATTAGAGTCTATGGAATACCAACTCACATGTGCCGACAACATATCTAATGACACGTTTCACGACATTTAAGTGGGAAAATTTAGAACAGGCTTGGACTCGAGCACATACACCAAACACTAAACTTAGGTTCTAGAACACATATAAAACAAGAAAGACTAACCTCTTGTTATATGGTAGACATACACACATACCTTTTGTAATTGAGTGATTCTTTGCTTCTCGTGCTACTTCTTTCAAACACTCCCCCTATCACCTGACATGTTGGATGATTCTTCATAATCCTTGATGAGGGGTCCCTTTGATCTAGAAATTCAGCATTTGACTCCTCAACTACACCCTTTGTGGTCTCTGGTTCAGGTTCATGTTCAGATGTTGCTCCGAATGTCGTAGCATTTGAGGCAACATCTGGTTCTTCAGCAGTATACTCTTGTACAGTTTTTGTCCTTCGATTGTACACTCGGTAAGCATGACTATTTTGGAAATAGCCAACAAAATTCCTTTCACTCTTAGAATTAAACTTAGCCAGATAATCTCTATCATTTAATATGTAACAAATACATCCAAAAAAATGAAAGTAACACAAATTAAGTTTCTTTCCATTTAAAATTTTATAGGATGTCATCTTTGTTATAGGCCTTAAGTAGACTCTATAAGTGACGTGACAGGTAGAAAAGAAAACATTTTGACAATTTGTTAGAACTAAGCATAACTCTAGCCATTTCTTCCCATGTTCTATTCTTCCTCTCTGTTACACCATTCCGTTAAAGAGTTTTTGGGAGCAGAAAAACTCATGAAAAATTTCTCTTTTCTCACAAAATTTTGTGAAGGAGATGTTTTCAAATTCTTTTTCATGGTCGGATATAATCCAAAAAATAGGAAAATATAACAAGTTCCTAATTCTAGAGTGCAAAATTTTAAACATATCAAAACTTTGTGATTTTTCTTTCAAAATATATCCATGAGTACTTAGAAAAAATCATCTACAATCACATGAGAATACTTCATTCCTCCTAAACTGTCTACCTCAATTAGACCTATAAGATCTATGTGCAATAATAGAAAATAGTGAGACATACCTGAATGTTGTCGTCATTCTGGACAACATTATGAGAAACATGGGTTTGCTTACCTTGGAGACAATCTGCACAGACTGTTTTGCCTTTATGACTAAAGTTGGATAAGTCTCTAACCATTCCATATGAGACCAATTTTTCCAGATTGCGGTAGTTGACATGCCCCAACTTTTGATGTCATAGTGTTGTGTTGTCTATCTTGACAGTTTTGCATGTTTCTTATCTTGCAATAAGACAGCAATCATCACATGTTCTAGTACCTGACATGACACATTCACTAGCTTCATTCGTAACTTTACAAGCATTTTTATTAAGTTTTACCTCAAGATTGTCATTACACAATTGACTTATACTGACTAGATTAGCCATCAAACCATCAACGTGCAAGACATTTTTCAGTTCTGGAACTCCAGGAACATTCAAGGTCCCTCTTCCTATGATTTTACTTTTTCCTCCACCTCCGTATGTAACATTAACTCCACTTAGAGCCTCGTAGTTCTTCAAACACTCTTTTGTCCCCGTCATGTGTCGAGAACATCCATTGTCGAAGTACCACGATCCTAAAATGTTAGTCCTCAACGCAGTTATAGCTACATTACATCTCACATTCATACTGGGAATCCAGACTTTCTTTATCTTTTTCCTGTTTCTGGATTCTGGAATGTCGCCTCGAGTGCTGTCTGGAGTGTTGGACAACATTTTCGACGACACTCTGCTCCTGGACTTTTGTAATTTAAAGCAGTAAGGTTTTAAATGGCCAGTCTTGTTACAGTGATGGCACACAAAATTCCTCTTTTTTATTAAGCCCATTTTCTCATTTTTGTCAAACAAGTTGGAGCATATTGCATTAATGGAGTTCTTGTAACCCAAACCTGCATGTTGTGGTTGATTCACACTTAGGATTTCATCTAGTTTGGAAGTACCAGTGTTGAGCTTCTGGAAGATTGCTTCGGCTAGATCCAACTTCGCACTAATCTTACCAAATTCAAGATCCTTTTTGGTAAGGGTAACCTCTAATCGGGTTATTGTGCCTTTCAAACCTGCATTCTCAAGAGTTAAATTTTTTATCTTTGAGTCAAGTTGCTTGGATTCAACAATTAAGTCCTTGCAAGTTTTTGTAATTCTTTAATCATGTCGTCCTTTGAGTCGTCTTAAGTCTCAAGGTTAGATTCACTACTAGAAATAAAACCACTAAAGTAGTTAAAAAATTCATACATGTCGGATGTTACTGGAATTGCAGATGTCATCGTTGATGTTGCCGAAAATGTTGTGATATTCGGGATGACACAACAATGATATTTTCATCATTCGATGTCGATCGCTCAAAACAATGCCAACATAGCTTGTGACTCCATTTCTGGATCCTCTTTTCTTCGCCTTCATCATCACTTAGAGAAACCCATAGACTCTTCCCAATTTTTCTTAAGGTGTTTGCACACTCGTTGGCATAATGGCCCCATCCCGAGCATGCATGACATTGTATACTTGCGAGCTGCTTGAGATCAAACTTGGTTCGGTCTGAGTTGGTTCTCCTAAGTTGATTTCCTCTTTGCGCTGTAGAAAGGGTTTTAGTGAACCTTGGATTGAAGCCTTGACTTTGGTGTTTGATTTAGAATTATTTTTATCATCGTTGAACCTCCTTAGCATCGTATTAAATTTTCGAGTAAGAAGGGCAACGTTAGCACCGTCACTGATTTCTTCAAGATTTTCATCCTCTTCATTGACTTGCATCTCTAAGGATTTTGCTTGAAGTGCAACATTTTTGCCTCTATACAATGTCCTTTGGTTTTCAATATTCATCTCATATGTTTTGAGAATGCTCATTAAAGTATGGAGGTCCATTGTAGCGAGGTTGTGGACTTCTTCAATCGCACATATCTTAATATTGAACTTTTCAGGAAGAGAACGGAGTGTCTTTTCCACAAGTTGTTTGTTGGTCAGTGGTGACCCAAGTACTTGACATTCATTGAAAATGTCGATCAACTTTTCAAAGTAGGTTTTAATATCTTCCGTCTCTTAAATCCTTAATCGTTCATATTTACTCATGAGCATGCGGAGCTTCGTCCTACGAACACTTGAGCTACCTTCACAATGAGTTTGTAGGGTATCCCAAACATCCTTGGCTGTGGAGCAATTTTGGATAAGTTTGAACATATAGAGATCTATCCATCCAAAAATAGCATTTAGAGCATTTTCATTGAAGCTTGCACTATTGGTTTCTTCCACACTCCATTCGGCCTCATGCTTAGGTAATATGTCGTCTTCCTCGTCCGGTGGGAGCATAGGAACAATATATTCATTTGTAATTGAACTCAATGGTCTCACATCAATGGATTTGATATGAGAAAGTAGATGAATTTTCCAATAAGGATAATTTGAACCATCTAATATAGGAAGTCTACCAATATTTGAACCATCTAACGGAGGAGTGCAGTGCTATCCTACAGAAGAAGTTGCCCCCTAAACTAAAAGACCCAGGGAGCTTTACACTACCTTGCACAGTTGGCAGGGTGACATACAACAGGGCTCTGTGCGATTTAGGGGCAAGTATAAATCTGATGCCGTTATCGGTATTTAAACGGTTGGAGCTGGGTGAGGCCAAACCAACCACGGTGAGCTGCGGTGGTGATAGGGCGATGAGTTAATCCAAGAGGAAGATTGAGGACGTGATTGTTAAAGTAGGAAATTTTTTTTCCGCGGACTTCCTCATTCTTGACATGGAAGAGGATGAGAAATCCCTATCATATCGGGAGACCATTCCTAGCGGCAGGAGAGCCTTGATCGATGTAGAAGAAGAGAGTCGACACCGAGGTGGAGAAGGAAGAAATGGTGTTTAAAGTATTTAAACACATCATTGAGCCACCAACCATGAGCAGGTGCTTTGCAATCAGCACCATCAAACCTCCCTGTGAGCCAGTACAAGTCAAACCAAGGGAGATGAGCCCACGAAAGCAGGTATGGATTGCCGAGCCTCCACAAAAGAAGGTATGTGTTCCTGAACTTTCCCTTGACGATAATGCTAAGAGGAGAAGAAGAAAAAAAAACAAAAAATGTGGAGAAAATGGATTAGCTATGGGGTTAATCCACCCCACACTTATTGAGATAAGAAACTTGCGTCCGGCTAAAAGACGTTAAAGACAACACTACTTGGGAGGCAACCCAAGATATTTTGATTTATTCTCACTTTAAATATAGTAGTTTTTATTAAGAACGGTCTCACGGAGGTAGTGTCTGTGTTGTGATTGACATGTATAGGCCAATAAATCAAGGCGACAATCAAGAACAACCAGATTTTCGTGAGCGGGCATGCGCTAAAAGAGCGTAGCGCTAAAGTTTGGCCGCGCGCCAAAAACCGTAAAATTGCCAAGTCTAGCGCGCGACGCTCAGAATGAAGCCGCGCAGAAATTCCCAAGAAGATAGAACATCAGCGGCTGGCGAAATTCGTAAAGTGATAAAACGCCCAGAAATCAGATTTTCCCAATTTCAAAACCAAAACCAAAACCTAAACCCCTTTCTCCACAAAACCCACGAAAATCCACCATTTACCCACAAATCCTCCACAAATCAAACCCAACCACAACCAAAACTCTTAAATCCCTAAAACCCTTAGCCTCTCAACCACCAAAACTCTATCCTATTGCCTCAAATCACCATTAGAAGCAAGAACACCTTGAAGAACACCATAAAAAGGTAATCTTCATCTTTTCTTGAAAGCTGTCAGTAGTCAAAGGAGGTAGTAGTTGGAAGAGAGTTGTATTGTTCAAGTAGTTGGGGTGTCGAAAAATTGGTTGTGAAAAAATGAGGAAGAGTATACAAAGAGGGTTGGGTATTGTGTAGTACGGGAGTTGGAGTTTGGAGGTGTGGGAGTTGTGCAGAAATTGAAGTTTTTGAGGGTGATAGTGTTGGGTAGTGTTGTGGATACGAAGGATAAGCTGTAAAAAGTTATCTAACATGTCTGCGAGAAAGAGAAGAGCCTCCACATCCACCTCAGCCCCGCAATACGACGATACTAGGTTTGTAAGCTACCAAGCTTATGAAAGATACAAAAAACTTAGTAGCAGACCCTTAATCCCTGAAAGGGGAATGGCCTATCAGAGGGAGTCGCTTGGGGAGGAGGATGTCTATGAGTCCATTCGGGCAATGATTGAGATGATGGGGTGGAGGAGATTTGTAAACCCGGAAAAGATAGCACCAATGAACACATCGATGGTGCGTGAATTCTATGCTAACTTTCCGGAGAGGGTGGACAACAAATGCTTTGTCAGGGGAAGATATATGCCTGTGACGGCAGGAGTGATAAATATATCTCTAAAAACAGCAGATGTTGAAGAAAGGGTGTGACCAAAGCTATTTCGGACCATGGTCGAGAAGCACCACCAAGATCAATCGGGGCCGTTGCGAACCGATGAGCTACCACAGGGTTGCATTTGATATTGCAAGAAATGGGTCAAGAGGACTGAGCAAGTGCTAGTTCAACAAAACAGCCAAGGGTTGGCTATATTTCATCAGTTCCCGTCTGATCCCATCAACGCACTTCACCAGAGTGGCAGAAGATAGGATTAAATTGATATATGAAATCATGACGGGGAAAACGATTGATGTGGGGAAATCAATAGTGCAGAGCATTGAAGAAATCAGCAGGTTGGTAACAACAGGTGGATTGAGACATGGCTCACTTATCACTGATTTATGCCACATGAATGGGGTCTCAATCCTACCCACTGACACTAAAGAGAGAAACCAACTTCCTGTGTCATATGGGATAGTGCACTCTTTCCTGCACCAAGCCCCCAAAGTGAAGAAGAGCACAACCACCACCACGGCCAGAAGCGCCATGAGCGAAGATGAGCACGAAATAGAGGCTCAATATGCGTGGCGAACTGGCCAACCAACCACAGAATCAGAACCTTCAGTGCCTATGATGGAGCAGTTACTCCAAAATCAGATGAGGATGATGCAGAGTTTGGACACGGTGATACAAGGACAACAAGAAACGAGGCAGCAAATCAATGAGATGAGTTCCTTGTTCAACCAGTGGTCCATGCACTATCCCATGCCACCGCCACCACCACCATTTTAGCCAAGTCTGTAAGTGTCTTGTTTTCTTTTATTGTCTTTGAGTCTACACACAGGGGACAATGTGTGATTTAAGTTTGGGGTTGGGGGGTGTTTTATTTGTGTCTTATTGTTATAGTATGTTTAAGTCTTTTTGTTGTTTTTGTGTATTTTTGAGTCACATTTTTTTTTCTTTTGAGTCATAATTGTCTGTCAAAAGATCATGTATGTTGTAGTTACTAGAAACACCTAGTGAAGTAAGGTGGAATAATGTAACGGAATTAGAGCAACTATCTAAACACTTAGGTTTGATATGCCAAAAACTCACAAAATCTGTCTATTTGGAGTTCTTGCTTGAATTGTGCATGCTAAATGATTTAAACCTATGTGTTATGATTGCTTGCTATTTGAGGCGAAATAGTTAGGATATGCATGTTTAGGGAGATGACTCAGACGTTTCTTTGTTAGCCAATTTTTACCACTCTTTTTTATCCATAGTCAGCCCCATTGAGCCTAAAATTTGAACTTTTTCTTCGACACCCTATATTCCATACTTGTGCCATAAGCAAACATGTGAAATAGTTGGAATAAAGTGTGTTAAAAAAGAGACAAAAAGAGCAAGAAAAAATTGATGCACCCCACTTAAAAAGTAATGAGAAATAGGCAAAAGCCTAAGTTTTGGGGTGTTTGCTATTATGATACACTTCATGCTCTCAAAACAAAAGAGGGAAAAGATAGATTTGAAGTGAAAGAAAAGAATCAAAAGAAAAGGAAAAAGTTGAAAAGCTAAAAGAGCTTGTGGTACACAAAAAAATGAGCCTAAATGCCTATTTTTACCTACCCGTGACTAAGCCTACATTACAACCCTTAAAATCCTGAAGATCTCTTAGATGCATAGCCATGATTAGTGGAGAATAACAAGTAAACATGTCATATGAATTTTGAAATTAACATGCATGATTCAGTATTTGACTTCCATTAAGCATGATAAAAATGAGTTTGCGAAATATCTAGCTTGATGTGTTTAGTGTGCTAAAACTTCATGCTATATGTTCCTGCATATTATTCTGCTAACCTTCATATTTCTCTAAGTAATACCAATGCAACAAAGTGATCAATGTCATTGAGTCATTTATTTTCTTGTTTTTCTTGAGTCTTTATTTCTTTCTTTTTATCTTTGCTCGAGGGCGAGCAAAGGTTAAGTTTGGGGGTATTTGATCGGTGTATTTTATATACACTTTTTGAGTCATTTTTAGTTAGTCTTTTGTCCCTTTTTGTACAAATAAGTGTCGTATTAGGATATATTTTCTTTCTTTTGAGTCAAAGTGGTTAAAATGGCCCAATAGCGAAAAAATGAGCTAAAAGAGGGCAAAAGTGGAGGTTTCAGAGCTTAAAAGCAGAGAAAGTGGCGAACGAGGCAGAAGCACGGACCAGCGCCGCGACGCCTACTGCAGACAGGTGCAGGGCCGCGGCACCTAATATCCAGAAGGCGGCAGAAGTTGCAGCGCCGGCTACGCAGCAGAGAGCGTGGCGCGGCGCCAAATCATCCGAAGGATCGCAGAACTTCCGGAGCCGCGACGCCGACGCGGGAAAATCAGGTTTAATGACGATTTTCTGGGTCAGGCCTGAAGGGAAAAGTTAGAGGCGGTTTTGAGCCTATAAAAGGAGAACCCTAGGCAGTTCTAAGGGGTTCCCTTTCTTGCACAACACAAGGATTCTTGGATTGAAGATTGGAGACCTTAACTTAGTAATTTTCTTTTCTTTTCTTTCCTTTATTTCAGTTTTTATGATGAACCTTGAATTAGTTCTTGTCATGTCAATGGCTAGGAACTAATTCCTTTATAGGGTTTTCCATGTTAAATCACTAGAAACTTATGTTATGAATTGATGCATGTTATGATTATTCTTCTTCTTGTTGAGATTTATCCAATAATTGCTTTGAATGCTTGGTAATTAATTGATCACTAATTATCATTATTTATATGATTTCTAATCAAACTTCGAAAGGAGGATGTTGTGAATATGCTGTAAGTTGGGTAGACATATTTTGGATTGGGGATGAAAATACCTTAATTACTTATGTAGCGTTAATGAGAGGCTTAACAACCCTAATTTTACGCATGGCGCGTGACGGTTAACTAGGTTTTTGGTCTTAATCCTCCTATAGAGTCATCCTTATCACCGAAAGGTAGAAATGAGCAATACTGGGGTTGAGTGTTTATATAGCCTTAACGGGAGTATAAAACGATTTAGTAAACCTGCTAGCTCCAAGAGAAGAAAATCATAATTCATTGCATTAATAAGTAACATAAGCGGATAGTTGAGGAGACGTGGAAGCCCTATTCCCATCACTACTGAAGTAAAACATATAGTTAATTAGCCTTTATAATTGTTAGTCATAATCAACAAAAATCAATATCGGTTACCAAATAGATACCAAAAGATACATAATTGGTACTTGAACACTAATCCTTGTGGACGATATTCGGTCTTACCAAGACTATATTACTTGTCACGATAACGTGCACTTGCGTTAAAGTGTGTGCATCTTTTCGCGCATCATAATGTCGGACAGAATGTCGTCACAAACTCAGACAACAATTTGTGATCCAGATTTCTGAGAAGAAATCCCGAGAGCTCTCTTGGTGTTTTTACATTTTGATTCTGGATATTGATTCACACTTCTGCCCTCTCTATTTATAGTAGAGAGTCCTTCTTGAAAAGTTCATCAATTGGTTGTAGAAGTTGAGCTAAAGATGGGCACGTGAAGCAATAGCTTGAGGCATGAAAATATGAGCTGATTTGACTTGTTCTTCACCCTACTTCCTCTCCAAACTTTGACTCTTTCTCCCAAGTTTTTATTCTGCTCCAAAGTTCCTTGTCAAGTCAAAATTACCGTTGTGGTAAAACTCTATGATTTTAGGTTCTGTCCAGTGAAGTAAGACAAAACTGTTACCAGAATGTCGGTCTGAATGTCATGACATTTGTTCCAACATTTTCTGATTTTAACTTAGTACTGAAAATGATATGTTAGGAAAAATGTCATGACACAAAACCTAACATTAACAATGTGAATTTCATCCAAAGATAGTGGCCCAGTGGCCATTAGTCAAATTTGTGGTCTTAGGGTCACAAGTTCGATTCTCGGCGGATACGTTCTCCGGGGCATATGCCTCGTATTAAAGCTTGGTAGCTTAACCGCGCGGGCATGTTGCAGTGTGGGTTTGATACTCCCTCAGACAATCCCTGTTGGGGGGTCGGACCTTGTAGCATTGATCCGTTGGTGGCGATCAGACACTGAATGCGGGGCGCACATCCCGCGATTTACCTGACGGTGGCGGCTAAGAACGGGTTCCATTCGCCTCCAGGAGCATAGTACCAGTACTTGTGCAGGTACTAGCGATATGGGGGTACTAAGGCCACCTCGAGACCTGAATTATAAAAAAAAAATGTGAATTTCTTTTTAATAATAGAGGTGATGAGACTCGAATCCAAAACGTATGTCTACTTTAATATTAATATAATATTAAAGTATAAATGATTGGGCAATTACAGGAGAACTGATTGCAATGACCACGAAGACCAAATGAGCTAAATTTCTTTAAAGAGAAAGTAGTTATGCTAAGTTGCGTACAAGATTTATAAATAATTTGATAGTCATTTCTTACATGTTATTCAAGGTCTATTAACTTTCTTGATTATGCAGCTTATCAATTGCCTGCAAGATTTATATATAAATTTGGTAGTCTTTTTTTACGGGCTATTCAAGGTCTATTAGTTTTTTTTATTATGCAACATTTTGAAAGCTAAGCTTCGTTTATGCACTAAGAGAGGTCGTTAGGTATTATCTAAAAATACAAATTGTTAATCACAATTTATTTACGTAATTATTGTTAGTACGCCTGTGTTCAAAATCAGAAAACGGAAAAACCAGAAACTGAAAAAAGGAATAATGCAGAAAGTAAGAAAAATATCCGAGACCATAGAATTCACTGTGTGTGCTTAAGGAATTTAATCTCCTCACTGTACCCGAGATTATGGATTACTTCCTTCCAGGATAAAACAGATATACTTATCGCAGGAGTAGCGGTACTTCAAACGCCGACGACTTCAACGAACTCAAAGTTGGCAACGAACCACAGTAAGACTCGATAGTTTTATTTGTGAAAGAGAATGCAGAATTTCAATGAAGGAAATTATTTTCAGTGTCTTAAAAATGAGACATTGCCTCAGTTTATATAGTCTCGAAGGTGCCTGTTCGGAAAGGTTGGTGACTGTTCCGAAAGGCCACTTTGCCTTTTCGGAAAATAATAAAAAAGTTTGGGAAATTTAATTTTTATTCTGCGAAAATTAATTACCAATTAATCTTTTTCCGGCGGAAATAAAAAAATATTTTCAGAAAATGAAGATTTGAAATTAAATAAATTTGGTCCAAAAAGATTATCAATTAGATCATTTGATCAAATCCAAATCCAAATCCCAAGTCGAGCGACGACAACGACGCGAGGGGAGTCCCTCTTCTCAACCCTTTAAGAGCTAGAGGAAGTGCTTTCTAATATAAGCACATAACTTTTCTTTTCTACCACCGATGTGGTACAAAGCTCATTTGAAAAAGAACTTTGCTTTGAACTTCATTTTCCTTTCATTTCATTTTTCTCTCTATTTCTCATTTACACCAACTTAGCTAGCTATAATTATTAACTAGCTATAACAATTATATCTTAACCAATATCATGCGTAATAATATTCTGAAACTAATTAGGGCAAATTTGTTAAAATAGGAATCAAGATCAAGAATTGAAAAATGAAGATGATAGAAGCAGTGCACTTAGAAAGGAAGAGGGGAAAGATTGAGAGATAGAAAGATCTAGATCAATCGAGCGAGAGAGAAGAACTTTTGCTTTATTAAAAATGAGCGTCTCATTTACGATGTACACATATGGGCACATATATATTCTACCCTTTACAATGTAAAAGACTGAACTACCCTTTTAACCAACATCTTTTACACCATCTTTTACGCAAATTAAACATAATATATTGATTCTACCCACAAGCAATTTGGCTGGTTCTAGTAATTTGGTCCAAAAAGATTCTACCCACAAATTAAACATAATATATTGATTCTAACAATGACTTAGCTAGTAAGTAGGCTGCAACATCAATGAACGAAAACTAAACCAGTCTAATCTAATCAATGGCCTAATGACACACATTTTTAACGTAACAATTTAGTCAAAAAAGAAATTGAGAACGTTTGGGAAGTAAAAGAGAGCTTAGACTTACTGTGGTATCTGAAATCATCACCATAAATCAACAAGATTAATATTTTAAATTGGAAGTGATAGGAAGCCGAGTAGAAAGAGCGTTTAGTGTACTTCTTCAAGAATTATAATGATTAATGGTGTTATATAAATTATAGAATTGCAAATCAAAGTAACAATATAAGAACAAGAGAAATCATGAAACAATATAAATATAACTTTCTTTTTTCTTTCAAGTGTGTATTTTACTTCTCATGTGCTACTTCTTTTATAGACATATTGAATTAGATATTTTGCCAGAGTGGAGAATACATAGTGGAAGAATGAACTTCTACCATTATGATCATCCACTATTTCCTATAATGAAATACATAATCATTACTTCATCAATTATTTATTATAGTGAGTAGTGGACATTCACATTATTAATTTCATAACAAATTAGTTGGTGAAGGAAGCTAAGGGTATCCTCATTGGGTGGTGTGGAAGAGGCTGGTCGAGTTTGAAAGCGAGTAACACTGCGCCGCTTTGAAGAATCTGCATCGCTTTTGCGCCGTGTGGTTAATCTGACTTGACGTGTTTGCAGGCTATGTGTCAGTCCAGAGTTTTACTCAAAGCGCACCTTCGAATAGCGACTGCGGGTTTCCTCATCAACAAAAAAAAATTGAATGTTTTTGTGTCTTTTTTGGAGGATTAGTAGCTCACGAGTGGGAAAAGTGACTTGTTTTGATATACTTATCTTCTCGCTTTTGGAGAGGAAATTGACATCTTATTTAAATAATGTTTATACTTTGGCTAGTCTATTTTATTCCTTTTGTGCTTTTAAAGTTTAAACAACCAAATTAGAAAACATGAGTGGACTAGCTTGTTGCCTCTTTTTGGATAATTTCCGTTGCTTTTGTCGACCATAATATAGTGATTAGAAAAATTCCTCATTGGTTAGATTTAGTTGATTGTAATCATAGTCGTAACTTTTGCGTCATTATAACATATTAACAATTTGGAAGGATAATATATTATTTGCCATCTTACTATTTTTGTGCCATTTAGTTTTTCAAGTATCAATTTTGCTTAAATTTGACATTAATATATTCCCTTTTTCAATATGATGTAATTTTTATCATTTAGTGTGTGTTTGGTTCTTGAAAAATGATTTCTTGGAATAAGTATTTTTTAACTTATTTTTATTTTATTTTAGTAAGTAAGGGAATACATATTAATCGCAAAAATATTAATTTATATATAATCTAAAAAGACAATATGTTGTGATGGGTGGACCGGGGATGGAGTGGTCAGGGGGTGAGGGTGAGAGGAAATAATAAGCTTTGAATGTTGAAAATTGTTTTCTCTACTTGCTCCCATTAATTAGTGAAGTCATTTTCTTGATTTTAAAGTAACTATATTTTTCAAAATATTTTGACCAGCAAAACATATAAAATTGGAAAACACTTTTCATGGAATAGTTTTCCTCCCTACAAAAACACACCCTTAAAAGCAACAAAATATCACTATATTATTTACTATATATAATAACATTAATCATAAGGAATATCAGGCTAATTTAATCTTTATTTCTTTCTTAAAGTCGTAATTAACGACTATATGTCTTCTAGAAATAGTAATGAAGTGGTCAGTGGAGTTGGAAAAAAAATATTAATGCATTCTTGGACTAAAACCTCAAGCCGTCACGGAGACTCATTTGTCCCTACGTACTGCAATACTGCCATGAATATGCTATTATATTTTTCATAGTTCTCTCTATAGCGAAAACAGAAGTATAGTGAAGAGTGGAATGGCGTAGACCGTATTATTCTCTGCGTTAACGTGCACACCAACATAGCCAAGATTTTGGATTTCCATATCTTTTCAACGTTTTATCACCGTTGATTTTGTTGAATATTTATTAAACGTGAAATAAAGTTAATCATATTTAATTACGAATCAAATAATTAAGGACTCCACACGTCGGAAACGTTGCTTCCACGCACGTGTACATACAATGCCAATGATCATAATTTTCTTAAATGGAAGAGATATTAGTACGTATACGAATTGTTTGAGACGTAAGGTAATAGACGGTTATTGGCCAAATGACGTAGGTTTCACGTTGGTAAATGAAGGAAGAAGTGTACAATATGTTAAAAGATTAAACGAGTCATGAATCGCAGCGGCCCGATAGGGTCGCGACGGCAAGGACCGTGGTGCTGGAGCGCCGCAGCGCCAAGTCCCTGAACTTTCGGCGCCACGGCGCCACTCTGCAGGGCCGCGGCGCTGCGCCTCTGAAGTTCTGGCGCCACAGCGCCTTTCAGTCAGTTGGAGAAGAATAAAAACTGACTTTTGAGCTAACTTTGGAGGATTAACTCATTATTTTGCTCTTGAATTCAGCCATTACTTGGCTGAATTGTAATTTCATACTAATGGTCATTACTTGGTCATTCAAAGCCATAAATTGGCTAGTTGGAGGGTCTTTTCTCAACACTATAAAATGAGGCCTTTGGCTCATTTGCAAAACGCATTTTGACATCTTACACTCAACAATTCTCTGAAATTGTCTTCCTCTCTTGTAATCACAAACACTCAAAGATCTTTCTTCCAAAGCAAACACTTGAGTTCTCTTTGCTCATTTGTTTGATTGTTGTTTTATCTTGGGAGATAAGTTGTCATTACAACCGTTGAAAGGATATACGGTGCAATATTATCTTAATGATAGATCAAGAATTTGGTCGACTCAGCAAACCCTCATATTTGATCATTTTCAGATTTCTAACAAATAATTGTTGTTGTTATTTTCCCGTTTTACACATTATCACCCACAGATTTTTAGGGCTTGAACTTGAGAGAGCGGAAAATTCTCATTCACCCCGTCATACTGTTTGATGATTAAAATTGTATGTTTCATATGAATGTTTTATCTTTGTTCTTCCGAAGATCAATTTATGACCAAAATAATGTGACAAAAAACAATATCCATAGATTTGTGGTTCTCAGCCCACTTTAATTAGGCCTGATCTACACAACTCAACCTTCCAATGTTGTGGCATCCAATTTCAGATTGTTACAAGAGCAACATGCATATTAGAACTTGTTGACTAATCCAATTTACATGTTGGGGTCCTTGACCTCATGGATCATGGGCCTCGTGGCGTCCACTAGAATTTGGACTTTGGACTGCTTTTTAAGAACAGTAACCTCAACTACGTTGCCAGTTATTCTAAAACTGACAAAAACTATTTACGTTCGATATTTATATTTAATCAATAAATATAAGACATGTTTTTCATATACAAATTAATCATATAACCATGGTTAGTTATATATATTTTCTTTCATTTATGACTATTAATGTACTTAATTTGTTGTAATACCAAGTACGAATAACGGCATAAGTAGTGTTTACCATTCTCAACCTCATGAAATGGTGCATGTAATAACAAGAACTACTTATTTATAAGTATCAGTTTTCTCAATTAGTATGATTTTCAGCAAATTAATATTTATTATCTCCTTGGATCAATTAAGTCATACGACCTCTTTTAGACTTGAGGGCCGTTCGGTTGACTTATTAATTGTTCGGGGATTATAATACATGAAATATTTATGCACTGATTAATAATGAAGATATTATTGCTCATAACTTACTTATTATAAAGGGTATTTTGCTTTTCAGATAATTAATCCCCCTTGCTAATTACTAATTTACATATTCGTATTCCACATTTTATCTCACATAAAATAGCTAAATTCCCGTATAACTTAAATATTAAATACTGTCAATCAAATATTGCATTAATTATGCGACACACGGTTTATTTTCTTAAACGACCAACCAAATGTTGCATTGTTTTTTATGAGGGTATTTTATCTAAAAATGAGTTGCTCCAATTCAACAATCAAATTACCCTTTAGTCCAAGTCCACATTTATTGATCGTGCTGGAATATATTTAATTTCGTCAATATCACAGCCAAACGACCCCTTAGTCCAAGTCCACACTCATTGTCGCCCCTAAACTTAAAATTCTGAATTCATATCGATATTATTGTATTTGAAGCGTAAATACTAGTTAGGAGACTTACATATTTCTTCATAGCGGAAACGGATCTGAAACAACCACGACTCGTGTCACCGGTCGTCGAGAATCCTCACAAAGCGGAGAATCCTCACAAAGCGGATGATTAGGAGGATGACTAGCTAATGAGTTAGCTGGCTAGTTAGTGTTGAGTTTTGATATTGGTGAATGGGAAATGATGTGATGAAAATTAAAGGGGATGCAAAAGGTCATTTGTCCCATATCGAAAAAAAAAAGAAGGAAAGAGAGGTGTATATATTACATTACACCTTCTCTAGTTGCTAAAAGGGTTGAGGGGCAAGGACCCCTCGCGCCGTCGTCGCTCGCTCGGCTTCGGATTCGGAATCTATTCTGAATGGTTGCAAACATTCAGAATCAGTACCTCCAAAACCTATAAATTCTTGATTTGTTCCAAGAATTTACTTAATTCCATTCAATACGAATTTATGTCTTCATCTCAAAAAAAAACTTTTGCTAAGTCTGTGTGATATACTACCGTTGAGTGGTTCGCTGCTACCGGAATTTGGAGTACTACTATTCTAGTAAGATAATCGTTCTATCCTGGGAGGGGATATTCCATTAACCTCGGGTACTGTGGGGGGAATAATTTCCTTAAGGACACACTTTGAACTAAGTGAGCTCGATTATATTCTGAAATTATTTTCCAAACCAGATTCTGTTTCGTCGACTGATTTTTGTTATTTTTTTTGATTAATTTACTGTTAAGTAAATTTTTATACTGTGTATTCTATTTTTTACTAAGTGTTTAACAGATTGTGTTAAAACGTTATTTAAACGTATAAAAATTATTATACCAACTGTCACGACCCGACCCGACGGGCCGCGATTAACGTCCTAATTGGACGTCATTACTGACCTGTCACTCTTAATCCATTTAATACAGATGTCTACATAAATTTCGCAAAGACAACGCCGCTTACAACATATCCCTAAACGGCGAGCCGCGTCGCCAAAACAACAACAAACAATACCATAATAGGCTACCGACTCAGCCGCCACCAACCACATCACGCGCACAAAGGCATAAATCAAAATACGCAAGCCGGCAAGGCTGCTACTAGATAACGACATCAAAACTCAAAATAAGGTACAAACATCCAACTCACAATCGCTTCATGCACTTCAAGAGAGTAATATCGACATATGACGGACAGGACTCGCTGTGCCCAAAAATATGCATAAGTCTGAAAAATAGAGGTATGTACCAAAAATAGCTGGCTCCGGAACAAAGGAGCTCTCCAACTGCTGTACAGAAATCCTAGACTAAGGGTCACCTATTCAACTCCCAACTCGCGAAAGCAACGCAGCTCGGCGAAGTGGCCAAGATTTAGATAATGATCGAGTATATTGTCACGACCGACCGGCCGCGACTAGTACCTACCGGGTACCGCCGTATACATCGAGAATAGCAAAGGGAACATACACAACACATAACTTATAAAAATGGTAAACATCACTGGCCAGCCGATAAGGCTGCCTTCCAAAAAAACATACTTAATCGTATACAACTTATTCTTACAAATTTCAAACCACAAACGTGACTACATAGCTCTAGAATAACAATCGTGGCGACAGTGGCCCCGCCATACCCCGAATGTACAAAAGTCTATAACCTCGTGGAATCATACCAAAAGACAAAGCCTCCTAGAGATGGAGCTTTCCAAGAAATTAACAGTGATCCTAAGAGTGCGTATCAACAATCTACGATCTCGACTGCAGATTTAACGCACTCGGCGAGGTCAAGACAACATACGTACCAAGTATGTGAAATCAAAATATCAGAATGAAATCATAATAGCATATATAAAGCAGAGACATGATGACAGCCAAACTACATTACACAACATATACGCAGCCATGTCAAGTCGTGGACTCACGCCTCTAAGTCATCACTCAAATATAACCATAGTCTCTACGCCCGTAATATCAATCACGCCTGGAATTCCTTCCTCATCACGCCGATCATGATATAACAACACTAAGGAGTACACATGAACACTAGATCTCACTGTGTCATCGTAACTGCACGAGGCAAGACGTAAGGCATAGCTACCAGATCCACCTGCATCCTCAACCGATCGGCAAGACGGCGCTACCAGATCCACCTGCACCAACAATACTATACCCGAATCACGGTCGATCGGCAAGTGCGATAGCTCTACCAGATCCACCTCGTGTCACATCACCGATCGGCAAGTACGCAGCTAACCACCGATCCACTGCAGATCACACCACTTCGCCCCTAACCCCGACCGGCAAGTACGAAAGCCAACTACCGATCCACCTCGCATCACGCCTCGACCGGCAAGTACGAGGCTAACTACTTAGATCCACCTCGCATCGAGACCTCATGGAGAGCTAATCCATGGAATAATACTGTCAACAGGGAAACGAACCCTCATCATGGCCGCGTACCCGTGGAATCCTCCATCACTGACGGTACGCCCAAATAGACTCATAACTACATGCTTTTAATTCGAATTGCAATACCATGCCTTTACATAAACCAAGACCATTACCATGCCTTCTTTTCACGTAAACCAAGAGAATTCTTATTTAAGCAAGACAAAGTACTTATCAAGGCACACATAGAATAATTCTCAATTAAACAAGCCAAAGTACTATGACGACATATCTCTTTCGAAAGCCTCCTTTTTATGTAAAATCCAAGATACTAACACCCGTAGTATCAAGGCGTGTCTATTTTCCAAAGTAAGTTACTACACCTTTAGAAAACTCATTTCAAAGTTTGAAACCAAGTAACTTCAATTTTTCACAATCTAGACAACTTATGCTCATAAATCAAAATAGACAACTTTCATTATCTCCCATAAAGTTATTATAACCAACTTCCCATAAAGCCGTTATACTAACTTTGTGCTTTAGAAATTTAATACATCCTTATCCTTTCATAAGGCCGTTATAACTAACTTCCCATAAAGCCGTTATAACTCCTTATAAACCGTTTCATTCTTTTACTAACCAAGAGACTTATACTTCAAACAAATTCATACAATTTTTAAAATACTTCAAGCCTCTTATCCTTTAGAAAACAAGTTTCTTACCTCAAAAAAAAATTAAGTCTCTTATCTTTTAGAATAATTCAATACTCAATACTTTCACACCAAGTACTCTATACTTCATTATGTCAAGAAATCCTTGTCTACCTTATTTAGGATAAACCACTCCTTAAGAACAAGCGGGTTAACTTCTTAACCCAACCAACTTAGACATTTTCTTAAAACAAGTCAAGTATAACAAAAGGATTTACTTCATTCAAAACACGTACGTCTACCGTACTATATAATTATAACTACTCATGCTCAAGAGATAAGAAAGTTCCCACATATCTCTTCGGTCAATCCACTTGCTAAGCTCAAACTACCGCAAGTAATATGCCAACCTATAATAACCATGATACATTTATTAACCTCTAATTTCAATGTAGAAATAATCTAAGTTCAAAGTCACTAAATTCTATGGAAAATCAAGCATTTCTTTGTTTCTACATACTTTGCCACCTTTCTCAAGGCCGAATTCAACATCCAAATGCCACATTTAAGGCTCAACAATCCAAACATTTCAAAGGGGATTACACACCTAAACTTGGGTGTGTAAAATTCTGCCCCACAAGGTAAAACAACTAACTTAACAAGTCTAAGGTAGTTTTTAGGCTACAACATGCTCCTAATATCTTCTTAACCAATTCTTTCACATCCAAACCATATTTCTTACATGCAATGACTCTAAGAGCATTATTTACTACCACAAGTTCTTCCTTCTTAACATGCAACACTAGAAACTAATTCTAAAGGAAGAAATGTTACCTTAAAGCTTTAGCCAAATCTTTCCAACCACTTGCTAGCTTCCTTTTCAAGAACACCACCACAACAACCTTCACAAGCTAGCCACAAGCTTCCTCTTGCTTTACTTTTTCAGATTTTTCTAAGGCTAGAATGTCTCGGGATTTTAGAGAAAGAGGAGCTTGAACTTTTAAGAGAAGGAAGAACTTTTGTCTAAGAGAGAGATGAAGTATGACCAAGTCTTGAAGACTTGGTCATTATAATGCATGCAAAATCAGATGGGGGGACAATTTTCACCCTCCCAAGGTCTTTTAAAAGAAAATCGACTTTTCCTAAGTTTTTCCGAGTAATCCCGCCATGCCCTCGCTTCTGTGGCATGCCGACACTCCGCCGCTCGAACTTCCGACGCCATGCTCGCTTCCTGGCGGGCGCTGCAACTTCAGCGGCCCTCAAGATTTCGGCGCCGCGACTTATTGCCTTTGCTCGAACGCATTGCTCGTCACAGACCGAACTTGTAACTCTATAACTTTCTACTCCGACGCCCTATCGATTTAACGGTTGGTTGCGCTGGAAGCTAGACTCAACGAACTACGCCCGGGCCTTTGAAACACTTAGGAACTTCAATGTACCGGGTCATAACCCGCCTCAAAGTTGACTAAAACCCATCCGAACAATCCACAACCTATCTTTTGAAAATTTTAAGTCTTACATGCCAGACGCTCACGCGCATGACTGAACTACGGGTGTAACATATGTAAAACATAAAATATCAGAAATCAATAACAATCGTACCAAGTAAACAGTAGAGTCATCAAATCGCTATAAAATCGAGAATCATGTCTCAAAAGCATATCATGTATCTCGAATCATAAAACATCGTGCTCATGCTCAGATATAAAATCAGATAACATGTCTCGACCTACATGGAGGGACTCGATGGAATCAGACTGCCACGTAACATGTCTCGCCTCTGGAGGGACTCGATGAAATCAGATATATATAACGTGTCTCGGCCTACAGTGAGGACTCGATGAATGATGCACGGCCGCACGAACATGATCCGCCCGACTCAGTGGAATGAAATAGTAACACTTAGCACGAGTAGATATCATGAGCAACTGTATGCAGCTAAAATCATTATGTGACTCTCAATAACATTTCTACCATAAACTCTGTTACTGAATCATAATCATTAGTAAATAATCATTTTTAAAACTGAACTGGTAGGAGTTAAGTATGTCCGCCGTACTTTACTAAAAATCATGCCAAAAGAAAGAATGGAAAGTCTCACATACCTCTTAGGCGAACTAATCAGCTTGATATTAAGGTATTTTTCGTCTAGACTTCAACCTATGATAAGGAACAACATGCTCGTCAATTATATGATTCCTAATGTAAGTTATATGCATAAAGGCTCCCTTATTTCTACAAATATTTGGGCAGCATTTCCTTTGTTTATGTGCGTATCCACAATTTTCCAATAATCCAAATCAACCAACAATTCAACTCCAACTACAATCCAATCAAACCAACAACCCAATTCAAACCAACAATCCAATTCAAACCAACAATTCCCCTTTATTCCAGAATATAAAATTAACACATTTCTACACTTAATCCTTTCGAGTCATGTATAGGTAACTTATTTCAATACATATGCATGTTTATAGCTTATTTACATACTAAATCAGCCCGTAATACATTACCAAATGTTCAATAATTTCTATCAATTTCCCGGCCGTATCAACATGTTATAAATTCCAATTTTTTCTTTTAAATTCTTAAATATTTCAATTCATCTTGTAATTCCTTCACACAAATAATTATCTCTTAATCATCAAGGCTACATCTCAATTCTCAACATGCAAATGGTAATCAAAATAATAATTCAACCATTGGAGCCAAATATCTAATTATTTTAGTTCGAAATTTGCCAACCAATTCTAACAACAACTACATGCGATTCTTATTCACGTTCCATCATAATTTAGGCTTGTTTCATTAACCCAAAATCATCTCCTAAATTCTGAAAATAAGAATTTCATTTATATCACAAAAAAAAAAAGTTTTTACCTCAAGAGAATGCTAAAAAAAAACAGCTCACTTTTCGATTTCAAGCCCAATTTTCTTATCAATTTCTAGTCCAATCCTTCACTTCTTCATCTCCAATCCAACATGCAACCATTCTACCATGTTAATCCCTCATTCTTACACATTTTCCTTCAAGAAAACTTGTCCAAAAATCCAAGAACCCACTGCCCTAAAATCGGCAGAAATGCCGAGAACCCCCACTGTTTTGGGGTGATAATTTCGCCTCAAAATGGTGGGATAATTTACCCCAAGAAGATGGAGTAACAAGATAAATTTTCTTTGCAAAATGTGGGGATTTTCGATCAAGAAGGGGGAGAAAGGAGAGCATAAAATTCTGATCTTGGTTTGTGGAAGAAATGAAGGTTTTAGAGGAGTTTTTTTTATCAATTTTCAGATTTTTAAATAATGCACTAAGACCCCCTTAAAAGCCACACTTTGCCCCCTCTAAGTATTTATTTAACTAAATCAACCCCCACTTCTTTTAATCTACTTTCCCATTGCCTTAATTTCTTATCATCGTACCTTTAAATATCTTACTAACTCATAACGGAAAAATACATATTTATTTATACCACCATTTCTAAAGAGATTTCCGGCGTCACATTCGTCATTGCCAAAAATTAAATCGTAGTAGTACGTAAAATATATGTAATTTCGAAAATTGGAAATCTCAATCCTTAATGACGTTCTAAATCTTTGTCTTAACTCACGAGGTGTAACACCAACAATCTTAAGAAAATTATGAATTTTAATTTTAATCTGTATTCTGTTTTGGAGACTAAAACTTGTGTAGTTTTCTACTCCATATGAATATTAGTATTCTAACTTGAAGACATAAAAACTTCGTTGAAATATTAAAATTCATGTTTCTGTTTTGGAGATTAAAACTTGTGTAGTTTTCTACTCCATATGAATATTAGTATTCTGACTCGAAGATATAAAAACTTCGTTGGAATACTAAAATTTCATAATTATACTGCGATTTGAAGAAATAAAATATTCATCGTTTAAGTTTCATAATTCAACTGCGATTTGAAGAAATAAAATTTTTATCGTTGAAGTCTGTGAATTAATTGCTATTCTTGTTTTATTAACTACAACAGTTTGTCGATTTGACTTTGACAAACAATGGCAATTGAGATGGAACTACCTCTGCAAATACTGCACCAGCGGTTACTCCTACAACCCGTACCGCAGTACCACCGACTGGGAAACCTGAGAAGTTCACCGGTGTCAACTTTAAAGGATGGTAGCAAAGAATGTTCTTTTGGCTTACCACTCTTGGTTTGCAAAAGTTCACCAGTGAAGACGCTCCCGTGCCTGCCGCCGACATGCCTGACAACCAACCGTTCATGGTTACTGAGGCTTGGAAACAGACTGATTTTTTGTGCAAAGGCTACATTTTAAGTGTTTTAGAAGATAACTTGTACAACGTCTACAGTACAATAGAGACTTCCAAAGAACTATGGAGTGCACTTGAAAATAAGTACAAGACAGAAGATGCTTGCTTGAAGAAGTTTGTGGTTGCCAAATTCCTAGACTACAAAATGGTGGATGGAAAAACCGTTGGAACCTAAGTTCAAGAGCTTCAACTTATCTTCCATGACTGTATTGCTGAAGGTATGGTAGTGAATAAAGCGTTACAAGTGGTTGCAATGATTGAGAAGCTGTCGCCCTCATGGAAAGATTTCAAGAATTATTTTAAGCACAAAAGAAAGGAAATGAAGTTGGAGGATCTTGTGATTCGTCTCAAGATCGAGGAAGATAACAAAACCACTGTGAAGAGGTACCGTAAGAGTTCACCAATTGAAGGGGCAAACATCGTTGAAGATGTTGCTCCGAAAAAGAACAAGAAAAGAAATAGGCCTTCTGGAAAGGAGAAGGACTCTAACAAGAAACAATTCAAGGGCAACTGCTATAATTGTGGGAAAGATGGCCATAAAAGCCCAGATTGTCGTCTCCCGAAAAAGGACAAGCCAATATGGTGGAAATGAATGATGATATGAATGATCTGTGTGCAATGCTATCAGAGTTCAATTTGGTTGGAAACCCAAAGGAGTGGTGACTTGATTCTGGTGCCACTCGACATGTTTGCGATGCAAAAGAAGCATTTGCAACCTATGCTCCCGCTGGACCCGAAGAGGTACTGTTTATGGGAAATACTGCAACAACCAAGGTTGAAGGATATGGAAAGATACTTCTGAAGATGACTTCCGGCAAGGTCTTGACTCTCAACAATGTTCTGCACGTTCCAACAATTCAAAAGAATTTAGTTTCAGCCGGACTACTCGTCAAAAAACGGGTTTAAGTGTGTGTTGGTTAGTGAGTAAATTGTAACAAGTAAGAATGATATGTTCATAGGAAAGGGCTACTTCATCAAGGGTCTTTTCAAACTCAATGTAATGGTTGTTGACAGTATTAATAAGAATTCAGTTTCGTCTTACTTATTGAAGTCAAAAGATTTATGGCATGTTCGTTTAGGACATGTCAACTACAAAACCTTGCGGAAATTGATTAATTTAGAAGTATTGCCTAGATTCGAGTGTAATAAATCAAAATGTGAAATATGTGTTGAATCTAAGTTTGTTAACATCTATATAAGTCTATTGATAGGAGTTCAAATCCTTTAGACTTAATCCACACAGATATATGTGATACGAAGTCAATACCATCTCGCGGTGGAAAAAAGTATTTTATAACCTTTATTGACGATTGCACTCGATATTGTTATATGTATTTGCTTAATAGTAAGGATGAAGCAATTGATGCATTTAAGCAATATAAGAACGAAGTGGAAAATCAATTGAATAAAAAGATAAAAATGATTAGAAGTGATAGGGGTGGAGAGTACGAATCTCCTTTTGCAGAGATATGCTTAGAATATGGAATTATTCATCAAACTATTGCCCCTTACACACCACAATCAAATGGAATTGAGGAAAGGAAAACTGAACATTAAAGGAAATGATGAATGCTTTATTAATAAGTTCCGGTTTATCGCAGAGCTTGTGGGGGGAAGCTATCCTTACAGCTAACCGAATACTCAACGGAGTGCCCCACAACAAAACACAATATATTTCATATGAACTATGAAAAGGAAGAAAACCCAACTTGAAATATTTCAAAGTGTAGGGGTGTTTAGCAAAGGTCCAAGTTCCTTTGTCCAAAAGGGTAAAAATCGGACCAAAAACTGTGGATTGTGTTTTTATTGGCTAAGCTACAAACAACAAAGCTTGTCGGTTTTTGGTTCACAAATCGGACAATCCTGAAATTCATGTTAATACGGTAATTGAATCAGATAATGCTGAATTATTTGAATACATCTATCCGTATAAAACTGAATGTGAGTCGTCAAGTGAAAGATCTAAACGACCGCGGGAAGAACCAAAGGAAAGTACACCAAGCAAAGAGGATACAAGGCGTAGCAAACGTCAAAAGACATCTACTTCCTTTGGACCAGATTTTGTGACATTCTTGCTTGAAAGTGAGCCTCAAATATTTAAAGCAGCAATGTCATCTTCTGATTCAGCATTTTGGAAATAAGCTGTCAATAGTGAGATTGAATCAATCTTGAACAACCATACATGGGAATTAGTTGATCTTCCTTCTGGAAATAAACTATTAGGATCAAAGTGGATTTTTAAAAGGAAAATGAAAGCTGATGACACTATTGACAAATATAAGGCAAGACTTGTGGTCAAAGGTTATAGACAAAAGAAAGGTCTTGATTACTTTGACACATGTTCACCGGTAACAAGAATAACATCTATTCGGGTGTTAGTGGCACTGACGGCCGTATGGTCTTGAAATCCATCAAATGGATATCAAGACAGCTTTCTTAAATGAAGAATTGGAGGAAAAAATTTACATGGAACAACCTGAGAGTTTCGTGGTTCCTGGTAAAGAAAGGGAAGTGTGCAGACTTGTTAAGTCACTTTATGGACTTAAACAAGCACCCAAACAATGACATGCGAAATTTGACCAAACAATGTTGACAAATGGATTTAAGATTAATGAGTGTGACAAATGTATTTACATTAAAAATACTCCAAATCATGAAGTCATTGTTTGTTTATATGTTGATGACATGTTGATAATGAGTAGAGATATTGCCGCTGTAAATGATACGAAGCGTATGCTCGCTAGCAAATTTGATATGAAAGACTTAGGAGTTGCTGATTTGATCTTAGGCATTAGGATCCATAAAACTCCACAAGGTCTAGCATTATCACAGTCACATTATATTGAAAAGGTACTTGACAAGTTCAAGTATTTAAATTTCAATGTTGCAAAAACTCCAATTGATGTAAATTTTGCACTTCAAAAGAATGAAGGTGAAAGTGACTCACAATTGGAATATGCACGAGTTTTGAAAAATTTGATGTATATTATGAATTGTACACTACCAGATATAGCATGTGTTATAAGCAAGTTGAGTCGATTCACGAGTAATCTCAATCAAACTCATTGGATGGCAATGAAACGAGTCTTGGGGTAGTTAAAACACACCTAAAACTATGCTCTGCATTATAATAAATATCCCGCAGTACTTGAGGGATATAGTGATGCAAACTGGATCACCGTATCATCTGAAGTTAAATCCACGAGTGGATATATTTTTATCGTTGGTGGAGGAGCAGTGTCTTGGAAATCATCAAAACAGACATGCATCGCCCGCTCTACAATGGAATCTGAATTTATAGCTTTAGACAAAGCCGGTGAAGAAGCTGAATGACTCCGAAATTTCTTAGAAGATATTCCATTTTGGCACAAACCTTTGGCTCCTATATGTATACATTGTGAAAGTCAAACAGTAATAGGTAGGGCAGGGAGCGTAATGTATAACGGAAAATCTCGTCACATACGACGGAGACACAATACCGTTAGACAACTCCTCTCTAGTGGCGATATCACGATTGACTATGTAAGGTCAAGAGATAACGTGGCGGATCCGCTTACAAAAGACTTATCTAGAGAGGGAGTTAATAGATCATCAATAGAATGAGGTTAAGGCCGAGGACAAATCATCATGGCGGTAACTCTACCTAGCAGACTGGAGATCCCAAGAGCTAGGTTCAAGAAGATCAAACAAAGTCGTGACTGACGGTTCAACATTGTCAAATAACTCAACCCATTCTCGGATGAAAACAATGTTCAGAAATAAGGATAAAACTTTATGGCTTGTTAATGAGTTAATAAAGCATTAAGGTTTTTTAATGATTATCTAAATCTGGTAATGTATGACCAAATAATGTGGCTATAGGACCACATGTTTAGAAATCACCTATGTGAGTGTTAAGTGTAAGCCGCTTTAAAGGGGAATGACAGTGAAGGCCCATTCTCTATGCACTCATGAAAGCAGGCGGTGTTCATGACTGAAACGAACACAACCGTGAGAACCATAAACGGTTGATGGTTGATTGTGTGTCTTATGTTGTCTAGGTATATAACAAAGTTCGACGGTTCAAAGATATCAAATCTACCGATTGATCGAGTATATCCGATATAAGTTTACTACAGAAAGTTCAAAGAGAAACCTACTTATCCAGATGCAGTCAATTCTCGCTTGTATATCACATTTGTCCGCACATTCTTTTATCTTATTGCCATTCCCCATTCATGTGGGGGATTGTTGGGTTTTGATATTGGTGAATGTGAAATGATGGGATAAAAATTAAAGGGGATGCAAAAGGTCTTTTGTCCCACATCGGAAAAAGAGAAGGAAAGAGAGGTGTATATATTACATTACACCTTCTCTAGTTGCTAAAAGGGTTGAGGGGGCAAGGACCCCTCGCGCCATCGTCGTCGCTCGGCTTCAGATTTGGATTTGGATTTGAAAAAAGATTGATTGATAATCTTTTTGGACAAATTTTTCTTTAATTACTTAATTAATTAATTATTTATTTAATTAATTAATTATTTAATTAAAAATAAATCCAAACTGATCGACCCAAGACCCGCGACCGATTTTCCTTTTTCTTTTCAAATTTCCCTCCAAAATTTTGGTGACTATTCTGAATGGTTAGAAACATTCAGAATCAGTACCTCCAAAACCTATAAATTCTCGATTTGTTCCAAGAATTTACTTAATTCCATTCAATACGGATTTCTGTCTTCATCTAAAAAAAAAAAACTTTTGTTAAGTATGTGTGATATACTACCGTTGAGTGGTTCGCTGCTACCGGAATTTGGAGTACTAATTCTGGTAAGATAATCGTTTTATCCTGGGAGGGGATATTCCATTAACCTCGAGTACTGTGGGGGAAATAATTTTCTTAAGGACACACTTTGAACTAAGTGGACTCGATTATATTCTGAAATTATTTTCCAAACCAGATTCTGTTTCGTCTACTGGTTTTGTTATTTTTTTTTATTAATTTACTGTTAAGTAAATTTTTATACTGTATAATTTATTTTTTTCTAAGTGTTTAATAGATTGTATTGAAACGTTATTTAAACGTATACAGTTTATTATACCAACAGCACCCCTTTATGGGTGGACTCAATCCAATAACAATTTTCCAATAGACATATTATTAGGGACTCCAAAGACGAGATTGTACTAGCAAATTATAGCTACTTCATCATCCATTCAGAGTCCAATTCGTGAATATGATGCAGGAGAACTTGTCCATGCAAAACTTATCGGAACATACAATTTTCAACATAAAAATTGATCCCTTAGAGAAAACACGCAAAGTCGAAGATATTATTTTCTCAAAGACTATTCTTCTTTGATCTCCTCCATTATGCTTTCAATTCAAAGGGAAACTTCAGACGGTCGTCACAAACATTTTAGAGGTCATATTTTAATTCGTAAAAGTGGACCCTAATTAATCTAAGACCCGCTAATTATGAGCATTTACATTAAATTCTGGCTAATAATACTTAATAAAAAATAAATTAAAAAAACCCTAAAAATTTTCGTTTTTTGGGAGCCCCGAAACTTCATATACACCCTCGATTGTATCAACGGCTTCAAGTGCATTGTATGATATCATTAAGAATGTGACATTCCAACTAAATACAAATCAAACAATGCAATTGTATCTGTATCTTCCTTTAAACTTAAGAGCAAAGTATTCTTGGGTATATAAAGAGTTAATCACAATTCAAAAAAAACACACACACACACACACAAATTCCTATTACATAAAGTGAAGCTTTTGTTAATTAATAAGATTTTTTAACTGCTCAACGAAGACGATGGTTAGTTATTTCATTCCTTTCCTCCTCCCCCTCCCCTTCCCCATGTCTTTAGGCATTTTAATGAGTTAATTATTGTTTTTTTAAAACGCTTCCTTTGTGGGCAAAAAATACATATTTGAGTTTGACATTTCTATTTTCAAGATTGTGTATATAACTTAAATTCCGTTTTAATTGTTTGTTTGCACAATTTTCTCAAAAAGCATTTGCCTAATTGCATTCACAAAGTAAAAGAGTAATTTAAAAAAGAAAAGAAAATATGATTGACTCAACTTGTTTGAGAATGAGACTTGTTGTTGTATGAAATAAAACCTGCCCTGCCCTCGAAACACCTCCTCCCCAGTAAGAGCCAAAGAGTGGGTTTTCCACTTTGCTTCCTCGATGACTTGAACCCCAAACCCCATGGGGGGTTTTCAAGAATTTCCCCCTTTATCCTTACAATCTACACTTCATTTTTCTACTCTTTTCCTTTTTATTTTACTTTTAGCTTAGGGAGAAAGAATATTGGAGTGACCATACATTTGTAATATGTTTCTTTTGCTTACGATGGAATAATCAAAACTCAAAGCAAGCATCATAAGGGACAGTTCACAAAGTGTTACATTGTCTATTTGTCTTCATCCTTCACAAAACTTGATATAACATCCATCTATAGATAGTACCACAGTATCTGTTGAATTGTAAATATTCACTTTGTACGATCTCATCCTAACAACAGCCTTTCGAAATTGAGGTGCTTCATTTTTCTGCCATCATTTGAAATATTGAATCATGACATATTGTAACTGAAATCAAACTGACAACAATGTTTTTCACACAGAAAAAACATGTCCAGAGATCAGAAAGGGTCAAGTCCTTGGAGATCCACCCAACAGAGCCATGGTAAGAATAAAATATCAATATGCTTCTACAAAGGGGGTATATATTGAGTGACAAAAGTAAATTAAAATGATGCTTCATGCAAGGCCAAATAATTTTTGTCAAAAAGAAATAGGATTAGTCTTGTTATAGGATTACACTGGATATGTAGTGAAATAGGATTAGTCTTGTTATATTACTAATATAATAGCTGTGTTCTTGATCCTGCAGGATTTTATTGAGCTTGTACACAGGAACTGTACAAATATGGAACTACCAATCTCAAGTAAGCAACCCTGCATCTAGGAAAATTTTAATAGCGTCTTCAATTTTTGTTGACTTGTACAACAAAAATTACGCCTCAGTCCCCAGAAAAGTTGGGGTAGACTATATGAATTATGTGTCACTTAAGTTCAATTTTTTGGTGACTTGTTGTTGATGAAAATCTAAACTGCAAATCTCTTCCCCGTCACAATAAACATCTAGGAAATGCATGGAACTTTACGTTATTGCCTAAAACGATGATTTTTTCTATTTCACTTTTTTTGCAATATGATTGTATATAGTTGTTCTGAAAAAGAAACTCATTCCATCACAGAAAATTGCACATCTATATTAAACCACTATGCAATTGTCACAAATTAGAATTAGAACTCTCACATTAACATAATACAAGTTCCTCAAATCAAATGATTTTGTCCTCTATCGACTAAGTATATGTACGTCGTCATTTCTTTAATTCTGCAGACTGTGGAGAAGAACTATCAAGTCTCACAATCACCAGGTATATATTATTGAATCAATAATTATTCAAGTGTACAACTACATATATATGTCTGGTTTTAATAACACATATGTCTGGTTTTTCCAGTCAGGTCAGCCAAGTTTATCGACCGTGAAAAAAGTATTGTTGCTGGAGCAGATGATCACTTCATTCGAGTATACAACTACACAACAGAGGAAAGGACTAAAGAATTCAAAGCACACGACGATTTTATCAGATCATTAGCTGTGCATCCTACTCTTCCTTATGTTCTGTCAGGTTCTGATGACATGGTGATAAAGCTATGGGACTGGGAAAAAGACTGGGCTTGTACTCGGGTTTTTAAGGGGCATAACGATTATGTGATGCAAGTGGCCTTCAATCCGAAAGAAAACGAGACGTTTACGAGTGTATCACTTGACTGCACAGTGAAGGTATATTAAAAGAATACATACATTGTGGTTTATAAGTTTATCTCTATTGATATTCACCTATAATTTACCTTTAACAGATGTGGAATCTCATCTCCTCTGATCCGATCCTCCAATTCGAAGCGCATTCAAAGGGGATAAATTGTGTTGATTTCTTAAGTCGTGTTGATAAACAATATCTAATCACTGGATCAGATGATCACACAGCTAAAGTATGCTGCAAACTTATTTCTTTTAAGATAATTATTTAAGTATCCCAAAATTGCCTGCTGAGTATTTTTTTTCAGGTGTGGGACTTGCAAACACAAACTTGTGTCCAGATTTTAGAAGGTCATAAGAACAATATTTCTGCATTGACAGTGCATCCAGAACTTCCTGCTCTTTTTACGGGGTCTGAGGATGGAACATTTAGTGTGTGGGATGCTACTAATTACAGGTAACATGCGCGAGAAGCTTCTAAATTTTTTAAGGGAAATAGAACATTTTATCAGTCTATATGTTTTGGATTAATTATCCACTCAGTTTGATTTACTGTCAACAATTTGAATTTTTAGAATTCTATAAGGACTTAAACTAGTATTTATTTCTCATGATGATATTGTGTTTACCGGGTATGTTGTTGTTGTTGATGATATTGTGTATACTGCAAATTTGATTTATTTTGACGTTCATCTCCTCGATATGACAATAACACAGATTACTCAACACACAAATCTCTGAACTTGGGAGAGTTTGGGCAATTGGATTTGCACGCCTGGAAGGTTCTCACAAGTAAGTCCATGTTACGCTAATTCTTCTGGCTTTGTAAATCTATTTTCAATTAGTTCGATTCTTTGGTATGTTCCTGTCCTCTGAAAACAAACAATTGGAGACATTTTTTCTTATAAGCATCATGATTATGTAGAATATTGTCTACACTGCTAATATTTACTTTTCCAGTTAATTTGTTGGCCTAATCAAAACTGTCATTTTGCTTGATAGGCTCATACTCGGCTGTGATGAAGGAATGATTATGGGAAAGATTGTATGTTCAGAAACTCATGGGGAAGATTGAGAGATACTATGAAGAACTTGTTTTCTTTATGCTTTCTAGTTACTGCCATTAATATGTTTTTAATTACTTGTACTAGGATATTGTAAAAGCCATTATGTCTATCTTGTTCTTATTTTGTTTGGAATTAATAAAGTTGATGTTCTATAAAGAAGCCAAGAGTACTAGGAGGTATCCCTATATTTTATTTCAATGTTTCACATTAAAAAATAAAGTGTACATCACATATATATATTTTTTTTATGAAGAAACCCGCAACCGCTACTCTTTCAAGTGCGCACAAGGTAAAACATGTAAGGGTTGGCTGATGAGGGTTTATTAAGGGACCGGGTAGTTATCGGGGTAATTACCGGATTGCCGGACCGGATCCTTATCGGTCCGGGTAATTTTCTGGTACTCGTATCCGAACCGATAACTTTTCGATCCGAGTATCTGTCCGAGTTTATCGGTCCGATCTCGGGTAATTACCGCAACCCTAATCAAATGTAATCAACACAATGGTCACAATCAACCATATGGCTAAATAGTTCTCCTTCCTTTTATTTATAATAAAAAATTATACTACTTTTTAAAATATTCAATTTCTTAAAAGTTACATATAGAACTTCCAATCATGAAAATGAGGCCTAAAAATTTTAGGAGTCTAAAGCCTTTGCTTCATGGTCCTAATTCAGTCGGCATCGAACAATTGCGAGAGGTCAAAGTAAGTCCTACCTGACTACAAATCAGCCTTCTCTTATCCTAGGTTTCTCGACTACCATCTGCTTATGAGTTATGGCGAAGCTATCGAGGCTTAGGTTTAATTACTGTGTCAATCATTTGATGTCAAGGCTTCATCTTGATATGTTGCCATGCTCATGTGGTGCACACATTTCATATGTCATGTCTTATCTATGAGCCCACTCAAGGATGGTTGCGGACATGTTCGTCCCTTGCTTGTCAATGAGCGTCGCACCCATACACATAGTCCGACCCTCATGCCTTATATCTAGGCATGTAATTTGTGTTTTACTCGAGTAGAAAAACTCTTAAGCCCTTTACCTTTGTTACGTCCGTCTTTCATAGGTTATCCATAATTATCTTACAATTTTGTCATATAATGCCCTTGCAACATTTTATTTTTGGGTATTCCAGCGCATTGAAGTTCGATTATATTTGAATTCACGTTGCGTAGCTCCATTGGGAAACGCTCCCCACCACCCAAGGCTTGTAGCCCCATTGGGGGAAGCGCTCCCCACCACCCAAGGCTTGAATCCGAAATAGGAGCAGCCCCATCCGCTACACTACATTCTTTGTTGGTCCCTTTCAACATATATCTATTTGGCATAGCACCAAATGATTATAAAGAAGGAAAAGTACTAGATTTTCAGCCAAGATAATGATTTTTTTTGGATAAATGAATTTCAAGATTATGGAGCTGAAAAGCCATTGAACTGTGTAGGAGGGTCTTATGTTCCTTATATCGTTGCTTTCTCCTACTTTATCTTCCATATCTTCATTGCAATAACATCTCTCTTAATAGTGATGTTGGACTCTGCAAGTTACTTTAGTAGAATTACTTCCCTCCAATGACTATAATAAATATTTCTTACTGTAATGTCGTATATTAGGAGTACGTTCAAGTATTCATGATCGGTGAATCATGTTAGGAATTACTGCTCCACTATCCCTAATAATATTTCTTACTGTAACGTCCTATATTAGGAGCACATTGAAGTTTTCGCCGTTGATGAATCACGTTACACTTAAATCTTCTTAACTTATGTGCCAATCTGACTTCTTAGTTTACTCGGTATGAGAAGCTATTAAGCTAGTATTTAATTTGTAGAGCAAGAGTTACATGGTAATAGTATTATCAACATAGTGCTAATTCATCTTGGTTGTTGCAGACAATGGCTAAATCTTTGGAGGTTACTAAATTACCAGGTATGGGATGGAGTTTGAATATTATCTTTGTTTGATCAGGACTGTGAACTAGCACTCTTTCGGTTTAAATAAGGTTTCCAGTTCTGTTAAACACATAGTTCATGAGAAGTTCAAGAAGGTTAGTTTCTATGATAAATTTGTCGTCTTGTCTTTATTCTCTTTGGAAGTCTTGCAATTCCTTTCAATTCTACTTTGCTTTTTAATTTTTACCATTTTCATTTCCAAGTAAGAAATGTTTTTATGGATGAAGAAACAAGGAAATCACGTATTTGTAGTCTTGCTGGCATAACAAATACTAAAAGACCCTGAAACTAAAGAGGACCAAACTGGATTATCATCTCATGCTTTGTATTGCATTTATTTATCTAGTGGCAGTTATGCTGATTTGATACATGTGCAGGGTTGTAATAGGTTATGATGAGGGAACTATCATGGTAAAAATTGGCCAAGAATAACCAGTTGCCAGCATGGATAACAGTGGAAAAATTATATGGGCTAAGCACAATGAAGTGCAAACTGTCAACATCAAGATTGTGGGGGCGGGTTACGAGGTATGACATAATCATGACTTTTAATGTTGCTCACTTGATTCTTTACGCTGATCAGTATTGTTTAATTTAGTGCATGTTTGCCTTATCTCTCAGGTTACTGATGGAGAAAGGTTGCCTTTGGCTGTCAAGGAATTGGGAAATTGTGACCTCTATCCACAAGTGAGTAAGCGTTATTTTTAAACCAGAATCATTGTGACAGCCTGGTCAGCAAGAATTATGTAGTTGCCATAATTCAGATGTTAGTTGTGGAGGCTCATTCTGCTTGGAGTTGCTTATAGTGCATATGTTTTACTAGCTAGAGGCTAATCCTATATTACCATATCTCTTTTTGGGAAAGGCAGTCCATATACTCGAAACCTTACCCACCATTAATCTGTTTGTTGATTTTATTGTGTGTCGGTGTTTCTATTGTCATACTTTATTTAGGGTGTCATTGTCTGTGTTGATGCTGTAAATAAAGGTTATTTCCTATTGTTCTGGTCTTTTTTATTTTCAAAATCTTTTTTTGCCTTTGCTTTTCTTGCTATTGTCATCTTGTTGTTATTTGAGGTGTTGTAATTTTTTTATGCAGTCATCTTCTTGCAGTTTAAAGAGTGTGGATCGAATATTGTAGCTTGCATTTTTTTATCTGCATTGTTTGGTTTGGAGAATATATAGAGGTCACTTATTAAATTGCATACTTTTTTTCTCCTAACAGAGCTTGAAGCATAATCCAAATGGAAGGTTTGTTGTTGTTTGTGGAGATGTAGAGTATATCATATATACTGCTCTAGCATGGAGAAATAGGTCATTTGGTTCAGCTCTGGAATTTGTTTGGTCTTCTGATGGAGAATATGCTGTGAGAGAAAGTACGTAAGGATTAAGATCTTCAACAAAAAATCAGGTTCACATTCATCCTCCAACTGGCTGTGTCCAAAGGTTCACTGCATCACGTACCTATTAAAAGGAAAAAAGACAATCAAATTGATTGCATCATGTGTTATATTTGAGCTTGATGATGGACTTTTTTATATATTTGACTTGAATCAACTGTTTCTTTCCGACCTGCCCCTTTCTATTTAAAGCGTTTGTTAGTGGTGACATTTTACTTCTTTGAGAGCTTCATAAGTGAGTTTTAGTTCACATCCATGCGATGAGTTATAGTGTAATAAACACACCGGCTTCTCTTTTCTCAAAGCTGAAGCATGCAAAGTGTCATGGTTTCTTCTTGTTCATGTGGTGCCCTAAAAGGTGAATTGTGTTGATATCTCCAGGAGAAGAAGAGTATCCGCCCTACTTTCTCAGCTGAGAGTATCTATTGAGGTGCTCTATTGGAGATGTGTTCTATTTGTTTCTATGATTGGGCTGACTGCAGGTTGATAAGGCGAATTGATGTTAGTGTGAAGGTGAGAAACATAAGCTTGACTGCTATACACTGTAAGGTTGTTTTACTCGGAAGTCGTAACTTTGTTAATGTTTTTAAATTTCATTAGAATCTCTACTCGGCCGACAGTGGTGATATGGTGGCAATTGCAAGTGATACATCCTTCTACATACTCAAGTATAATGTGAGATCTTCTTTCCAAAATGAAAATTGCACATGTTAAAGTTTGTTATTCTTTTCTTTGCATAATTCTGTTAACAATCATTTGTTTGCTTGTATCATACCTACAGCGTGATGTGGTTTCTGCCCATTTAGATAGTGGAAGATCAGTAGATGAGCAAGGCGTTGAAGAAGCTTTTGAACTTCTTTATGAGATAAATTAACGGGTCAGGACCGGAATTTGGGTTGGTGATTGCTTCGTTTACAATAATTCTTCCTGGAGACTTAACTATTGTGTCGGCGGTGTGGTACGATTGGTTGCACATGCTGTTCTTCTTGCACATCTGGAGAACATCTTATTTCATGTGTCAATCAGCAAAACTATTTTTGTACATTTTAGGTGACCACAATGGCACAATGTTTCATTTAGACCATCCAATGTACCTGCTCGGATATCTAGCTAACCAGAGTAGGGTTTTTCTGATTGACAAAGAGTTCAAGTGAGTACTTTCTGGGAGATTTTGATATTGGAAACAGCTTGAGATTATGATTCTGGGATAAATGAATTCATTTCCTTTTTGTGCAGTGTCATTGGATATTCTTTACTGCACGGTCTGATAGAGTACAAGACAATTGTGATGCGTGGTGACTGGGACAGAGCAAATGAGGTGCTGCCATCGATTCCTAAGGAGCACCATAATAGGTAAATCACACGTTTAAATTTCTTCGGGGAACATGACCAATATATTGTGCATTGTCTTGCAACTTAAGTTTTCAACATGTTTGTAGCATGTCAATGAACTGGGTTTTCTGGATTATATGAATGTGTCTTTTTGTGTTGTAAAATGGTTCTACTTCTGGGTTACTTCAGAGTAACATGCTGCTCTTATACTCTGATTGGCATCTGTATTCACTTGTTTGTATAGATAGCAATTTCTGTTAATTTTTTATGTATTTTATACTTCAGATCTGATTGATCAATCAAATCTCTCTTTCCTCTGACAATTTAATATGTGATGCTTCATGTTGGTATCACGTAGTTTCTGCAATATCTGCATCTTCGGAAGGGAGTGGTGGTTTGCTTTGTTTGGGAAGCATTAGAAGTTGCAACAGAGCCTGACTACAGATTTGATCTAGCCATACAGCTGGGAAAATTAGATATTGAAAAGGCGGGGGCTGCTAACTTAATGCATGTGGTTTGGACTTCCATATCTTCTTTTAAATTTGTTGCTTCAAAAGTACCATATGTTGTTTAGAAGTGTGGCTTGGCAGGATATTGCAGTGGTAGCTCAGAGTAAAAGTCCAAGTGGAAGCAGTTGGGTAAACTAGCCATGTCTGCTGGAATGGTAACTATTACTGCCATTAATTGGAATCTTATTTTGCAGCATAGTTTTATTTTTTTTACTGAGAAAATGGATGGTTCAGATTTTAGGAATGATGCCGTGGCTTGTAATGCTGTTTGTACTCTAATAATACTTGTTTAAACTCTTTTCTTTTAACTGAAATGAAATGAGACTACTGCTGAATATATCATTCAGAGCAAAGTTTAGTTTTCCAGCTCTTTTAGAGGGTGCTTTGTAGTAAGATCTCTTCAGATGCCAGTAGTACTTCTTTTCTGAAATGCACATGTTTCCTTTATTTTCCCGAGTTCTTCAGATTTTTTGCTCATTTGCTACATTTTGTAGCTGGAGATGGCAGAGGATATGCCAATGACTTGAGTGGTCTGTTGCTACTCTATTATTCACTAGGAGATGCTGAAGGAATAACTGAACTTGTAACTCTTGCCAAAGAGCAGGGGAAAAACAATGTTACATTCCTTTGCATGTTCCTTTTGGGTAAAGTGGAGGAATTCATTCAGCTATTGGTTGATAGGTATTTCTTTTCACTAAAGAACTTATTGTTTAGGTGTGTTTTCAACGGTGTGGATTGATATATAGAGTTACAATTTGTTTGCAGCAATCGGATACCTGAGGCTGCTTTTATGGCTATATCTTATCTGCCAGGTAAGGTTTCTGAAATAGTTGCAATTTGGAAGAAGGACCTCAGTAAGGTCGGTATTGTTTCTGATTTTGAGCTTTCTTATCTATATACATCTTCTGAATTTCTGGCACTTAGCCCCCAATATTTGGTGGGATGGTCACCTGAGAGATCTGTTGGAACTGCAAAACCATCTAGATTAGATTTTCATTTCAGTTTTTGAACATAGTGGGATTAAGCTTCTTGACCGAAGTTGCTGGTGCAAAGAAACTTTGGAGCTCCTTACTTATCGGGCTTATTATTTACACCTGTGATAGGCATCAAAAGTAATATTTTTGGACAATTTCCCTATTCCACCTGCATTTGTGTATTATCTTGTATTATCTCCATTGAATGGCCACCGGAAATATGATCGATGTGTTTTCAGAGTGGCTGGTATGGCAGGAAGCAGACCATTCTGGCATGGATCAAGTCATGCCTTAATCTAAAGATTTGATATTGAGTATAGTTTGAATGCAAAATGGAAGGTTTTAATCATTTTTCAATACGGACTATATGACGTCATGCAGGATTACACATTGCTCTATTATCTGTAGTCCTATAGCAGGAAATTTGTTGTGTTTTAATATGGTTTATTCATGAATTGTGATGCAGGTTAACCAGAAAGCAGCAGAAGCTTTGGCTGACCCTGAAGAATATCCTAATCTGTTTGAGCACTGGCAAGTTGCATGTGCTGTTGAATCTAGAGTTGCAGAAGAAAGGTGTTGATAATGGCTCTCTCCACTTCCCATGCATTTCTTCTATACTCTCTCAGCCTACCCTGGTGGCTTTCTAAAAATTTATGGGAGTTCCTCTTTTCCTATGAAGTTTTCAGATTTTTTGGTCAATTGTTACTCCTTTTCTCTTCTTTCTAGGAGAAATTTTGCAGCAATTTGGGCAACTTTTGTAACTTCTGTTTCAATTCCTATGTAGGGGTGGCTACCTACCAGCATCAGAATATGTCAATCATGCTGATAGATCAACTACCAACCTTGTAGAAGCTTTCAGCAACATGAGAATGTATGAAGAACCACTTGACAATGGAGATATGGACCACGAGGTATGACATGATTTTCTTATTTGCCTTCTAGTCAGGGTTGATTGACATCCCATATATCTTTTTCACGAAAGAAGAGAAACAAAGAACCATATCTTTGTACATGATCAAGGAACAGTCTTTTCTCGATGTTATTTTATACCCCTATTGAAGAAGATTAGATACTATCAATTGGTGTTTGTAAATGTTAACAATTAAATGTCTGTGTTAACTGTTCAGGTTGCAGAACAGAGTGGTGATTAGGTGCAAGAACTGGGGCAAGATGATGCACAAAATGAGGGAGAAGAAGAGGGCCAAGAGCCCAAGAAGAGCCTGTGGTCGTGGATGCTGACTCTACTGATGGTGCAGTACTTGTTAATGGAACCGAGGCAGAAGAAGAGTGGGTACGAATACTGAAGGAAAACCGTCAGCCTAAAAGCAATTGGTTGGGCCGGTGTGAAAATCCTAGTTTTGTTTCTGGTGATTAATTGAATTTCTTTTATTTGCGTTTTGACTCCCATACCTTAATATTCTTCTGTTGTTTCTATTTCCCCCTGTTTTTATCATCCTTTTTTATGTTCGTCTTTAGAATATGTTGAATATGACATAATGGAACATTTAATGAACTTCACCCTCCTGATCCCATTCAAGAAAGATAAATTTTGTAGTCTGTTCTCTTCTTCTCTGTGAAGAAGTTTTTAATCATATGATTTTTTCAAGCTTAGCTGACAGAAAGATGTGAGGACTAGAAAAAATTGTTGTCCGTTATTGGTATCCTGATTTGGCATTCATACGTTTTTTGGCACATATTAGTGCAGTTGCCTTGCTGTTTCTTCTTGATCTGTTCCCACCTACTATCTGATTATGCCTATTATTGTTTATTTTGATTTTGCCCGTTTCTCCTTATGTCTCTCATACTTCTTATTGATGCTTTTGCGGTGCTTACACCACGTCACTAGGTTCATTCAAAGCGGTTCCATCTGTATGTAATCCTTATTTTCTTCATAAACTCTTGGAAGTGCATGTCTATTAAAGGCTCATCTATATGTAGGCTTTGTTAGGTGTCTCTAGTCTCATAAACCTCATTGTCTTCTGTATTTGCTCTAATGGGATAAAGCTGAAGAAATTCATGCTTTATTTTTTAAGTTGGGCACTCCTCTATTCAACCCAAAAATCTGTCATATGGCAGGGCGCTCATGCCCTCTCAGGAAATATAGGATTATTGTGTTCTGCAGTTTAACACCTGCATGATGTTAGTCAAACATTTGAATTGGCAGTAGTCAACTGTCATCCTACTTGGGCAAGTAGCTTTCTACTTACAGAAGTATCACTAATCTGTACATCGATTTCTTTTGTCTTCAAGGAACATTAGAAAATCTCTACATTTCCTCCCGTTAAAGTTAGAAGTTTTTTGTCTTGGCTCATCAAAATATTGATATTTCTTAATATTGCAGGTTCAATAGGTGTTTCCTTGAAAGGGCGACGATCAGGCGACCTGGCATGTCTGTTCCCCAAGTGGTGTCATTTTGTAGCAATGAGTTTTGTAGGCATACTGACATATGTTTCCAGCTTCGGTTGTTAGCTTTAGTCACTCATAGTTGCTTTATCATATTCTTTCGAGGCACACGTTTTTCACCCTTCAATATCCTTATATGCCATTGTCACTGTAGAAACACTATAAAACCTACGGAAGTGGAGATGGTGCGGAAATGTGTTGAGCTCAAACATTGCAGTATCTAGGCGGTACCAATTAATTAAGAATATGTTTAGTCCTGTTAGTATTCTTATTTTAGACCTTATATTTTCTATAAGTGTTTTAGTCAGTAGAAAATATTGAGTTATTGAGTACATATGGTTCTTTTTATTTTGTACTCCGTAATATTTGTTTGAAATGAATTTATATGGAAAAATATGGTCAGTTAAGTTTCACAACAGCGACTGTGTTTGGAGCTAACTTTTGCTCCAGTAATCTTCAATGGTTGCTTCAGATTATTTGGTTATGACAACTCAATAAAATAACATCTAAAAGCTATGATTTATGTCTACAAATCCCCAACTTAACTTCCCTCAATAACTTTTTTCCCTATTCTCTTGCAACGCAATGTTGCAGAAATCATTGGCTTTACATTAGCCACCAAAACCAACTTTAAACCATTACATTCCACCATGATAACATAGGTTTGAAACTAGAGCCAAGAAGTGCCAAAAAGCAAAACAAAGAAGAGAGTTTTTCAGAGAACTTTGTTGAAACCTTTCTAATGGAATCATTATCCTCTGTATATCAAGGCTTGCTCATTCCAAAAAAAGTTCCGACTAGATTCCTTAAACGAACCATTTTTGCAAAAGGGTCTTCAAATGTGGGTTGATGAGAAATTTTACAAGGAAACATGAGTAATATGAGTGAACACTGAGGAAGAAGAAACAATAGAGAAAACGATAGAATATACCATTATCTATCAAACTATCCTTCATCCTCTAGTACAAAATATGAAAGATATCAAACAACTCGATCATATTAATTATCTAATTCAGATAATCAATCATGAACGACTCGGAATCGACTAAATGAATTATATTTATTTACCTTGAATAAAAAATTACACTACTTAAGCACAATTATAGATGCAAAAGCAAAAAATGATGGTTTCTTACCGGTCTACAACAACATACCCAGTGTAATTCTACAAGTGTGGTCTGAGGAGGGTAGGAGAGAGGTTGTTTCCGATAGACCATCGGCTTAAAAGAAACGTAATCAATATCGGGTTGCATAAAAATAAGACAACAAAATATCAAAATGCAAAATAAATGGTACAACATAATAATACACACATAAAGATAATGATCAATGCGATACTAAAATAATACAACTGAAAAAAGGAGAAGAGGAGATGGAAAGGCTAGTCCTCCACCTCTCTCACACCCAGCGTGGCAAAACACAAATACCTACCACCCTTCTATTCTAATCCTTAACCGCCAAATCTTCATATCTAAGGTAATGTCCTCAGTCAACTGAAGTTGAGTCATATCCTATCTAATCACCTCCCCCAGTTTTTCTTCTGGTTACCTCTACCTTCCTAACTCCTACGACCGTCAATCTCTCACACCTCCTCTTCACATGCCAAACAATCTCAGTCTCGCTTCTCTCATCTTATCTTACACAGAGGCCACTCCGATCTTGTTCTGTATATCTCCATTCCTAATCATATATCTCCTAGTATGACCTCGAACATCCACATCTTCGCTACTGCATCTTCTGAATGTGGACGTTCTTGACTGACCAGCACTCTGCCCCATACAACAATGTTGGTCTAACCACAACTCTGTAGAACTTACCTTTCAGTCTAGGCGACACTTTCTTATCGCAAAGAACCACGAAGACAAGCTTCTATTTCATCAACCCTGCTCCAATACATCATCGTCAATCTCCCCGTTCCCTTGTATAATACCAGGCTATTGTCACAAAGATTGTTGAAATCAAATATTTGTTTCAGTTTCGGCTTTTTCTGGTTGAATCGGCACTTAAATTTATAACTTAAATAGCAATGTGAAAACGGGTTACCGAGTGCAAATTATTTTTCACAGCTCTCATTACAGTCCACTCATGGGCCTCTTGTATCATTTTTCTTTTCGGCCCAACATGTGTTTTCCTTTTTGTTTTCATCCTAAAAGCCTTGTTTAATGATTAAGGTGACATACGTGAATACGTCCCAATCCTCATTTTCCTAATCAAGATTAAGCTCTTACTAGGGTTTCATATACTCTCTAGCTCGGTTCGACTGTTCGACTTCGAGACCACAACTGTGTCAGGTAAATTATACTCATTTTAATATTTATATACTTTCATTTCTTGTCTTAATTCATATTTTGCAATTTCATAGAATTTTTGTCTGCTAGTCCCTTAAAACTTATATAGTTTCAATTTTGGGGTTTTGTTGGTCTACCATAATGAAATAGCTGGAATTACTTTTGTCTCATTTCCTTTAGTAGAAGCGATGAGAATCTAGAGACACTAAGTTTAGATCTTTTTCTTTTGCCTTAGATAAGCTGTTTATTGAGACTCATAATTATGTGTTTATTTAATCTTTTTCTTTTAGCATTGATGAACTGAATAGTGTATGGTACAAGAATTAGCTTAAAGTTTTATAGATAGCTCTCACAATTTATTTCACATCATTAAGAGTCTGATTTAGTTAGATTTCGTCATGTTAGGCTCGGTTTATTTTTCTTAAATATAAATGAATTGTGTCTTGATTTCTCAAAATTGGTCACCTTTTGGAGTTTGCTCAATTTACTTGATTTTAATCTATAACAACAACATACCCGGTATAATACTACAAGTGGGGTCTGGGAGGGTAGAGTGTACCCAGACCTTACCCCTACCTTGGGAGATAGATAGATTGTTTCCGATAGACCCTACTTGATTTTAATCTATTTATTGGAATTCCGCAGATGTTTGCTTCCATCATTTATTAATCGCTATTGCTTGATTGGATAGAATGTTTCAAGTCTAGTGTATTGTTTAAGCTCTTCTTGTCATGGTTGGTTGTGAGAATTTAGAAAGAAGGAACTTATTTAAGAAACTAATAATGGCCTTTGGCGTTTAAAACTCTGCATTTGTCTTTGATATGTGAGTGCAATTTAAGTTGTTTTACTACCACAATGTAAGGAGATTCATGAATTGTGGTTCATAGGAAGAGCTGCCTTTTTTCTTAGCCAAAATTCCTTTTGGTGTTTTTAACAAGAAAATGTAATTTAGTAACATAGTTGAATTGGTCGGAAATTTGTACTTTTAATAAGATACTATCTACAAAGATATGTTCGTTTATTTACTTTTTTAAATCTTTAAATATTGATACTACTTACTAAATATTTTGCATACGATTACTTCCATGAGCGACATCATTATGTTATTTAAAGTGTGGACACCAAGTTAATTCTCTGTTGCAAATAATTAATGCATGAAACGACCTTTGATTTACGTGGCTCAAAGTTGATTAATTACTTAATGAAATGAAGGGTTTATGTGGCTCTCAACGAGTTCACCATGAGGCAATGGCGTGAGAAGATCGTAGTTAATCATGTTATTCATTTTCTGCTCATGTTCCATTGAATTCCCATGGAGCTGCTTTGTTTCTTTTCAGGTGCCACTAGTTTTCAAGTATTGTAACATAAGAGATTTTTACACAATTAGTTAGATTTGAATAATCTAGTGTTTTTCTTTTTCCTTAGCTGCATTTCTTTTTTATATCAGAAACCTGCAATGCTGATAGCTAAATTCAGAAGATGTGGCAATTTTTCTTTTTGAATATTGTTGTTTTTCTTGTTTCTCATATTTCTTTGATCATTATGCGTAAATTTGACTCTTTTTAGTTAATCTCTAACCTATTTCCAACATTTCTATACCTCCGCCTTGTCGTAGTCAGTTTAGAACAACAAGAGATTCTTGGTAGGATTTTGGGTCTACATTAATGTTTTAGTAGTATTTGACAATCATCTGCTGGACTTGCGGTAATACAAACTTTCGGTGGATGTACATTACATAGAGCTTATACATGTCCTTACCTTATTAAAAAAAGAGCTTATACATGTCTTTAACAGAGCAGCCTTCTTGCACCTTTACTTTTTCCTCAATTGTTATACGCACAGGCCTTCTACCTCCGACAGCTACGTGGGTGAGTTGACTTCCTATCAACAAGTTATGCCGGCAGTGTCAAGGAGTCTGTTTAGCAGTTTTAGTGAGGGCAAGCTTGTATTTATTTGAAAGAAACAAACCTTTTACCTACTTCAGTTGTTTCTCTTGAATTTCATTGGTTATGTGAATTCTGTGACTTTTCCCCAATCACTTGGTTTATTTGACTCTGGCCAATCTTTTTTAAAAACTTTTTGTTTGGTTCCTGATCTTTCCTATGCAATTTCCTGCAGTGATTAAAAAAACCCTATCTTTTTTTAAAACGCGTCAAGTCTCTTTCCTCATTTTCTGATGGGAGACACAGAGAATTCTCTTCAACCATCAAAGAAAAGGGGAGCTCTAAAGGAAATATCGCGAGACAATCCTGGTCTCGATGATGATGAAAATGAAGCTGAGCAAGAGCCTGGAACTTTCAATAAAGCAAGTGAGGAGGTGATGGCAAGTAGAAGAATTGTCAAAGTTCGTCGCAGTCAAACTACTTCATCTACAAGTACACCTTCAGCTAATCCTTTTGCAGCGATTCGATTGGTCCCACCCACCGAGTCCGGTGTCTCATCTGCTGTGATCACAAGTGAAGTTGAGAGTGGGATAACTAGTTCAGATAAACCAGAAGAAAAAAATGGCGTTGGTGAGGCAACTGGAAATGAAAAAAGTGATGTGAATAAGGAAGAGAAGACAGAACCTGATCAAATTTCTAAGCCGTCAGAAGGTAATGCTGATGAATCTAATGTTGTCAAGGAGAAAGTTGAAACTCCTGATGAGCCTGACAAACCTGAATCTGCTGAAGAGAAGGTGGCAGATGATGAGAAAATCCAGGCCGAAACCAAGGAAGGCACAGTAGTTGAGAAGAGCGAAAATGACAGTAAGAAGGATGTGGAAGTCGAGAAAGCAGAGAATGAAGAACAAAATGAAGCGGGTGGTGAGAAAAGTGAGAAGGGTATAGAAATTGCCTCTTTTAGCTCATTCCAACAACTTTCAAGTAGCCAAAATGCTTTCACAGGATTTGTAGGGACTGGGTTCTCCAGCACTACGTTCTCATTTGGAGCTATTTCAAAAGAAGGATCTCCTCTAGGTTTTGGTTCTGGTTCTCTCTTTGGAGCAACAAGTGATCAGTCACCTTTTGGACTAAATCTTCCCACTAACGGGAATACTTCTCTGTTTGGAAACTCGGGGTCATCCATTGTGAACAAGGATGAGGGTACTGGATTTCCTTCCAAAGAAGAAGTCACTGTCGAAACAGGGGAGGAGAATGAAAAGGCCGTGTTCACAGCTGATTCCGTGCTGTTTGAATATCTTGATGGAGGGTGGAAAGAGCGTGGGAAGGGAGAACTAAAGGTCAACGTTTCTACAGCAGGGTCAGGAAAAGGTAGACTTGTTATGAGGACCAAAGGAAATTACAGGTTGATCTTGAATGCCAGCCTTTATCCAGAAATAAAGCTCGCTGATATGGAGAAAAGAGGGGTCACGTTTGCTTGCTTGAATAGTGCTGGTGACGGGAAAGAAGGACTTTCTACAATTGCTCTGAAGTTCAAGGATGCATCCATTGTTGAAGAGTTTCGAGTTGCTGTAGCGGAACATAAAGGTACTACAACTGGTTCTTTGAAGACACCTGAAAACTCTCCTAAAGCTTCTGATGATTGATATTTGATATTGCAATATAGATGCATAGAGACTATTTTCGTCATGGAATGTGACCTACTATTTCCCTTTAGTTGCAGAGAAGAATAGGAAGAGAATATTTTGTCGAGAGGTAAGAGACTTGTAATCCCCACATACTGAGTTGTCTATATCGATTACGGTGCACTGTATCTGTTGTAGACCTTGTCTGAGCAACTTTTAATTCATCTGCTCTCTTTTTGGGATGTTGATGAATTATTGCCATTGTGTGTTTCATTGTTGCTGCGAAGCTGTTCAATAATTTTAGTTGATGAGCTCCTAAGGCTCATCAGTGGTAAGGATGTTGAAGTGTAGAGAGGCGAGTCCGTACTTGTGCAAGTTGTCAAAATAGATGAGTTGCTAGGAACATTATTGTCGTGTCTCAAAGTTTATGCCGGTTAATTAATTGGATGAGAACAGTAAATACAACAACATTTTGTGATCGGTTTGAATTAAACTTGAAAAAGATTATCTGAAGTTGAGAAAAAAGTTTTTTGAAGTTGAATTAAGTTGTGTTTAGATAGTGAGTTTTTAAAAGAGAGAATAGAGTGTGATTAGTAAATTAATCAGGCCGGCTACTTTATCCGTAAAAAAGAATATTTTTCCTTCAGTAATAATCAAGGAAAATGAAGTATGGCAATCCTCCCTTCTTCACGTGCAATCATGAGCTCTTTATTTGAGGGCAAGGCGAAATCCCTCGCCACAGGCCCCCACCCTCCGGCCCGACATAGATTGGTGGAAGAGATAAATTATGGTATTTCGGCCACTGGGTGAGACAGCGCCACAAGAGTCATCCTCACAAAGGAGGAATGAAACTCACATCATGGCCGCTGCGAGGGACTCGCTATTTTGTTGAGCGATCACCGAGCTCTTTATTGCCTTTGCATTCCATGGTTCACGGGTTTGGAAATGCAATTTTTCTTCATTTGATCTGTATTGCCTTTTCAAATATTAGTGCCATTAGTTTCTATTTCATATAAATTTAAATTGCAACACCTAATTACTCTCAGATTACAAGAAGAACTAGTCTTTTGAAAAGTAAAGAATGGTGGAAAAATATTACTCATTACTCACCCAGCAGAGAGTTTCTAACAATGTTGGAGTGAGGATTTTTTAGGCCCTAGCCATAACCTTAAATACTTATTCACACTAAATATTTATATCAAACAAATTTAATTTATCATAATTAAGTACTTTAATAAAGTAATAATATGAATTACTTGATCACATTTAATAATCAAAATCTATATACAAAACATGTAAATATTTAGTGCTAGGTGCGGATATATTTCCCATTTTTACCGTATCAGCCCCATTCACGGGCATGCGAAGAAAATAATTTACAATAAAGAACACTGGTAAATGATGACATGTGATAGATTGTTGCCACAACCCGCAAAAAGCAAACTGAAAAGAAATGGAGATAAATCACAAGTGGATTGTTATATTAATATGAGTAGCTATTATAGTGAACACTGTAAATTTCTGCTCCATAACATACCCCTTTTTTAAGGGGAAGCTGTTACTAGAGTAAATATTATGAAATACATTATACATCCTTAACTTGGAAAAAAGAAAGAGAAAAACAAAAAAATAAAAAAGACAAAAAGAGGATAATGAAATCCCACAAAATGTTAGATAGTAATGGCGGCTAGTAGCTCTTGGTGCAGTTTCTTGAGCAGGATCCAACACAGTCATCCATCTTTTTACCATCTAAAGAGAAGAAAAAAGATAAAGGCAGGGGAAAAAAATTAATAGCAAAAGATAAGCCAGAGAAAGATTTTCTATCAACATGTATAGCCAAAAAAGCGATCAGGTCTGCTAAAACAGATTATGCGTGGGTCAGGTGAAGGCTGACGCGAGAAGTCCTATCAGACGTAATCTTACCTTGCATTCTGCAAGAAGTTGTTTCATGAGCAGGCTCGTGGCGACCGATCACACGACAAAACTTTATCGATTCTTTCACGAAATTTCTCAGGAGCATATATATTAAAAAAGGAAGCAAAATAAATATGTACATAGGCAAGACTAATTAGTTTGGATAATCACAGTTAGTCCGTCTCCTTTTGGCCAATTGTTTTCTTGGAATCTTTAATCCTAAAGATATATAGAAAACTTCTAGTGTTTTTATATTTTTATTTTTATTTTTCTCATAGATAATGTTGGATCAAGATGAGTTTAAACAAAGCAATACACCGGTGCGGAGCTAGAGAGAGAGCCATTGAGATCTGTGTTAATAGATTCACTTAATATGTACTATAAATAATTTATCTTGAATTCATTAAGCTGTCTTTTCTCAAATTCTAGCTCCGTCTCTAAAGATACAGACAACAAGAATTCATATAATCAATCCACACATGCTAGGTATTGACATTAGTTATTGGAAAAAAATATGAGTGACAGAGAGGATGAAATACTTACTAGGTTGATATTTTTTGCTGAGAGTGGAGCAGGTAGAGAAGGCACAACCCAATTTGCAGAATTTAAGGTTGCTACTGTCTGCTTTGCGGTGGGCAGTATTAGTAGAAACAGAATCAGAATTGAAGATGCACTGTTTCAAGCATTTGGTAGTGCATTTTACTGTCTGAGAAGGGCCAATCATGCAGAAGATGAAGCATCTAGTGTAGCAGTCACTGAAGGCAGCACTTGACTGCCCTACAAGCATTCCCAATAACACTAAGGCCATAAGCTTTAACTCCATTGACTCCACCTTCTCTCTTACTCCTTTTTTCTCTTCTGTTCAACTATAAAAATTTGGCCAATGGAGAACTGAAAGGCTTATGGAAGTACTCAAATAACTAGTATTGTGAAGTGGCACATATATATAAGGGGAAAGGGTCAAATATACCGTAAAATTTTGGTAAAAGGATCATATATACTCATTGTCAAAGTATGAGGTCATATATACCCTCCGTTAGCCAAAACTTATCAAATTTACCCTATATTAACGGATTGGACACGTGGCAGATCATATATACCCTTTGTCAAAGTATGAGGTCATATATACCCTCCGTTAGCCAAAACTTATCAAATTTACCCTATATTAACGGATTGGATACGTGACAGATACGTGACAGTCACGTCATCGGGAGGCTGCCCAGTCGCTGCCGCCGCCAATGACCCGCCGTAAAATCAAATATGTAACTGTTGTAGATCGGAATTGGGTGTATGTTGTAGAGGACGTTGAGGCGAACACAATGGTACTACTCCCAGCCGTCGATCTGAATAACGATGCAGAATTGAGGAAGGTGAGTGGTATCAAAATGTCGGTAAGAGGATGTTGAATCTACAGATACCAACCACGACCGACGACTATAACTCCGGTGGCCGGAATTTCAAAAATTGCACCTAGGGTTTCGGAGATTTGGGCGTTGGTCGTCAGTTCGATTGGGGTTGAATCGAGCTTACTGGGTGGTGTAGAAATGAAGGCAAGGACAAGGCGGTCCTAACCATATCACTCCCAACCGTCGATTCTATCGAAATCAGTCGAAATATGAAGATCACAGTCGGGGATATTTTCGTCCAAAACTTCAAACACCAAATCGAGACTGAAAATGATGAAATCGAAGGTGTTGGGTAGTATAGACGTGTAGAGAGTGACGAGACGTGTAGGGCGATCACACATTTACACTAACGTAGATGATTCCATCAAGTCTATCTCATAGACAACCTTAAGGCTTGGAATCATTAAGAGCAAATAAGTTCAATCTTATAAACATTACCACGCGCCATATGGATAATAAATGTAGTGTATATTGACAGCCTATGTGGCTCCGTTTGACCACAAATGAGTATCCACCATATAATGTCAATCCATAGGCTTTAGCCACATCCCCGCGACGTTTCAAGGATCATCTTTCTTGACAAACACTTGGTTAAGGATCCATCAAACTTCTTTCTGACCTTACATATTTCAAGGAGATAACACCATATTTCAACAACTGTTTAACCACACTAATGTCTGATGCAAATATGTCTTCTTTTTTCATTGTACACATTGTTCTTTGCAGTCTCAATTGTTGCATGTGAATCACAATGTAAAGAGACTGATGAAGTTTGTCTTCCCCACAATGACACATCTATCAAAAGGTTCCTCAATCACTCGACCTTTGCCGTACGGTTCAGTGATAAATCATCGCGACGACTTCGGCGGGCGCGACTAAACGCCCTAATGGGCGTCGTTCGCGACTGCCACTCTTAATCCATTCAATACCTAGATCTATAGAAATTTCGGCAGCACAACACTACTTTTACAACATCTCCCCAAAATGGGTGAGCCGGCTGCGCCGCCAAATCAACAATAACAACAATCATAACTGCCACCGACTAGCCGCCACCAACCAACATTATGTACACAAATGAATAGTCAAAATAAGCAAGTCGGCAAGGCTGCTACTAGATAACAACAAGTATAACCGGGAACGCCCAACACAGAGTACAACAACATTACAACCCAAAATAAGGTACACATGTCCAACCCACAACTGTCTCCAGAACTCTAAGAGTACAGTGCTGACATCTGACGGGACAGGACCCCGTCGTGCCCAAAATGTGCATAAGTCTGAAAGATAGGGATCTGCATTTAAAATAGCCGCTCCGAACAAAGCGAGTTTCTCCGATCATTGAATAAGCCCTAAACCTGAGGGTCACCTATTCAACACTGAACTGCGGGCATTTAACGCAGCCCGAGGAAAGGGGTCGAGACGAAATAATGTACCGAGTATGTAAGCATGAAATAATATAAATAAGATCAAAACTGTGTCCTGTAAGGTAGAGAGTCAATTGTATCATAAAAGAATGAGAGTCATACCAGTACTCATGCATGCTTAGTCATAAAATCATCATATATAAATAAATGAATAAACTGCCCGGCCCTTGGGTGAGGGACGCGATGGAATATACTGTCATGGGTATCTGTACCCGCATCACGGATGCCTGTTCGTGGAATCATCATATATGTATACATAAACTGCTCGACCCTCTAGTGAGGGACGCGGTGAATCATCCTGATATATGTGCACGAATCGCGACGGGCGGTGAAGTGGAAAAATGACTCTTAGCACGAGTAGATATCATGAGAAACTGTATGCAATTTAAATCATTTCTTTGACTCTCATTAAAATCATTAAATAACTCCTTACAAGAAGATCACATGTACTTTTCAAAACTCAGATTACTATGAATAAGACTATGAAGAGTGAGTATGCGTCAATCGTACATTCCCTTGTATAATAGTCATGTCGAATGAAAGAAACAATAATTCACAAAATCATGCCAAAAGAAAGGAAGATAGGCTCACATACCTTATAGTCGAGCTAACCATCTCACTACTAGAATATGTCTCGTCTAATACTCCAACCTATAATAATAACATTAGGTCTGTCAACTCCATGATTCCTAACGTAAGTTAAATTGAATGAAGACTTCCTATTCTACAGAAATTTGGGCAGCACTTCCCCTGTTTATATGTACATCCACAAATTTCAAACCAAGCCATCAATACCAACAGCAAGTCATAACTCAAATATATAACCACAATAATCTCAGATATTCTATTTATGTCATCATAACGTATTCCTTCTCTTTTATTTTTAGGCGATATCACAACTACAACAAATCAGGTGATTACTACACCTATTTCTCATGTTAATTCAGTCCTTAGTCCATATTAGAACAATCTTAAAATAATCCATCAACTCTAATGACAACAACAATAACCAAGTTCTATAATTTGTAACATAACACCCTTTTCACACTTTACTTCTTTTAAGACATGTATTAGTAATTACCATAACTTATATACATGTTCATAGTCAAATTCCCAACATTTAAACTTCACAAAATCAGCCCCTAACTTGACGCGATAATATCCAAAAATCCAAGCAAGTCTTTGGCCAATATTTACAAAACCAATCATTTTCTTAATTCCTTAGAGTCCAATCTTGTTTCAATAATTCTTTATGAACAATTATAACTTGTATGTCAAGATTCTCTTCCAATATCAACATGCCAAGTAGCGACGAATTTCACAACACAATAATCGAATACGACAATTTCAAGATTAGTAACATTAGTCCTAATATCGGCTACAACATTCAAATTATCCACATGCAATGTCTAAATTCAAGATTTCTTCCTAACACAAGTCCATTACTTCAACTACCACAATATGCAACTTCAATTATAACATAGATTGAAGAATTTTCATACCTTAATTAAATCTCAAAACAGTCCCGATTTTTAGCCACTGCTTCGTCAGATGAACTTGTAACGTCCATAACTCTCTACTCCGGTGTCCTATCGATGAGCGGTTTATTGAGTTGGAAACTAGACTCGACAAACTTCATTTTAGGCTTTTGAAACACCCCAAAAAACCCTAATATAAGAGGAGATATACCCCTCCAAATTTGAATAAAATTACGCTTGTGATCCGATTTTGCCAACTGCTTAGTGCCTTTTCGCAATTTTTCACACTTCTTTAATCCCAAATCGACATGCAACAATTCTACAACGTTACCCAACATCTACACATGATTTTCTTCCAACAATGGCATCACAACTCGAATTTTTCGCCCTAAAAATCTGCTGGGCAGTCCCGTCGAGACCCCCCTGTTTTTAGGTCCAAAATTCTCAAATTCTTGTCTTAATGGTGCAGGTTAATTAATCTAAGAAGATGGAACAAAAAACTAAATTATTATTTCCACAAGAGAAGGGAAAATCACTAAGGTGGGGAAGGAAGAGGAGAAAGAAAGTAGATTTTTTTTTGTTAAGCGGAAGAATGAGATTTTTAGGGCTTTAATTAGTATTTTTCAGATTTTCTAAAAAAATGCATTTAGGTCCCTCTTCTTTTTTACACTTTAACCCTTTAAGTGCTTTTTAAACTAAATTAATTTCCAATGTAGTAAACCTTAATCTATTTCTTTAAATCTTGATTTCCGTTTCCTTTAATTCCCGGAAATTCCATAAGGTCTCGTATTCTCCATGTCGTAATTCTCATAATATGTAATAATCCTCAAAAGAGAAATATAAATAACTCATCATTTTAAATACTCATTGACGTGTTCGTAGCTTGTGTAATTATATCTCATACTCATTATCTGAATCTTAATCTTAATGATGTTCTTAATCCTTGTATTAAACTTACGAGGTGTAACATAAACTCAGATTCCATAATAGAACGTGCTATACAAGTCTATTTATAAGACTTTCATGAAATAGCACCTGCACCCAAAGTAAAAATATAATCACTGATGGAGCTAATTTCATCATTGTCAGTTATCCAGTTTGCATCACAAAAACCTTCTAAAACAATAGGAAATTTATTAAAATGCAAACAACAATCCATAGTACCTCTCAAGTACCGTAACAAACGATGAAGAACAATCCAATGTTCACTATTGGACTATGTGTATATCTACTCAATCTACTAACAACATAAGCAATATCAGATCGAGTATAGTTCATGAGAAACATTACAATCCCAATTATTTTAGCATATTCAGTTTGAGAAACACTATATTCTTTATTATTTCTCAAGTGTGTGCTAGGATCATAAGGAGTTCTCACTAGAGCAACATCAAAACAATCAAACTTTTTCAACATCTTCTCAATGTAATGAGACCGACACAAAGAAAGGCCATTAACAGTTCTTCTGATTTTATTTCCTAAAATCACATCTGCTTCTCCAAGGTATTTCATTTCAAATTTCAAAGACAAACATTTCTTAATCTCATTTACAACATTCACATTAGGATCAAAGATTAACATGTCATCCACATATAAACATATAATCACACAACTTGCCTATCATTTTAGAATAAATATAGGTATCTGAAGCATTAACAATAAAATCATCATCCACTAATGTGTCATTAATTTTTTCATACCACTGCTTATGTGCATGTTTTACTTTCTCAACTTGAATATTTTATCTTCCTGTCCTGGGACCATAAAACCCTCAGGTCGAGTCATATCGATCTCTTTCTCTAAATCACCATTTAAAAAAGTCGTTTTAACATTCAACTGGTGTACCACTAAACTATGAATAGCGACTAAGGCAATTAGAATTCTAATGATCGCTATTTTAGTCACATGAAAGTAAGTATCAAAGTAATCAACACCTTTCTTTTGGTTAAAACCCCTGATCATAAGTCTAGTCTTATATTTATCAATTATTTCATCAGGTCTCAATTTCTTCTTAAATATCCACTTGCTACTTTTGAGTTTAGAACCTTTAGGAAAATCATGCAAGTCCCAAGTATGATTAGAAACTACATAATCTAATTCACTTTTAATGACTTCTTTCCAAAACATAGCATCTATTGACCTCATTGATTCATCATAGGGTCTTCTTTCATTAAGTAAATAGACACTAATTCATCATTTAAAACACCAGTATCACATTTTTAATAAAAAAAATACAGTAATAAAATTAGGACCAAAACTAGTCTATATTCTACATATTTTACTCCTTCTAAGTTCAATTCCATACTCATTATCAACAACATTAGAAAAATGCACAACATAAGAATTAACAGGCACACTAGGCACATCATTTTTAAAAGGAAAACATGCTAATTTTTTTTTAAATCTTTAGATTTACAAATAGAATAATCATTCAAAGACATAAATCTATAAGCAACACTATTTTGAGCATACCCAATAAAGACAATGTCAAAAGTCTTAGTTCCTCATTTAGTTTGAAATATGGTAGACCAGCCTTAGCCAAACAGCCCCACACTTTCAGAAATTTCAAGTTAGAGAAAAACCCTTTTCACAACTCATATGTAGTCTTGACTAACTTCTTATGAAGGACTCTATTAAGAATATAACATGCATCCAAAACAGCTTCCCTCCACATATTGTCAGATAGACCCGAACTTAAAAACATATAGTTCATCACTTTCTCAATTTGAATACTTTATCAACACGTTTTTTTTTTTCTTCTTCTTCTTCTTCTTCTTCTAATTAACATTGCTTATTTCTACTTAATGCTACTTTATCTTCTTATTCTTTTCCTCTTCCTCTCTTCTTCTCCTTCTCCTTCTCCTTCTCCTTCTTCTCCTTCCTTTCCTCGTGTTTCTCCTTCTTCTTCTCCTTTTCCTTTTCCTTTTCCTTCTTCTTATGCTACTTCTCCCTCTCTTTCTCGTTGCTTCTTCTTAATGTTACGTATCGATACTTGATCCTACTTAATATATCCTACATTTCTTCTTACTTAATGCTATTTATTACTCCATCCAGATAAAAAAGAGTGTCACTTAGTCATTTACACACCCCTTAAAAAAATACTAATTTTCAGGTAAAAATAGACAATTAGACTAAAATTTCCCTAATTAAATAGGGTATTGAGATTTGGTCATCTAACACTTAATAAGGGCTAATCTGAAAAAGTAAGGTTAATTCTTTTTTGATTTGGTAAATAAACACTCTTTTTTACTTAAAAAAATAAAAGTTAAGTGAACACTCTTTTTAATCCGGAGGGAGTACTACTTAATTCTATTTAATTAACGCTACATATTCTACTTACTACTACTTTAATGCTACTTTATATTGCTAATAATATTTAATCATACTTAACATTACTTAATTTCATTTATTAATACTCAATTTTACTAGTCTTATTATTTAATGCTATTTATTCGTACTTAATACTACTTAACGTTAATGTCACACCCAACCTAGGTGAGATGGACATGTACCTAATGACTTACTTACGAGAGTGACCTATTTTGTAAGACAAATAACTTACTGTATGTGAAACATTTGTAAACAGAAAATCCCAAACAAATGTATACACGTGGGCCTACAAGGCCTCAACATGTATAGCACTTTACTAACATAATGTTATTGACCACAATCATACATACGTCTACAAAAAGCCTCAAAGAACATATGCCGAACACAACTTGATCGGGACCGGGCCCGACCTACTCATATAACCTGTACAACTATATCATAAGCGCACTTAGACTCGGCTACTCCAGAAAGAAGTGGAGTTCACCAACCTGCGCTGATCAACTGGAATGACTAGGAAAGCCTGCCAATCTCGGGAGCCTTGACGTGCAGCATGACATGCAGTGCCCTAGCAAAATGGACGTCAGTACGGATTAATATACCGAATATGCAATGCAAATAAGCATAACAACATGTACTGAAACTTCAAATAGATACACGTAACAAGATAACCATAAATATAGTGAAACTTGTCACTTACCCGTAAGATGCATTTTACTGAGACTTCTAACAACACTGTACAAGGTGAGATGTCACAACAAATTTAAGTTAGGTCTACAATATTCAACTCATCATCAAATGCCGAAAATATACAAAAATATGTGTTAATATAAATTAGCAATATTCAGTACTTATTTTAGTCCTATCATTGGAAGTTAAAAGGTTTGGATAATGAAAATCAAATCAGCTACTAACTTTCAATTTCAATTCAAACATTCATTTATCAATCATTGAAAATTGAATTTCAAATGTATAAACATAATAATTGTATATAATAATAAAAATAACTATATATCAGTCCCAAACGCAACATAACTATATAACCAAAACATGAAAATAGAACCCATGTAAAAAACACAATATCTAAATAATAATGACACTATATAAAATGAAATAGGATGTAGAAATTTGTTTTAACATAAACAAAGGAAGACATGGTTCCCCAACGGCTAAATAACCATTGACCACCGACCGTAGGAGGAAAGACGTGTAAAAAATAATTAACAAACAAAATAATCGCCTGGGACACCATCTCAAATTCTAGGGTTTTCAATTCCCCCTAATCTAACCCTACCTAAATCAGATCACATCCCAAAAACCTCAACCTTTCTTATCTATTCGTTCTAGATTACATCAATTCTCATTTATTGCGAGATTTAGGTCTAAAATTTCATTCTTTTATGTTTTTAGCCTGAATTATTGCGAGATTTTGGTCGTTAAAGATGACAAGTGTGGGAGAAGCCGAACCGGAGTACGAGAGCGATCCGGAAGAAGCGAAGTTGTCGTTAAAGATGCGGAGGAGAGAAGCGAGCGATGATGAAGAGGAAGAAAGGAGAGAGAAGCCTGTTCGTACGATTGAATCGGATGGCGAATCGGACGGACAAGGTGCTGCGGCCAATTATGATGATGAAGAAGAGGACGAAGAATATGTGGAGGAGGAGGAAGCCTATGAGGAAGATGAGTATCAGGAAGCAGGTGGAACTAGTAGTGTCAAGGAGGTTGAGGTAGTAGTGGAGGAGGGTGCTGATGGAGCGAAGGAAGTCGAGGGCGAAGGGATTGGTGATGGTAATGAGAATAATAATGTGGAGAAGAAAGAGAATGAACCTTTTGCTGTGCCTACTGCTGGAGCGTTCTATATGCACGATGATAGGTTTCGAGACAATGCTGGTGGTGGGCGACACAGGTATTGGACATAGTTTATGCTTATAGATACTGCATTGGTATCTGATTTGTTAGAGTAATTAGTTTTGCACGGGATATTTGAATTTATGTGTTTCACAGTATTTTTGATAATCAGCAGGTTGTTAAAGCTATATGGACAATGGAGGGGTTTTAAGGACATCCTAGCTAGGTTAAATTCTTAAAAAATTCGTCTTTAAAGCAACTAATAATGAGATTTGAGTTAGCTCCTAAAACGTATTGTAGACACCTGTATTTTGAAATAAAATAGAAAAGTGATCCTTTTCGGGAACAAACTAAAAAGGAAATACACATAATTTATTAGAGGGAGTAGTAAATATGGAATTGATAGAGTAATTTGTTTTGGACCCTATTCGGCAGATATTTTTGATAATTAGAAGGTTCATCATCATCATACCCAGTGAAATCCCACAACGTGAGGTATAAGGAGGTACGCAGACGTTACCTTTACCTTGGTAGGTAGAGTGACTCTTTTCGAAAGACTCTCGGCTCAAAACAAAGCATAAGCACAAGTAAAACAAGAGAAACGGTCAGACTCAGACAAGAAATTTAAAGCAATATGAAAATGATGTTAACAAAAGCGAATAAGCCATGATAGCGCATTCTGAAAAAAAAACCAGTAACTAACGTAGGTAAATAAAATAAACAAGGTACACTAAAGAACACATACAACAACAACATACCCAGTAAAATCCCACAATGTGGGGTCTGGTGAGGGTAGAGTGTACACAAACCTTACCTCTACATTGGTAGGTAGAGCGGTTGTTTCCGGGAGACCCTCGGCTCAGAAGCAAAAACAGAAAACAAGAATAACACTACAACTACCAGTTTGTAAGCGTAAGCATGACTACACTCAACTATCTACTACTCTTCTACCCTAATTCGTGTCCTCCACAACCCTTATATAAGGTAATATCCTCAGTAAGTTGCACCTGTGTCATATCTCATCTAATCACATCTCTCCAATACTTCTTCGGCCTACCTCTACCCCTCCTGAATCCGTTCATAGCCAACCTCTCACACCTCCGCACTGGGGCATTTATGTCACTCCTCTGCACATGTCTGAACCATCTCAACCTCGCCTCCCACATCTTATCCTCCACCGAGGCCACTCTCACTCATATCATAATTTCTAATCCTATCTCTCCTTGTATGTCCACACATCTATCTCAACATCTTCAGCTCTGCAACTTTCATCTTTTGGATGTGTGAAGTCTTGACTGACCAACACTCTGCCCCATATAACATAGTCGGTCTAACCACCATCCTATAAAATTTGCCTTTAAATTTTGGTGGCACCTTTTTATAGCACACGACTCCAGATGCGAGCCTCCATTTCATCCACCCTGCACCAATACGATGTGTGACATCGTCACCAATCTCTTCATTCCTTTGGATAATAGATCCGGGGTACTTGAAGTTTTTTTTTTTTTGGAATGACCTGATTACCAAGCCTCACTTCCACGCCTGTCTTATGGTCTCTCCCGTTATTTAACTACACTCCAAGTATTCTGTCTTGACTCTACTCAACCTGAATCCTTTAGATCTAGAGTCTGTCTCCAAACCTCCAGTTAAGCGTTCACTCCGCTGCGAATCTCATCAATCATGACTATGTCGTTTGCGAATAACATACATCATGACACCTCCCCTGGAATTTGTCGCAACAGTTCATTCATCACCAGGGCAAATAAGAATGTGCTAAGAGCTGATCCCTGGTGTAGCCCCATCATCACTGGAAAGTGCTTCGAGTCTCCTCCTATTGTTCGTACCCTGGTCTTAGCTCTATCATACATATCCTTGATCACTCTAGTGTACATCACAAGTACACCTCCAAACATCTCCATAGAACATCCCTAGGGACTGTCGTATGCCTTCTCGAGGTCGATGAAAATCATATGTAAGTCTATCTTCCTCTCCTTATACTGCTCCACCAACCTCCTAATAAGATCAATGACTTCTGTAGTTGAACGCCCCGACATGAATCCAAATTGGTTCTCAGAAATAGACACGCCTCTTCTTACCCTCATCTCCACGATCCTTTCCTAAACTTTTATATTGTGGCTTAGCAGCTTGATACCCCTATAGTTGCAACTGTGGATGTCACCTTTGTTCTACAAAGAAATCATTGTACTCCACCTCCATTCTTCGGACATTCTTGCCGTCTTAAAAATGACATTAAACAACTCAGTCAGTCACTCCAAACCTGCCCTACCCGCGCTCTTCCAAAATTTAATTTAGATCTCATCAGGTCGGCTTGTCCTATGCGCATCCTGCGAACAACACCCTTAACTTCCTCAACCTTAATGCTCTACAATATCTAAAATCTTTGTACCTTCCGGATTGCTCCATATCTCCCAGCAGAATGTCTTTATCTCTTTTTTGGTTCAAGAGTTTATGAAAGTAAGATTTTCACCTCCATGTAATATGCGCGTCCTCCACCAGTACTTTGCTATTCTCGTTCTTAATGCACCTCACGTGATCCAAGTCACGGGTCATTCTCTCCATTTCCTTGGCTAGTTTGTACAACTTTTTATCCTCGCCTTTTCTCTCTAATTCCACGTACAGACGTTCAAAAGCAGCTGTTTTCGCCGCTGTAACCGCTAGCTTTGCCTCATTCTTTGTCTTATACAATTCCCTATTCTTCCATTTCTCCACACCATCCTTGCTTTCTACCAATTTCGCATACACCGCTTTCTTTGCTTTCACCTTCTCTTGAACTTTACCATTCCACCACCGGTCCCCTCGATGCCCACCACGGCTACCCCGCTAGACCCCTAGCACTTCTCTAGCTACCTCTCAAACGCAATTGACCGTCCTGTTCCACATACCGGTCGCATCCCCACTACTCCCCCAATCCCCCGTGGCCATCAACCTCTCCCCATCTCCTTTGCACTAGTCATGATTAAACTCCCCCATTTGATTCTTAGCATGTCATCCACAATCCTCCTCTTCTTCTCCATCTTGATCTCCAAATCCATCACCAAAAGCTTATGTCGGGTTGTAAGATACTCGGAATAACCTTACCGTCTTTACAAAGACCATTATCAACCTTCCTAAGGAGCAAAAAGTCTATCTGAATCTTAGTCACCGAGCTACGGAAAGTCACCAAGTGCTCCTTCTTCATGAACCTCAAATTGGCTATCACCATCCTAAAAGCTTTAGCGAACTCTAAAAAGTCTATCTGAATCTTAGTCACCGAGCTACGGAAAGTCACCAAGTGCTCCTTCTTCACGAACCTCAAATTGGCTATCACCATCCCAAAAGCTTTAGCGAACTCCAAGAGTGAGACGCCTCCTCCATTCCTGTCCTCGAGGCCAAAGCCTCCCTGCATGTCGTCATAAACCCCGAAAGTGATCCGATATGTCCATTGAAATTTCCTCATACAAATTACTTCTCAGGTGGTATACCTCCCACTACCTTGTTCAAATTCACCCAAAAGCGCCTCTTCTCCTTGTCCAAGCCTGCCTGCGGTGCGTAAACACTAATAATGTTCATAGTGGACACACCAACTTAAGCGCCATCATCATGTCATTGACCCTCGTAACCTCTACCACATGATCCCTTAGCTCATTGTCTACCAAAATGCCTATCCCATTCCTATACCTCGACCTACCCGAGAACCATAACTTATACCCGTCCACATCTTTAGCCTTAGGTCTTACCCATTTGGTCTCCTAGACACAGGTTATATTAATCCTTATCTTCTTAAGAATCTTATGGATTTCTCCGTTAGCACGTTGTTTTCAAAATTTAATGATATATGGACCGTGGGGGGATTTTGAGGATATTCTAGCTTAGGTTAAACTTTTAAAAATTTCGTGTGCAGAGCAACTAATAACGTAGTTGAGTTAGCTACTAAAACATATGGTAAACATCTGCATTTCAAAAATAAGATAAAAAAGAAAAGTTTGATTCTTTTCTGGAACAAACTAAAAAGGAAATTGTTTAGCTTTTTGAAGATTGAATGTCTGATGGTTTGAAGTGTTTTAGTGTATCTAATTGGTGCTTCAAGATTCTATTGTTTTATCACCTATAAAAAAAGATTCTTTTGTTTTATGCTAATTATGCGTTAGCTACTTTATCCTATATATCTGAGATATTGGCTGAGTTATTAAAAAATAATAATGGTTGTTTCTGTGTTTGCTTCTGGCTTAAGATTTTGAATAACATGTAGCTCATGATACATGCTTGGCTTGTCGTAGCGGTCAAACAGAACTAATCGTATTGTACTGATCAAACACAACAATGACAAAGCAGCTTAACCCTGTAACAGTCACACAATTTCTAATGCTCATCTTTTTTTTCAAAATCTCGAAATACAGAAGTATAAAGCCTACATCATATGACTCTTTACAAAAGACACTAGTTATCTATACTAATAGGACTCTCATGGGTACACCAAAAGTTAATAAAAAAGGAAGACATTATCATGTTTCACCCCCTTAAAAATGTCCTAATTTTGAAAAGCTGTGTGAACTGGAACTATGGTGTAGTGAGCATCTATTTTAGAGTACCTGTTTTGGTGAAAAGGTGCTACAGAGGTGAAAATAATGGGAAAAAGGGAAATCATTTGCTTGTTTAGGTGTTAGCATGAGGATCTTACTTTTTGCATCTATGTGTTCGCTATGGAACTACCATCCTGATTTTTTCTGGATAAGGGACTTCCATCCTGATTAGTAATCTTTGAAGAATTTATTTTCTTCTGTTTGTAAACAGATAACTTTATTAGAAGAGAACAAAAAAGGGAAAGCATAACCTGCATAGAACGAGTGTGCACCGTTGTAGTTTCCATTACTTGCTTGTTGTGTTCCCTCTATTTCTCTGATAGAGTTTCTACATCAGTTCTTCACTGTCTGCTTTTTATCTCTGGTCCATCTGCAACATTAATTTGCAAGATCTCACAACTCACTCTCATTTGATGTCACCCATAACTTCCTTAATGTCCATTGTTCCGATGATTGAAATTTCTATAGACCACTCCTGTGTTTTTTACGTAGGACACCAAAGTAATCAGGTGTGATTTAAGACTAGGAATAACAACAACAACATACCCCGTGCAATCCCACAAGTGGGGTCGGGGAGGGTGATGTGTACGCAGACCTTACCCCGACCTTGTGATGATTGAAGACTAGGAACAAATTTGAATGTACCTTACCTTCCTATATCTCTCCACACTATTTAGAACAAGTTAGAACCTTGACCTAAGAATAAAAACCCAGATCAGGCTTCCTCTGCTTTAATTATGTCTCGCATTTGACATATTTTGATATTGGTGTATAATTGTTTTGCTAGGCGGACTTTTGGTGGAAATAAGTTATGGGAATCCAAAGATGATCGGAAGTGGGGACATGACAAGTTCGAAGAGTTGAGTGTGGAGGAGAGGCATTATGAAGAGGTGAATGCTTTTAGCCACGTGCTTCTTCGTGTTTGCTCATCTTTTTTCCTTAGTTTTTTTTGCATGTTTGTTTTGCTTTATCAATATTATTCTATCGAAATTCTTAGGGTAGGAGGGGTTCAAGGGGTCGTTATCGAGGTAGAGGTAGAGGGCCTGAACTTGGAACTGTGCGAGGACGAAGACCGAAAGCATTTGTCAACGACAACAATCAGAGCAACAATAACAGCCAGAAGATTCAGGATAATGCTTCAAAAGGTATGAGAGGTCGAGGTCCAAGAAGGTATCGACCCTCATTTAAGGACAATATCGATGCCCCCCCTCCCCCAAACAAACAGTGAGTAGCAATTCAGTTAAGTCTCCTTTTCCTCATCAACAATGATTCTTCTTGATGTTCGTCAAATTGTATTTTTCAGATCTGGTCTGTCAGTTGAGAAACATTCATATCATAGCACAGCCAAAGCATCTGCTCCTGTATCAAATGCAGAAAATGATGCAGTGACAGCTGCTAAGCAAGAGTTTGTGTCAAGCTTGAATTCTGCTTCTCCTCCATTTTATCCCTTTAGTTCCTCCGCTAAAGAGATCACTATGACACACAAGAAGGAACTGCAAACTGGGACAAGTTCAGTGTTGCGAGGGAAGAATGCCAGTGATTCTGTTAGCCTTGACAAACTTAATATTGCTGATCCTATTACTGCAGTAGCTGCGAAGGTTTCATCTGGGTTGCAGTTGGCTCCTGGTTCCTCGAGAATAAGTCCTACTCAGTCGCAGCCATTGAGAGGCCAAGGAAGAGGATTTAATGCAATGCCAAATGTGAATTACCAATCTCCTGTAATAAATAACCAATTTAACAGAGTTCCTCAGCCGACAAATCTCCCTTCTACCCAGAGAAATCCCGTTCTAGGTCGAGGACAACCTTCTTTCCAAGCTACTGGTCACCAGTTTGCTCAGCTATCTGGTACTAGATCTCAAGGTTCATCTCCTCCCAAAACTGGACAATCTATCTCTGAGACTGTAGAGTTTGAATCGTCTTCAGATTCAAGTAAATCAAAGAGTGCTATGGTTGCAAAAGGAAAAGGCACCCTTCAGAGCACTGGAGGGGGATCAGTTCTCTACGGCGGAGCTCAGGTTATGGGTGCACCTGGAAGCATGGGTAGTGGTGATCAGAATTTTCCTGCGACACCAGCCTTTTTGCCAGGTAGACCTTTTATAATTAGTCACCTCTTCCTGAAAAATTCTTTATAAAATCATCCATGTGTGCCCCTCTCTTGGGATGGTTCAGTAGGATGTCGTTCATACTCTGTCACTCAATTTGTTTTTAGTGGCTAGGATTTCCTTTCCAGAAATTATGCTATAGTTTTGTTGTGCCATGTCATACTTATAAAGAATGTTCGTCTTTCTGTAATTAGTAGATTATGGTAATAATATTGGCGCATTCTCCTAAAGGAAAATCATCTTCGTATCTCCAGTTCCCCGGTGACAATTAGCATTTCTTTCTTCTGAAATTTGCAGTCATGCAATTTGGTGGCCAGCACCGCAGTGGAATTCCTGCTGTTGGCATGGCTTTTCCTGGATATGTTGGTCAGCCACAACTTGGTTTGGGGAATTCTGAGATGACATGGTAAGGATTTATGGCAATGTGGTCACCAGTTTAAAATTAGTGTAATTTGCATGTACTGGATGGGGATTTTATTGCTTAGGCATTTCCCCACCATATACCCAGCTATGGATGTCTATGGAGTGGACTCATATTTTCCTTTTGAATCGTTGTATATGAATTAGTTCTGTTCATATAATCATAAATATTTTTAAACTGGTTTGCCTATATTGGGTCCTTCAAGTGATTTTGGTTTCCAATTGTCAGGTTGCCAGTTTTAGCTGGGGCTGCTGGAGCATTAGGTGCCACATACTGTTCGCCATATATTGCTGTCGATGGTGCTTATCATGCTCGCCCATCCGGGCAAATGTCTTCTCTCACAGCTGCTCCAAGGTCAGTATTCTCACCTCCATTTCAGTATGTTCCCGTGTCATTAGTATTTTCCTTTGTGTTGTCATGTCGGTGTCATACTTGTTCCACACACTTCTTTCATTCGTTTTCATTCTCTTGGATTTTGCTTAATAGAGATGCACCATCTTTTGTTCTGTGGTGACTTACTTTCATGTCTCTAGACAAGTGTGACCCATATTTTCTCTTCTGGAAAAGCTTGACCAGTTTGCATAACTCGAGAATGCAAGTGATAAAGCCTGTACAATTGCAACCAAAAACTTTGACGGATCCATTTTGTTGTTTCAGCTGTTTATGAATATCTATTGAAATTTTAGTCTCAGGAGCACTCTCTTGGAGAGAGTTCTGTTTTGTGCAGTGTCTTTATCCGCTGACAGTCACTGGTTTGTAATATTACTATCTGTTCTCACCTATAAAAATCATTTGTTATTACAGATAGTGAGGAAATGATTTCTTGATTCTGTAAATATTGCAGCTATATAAGTAGCAGGCCTTTTTCTAATACTTTGTAATAAGTGGAAAAGAAACCTAACAACGACTTCTCTCTGCAGCAAAGAGAACAATACCAGTAAACCAAATAATGAACGCAAGCCCCAACAGAGACTAGGTGAGATATGTGCATGTTCTAATATTTGTGTAATTCGCTCTGCTGCCGCAAAACTGTGGCCCTATGTCTGATCTTGTATGCCCCATTTCGTCTCTCAGAGCTCTCAAATGATGACTTAGGCCAGCGTCAGAAGAATCCTCGCAGGTTGGCTTGGCTTATATTCCACATTTTTTAAATGAGATGCTCTATTTCCAACCTTCCCCTTTTGCTTAAGTAGATGTATTTGTTGGTTTAGTTAACCTTTGTAAATATTGAATCATTTATTGTTCTTTGTAGATATACAGAGATGAAGTTCGATCAGTGAGCTAGTTTCTAGGTTGAAGCTGTTTGAATAAGCAGATTAAGGTCAAAAGTTACAGTTAAACTTTTCCATCTGTGGTTTGAGTGTTGCAAATCTCTGAGTAAAACTTGTGGTTCTGCAGGCCTTCTCCCAGACCCTATGTGTTCTCCGAGTGTTGATCTGGAGTATCTAGGGCTCTCATGTGTTGTGATGTATTTTAGGTAATGATTTTGCTCATGACGTTAATATCATTTTTTGTTGTGAAATGATTCAGCATTTTGGAATTCCACCAAATATAATCCTTATGCATTTTTCATTACTGTGGCAATTGCCCCTCCCCACCATCCTAAAATATGAAGGGAACAGAAAAGGAAAGCAAAAGAAAAAGCACTCTCATTGTGGCCTGTCAAGGGGCAATTTTGTACTCGAAGTAATTTTTCTAGTAGTTCCGTGATCTAGCTTTAAATTGTCTTTGTATTGGGGATATCTTTGTACTAATTCATGCAGCTTTTATGTTTCATTTCTTCTGGACCTATGTTCATCGAATTCTCTTCTCCTTCTGGACTTTTGATCCCCAGGTTTACATGACAAACGCCTGCTCATGCTGCTTCACTCTCGGGGATACACTGCAGCTTGACGTGTGGCAGTTATTTGTTTAAATATGTGGTACTGTTGCAGTATTCTGGTCTTCATGCTTAGTGTATGTATGTCTCTTTTAAAATTGAGAAATAAGTTCTACCTTGTTTTTAAAATTCTCAGGTACTTGTGGCTTGGTTTTTCTTTAACTTAAGGAAATGGAAAATGTTGATTGGTTTCTTCAAATGATGATGAAAATAATGGTAAAAGTCCAGAAGCTGTCGCAGCTGTTTTCGTATTATGTGAATTTTTTCTCTTCTAAATAGATGGCCCTATACTTTCAGGGTTTGTAGTTAAATATTATGTCAACTGTAGAGCATGGCTTGCTCAGACATTGAATAATAAATTTTGTTTCAAAGAGACTTCGGTTTGTCCAGATTTATGCACATATGGAATTGATGATGGACCTCGCTAATGGAATTACTTTCTAATCGATGGATTGGTGGGTAACTTGTGAAACTTTTCCGTTGAACTCAAGCTATTTAAATGTGTGTGAGAGAGTGTGTGTAAAACGTTCAGCACCCTGTAGGCTGGTGGAAAACTGAGACTACTAGGTCAATGCAGTAACGGCACTCTAGGCATGAGTGACCCTTACGTAATGAATCTTCTATTTCTATTTGTTTATTAGTCTGTTTCCTGCAATAAATGACATTGATGAAAGTCTGTTGTTTATTTGAAAGTGGAAGAGATTCTCTCCGAGCTGTGTGCATACAGCACATCCACATTAAATTATCACAATTCACAAAGCTCAAGCATAATGCCTAGCTCGCTGACTCATTTAAAAATTCGACCAGTCAATGAATTAAATGTATATGTTTGGTTCCTCAGCTAACATCCTCGAGACTCACTCTTCAAGCTTACCCGTTGGTGATTAGGGCTGTTATCGGTCCGGCTATCGACATATTGGAACCGGACCGATAAGGTTACCGGTCCGGACCGATAAGAATTCGGTCCTGAAAAGAGATTCGGGACCGGATCGATACCTTATCGGGCGGGTACCCGGTCCGGTCCGATAAGGTTACCGGTCCGGTTCTGGATACTGTTTTCAGTCCGAAATATTAAATCTCTGCTTTACTTAAAAATCTCTGCTTTACTTATAATTTTTTTTATAAAAATCCTTATTTTACTGTCTTTACTGCTATACATAATATATGTTAACAAACTTAAAACAATATATAATAGCAATATTTCAAGGATTGATCATCAATTCATCATCCCAATTCCCAAACTATTCTAAGGATTTCCAAACACTATAACATATAAGTTATCGGGTAATTAAGCCGGGTTGTCGGATCGGATTCTTATGTCTGATACTCGTATCCGGTCCGTTATCTTTTCGGTCTGAGTATTGATCCGGTTTTTGGGTGTATCCGGACTGATAACAGCCCTCTTGGTGATGCCACTATCTAACAGAATTGTCATTTTATTTAATCTACTAGTGCACTTGCTTTTTTTATATTTTACGCACAAATAAAAATCGTAGATTTAATGAAAGAAACATGAAAAATACAAAAGGTTTGATGTAAATAAATAAAATATCGATAATCTCAACATTTAGTTTAATTTGTTTATGCCCATGAAACAAAATTTTAGACAGTAAACTGCATAAAAAACACGCTAATAAGTATAGCAATTGTAGATTTACTGAAAAATGAAGCAAAAGATAGGAAAAAGGGTGAGGAAAACATAATATGTTTGTTAGCCTCAAACTTGTATGAGAGCATCGAGTTGATACAAACAAAAAAGTTGGTATGAGTTATGGAGGAAAAGTTCTTATTAACATGTAAACTATCTTGTGATCATATTATGTTTTCCACAATCCACACCTTAATTAAATAATAATACTTTAAAAACAAAAACAGCAGGAGTACATAGTTTACAATGAACCTTTAATATTATATTTTATTTAATAAAATAGAGAATGAAAAGAAAAAAAAGATGAATACTAATAGAGGGCGGATGACTTAATTTTTACATCCCTTTACCGTTCAAGTCAAAGATAAAGCGTCGGTGACACTTGCATTAAATGAATCATATCTGTGTAGTTCAGACATTGGTCTCCCTCTCCCAAAAAGATCCACAACCCACCAATTCCTCTGTTAATTAAATAGAGGAAAAACACTTTCTGCTCGTCATCCATTTCTTTAATCTTGTAAGTCTTTGGCATAGTTGATGTATTTTAGTAATCTTGAAAGTTTGTTCTTGAAATTTTGAATCTTTAGCTTCCCAAGGGTTAGCATTTACTTGCTGTATATTTCGTTATACTAAATCCAAGTAAGTAATCAATGCATTAGTATTTTGAATAATGTAACAAGTTCCATTCTTGTATTATTACATATACTTAGATCTCATTTAAGTCACCCCTGTGAAATTTGTTCCTTGTTTAGGTGTGATATTGAAGAAGCTATTATATTGGCTCAATAGCTGTACATGAATTGTAGAGTTGGTGTTGATGCAAACAATTTTGAATAAACATTTGTAGCATACATACATGTCCAACTAATGGAGGAACTAAGACCGTCACCCTTGAGGCTAAATGGTCCCGTGAAGTCCACATTATCAGGAAGATCAACTCCTAGAGGAGGTTCCCCTTCCTTCAGGAGATTGAACTCTGGACGTACCCCACGAAGAGATGGTAAAAGTAATGCCTTCACTTCTCAGTGGTTTAGAAGTAACCGCATTGTACTTTGGCTGCTTCTGATTACCCTTTGGGCCTATGGAGGATTTTATGTCCAGTCAAGATGGGCTCATGGAGACAACAAGGATGGCATCTTTGGAGGATCTGAAGGTGATGTTGCGAATGTAACTTCTCAACCAGTGGAAAAAAGTAAACGAATTCTAGTTGCAAATGAGGATTATTCTTTAGCTATCAAGCCTCCAAGTAATAAAACGCAGGCCAATTCAATTGATATGGACGTAGCCTTGGCTAAACAGGCCAAGAGTGTGGTATCTGACAAGGCATCTTTGAAGAAGAAGAGCAAGAAATCTACACGCGCTTCTCGTAGGAAGACTCGTGGTAAGAAAAAGGTGGTAGCGGAAGTCAGAAATGATGATGTTGAAGTCGAAGAAGAGGAAATACCAAAGAGAAATACTACTTACGGTCTGCTTGTTGGTCCATTTGGGTCGATAGAGGACAAGATTTTGGAGTGGAGTCCTGAAAAGCGGTCAGGAACATGTGATAGAAAGAGTCAGTTTGCACGTCTTGTTTGGTCTAGGAAGTTTGTGCTGATACTCCATGAACTGTCTATGACTGGAGCTCCACTTGCCATGTTGGAATTGGCTACGGAGCTTTTAAGCTGTGGGTCCACAGTTTATGTAGTACCTCTCAGCAAAAGAGGGGGTTTGATGTCAGAACTATCTAGAAGAAAGATCAAAGTGCTAGAAGATAAATCAGACCTCAGTTTTAAAACAGCCATGAAAGCAGATCTTATTATTGCAGGCTCTGCAGTGTGTGCATCATGGATAGGTGAGAACTTCCGCATATCTATCTAATACTATTTTTGATGATCCTTACACTTTTTAGTCCACTAACAACTGTTTGTACGCATATGTTATTCTCTTAGCTATAATTTAAACTTTTGGATATCTCATTATTTCAATAATGAAGCCAATTTTTGCCAGTTCCCAGTGCAACCTTTTGGTAGACCTTTTTTGCAAAACTTGAGTGAGATTTGAGTATTCCTAGAATGATGTAATATTACTCAGTTCTTTCGCTTCATGAAGAAATCTTGTTTTTTTTTTACTGTGCCTAGCATTATAGTCTTTGATTTCCTTGATTTTAGCCTTCATAAATTCTATGAATTTGCTTCTCTTCTTTTCTTCTCCTATGTGTGCCTTGGCTAACTTCTGACGATCAATATCACACTTTCAGAACAATATGCAGCACGTACTGTGCTAGGTTCAAGTCAAATTGCTTGGTGGATCATGGAAAATCGAAGGGAATACTTTGACCGGGCAAAACTTGCTTTCAACCGAGTGAAGAAACTTATCTTTCTTTCTGAATCGCAGTCTAAGCGCTGGTTAGCTTGGTGTGAGGAGGAACATATAAAGCTCAAAACTCAGCCTGCACTGGTTCCACTTTCCGTTAGTGATGAACTGGCTTTTGTAGCAGGCATTCCATGCTCGCTGAGCACTCCGCTATTCAGTCCTGAGAAGATGCTAGAAAAGAGGCAGCTACTAAGAAACTTTGTTAGGAAAGAAATGGGGTTGACAGACAATGATATGCTTGTTGTGTCCTTGAACAGTATAAACCCTGGAAAGGGTCAGTTTCTGCTTCTTGAAACAACACGTTTGCTGATTGAGGGAGCTCCTCCTCTAAATAGATCTGCCGTTAAAAGTCAAGATTATCACAAAAGGACATTGCTTCATAATTGGAAACAATTTGGTGAATGGAAAAAAGAATCTTCCACTGAAGTTTTGCAGCTACCCCAGCTTTTCTCTAAGGGGGTTAACTATAAAGCTGGAACTGAAAATGATAGAAGAACGCGAAAGCTTTTCTCTCTGACTGAAGGGAAGCGGGGAGAAAAGCTTAAGGTTCTTATTGGTTCAGTCGGATCCAAGAGCAATAAGGTGCCTTATGTTAAAGCGCTTCTCAACTTTCTAAATCAGCATTCTAACTTGTCAAACACGGTACTATGGACTCCATCAACCACTCGTGTTGCTGCACTTTATGCTGCTGCAGATGCTTATGTAATGAATTCTCAGGTTAGCCTTTACAACTGTATCTAACTCAATTATTGTCAAGTTCAGCAAATGTACAGTGTCAATGCTTCTGGGAGATATTTATACTATTATATAAGAGTTTAACTGGGAAGTTTAAGTAAATCAGTTTAGAGGGGGAAAATGAGAATGTAGTTAAAGTAAAATACACGGAGATGAGAAAAAGGGTGTTTCTTATGATCTCTATGCTCTGTGCAGATCTAAATTATTTTCATGATTGGTGATATTTCAGATTGAAAAGTGAAAGCATCGTAAGGCTAGTGCTACCTGTTAACTTTCTACAATCTGGACTGCATGCAACTGTTATGCACTGATCTGTGAGATCAGTGCAGTGCACAACCAGTAATGAATGAATCGAAAGGAAGAAGATGAAGATTTGTGGGAGCTTTTCTTCTATATTTCTGTGTGTATACAAAGTACATAGAGCACCTATTTATAACTATGAGAATTACAAGAAGTGAAAGAGCTAACTAACCCAACAAACTTCTAACCAATCTAAACAAACTAACAACCCAAACTAACTAGTGGAAAGATATTGTGTGTGTGCCATTCCTTTCTTCCTCTATACCAACATCAACTGCATTCTTCTTCTCAACACAATATCTCAACACCCCCCTCAAGCTCCTAGCTTGGTAACAATAGCAAAACATTCTACTAACAAACAGCAATTCGATCCCCTTGCCAAGCATAGCTAGCAACAATCTGGCTTGCATATCAAGCACCATTGCCCGGACTTCTTGAGCATTTGTACCTTCTAGAAACCTGCATTTTATCCTATCTACACTCGGTTTATACTGTTGTCTATGCTGAGTTGAAGGAAGGGAATGTAAATCTGCATCCAGTACAGAAATGACACTGTAAGTTTTTTCAAAGCACAATGAATTCTACTGCAGTCTGTGCAGCAAAACCATTTATCTTTTGCAATTCCTGTAAGTCATCTATGTCGTGCTCCTTCAAACATCCAACATGATACTCATTCTCACACTGATCACAAATAATTACTGTTCGTGGGCCAAATCCCGACTCATGTAGAGTACACAAACACTAACTTTAGTGTCTAAAGCTTCCACCATACGAATGCATAGTTTTGTTATCTGTTCGGCATCAACTCCAGCAACCCTCCCAACAGTTATAGCATTGGCATTATTCTCAACAAATCTGTCTTTTGTAAACATATTTTCACAATATTTGTAATACCAGGTACCCGTGGGAATACTTGGCAAAGAAACACACTCTGTGTGAAAAGCTCTTGGACAATTGTCACAGCACAGGAGGTCCCCTCCGTCAGCACATATGGAGCAGAGTTTGGTCCCCTCCGTCAGCACATATGGAGCATAGTTTCGACCAGTAACTAAAGACAACAGGAAAACCACTAACTTTACTAACTTTAGGTATAGTTGCAGCCTCTTCCACAACACTAGTAGCAGCCACAGCATTCACATCCATGGCACCAGCAGTCCCAACAACATTAGCAACAACTGCAGCTACAACAACACCAAAAGCAGTCATAGCGATGGCGAGCGTGACAATAACACCAACTCTAACACTACTACCAACACCAACAAAAACAACACAAATATCAGTAACCACCCCAATAACTGCTACTGCTCCTGCATTTCACCAACAACAGCAACGAAGATCCCCCCGTTCTCTAGTCACACTCGGACTAGAGAATCCCTCGATTCTCCCTATACAAGCTCTTAGAATAGGCTCGGATATGCACTGGAGTCTCCCTCAATTTCTAGTCCAATTCCGGCTAGAAATTACTCGATTCTCATGTCCTGAGCTAAACAAATGAAAACAGGCAATCGAACATCTCCTCAAAGCTAATGCAACCATCACCATCCCTATCAGCTTCCTTAATCATCCCTGTCAGCTCCGTGTAAGTGCATGCCCTAACTTAGCCATTGAATGTGCCAACTCCGCCGCCGTAATCAAACCATTGCCGTCTCTATCAAAGATCTGAAATATCTTCTTCAGATGTTCCTCCGAGTACGGACACTTTGCCGGTATAAGCTCTGGTGCTACCAGCGCCACACACTCCGAAAACTCAATCAAACCACTGCTATGGAACTACCATCCTGATTTTTTCTGGATAAGGGACTTCCATCCTGATTAGTAATCTTTGAAGAATTTATTTTCTTCTGTTTGTAAACAGATAACTTTATTAGAAGAGAACAAAAAAGGGAAAGCATAACCTGCATAGAACGAGTGTGCACCGTTGTAGTTTCCATTACTTGCTTGTTGTGTTCCCTCTATTTCTCTGATAGAGTTTCTACATCAGTTCTTCACTGTCTGCTTTTTATCTCTGGTCCATCTGCAACATTAATTTGCAAGATCTCACAACTCACTCTCATTTGATGTCACCCATAACTTCCTTAATGTCCATTGTTCCGATGATTGAAATTTCTATAGACCACTCCTGTGTTTTTTACGTAGGACACCAAAGTAATCAGGTGTGATTTAAGACTAGGAATAACAACAACAACATACCCCGTGCAATCCCACAAGTGGGGTCGGGGAGGGTGATGTGTCTGCAGACCTTACCCCGACCTTGTGATGATTGAAGACTAGGAACAAATTTGAATGTACCTTACCTTCCTATATCTCTCCACACTATTTAGAACAAGTTAGAACCTTGACCTAAGAATAAAAACCCAGATCAGGCTTCCTCTGCTTTAATTATGTCTCGCATTTGACATATTTTGATATTGGTGTATAATTGTTTTGCTAGGCGGACTTTTGGTGGAAATAAGTTATGGGAATCCAAAGATGATCGGAAGTGGGGACATGACAAGTTCGAAGAGTTGAGTGTGGAGGAGAGGCATTATGAAGAGGTGAATGCTTTTAGCCACGTGCTTCTTCGTGTTTGCTCATCTTTTTTCCTTAGTTTTTTTTGCATGTTTGTTTTGCTTTATCAATATTATTCTATCGAAATTCTTAGGGTAGGAGGGGTTCAAGGGGTCGTTATCGAGGTAGAGGTAGAGGGCCTGAACTTGGAACTGTGCGAGGACGAAGACCGAAAGCATTTGTCAACGACAACAATCAGAGCAACAATAACAGCCAGAAGATTCAGGATAATGCTTCAAAAGGTATGAGAGGTCGAGGTCCAAGAAGGTATCGACCCTCATTTAAGGACAATATCGATGCCCCCCCTCCCCCAAACAAACAGTGAGTAGCAATTCAGTTAAGTCTCCTTTTCCTCATCAACAATGATTCTTCTTGATGTTCGTCAAATTGTATTTTTCAGATCTGGTCTGTCAGTTGAGAAACATTCATATCATAGCACAGCCAAAGCATCTGCTCCTGTATCAAATGCAGAAAATGATGCAGTGACAGCTGCTAAGCAAGAGTTTGTGTCAAGCTTGAATTCTGCTTCTCCTCCATTTTATCCCTTTAGTTCCTCCGCTAAAGAGATCACTATGACACACAAGAAGGAACTGCAAACTGGGACAAGTTCAGTGTTGCGAGGGAAGAATGCCAGTGATTCTGTTAGCCTTGACAAACTTAATATTGCTGATCCTATTACTGCAGTAGCTGCGAAGGTTTCATCTGGGTTGCAGTTGGCTCCTGGTTCCTCGAGAATAAGTCCTACTCAGTCGCAGCCATTGAGAGGCCAAGGAAGAGGATTTAATGCAATGCCAAATGTGAATTACCAATCTCCTGTAATAAATAACCAATTTAACAGAGTTCCTCAGCCGACAAATCTCCCTTCTACCCAGAGAAATCCCGTTCTAGGTCGAGGACAACCTTCTTTCCAAGCTACTGGTCACCAGTTTGCTCAGCTATCTGGTACTAGATCTCAAGGTTCATCTCCTCCCAAAACTGGACAATCTATCTCTGAGACTGTAGAGTTTGAATCGTCTTCAGATTCAAGTAAATCAAAGAGTGCTATGGTTGCAAAAGGAAAAGGCACCCTTCAGAGCACTGGAGGGGGATCAGTTCTCTACGGCGGAGCTCAGGTTATGGGTGCACCTGGAAGCATGGGTAGTGGTGATCAGAATTTTCCTGCGACACCAGCCTTTTTGCCAGGTAGACCTTTTATAATTAGTCACCTCTTCCTGAAAAATTCTTTATAAAATCATCCATGTGTGCCCCTCTCTTGGGATGGTTCAGTAGGATGTCGTTCATACTCTGTCACTCAATTTGTTTTTAGTGGCTAGGATTTCCTTTCCAGAAATTATGCTATAGTTTTGTTGTGCCATGTCATACTTATAAAGAATGTTCGTCTTTCTGTAATTAGTAGATTATGGTAATAATATTGGCGCATTCTCCTAAAGGAAAATCATCTTCGTATCTCCAGTTCCCCGGTGACAATTAGCATTTCTTTCTTCTGAAATTTGCAGTCATGCAATTTGGTGGCCAGCACCGCAGTGGAATTCCTGCTGTTGGCATGGCTTTTCCTGGATATGTTGGTCAGCCACAACTTGGTTTGGGGAATTCTGAGATGACATGGTAAGGATTTATGGCAATGTGGTCACCAGTTTAAAATTAGTGTAATTTGCATGTACTGGATGGGGATTTTATTGCTTAGGCATTTCCCCACCATATACCCAGCTATGGATGTCTATGGAGTGGACTCATATTTTCCTTTTGAATCGTTGTATATGAATTAGTTCTGTTCATATAATCATAAATATTTTTAAACTGGTTTGCCTATATTGGGTCCTTCAAGTGATTTTGGTTTCCAATTGTCAGGTTGCCAGTTTTAGCTGGGGCTGCTGGAGCATTAGGTGCCACATACTGTTCGCCATATATTGCTGTCGATGGTGCTTATCATGCTCGCCCATCCGGGCAAATGTCTTCTCTCACAGCTGCTCCAAGGTCAGTATTCTCACCTCCATTTCAGTATGTTCCCGTGTCATTAGTATTTTCCTTTGTGTTGTCATGTCGGTGTCATACTTGTTCCACACACTTCTTTCATTCGTTTTCATTCTCTTGGATTTTGCTTAATAGAGATGCACCATCTTTTGTTCTGTGGTGACTTACTTTCATGTCTCTAGACAAGTGTGACCCATATTTTCTCTTCTGGAAAAGCTTGACCAGTTTGCATAACTCGAGAATGCAAGTGATAAAGCCTGTACAATTGCAACCAAAAACTTTGACGGATCCATTTTGTTGTTTCAGCTGTTTATGAATATCTATTGAAATTTTAGTCTCAGGAGCACTCTCTTGGAGAGAGTTCTGTTTTGTGCAGTGTCTTTATCCGCTGACAGTCACTGGTTTGTAATATTACTATCTGTTCTCACCTATAAAAATCATTTGTTATTACAGATAGTGAGGAAATGATTTCTTGATTCTGTAAATATTGCAGCTATATAAGTAGCAGGCCTTTTTCTAATACTTTGTAATAAGTGGAAAAGAAACCTAACAACGACTTCTCTCTGCAGCAAAGAGAACAATACCAGTAAACCAAATAATGAACGCAAGCCCCAACAGAGACTAGGTGAGATATGTGCATGTTCTAATATTTGTGTAATTCGCTCTGCTGCCGCGAAACTGTGGCCCTATGTCTGATCTTGTATGCCCCATTTCGTCTCTCAGAGCTCTCAAATGATGACTTAGGCCAGCGTCAGAAGAATCCTCGCAGGTTGGCTTGGCTTATATTCCACATTTTTTAAATGAGATGCTCTATTTCCAACCTTCCCTTTTGCTTAAGTAGATGTATTTGTTGGTTTAGTTAACCTTTGTAAATATTGAATCATTTATTGTTCTTTGTAGATATACAGAGATGAAGTTCGATCAGTGAGCTAGTTTCTAGGTTGAAGCTGTTTGAATAAGCAGATTAAGGTCAAAAGTTACAGTTAAACTTTTCCATCTGTGGTTTGAGTGTTGCAAATCTCTGAGTAAAACTTGTGGTTCTGCAGGCCTTCTCCCAGACCCTATGTGTTCTCCGAGTGTTGATCTGGAGTATCTAGGGCTCTCATGTGTTGTGATGTATTTTAGGTAATGATTTTGCTCATGACGTTAATATCATTTTTTGTTGTGAAATGATTCAGCATTTTGGAATTCCACCAAATATAATCCTTATGCATTTTTCATTACTGTGGCAATTGCCCCTCCCCACCATCCTAAAATATGAAGGGAACAGAAAAGGAAAGCAAAAGAAAAAGCACTCTCATTGTGGCCTGTCAAGGGGCAATTTTGTACTCGAAGTAATTTTTCTAGTAGTTCCGTGATCTAGCTTTAAATTGTCTTTGTATTGGGGATATCTTTGTACTAATTCATGCAGCTTTTATGTTTCATTTCTTCTGGACCTATGTTCATCGAATTCTCTTCTCCTTCTGGACTTTTGATCCCCAGGTTTACATGACAAACGCCTGCTCATGCTGCTTCACTCTCGGGGATACACTGCAGCTTGACGTGTGGCAGTTATTTGTTTAAATATGTGGTACTGTTGCAGTATTCTGGTCTTCATGCTTAGTGTATGTATGTCTCTTTTAAAATTGAGAAATAAGTTCTACCTTGTTTTTAAAATTCTCAGGTACTTGTGGCTTGGTTTTTCTTTAACTTAAGGAAATGGAAAATGTTGATTGGTTTCTTCAAATGATGATGAAAATAATGGTAAAAGTCCAGAAGCTGTCGCAGCTGTTTTCGTATTATGTGAATTTTTTCTCTTCTAAATAGATGGCCCTATACTTTCAGGGTTTGTAGTTAAATATTATGTCAACTGTAGAGCATGGCTTGCTCAGACATTGAATAATAAATTTTGTTTCAAAGAGACTTCGGTTTGTCCAGATTTATGCACATATGGAATTGATGATGGACCTCGCTAATGGAATTACTTTCTAATCGATGGATTGGTGGGTAACTTGTGAAACTTTTCCGTTGAACTCAAGCTATTTAAATGTGTGTGAGAGAGTGTGTGTGTAAAACGTTCAGCACCCTGTAGGCTGGTGGAAAACTGAGACTACTAGGTCAATGCAGTAACGGCACTCTAGGCATGAGTGACCCTTACGTAATGAATCTTCTATTTCTATTTGTTTATTAGTCTGTTTCCTGCAATAAATGACATTGATGAAAGTCTGTTGTTTATTTGAAAGTGGAAGAGATTCTCTCCGAGCTGTGTGCATACAGCACATCCACATTAAATTATCACAATTCACAAAGCTCAAGCATAATGCCTAGCTCGCTGACTCATTTAAAAATTCGACCAGTCAATGAATTAAATGTATATGTTTGGTTCCTCAGCTAACATCCTCGAGACTCGCTCTTCAAGCTTACCCGTTGGTGATTAGGGCTGTTATCGGTCCGGCTATCGACATATTGGAACCGGACCGATAAGGTTACCGGTCCGGACCGATAAGAATTCGGTCCTGAAAAGAGATTCGGACGGATCGATACCTTATCGGTAGTACCGGTCGGTCCGATAAGGTTACCGGTCGATTACTGAATCTTGTTTTCGATCCAAATATTAAATCCCTGCTTTACTTAAAAATCTCTGCTTTACTTATAATTTTTTTTATAAAAATCCTTATTTTACTGTCTTTACTGCTATACATAATATATGTTAACAAACTTAAAACAATATATAATAGCAATATTTCAAGGATTGATCATCAATTCATCATCCCAATTCCCAAACTATTCTAAGGATTTCCAAACACTATAACATATAAGTTATCGGGTAATTAAGCCGGGTTGTCGGATCGGATTCTTATGTCTGATACTCGTATCCGGTCCGTTATCTTTTCGGTCTGAGTATTGATCCGGTTTTTGGGTGTATCCGGACTGATAACAGCCCTCTTGGTGATGCCACTATCTAACAGAATTGTCATTTTATTTAATCTACTAGTGCACTTGCTTTTTTTATATTTTACGCACAAATAAAAATCGTAGATTTAATGAAAGAAACATGAAAAATACAAAAGGTTTGATGTAAATAAATAAAATATCGATAATCTCAACATTTAGTTTAATTTGTTTATGCCCATGAAACAAAATTTTAGACAGTAAACTGCATAAAAAACACGCTAATAAGTATAGCAATTGTAGATTTACTGAAAAATGAAGCAAAAGATAGGAAAAAGGGTGAGGAAAACATAATATGTTTGTTAGCCTCAAACTTGTATGAGAGCATCGAGTTGATACAAACAAAAAAGTTGGTATGAGTTATGGAGGAAAAGTTCTTATTAACATGTAAACTATCTTGTGATCATATTATGTTTTCCACAATCCACACCTTAATTAAATAATAATACTTTAAAAACAAAAACAGCAGGAGTACATAGTTTACAATGAACCTTTAATATTATATTTTATTTAATAAAATAGAGAATGAAAAGAAAAAAAAGATGAATACTAATAGAGGGCGGATGACTTAATTTTTACATCCCTTTACCGTTCAAGTCAAAGATAAAGCGTCGGTGACACTTGCATTAAATGAATCATATCTGTGTAGTTCAGACATTGGTCTCCCTCTCCCAAAAAGATCCACAACCCACCAATTCCTCTGTTAATTAAATAGAGGAAAAACACTTTCTGCTCGTCATCCATTTCTTTAATCTTGTAAGTCTTTGGCATAGTTGATGTATTTTAGTAATCTTGAAAGTTTGTTCTTGAAATTTTGAATCTTTAGCTTCCCAAGGGTTAGCATTTACTTGCTGTATATTTCGTTATACTAAATCCAAGTAAGTAATCAATGCATTAGTATTTTGAATAATGTAACAAGTTCCATTCTTGTATTATTACATATACTTAGATCTCATTTAAGTCACCCCTGTGAAATTTGTTCCTTGTTTAGGTGTGATATTGAAGAAGCTATTATATTGGCTCAATAGCTGTACATGAATTGTAGAGTTGGTGTTGATGCAAACAATTTTGAATAAACATTTGTAGCATACATACATGTCCAACTAATGGAGGAACTAAGACCGTCACCCTTGAGGCTAAATGGTCCCGTGAAGTCCACATTATCAGGAAGATCAACTCCTAGAGGAGGTTCCCCTTCCTTCAGGAGATTGAACTCTGGACGTACCCCACGAAGAGATGGTAAAAGTAATGCCTTCACTTCTCAGTGGTTTAGAAGTAACCGCATTGTACTTTGGCTGCTTCTGATTACCCTTTGGGCCTATGGAGGATTTTATGTCCAGTCAAGATGGGCTCATGGAGACAACAAGGATGGCATCTTTGGAGGATCTGAAGGTGATGTTGCGAATGTAACTTCTCAACCAGTGGAAAAAAGTAAACGAATTCTAGTTGCAAATGAGGATTATTCTTTAGCTATCAAGCCTCCAAGTAATAAAACGCAGGCCAATTCAATTGATATGGACGTAGCCTTGGCTAAACAGGCCAAGAGTGTGGTATCTGACAAGGCATCTTTGAAGAAGAAGAGCAAGAAATCTACACGCTTCTCGTAGGAAGACTCGTGGTAAGAAAAAGGTGGTAGCGGAAGTCAGAAATGATGATGTTGAAGTCGAAGAAGAGGAAATACCAAAGAGAAATACTACTTACGGTCTGCTTGTTGGTCCATTTGGGTCGATAGAGGACAAGATTTTGGAGTGGAGTCCTGAAAAGCGGTCAGGAACATGTGATAGAAAGAGTCAGTTTGCACGTCTTGTTTGGTCTAGGAAGTTTGTGCTGATACTCCATGAACTGTCTATGACTGGAGCTCCACTTGCCATGTTGGAATTGGCTACGGAGCTTTTAAGCTGTGGGTCCACAGTTTATGTAGTACCTCTCAGCAAAAGAGGGGGTTTGATGTCAGAACTATCTAGAAGAAAGATCAAAGTGCTAGAAGATAAATCAGACCTCAGTTTTAAAACAGCCATGAAAGCAGATCTTATTATTGCAGGCTCTGCAGTGTGTGCATCATGGATAGGTGAGAACTTCCGCATATCTATCTAATACTATTTTTGATGATCCTTACACTTTTTAGTCCACTAACAACTGTTTGTACGCATATGTTATTCTCTTAGCTATAATTTAAACTTTTGGATATCTCATTATTTCAATAATGAAGCCAATTTTTGCCAGTTCCCAGTGCAACCTTTTGGTAGACCTTTTTTGCAAAACTTGAGTGAGATTTGAGTATTCCTAGAATGATGTAATATTACTCAGTTCTTTCGCTTCATGAAGAAATCTTGTTTTTTTTTTACTGTGCCTAGCATTATAGTCTTTGATTTCCTTGATTTTAGCCTTCATAAATTCTATGAATTTGCTTCTCTTCTTTTCTTCTCCTATGTGTGCCTTGGCTAACTTCTGACGATCAATATCACACTTTCAGAACAATATGCAGCACGTACTGTGCTAGGTTCAAGTCAAATTGCTTGGTGGATCATGGAAAATCGAAGGGAATACTTTGACCGGGCAAAACTTGCTTTCAACCGAGTGAAGAAACTTATCTTTCTTTCTGAATCGCAGTCTAAGCGCTGGTTAGCTTGGTGTGAGGAGGAACATATAAAGCTCAAAACTCAGCCTGCACTGGTTCCACTTTCCGTTAGTGATGAACTGGCTTTTGTAGCAGGCATTCCATGCTCGCTGAGCACTCCGCTATTCAGTCCTGAGAAGATGCTAGAAAAGAGGCAGCTACTAAGAAACTTTGTTAGGAAAGAAATGGGGTTGACAGACAATGATATGCTTGTTGTGTCCTTGAACAGTATAAACCCTGGAAAGGGTCAGTTTCTGCTTCTTGAAACAACACGTTTGCTGATTGAGGGAGCTCCTCCTCTAAATAGATCTGCCGTTAAAAGTCAAGATTATCACAAAAGGACATTGCTTCATAATTGGAAACAATTTGGTGAATGGAAAAAAGAATCTTCCACTGAAGTTTTGCAGCTACCCCAGCTTTTCTCTAAGGGGGTTAACTATAAAGCTGGAACTGAAAATGATAGAAGAACGCGAAAGCTTTTCTCTCTGACTGAAGGGAAGCGGGGAGAAAAGCTTAAGGTTCTTATTGGTTCAGTCGGATCCAAGAGCAATAAGGTGCCTTATGTTAAAGCGCTTCTCAACTTTCTAAATCAGCATTCTAACTTGTCAAACACGGTACTATGGACTCCATCAACCACTCGTGTTGCTGCACTTTATGCTGCTGCAGATGCTTATGTAATGAATTCTCAGGTTAGCCTTTACAACTGTATCTAACTCAATTATTGTCAAGTTCAGCAAATGTACAGTGTCAATGCTTCTGGGAGATATTTATACTATTATATAAGAGTTTAACTGGGAAGTTTAAGTAAATCAGTTTAGAGGGGGAAAATGAGAATGTAGTTAAAGTAAAATACACGGAGATGAGAAAAAGGGTGTTTCTTATGATCTCTATGCTCTGTGCAGATCTAAATTATTTTCATGATTGGTGATATTTCAGATTGAAAAGTGAAAGCATCGTAAGGCTAGTGCTACCTGTTAACTTTCTACAATCTGGACTGCATGCAACTGTTATGCACTGATCTGTGAGATCAGTGCAGTGCACAACCAGTAATGAATGAATCAAAAGGAAGAAGATGAAGATTTGTGAGAGCTTTTCTTCTATATTTCTGAATGTATACAAAGTACATAGAGCACCTATTTATAACTATGAGAATTACAAGAAGTGAAAGAGCTAACTAACCCAACAAACTTCTAACCAATCTAAACAAACTAACAACCCAAACTAACTAGTGGAAAGATATTGTGTGTGTGCCATTCCTTTCTTCCTCTATACCAACATCAACTGCATTCTTCTTCTCAACACAATATCTCAACACCCCCCTCAAGCTCCTAGCTTGGTAACAATAGCAAAACATTCTACTAACAAACAGCAATTCGATCCCCTTGCCAAGCATAGCTAGCAACAATCTGGCTTGCATATCAAGCACCATTGCCCGGACTTCTTGAGCATTTGTACCTTCTAGAAACCTGCATTTTATCCTATCTACACTCGGTCTATACTGCTGTCTATGCTGAGTTGAAGGAAGGGAATGGAAATCTGCATCCAGTACAGCAATGACACTGTAAGTTTTTCCAAAGCACAATGAATTCTACTGCAGTCTGTGCAGCAAGATCATTTATCTTTTGCAATTCCTGTAAGTCATCTATGTCGTGCTCCTTCAAACATCCAACATGATACTCCTTCTCACACTGATCACAAATAATTACTGTTCGTGGGCCAAATCCTGACTCCTGCAGAGCACACAAACACTAACTTCAGTGTCTAAAGCTTCCACCATACGAATGCATCGTTTTGTTATATGTTCGGCATCAACTCCAGCAACCCTCCCAACAGCTATAGCATTGGCATTATTCTCAACAAATCTTTCTTTTACAAACATATTTTCACCGTATTTGCAATACCAGGTACCCGTGGGAATACTTGGCAAAGAAACACACTATGTGTGAAAAGCTCTTGGACAATTGTCACAGCACAGGAGGTCCCCTCCGTCAGCACATATGGAGCAGAGTTTGGTCCCCTCCGTCAGCACATATGGAGCAGAGTTTCGACCAGCAACTAAAGGCAGCAGCAACACCACTAACTTTACTAACTTTAGGTATAGTTGCAGCCTCTTCCACAACACTAGTAGCAGTCACAACATTCACAACCATGACACCAGCAGTCCCAACAACATTAGCAACAACTGCAGCTACAACAACACCAAAAGCAGTCGCAACAGTGGCAGAAGCAGCAGCAATAACACCAACTCTAACACTACCACCAGCACCAACAAAACCAACACAAATATCAGTAACCACCCCAATAACTGATACTGCTCCTGCATTTCACCAACAGCAGCAACGAAGAACCCCTCGTTCTCTAGTCACACTCGGACTAGAGAATCCCTCGATTCTCCCTATACAAGCTCTTAGAATAGGCTCGGATATGCACTGGAGTCTCCCTCAATTTCTAGTCCAATTCCGGCTAGAAATTACTCGATTCTCATGTCCTGAGCTAAACAAATGAAAACAGGCAATCGAACATCTCCTCAAAGCTAATGCAACCATCACCATCCCTATCAGCTTCCTTAATCATCCCTGTCAGCTCCGTGTAAGTGCATGCCCTAACTTAGCCATTGAATGTGCCAACTCCGCCGCCGTAATCAAACCATTGCCGTCTCTATCAAAGATCTGAAATATCTTCTTCAGATGTTCCTCCGAGTACGGACACTTTGCCGGTATAAGCTCTGGTGCTACCAGCGCCACACACTCCGAAAACTCAATCAAACCACTGCTATTCCTGTCCACCTTCTGGAATAAATCCTCCAATTGATTATTACTCGGCTTTAACCCTAAGGATCGGAGTAACGATTCGAGTTCAAGCTGCGTTAAGCTTCCGTCGTTGTTCCGATCAAATGACCGGAAAATCTGCAATTTGATCATCGTCAAGCTTCGGCTGCTCATCTCCGCTCATGATCTCTAATCTCTATTCCAAATCCTAAAATTTCTATTTCTATCCAATTCAACAACTGAGTCACGTTTCGATTATCGAACCTTTCCAAATCGTAACACCAAATTATGAATCATCCTAATAATATTCCAATTGATTTGAGAATTGGTAAGGAGCATAAAATCTCTGCTAAAATTATTCAGAAATTTTAGGGGAACTATGAGGAAAATTCGGATCTGTGAATTGATCAAATCATACAAGGATGAAGAAGAACGTAACAGAAGGTATATTTTATTTCCTTTTTAATTTCTGTATTTTTGTGATGGAAATTAGCTGCGGTTTCGTGCCGTCACTCTCTGCTTTCGAGTGTAAAATTGGATCAAAAACTGGAAAACTCAAAAAATGAACTCTATAACCTAATTTCGACGAATTTGGATTGAATCGCGAATCAAATGCGGAAGATTGATCGAGCATGGCTTTGATACCATGTTAACTTTCTACAATCTGGACTGCATGCAACTGTTATGCACTGATCTGTGAGATCAGTGCAGTGCACAACCAGTAATGAATGAATCGAAAGGAAGAAGATGAAGATTTGTGGGAGCTTTTCTTCTATATTTTTGTGTGTATACAAAGTACATAGAGCACCTATTTATAACTATGAGAATTACAAGAAGTGAAAGAGCTAACGAATCCAATAACTAACCCAACAAACTTCTAACCAATCTAAACAAACTAACAACCCAAACTAACTAGTGGAAAGATATTGTGTGTGTGCCATTCCTTTCTTCCTCTGTACCAGCAGCAACAGCAACTGCATTCTTCTTCTCAACACAATATCTCAACACTACCTCTTTTAAAGATTTCTCAATGAATGTAAAGATTACTCAGAAATATGAAATTATTTTCAGTAATAAGTACCAAGTCAATGCATTTTAGCAACTAGCAAGTACAAACTACGGGTCTCCTGATACCGGATGAATGTGAGAAACTGAGTTAGCTGGCTTGCTTGTATCCCATTATAAATTCATTCAACTTGGGTTTATATGAAGAACCATGCTAAAATCATTACTTGAGAGCGTTTATGCTATTCTGTTTATCAGTAGTTCTCTAGAGGTGAGGGTAGAATGAATTGGTTCATCTTCATAAGCGTCAACTAGAGGCGTGAGGAGAAGGTTGAACCTTGAGCGTAAGTTGGTCTGACTTAGGTCTTTTTGTATAACCTGGATACCTAGAAGAGATTTGAGGAGCCAATTCCTTTCTCAAATAAAGCTGATGGACCAATTGAACTTTTCTCTTAATTTCCTAGGTCATCCTTTTGTACTTATACTCTTACTGCAATTTCAGTCAACTCTGTCTGGGAGAAGACAGGGAAAGCAGTTCATCAACTTCTCCTTCATGCTTAATCTTATTAGTTAGCTCACATTTGTAAGGAGCATGGGGCATACATTAGTCTAGTGGTCGGAATAAGGATTCTAAAGTGCTGTTACCATTCTCAAAAAATAAATAAAAGGATTCTAAAGTGTTTTTATGCTGTTGAATGAGACCATACTGTGCAACAGTGATGGATAACATATGAAATTAGAGTCATATAAAGTATATGTCGTTCAAACATAATGGTTAGTTTCCTGGAATGGTTACAATGATCATATGGTTTATTTATACGTTCTGGGACTAAAATTGGTTTCCTTGGCAAATGGTTTACTCTGCTGATATTGGTCCCCATGGTTCTTTTCGTGAGTAATGACATTTTCTTGAGTAATGTTCTTTTTTAATTTTTCCAATTATTATCATATGTGGAAGGGGGAAGGATTAGGGAAATACATTTGAGGATTTGAACTTACCCACCATGTGGGTAAGCTCACCAAGTGAGCTATACCCAATCCCCTTGTGTAAATTTTATTTGATACTTATTTGGTTGCTTACTTTTTTCAGGGACTTGGAGAAACATTTGGGAGAGTAACAATTGAAGCAATGGCATTTGGTCTTCCTGTAAGATTCTCATTTCTGTCCTGCCAATAGTATAATGTGGTCAACTTTAGATATGCATGTACTTTTGCATGCCATCAAAGCAGTTATGTTTGAGACAGAAATTAGTTGTTTCTTTTAAAAACACTGGCAAGAAGCTTCGTCGAGCTACAGAGTAGATTCCAGTCTAGCTGAATCCTCTACTATCTGAGCTCAATTAGTTGCTATGGTTGCATATCATCAATAGTTTAGAGTTCGGTTTAGGGTTTGACATTTTAAACATCCACATATTACCTATATGATATGCAGTGACTTTCAACACAGTGCAAGGTCCTTGTTTTTTCATTAATGAATAGCGCTAAAATACGTGGATTTAACATATAATGTTGATACAGGTGCTGGGAACAGATGCTGGAGGAACAAAGGAGATCGTTGAACATAACGTAACAGGTCTTCTTCATTCTTTGGGACGTCCAGGCGCTCAAGTTCTCGCCCACAATCTTCAGTATTTGCTGAATAACCCCTTGGAAAGGCAGCGAATGGGAAATAATGGAAGAAAGAAAGTAAAAGATACGTACCTAAAGATGCACATGTACAAGAGATTCGGAGAAGTACTATACGACTGCATGAGAATAAAATAAGATTGAATGCAGGGCATTTTTCATTCTTTAAAAAAAAAACAATTTTCCGGTAATGCTGTTCGTCTCCCCGAGAAAAACAGATCAAGAATCAGCTTTTTGTACAGTACGAAATCTAGTCGTGTTTACTGATAGAGATCCAACTCTTTTCAATACTGTTTACTTGCCACATCTAATTTCATGTTGTGTTGTTTCTTTGAGAAAGGTAGCTAATGGAATATTATGAGTATATCTTTAGTGATAGATGAAAAGCTACTTATCCCAATAAGATCAGACCTTAAGACAAGCCGCATATAGCATACCTGGCTGATAGAGTCGTACGGGAGTTTGGGATTGATCAGCAGAGCACAAGGTTTTCTCTTTATATCTATCTTTACTAGCTTAAGTTAGTGATAGAGAATAAGTAAATATTCTTTATATATTTTGTAATAATTATTTTAATTTTGTTATGTAAAGTAGATATTATCATACAATTAGGATATATATATTCTCAAAAGGATTAGAATTACACTATTCTACATGATATCAAAAGTCAAACCCTAACCTCCTTTCAAAACCTAATTTCGCCCCCCCCCCCCCTCTCTTTTCTCTCACGTCGCCGACTACCAAACCTCATGGCTTCTACTACCGACTCCTCCTCCACCCATGATGTCACACATCCTCCTCCTCCCCCTCCTAACACCTTTCATCTGGCCTTTGTTGTAACGATTATTAAAAACTTTATCTCTTTAGTTCTTGATCAAGAGGATGAACAATACTCATCGTGGGTCGATTTATTTCAAATACATGTTTGTGCTTACAACTTCCTTGACCACATCGATGTCACCACCCCCGTCCACTCGACGTTGACAATCCGACGTGGAAGCGGCTTGATGCTATCGTCAAACATTGGATATATGACACCATATCTAAGGATTTACTTCATACTATTATGAAGACATGTACCTCGGCTCATGAATTATGGACACGGCTAGAGGAAATCTTTCAAGACAACAAACATACATGTGCCGTCTATTTGGTGGAACAATTCAACAACACTCGTCTTGAGAACTTTGCCAACATGTCAGACTATTGTAAACAATTAAAATTGGTTGTCGATCAATTGTCTAATGTTGGCACTCCGATTAAAAAACAAAGATGGTTTTACAACTTATCAATGGTTTGTCGAAGGGTGAGTACGATACACTTACGACGATGATCCAACAAGCTGATCCTCTCCCTAGCTTCAACAAAGCCCGATCACAGTTGATGTTGGAGGAGATTAGACGAGCCAAACTTGACGAGCACAATCAACATGCATTGGCGGTTGACGTCCCGGGACAACCACTAACATGCATTGATTGTCTCCTCTGATGTGCTGAAACACGAGATCATTACCCTAATCAAATACAAATTTTGCATGACAGACTTAAGTAAGTTGAATTATTTTTTGGAGATTTTCGTGACCAGATCCGAGAATGCAATGTTCCTATGTCAGGGTAAGTATGCTGAAGAGATTGTTTACAGGGCTAAAATGGCAAACTGCAAGATCATGCCCACTCTAGTCGACTCGAAGTCGAAACTTAGTGTCGATGATGGGGATCCGGTGCTCGATCCTCCTCTTTATAGGAGTCTCGCTGGTGTACTTCAGTATCTTACCTTCATTAGGCCCAATATTGGCTATGTCGTTCACTCATTCTTGTACAATCATCTGATGAAGTCTCATCAAATAGTTCTTCCACTTCCAGTGGTCAAGCGCTCCAGCAACTCTCTTGCCCCGTTGTAAAGAGAGGAGCAAGTGCGGTTGTTCATGAATGCTCCCATAAAACCTCACTTTACCGCTCTTAAACGTATCATTCGGTACGTTAAGAGTACTCTTGACTACATATTACATCTTTATCCATCTGCACCGACCAGGCTGATATCTTATACATATGCCGATTGGGGCGGTTGTCCGGACACACGTCGATGTACTTCCGGCTACTGTGTATTTTTGGGTGATAACCTCATCTCGTGGCCTTCCAAATGACAATTCACGCTTTCTCATTCGAGTGCAGAAGCATAATATAGAGGCGTTGCGAACGTTGTTGCCGAAATTTGTTGGCTCAAAAACCTCCTTCTAGAGCTTCATTGTCCCTTACGTAAAACATCTATTGTCTAATGTGATAACATATCTATTGTCTACTTGTCTCATAACCCGGTTCGGCATCAGCGAACTAAACATATTGAGATGGATATTCATTTTGTTCGTGAGAAGGTTGTCATGAGCCATGTTCGGGTGTTACATGTTCTTTCTTCCTATCAGTACACAAATATTTTTACTAAGGGACTTCCTCGGCATTTGTTCCTTGACTTCAGATTCAGTTTGAGCGTTCGGCCTCCTCCCGCTCCGACTGAGGGGTGTGATAGAGAATAAGTAAATATTCTGCATATATTCTGTAATTATTATTTTGATATAATTATGTAAAGTATATATTCTTATACGATTAGGATTACAATTATAAATATCTATATATATTGTATTAATGAAAAGACCGGATGAGAATTACCCCTTGTATGTCCTTGTTCGTCTTATAAGGACTCTATAAACAGTGAATTCATACCATGTACAAAATCTTCATTTACATCAAAAGTTAAAACTTAAAATAAAAGAAGACAAGTTCATATAATTTCACGTTAGTGTCTTTATCAGTTGGCTCTCTGAAGGTGAGATTAAACATTATAATCATTTTATGACCCAAAAGAAAACATTATAATCAATTGCAGATTCAAAATTTGAATTTGATAAGTTCATTAATATTTGCTAAAAATTTTGCTGGACTTTTTTATACGTACGTATGTTGGGTTAATATTACTTTTTGTCCATCACATCAATTATTTGATAATTTGTTTAGTCCTATATATTTAATTAAGTACATTAAATCTTCAATTAATTGAATTTGATACTTTTAATCCCTGTACTTGTGATTATTCATAATTTTATCATAATTGTTAATCGTTGCACCACTTAATCTCATGTTAAGTGTTAAATTTGTATTGTTGTTGGAAATTTGTCTTTGGTGGAGGTTGGGTCCGCCCATCTTTAATGACTTAAACATCATGGTTCCACATGTTGGAGAACCTGGTTCTTTACACGTGTGTAATCTATTAAGTGAGTAGATGACCGTAGGGCCAAGAATCGTCAAATTCCATTGAGAAATGGAAGAGATATTGGTCCACGAAGTAAGGTGTTTGAGACATGAAAGAGTGGTGTGAGACAAATCTACCACATCGGTAGGAAAGGGAAGAATTGTTCATGTTATAAGTCTCTAAACTGAATAAGGGATTGGGACCCTAAGGGGTAACCCATGTGTTTGAAGGAGGGAGGACCTAGTTGTGCTTGGCTTCGAGACTAGGCCCACCACTTGCCCGAACCGAGTCAGGTCGGGTTGGGCTTCTTCTAATATTATCTTTTTGGACCCCAGACTTTATTATATTTACAGTTTGGTCCCTGAAGTTTCTGGAAGACAATTTCTGCAAGGGTCGCGGTGCCTCGTGACGGCCGAGCGCAAATTGTCAATGAGCTCGAGCGGCGGTAATAAGTCAGAATTGATGGCCATTACTTGCTAAAACGTTTGGCACTTATGCCACAACGTTTATGGTCTTTATGGTGTCCATTAACAGCCCTCTTAACACCACATTAACACATCTCCTCATCCTTAAACACTATATAATCATTTCCTTATTTCAGATTTGAGTAGAGATATATGAGAATACTGAACACAAAAATAGAGGAAGAACACACATAGAATACATGTTTCTATAAGTTCTTCCTAGTTCAAGAACAACTCTTCTTTTTCATTCTTTAGCAATTATTTTGTGTTTGTACCTTCGTCAGGATCACGAGTGTTTGCTTTGCACAAGTGATATTATATTGTTTTATCTTGGAAGACAAATTGCAACTCATCAGTACAAAGCATGTATACAGACAATATTATCTTAAGAAAAGATTGAGAATTCAGTCGACTCAACAACCCAATTTTTAGTGTCTATCAGTTTCAGATTACCAACATTGAGGTTTCTTTGGCTGGGCAAATCGAGCGGAAGATTGAAGACGAACTCAAGTATAAAGATCAAGACCACCAAACATAATTGTTGCCACAACTTTTGTTGGCATCAAATCTATTGTAACACATAATTGATTATCCTTTCCTAGCACTTGTAATAGTAGTGTTATACCCCGTGGTTCGGGCCGTGCGAGAAATTAGAGAAAACACGTTCAGGGGCCTCAGAGCCGCGGCGCCGGAGCGAACGCAGCGCTTGGCGGGGAAGTGCGGTGGCTGAAGTTCAGCGCATGGCCAGGAAACAGCAGCGGCGTCGAAAGATCAGGGTCCGCGAGGAGTTGCGGCGCCCGTGAAACGAGCATGGCGCGGCGCGGAAATTTGGGCGGAAAAACTTAGAAAGTCTGATTTTTGTTTTAAAAGAGGCCGTGAGAGGGTGACAAGTGTCCCCAATCGATTTGCTACATGTCGTTATATTGACGAAGACTTGGTCATTTCTTTCAACATTTCATCTCTACACTCCATCTCTCTAAGTTAAAAAGCTCGTCCTTCTCTCTAAATTCCCAGAGGAATTCTAGCCTAAGGGAAAAATCTGAAAAGTGTAATAGGAAGGAAAGGTTATTACAAGCTTGTGAAGACTATTGTGGTGGTGTTCTTGGAGAAAAGGCTAGCAAGGTGTTGGAATAAGTTTGGCAAAAACTTAAGGTAACATTTCTTCTCTTGTAGTTGGTATTGGGTGTTGCATGTTTAATAGGAAGAACTTGTAGTTGGAAAAATGCACTTAGAGTAGTTGCATGTAAGAAATGGGGTTGGTTATGAAAGAATTGGTTAGGGGGATTTTATGAGCATGTTGTTGCCTAAATACTACATTAGACTTGTTGGGTTAGTTGTTGTAACTTGTGGGGCTGAATTTTACACACCAAAGTTTAGGTGTGTAATTCCCAGTGTTGGTTGGTTGTTGAGCCTTAAACATGGCATTTGAGCGTTAAAAATCGACCTTGGAAAGGTGGCAATGTATGTAGAAACAAAGGAAGCTGCCCGATTTTCGTAGGAAATTGGTGACTTTAACGGAAATTCTGCATTTGTAATTAGAGCTTGATAAGCGTATTGTGGTCATTTTAGGTTGACATACTACGTGCGGTAAATTGGACTTAGCTTGTGGATTGACCGAAGAGGTATGTGGAGCTTTCCTATCTCTTGAGCATGATTAGTTGTACCTATGTAGTACGGTAGGCGTCTGAGATTTGGAAATCTTCGTTTGTTATAAGTATTTGATACTTGCTTCGTTTAAAAGAAAAGTATAAAAATCCCTTGGACTTAAGGGAATGTGTTTTACTATTATTTAACTCTAATATAACGGCTTTATGGGGAGTTGGTTATATTAGCTTGTGAAAGTTTAATGGAGAAAGGTTTTGATGATTTGAACTTGTGGAAGGAAAATGGTTCTAAGGCATGAATTGCCTACGGTTTTGCAAGAAATGAAGTCACTTAATTTAGAAGCTTGAGATAGTTTTAAAAGGTAATGTGACTTGTTTTGAAAAGGAATTGTAACTTGATGCTATGGTGATTAGTATCTTGGAATTTTCGTATAAAAAGAGTTATTTCTTAAAAGGTTAGAGGTACATGATACTTGGGTTAAATTCCCGGATTTTTTTTTACTAAAAGACATGATCGTGCCTTAGGTATACTAAAATGAGAGGATGTATTAATACTATTAATAAGAAGTTAGGTGATTCTTAACTTGCTTGAGTTATGATAGGCCGGTAGTGCTTATGTTGTGATGTGATAGGCCGGTAGTGCTTATGTTATGTTTTATTAGCCGGATGAGCTATGTTATATATGTTTATATTATTCTGGGTAAACCGGGTTATTATTTATGCCATGGATTTGCTACCCGTGATGCGAGTGCGGCGATTGTACTCGTGCGGATCTGGACCATAGGATCCGTGCGGGTGAAATAGTCTCGTGCGAGTGCGCGATGGTACTCATGCGGATCCACGGGATCCGTGCGGGTGAAATAGTCCCGTGCGGGTGAAATAGTCTATGGCGAGGCGGATGACCTCATGCGGGTCCACGGGACCTATGCGGGTGAAATAGTCCCGAGGTAGGATTGCTTAATGATACTACAGGCGAGGTACCTGTTTTGATCGTGAGCCTCTATTTTTATGCTATAAAACTTATACTTGTTACTCTCATTATTAGTAGTAAGGCACGGCAACATAATTTGATTTTTATCTATAACTTGATACATTTTGGACTTATGATATTACTCTGATATTTTCGATTTTACATACTTGATGCGTTGTGTCGACCCGCTTCCTGGGCTGCGTTCATCTGCGCGGTAAGGGAAGCGGTGGTAGATCCTCATTCCTAGGATCTTGTACTCAGTGTCGGGAGCTCCATTTCTTGGAGGCTCGACTTTTGGTATGGTTCTCCACGAGTCATTGATATTTTGTACATTCGGGGCATGGCGGGGCCTGTCGTCATAGTGTTATTCATTCTTAGAGGCTGTAGTCTTGTCGAACTTGGTTTGTTAAGGATGTAGCTGTTCGGTTTATGTACTTTTAGGGTTAGCCATTTTGGGCTAGACTATTCTATATCGTAATGCTCGTTTATCTTGAGTTTATATTCATTGGTTTTCTCGATGTTGTGTCACTAGGGTGCAGGTTAAGGCACCCGGTCCGAGTCCGGTTAGTCGTGACAAAAGTGGTATCAGAGCAGTTAATCCTCGGAAAGAGTCTACAAGCCGTATCTAGTAGAGTCTTGATTATCGGTGTGTTGTGCACCACATCTATAATCGAGGCTGCGGGATATTTAGGATTAGTTCCTTCTTTCACTCTAAGATCGTGCAATAGAGGCGTGTTATAGGTTGAATTTCCTCGGCGTATTTTTCTGTATCGATTATGTCTCGCGCAAGGCAACGCGACCCGAAGAGCAAAGCGATGAGAACTACGGTAGGGCACCGAGGTCACGAGAGCGAGCAGGTCGCTTACGAGCGAGTGTTTGGACGGCGAGTTCTACGGCGTCGCCAACCCAGTGAGTCGGCGGCAGCGGCGGCTGCGAGACGCGATACGAGCCTCGATCCGGCGAGGCGGAGGATATGGACTACAGAGATAGCGATTCTTGGCGAGATCGTGGCGAACGGGAGGATAGGTTGGAAACGGCGATTCGGCTGCACACTGTAGTTCGGCAGCTGCTAGCTCGAGGCGAGAGATTTTTGAGTTGTAGCCCACGAGTTTCTGGTCGAGACACGAGATGATCCTCGGGAGTTTATCAAACGATTCTGTGGATCATGGCGGTGATCGGGGCTTGGATCGAGTCCGTAGTGGTCTTGAGTTCGCGTCGGTGCGGGATCTGGCGATTGGTGAAGTGCGGTCGTGGGGTCATCCGGAGAGCATGCGCTTCGGCAGTTTGGGGCGAGTTCTCGAGAGGCATTCCTTAGCCATTTCTTGCCTCGCGGATGAGGAGGGCTCGGGCGATAGATTTTTGTGGCCCGAGGCGAGAATGGGAGGGCGGTCAGGGAATCTGGCGTGGAATTTGACTCATTGGCTAGGTATGTGCCCGCATTGCAGCGCATGGAGGGCAGGTGCACCGCTATGTCACGAGACTCGATGATCACTTGGCGAGAGTTGCTCGGGGTGGCTCTTCACCGGCATGGACATTGCCCGCACGCAGCACATGCCCTCGGGTGTGAACGCAGGGCCGACGGATCGGCAGTATCGCGAGAAGAGGCAGTGACAGCAGCAGGTCCTCCGTAGTTTTCGGGGTAGACACCTCAAGAAGAGACGTGGTTGCACCACGCCCGATTGAGCACTCCTCCACCATCTTCGGGGCGTCTGAGTATTCGGGAGCGGGGCGGGTTCGAGGCTTGGGTTTCGGAGGACGAGTTCGGTCAGATGAGGCCACCTATGCCTCGGTGTGGTCGATGTGGTTATTTCCATTATGGGGGGTGTCGTGTTCCTCCAGGAGCTTGTTATTCTTGCGGCCAGCAGAGTCATTTGAGGAGAGATTGTCCGTCCAGTGGGCGGAATATGATGGCTCAACCGGCGAAGTCGATGTTGGATCTTCATCGTCGATGGCGCGCCCGAGGCGAGGTATTCACTGACGCAGGCCGCGCAGGGTCGTGGTAGAGGTTCGAGCCGGTCCTCGTAACCGCATTTATGCTATGTCCAGCCGCCAGGACCAGGAGGCGTCACCTGATGTCGTCACAGGTACAGTGTTGGTTTCTTGCTGTGATGTTTATGCTCTAATAGATCCGAGTTCTACCTGCCCCATATATCTCCTCATATTGCTGGTAGAATAGGGATAGAGACAGAGTCCATAGAATCCTTTGAGGTGGCTACGCCGGTAGGTGCTTCGGTGTTAGCTGAGCGGGTATATAAGGCTTGCCCAGTGACTATAGATGGTCGTCAGACTCTAGCTGACTTGATAGAGTTGGACATGACAGACTTCGATGTGATTATGGGTATGGATTGGCTATCGTCTTGCTATGCCAATGTAGACTGCAGAGAGAGGTTAGTTCGGTTCCGGTTTCCTGGTGAGCCGGTTATCGAGTGGAAGGAGTCTTTGATCGCCGGCGGGTAGGTTTATTTCTTACCTCAAGGCTAGGAAGATGGTGCGAAAGGGTATATTTACCATTTGTTCGGTATTCGACATCGAGAAGAGATGCCGACCTTGATCGATTCCGGTGGTTAGAGAGTTCCCAGACGTTTTCCCAGACGAGCTTCCGGGTATCCCTCCTGAGAGGGAGATTGAGTTTTGCATCGATTTGGCACCAGACACTCGACCGATATCTATTCCGCCATACAGAATGGCACCTGCCGAGTTGAGGGAACTGAAAGACCAGCTGAAGGACTTGCTAGAAAAAGGCTTTATTAGGCCTAGTGTTTCTCCCTGGGGAGCGCCAGTGTTGTTTGTAAAGAAGAAAGATGGGACGTTGCGTATGTGTATTGATTCTGAGCGGTGAATAAGGTAACCATCAAAAATAGATATCCCCTCCCCAGGATTGATGATTTGTTTGACCAGTTGCAGGGTGCGAGATGTTTTTCCAAGATCGACCTGCGATCTGGTTATCATCAGGTGCGAGTTAGAGAGGCAGATATCCCGAAGACCGCATTTAGGACCCGGTATGGGCACTATGAGTTCAGGGTAATGTCTTTTGGGTTGACCAACGCTCAAATGTATTCATGGATTTGATGAATAGGTGTTGAGCCATTCTTGGATATGTTCGTTATAGTGTTCATTGATGATATCTTGGTGTATTCACGCACGCGAGCGAGCATCTGGTCATTTGAGGACGGTGTTGGGAGTCCTCAGGGACCGGCAGTTGTATGCCAAGTTCTCGAAATGCGAGTTTTGGCTGGATTCAGTGGCTTTCTTAGGACATGTTATCGGAGCCGATGGTATTCGGGTTGATACAAAGAAAGATCGAGCGATAAGACTTGGCCTAGACCCACTACACCGGCAGTGCGCAGCTTTGGGCCTTGCAGTTGTTATCGGAGGTTTGTGGAGCGGTTTGCTTCTATTTCAAAGACTTTGACTAAGTCGACTCAAGGCGCTATGTTCGTGGGCGGATACTTGTGAGGAAAGTTTCGATTGCTAAAGGAGAAGTTGGCGACCGCCCCGTTCTTACTCTTCCGAGGGTTTAGATGGATATGTGGTTTATTGTGACGCGTCAGTGTCGGGCTTGGAGTGCGTCGATGCAAAGACGGCAAGGTTATAGCTTATGCATCCCGACAACTTAGGAAACATGAGAAGAACTATCCCACACGTGACTTGGAGCCGCGATGATTCATGCCTTGAAGATGCGAGACATTATTTATATGGAGTTCATGTGGACATTTACACGGACCACAAGAGTCTCAAGACATCTTCACCGGAGGAGGCGAACTTGCGGAGACGGTGGTTAGAGCTACTTAAGGATTACGATGTTGATATTCGGTACCACCCAGGGAAAGCCAATGTAGTTGCAGATGCCCTTAGTCGCGGTCGATGGGTAGTCTATCGATGTTCAGGCAGAAAAGGGATATGGTCCGAGAGTTACACGATTAGCAAGCCTTGGGGTTCGTTTGGTTGATTCCGTTAGTGACGAATTGGGTTCGAAGGTCGCGAGTCTTCCATCATCGAGGAGGTGAAAAGGCGGCGATGAGGATCCGATTGCACGGCATCGAGACGCAGCTCTCCGGAAGAGAAAAGTCTATTTGAGTAGCACGGATGGGGTGCTAAGAGTCGAGGCCGGTTGTGTGTTCCGATGTGACAGACTTCGTCCAGATTCTCGGGAGGCACGGTGCTCGTTATTCGATTCATCCGGGGTCGACTAAGATGTACCATGACCTCAGGTGCATGTATTGGTGGGATGGTTTGAAGAGGGACGTGGCCGGTTTTGTTGCCCAGTGTCCTAATTGTCAGCAGGTTAAGGTTGAGCACCAGAAGCCCGGTGGGCTATTACAGGCTATTGATATTCCGATGTGGAAGTGGGAGGTGGTCAACATGGACTTTATTACAGGGTTACCTCGCACCCAGAGGAGACATGATTCCATTTGGGTTATTGTTGACAGGCTGACGAAATCAACCCACTTTCTTCCAGACGACGCCAGCGTTTTGTAGGACTATGCGGGTTATATATTAGAGAGATTGTGAGATTGCACGGAGTCCCGGTGTCGATTATATCAGATAGAGGAGCCCAGTTCACGGCTAACTTCTGGAGGTCCTTCCAGAAGGGATTAGGGACACAGGTGAGTCTCAGCACGGCGTTTCATCCTCAGACGGACGGACAGGCCGAGCGCACTATCCAGACACTTGAGGATATGCTGCGGGCTTGTGTTATTGATTTCGGGGGTAGTGGGAGGATCATTTACCTCTTGGAGTTTGCTTATAACAACACTACCATTCTAGTGTTCGATGGCGCCTTATGAGGCCTTATACGAGGAAGTGCAGTCACCCATAGGTTGGTTTGAAGTGGGAGAAGTGCGATTAATCGGGCGGATTTGGTTCAGCAGCGATGGATAAGGTGAAGCTTATCCAGAGCGGTTATTGGCACCCAGTCGGCAAATCATATGCAGATCATCGGCGTCGACACTTCGAGTTTGAGGTTAATGATTGGGTCTTTACGAAAGTGTCACCGTGAAGGGTGTGATGAGATTTGGGAGGAAAGGAAACTTCGGCCCAAGGTACGTTGGGCGTATCGATTGTCAGAAGAGTGGGCAAGGTTGCCTATGAGTTGGATCTGCCGTCCGATCTTGGCGGTACATCCGATTTTCACGTGTCTATGTTACGGAAATGCGTTGGAGATCCGTCTAGAGTACACCCGATTCGGGATGTCGGTGTGAGAGAAGTTATCGTATGAGGAGAGTCCCATAGCGATACTCGATCGTCGAGTTAGACGACCGGACGAAGGGCGTGGCTTCCGTCAGGTCTTATGGCGGAACGCGAGCAGGAGGAAATGGCGTGGGAAGCAGAGGATGACATGATGAAGAAGTACCCTCACTTATTCCCTACACCTCCAGGTAACCCACTTTCCTGCTTGTTAGTTTTGATTTAGTTGATTATGCTTGAGTAATGTTGTGGCTCGGGGAGCATTCTTTTTGCAAAGGAATAGTTAAGAAGATATGTTTATATTGTGTTTTGTGTAAGGCTAGAAGGAACATTCGGGACGAATGTTTCTAAGGGGGGGAGAATGTTATACCCCGTGGTTCGGCCGAGAAATTAGAGAAAACACGTTCGGGCCCTCAGCCGCGGCGCGAGCGAGATGCGCGCCAAGGCGGGGGAAGTGCGGTGAGGCGCTGAAGTTCCAGCGCCGCGGCGCCGGGAAACAGGGCCGCGGCGTCGAAAGATCCGAGGGTCCGCAGGAGTTGCGGCGCCGCGGCGCCGGGAAGCAGGGCCGCGGCGCCGAGGCGGGAAATTTGGGCGGAAAAACTTAGAAAGTCTGATTTTTGTTTTAAAAGAGGCCATGGGAGGGTGACAAGTGTCCCCATCCGATTCTGCTACATGCATTATATTGACCAAGACTTGGTCATTTCTTTCAACATTTCATCTCTACACTCCATCTCTCTAAGTTAAATAGCTCATCCTTCTCTAAATTCCCAAGAGGAATTCTAGCCTAAGGGAAAAATCTGAAAAGTGTAATAGGAAGGAAAGGTTATTACAAGCTTGTGAAGACTATTGTGGTGGTGTTCTTGGAGAAAAGGCTAGCAAGGTGTTGGAATAAGTTTGGCAAAAACTTAAGGTAACATTTCTTCTCTTGTAGTTGGTATTGGGTGTTGCATGTTTAATAGGAAGAACTTGTAGTTGGAAAAATGCACTTAGAGTAGTTTGTAAGAAATGGGGTTGGTTATGAAAGAATTGGTTAGGGGATTTTATGAGCATGTTGTTGCCTAAATACTACATTAGACTTGTTGGGTTAGTTGTTGTAACTTGTGGGGCTTGAATTTTACACACCAAAGTTTAGGTGTGTAATTCCCTAGTGTTGGTTGGTTGTTGAGCCTTAAACATGGCATTTGAGCGTTAAAAATCGACCTTGGAAAAGGTGGCAATGTATGTAGAAACAAAGGAAGCGCGCCAATTTTCCGTAGGAAATTGGTGACTTTAACTTGGAAATTCTGCATTTGTAATTAGAGCTTGATAAGCGTATTGTGGTCATTTTAGGTTGACATACTACGTGCGGTAAATTGGACTTAGCTTGTGGATTGACCGAAGAGGTATGTGGAGCTTTCCTATCTCTTGAGCATGATTAGTTGTACCTATGTAGTACGGTAGACGTACAAGATTTGGAAATCTTCGTTTGTTATAAGTATTTGATACTTGCTTCGTTTAAAAGAAAAGTATAAAAATCCCTTGGACTTAAGGGAATGTGTTTTACTATTATTTAACTCTAATATAACGGCTTTATGGGGAGTTGGTTATATTAGCTTGTGAAAGTTTAATGGAGAAAGGTTTTGATGATTTGAACTTGTGGAAGGAAAATGGTTCTAAGGCATGAATTGCCTACGGTTTTGCAAGAAATGAAGTCACTTAATTTAGAAGCTTGAGATAGTTTTAAAAGGTAATGTGACTTGTTTTGAAAAGGAATTGTAACTTGATGCTATGGTGATTAGTATCTTGGAATTTTCGTATAAAAAGAGTTATTTCTTAAAAGGTTAGAGGTACATGATACTTGGGTTAAATTCCCGGATTTTTTTACTAAAAGACATGATCGTGCCTTAGGTATACTAAAATGAGAGGATGTATTAATACTATTAATAAGAAGTTAGGTGATTCTTAACTTGCTTGAGTTATGATAGGCCGGTAGTGCTTATGTTGTGATGTGATAGTAGGTAGTGCTTATGTTATGTTTTATTAGGGATGAGCTATGTTATATATGTTTATATTATTACGGGTAAACCGGGTTATTATTTATGCCATGGATTTGCTACCCGTGACGCGAGCGGCGATTGTACTCATGCGGATGCGGACCATAGGATCCATGCGGGTGAAATAGTCTCACGCGAGTACGCGATGGTACTCATGCGGATCCACGGGATCCGTGCGGTGAAATAGTCCCATGCGGGTGAAATAGTCCTATGACGAGGCGGATGACCTCATGCGGGTCCACAGGACCTATGCGGGTGAAATAGTCCCAGGAGTAGGATTGCTTAATGATACTACGGGCGAGGTACCCTGTTTTGATCGTGAGCCTCCTATTTTTATGCTATAAAACTTATACTTGTTACTCTCATTATTAGTAGTAAGGCACAGTGCAACATAATTTGATTTTTATCTATAACTTCAGTACATTTTTGGACTTATGATATTACTACAGTATTTTCCAGTTTTACATACTTGGTACGTTGTGTCGCGACCCTTCCTAGGCTGCGTTCACGCCGCAGTGGTAAAGCAGGTGGTAGATCCTCATTCCTAGGATCTTGTACTCAGGTGTCAGGAGCTCCATTTCTTCGGAGGCTCGACTTTTGGTATGGTTCTCCCTGGAGTCATTGATATTTTGTACATTCAGGGGCATGACGGGGCCCTGTCCCGTCATAGTGTTATTCATTCTTAGAGGCCTGTAGTCTTGTCAGAACTTGGTTTGTTAAGGATGTAACTGTTCGGTTTATGTACTTTTGGGTTAGCCATTTTGGGCTAGACTATTCTATATCGTAATGCTCGTTTATCTTGAGTTTATATTCCGCTGGTTTTCTCTGATGTTGTGTCACTAGGGTGCCCGGGTTAAGGCACCGGTCACGGGTCCGGGTTCGGGTCGTGACAAGTAGTTTGCTATTTTTCGTACATCAAAAGGAGTTTTAGACTCACAATCTTAAGACAATATCTGTAATAGTGCTAGAAAGATGTTTGCCACCAGATATACTCCCAAATCTGGTTGTGGCTTTCTTGTTGAAACCAGTTCCGTTGACAGTTCTATAAACAGTTCAAACATTGTCTCTGTCAACAGATCTGGTCCTAGTTTTGGATCTCTCTTTGACGATAGCTACAAATCTGTTTCTGTCAAAAGGGAGATCTCTGTTGGTGATACTGAACTTGAAGATACTGCTGATAGTCATGTTGGCAAGGCTAAGGATCAAAGAAGAGTTGTTGTCACCGCATCCGATAATGGTGAAAACAAGCGCCCACGAGAGGTGGAGGACATCAACTGGGACAAAAGGAGAAGGTTGAAAATGATGTTCTATCTCATAGTCGAAGGGCTACACTTGTCCCAGACAAAGAATCTAAAGATGAGTTAGGTAAACTTTTCTTCTTTGTCAAAAAGGAGATTAAACCACGTCTGAATAAAATGAGTAAAGTAAGGATATGAAGATGAAAATGTTTCAAGAAAATTATATTCCTTACGCCTTAAATTCAGGAGTTTAATCTCACTTTCCTTCCCATTTAAATATTGGACTGTTATAAACAACGTCCTAAATGATATGGACATAGATTGTAATAAATTAAATTTATGGACAATCCTAAGTAAGGGAAGAGGACTAGATGACTAAATACAAGGACTAGAGGACTAGTGACAATCCTGTCACCATCTACGACAGAAGATCCGTTTTTTTACATGATAGTAGTGGACACTCAGTCATACAAAGCCCACGGGCGACTGGAGTAGGCCAGATCCGTCACATGACATGACGATATTGGACACTCAGTGATACAAATCCTACGGGCGACTGGAGTGGTTCAGAGTTACCAAATCTCAATAGATCTGAAGGCCAAAAGAAAGGCAGAAAAGAAATTGGACACTCAGTCTGCCAAGGCAACTGGAGTGGGCCAGAGAGTCTAGATCACATATGATCCAGTTACGCCCTAAGGAATGGGATCACTCTTAAACGAGGTGATACATGTCCTAAACTTGGTGTCAAGGACGCTGTTGGACAATATGACTTGAGTTTTTCGCCTCATGTCCCACAGGTAGATAACAACCAAACATGGTACAGTAAAATTGTAGCCAAGTGGATGATATATTTTGTAATACGTGTATCTATGTCATCATAGATTAAGACACGTTAAATAAAAAGTCGTTCAAAAGCTAACGAAGTTGAAATTGGTGTCGTCTGTCGACATAAATCATCAAATGAATGTGAGGTAGGCGAAGAGACAAAATCACCTTTCTATTCTATCGAAGGAATAGAGAAAGAAGTACCGCTCCTCTATAACTTAGTAACACCTATATGGGTGAGTTAAAGTTTGCACAAATAGGTGGGGAGACAAGTACGTTGTGATATTTATTGATGAGAATACAACGTATTGTATCCTTTGTTGTAGAACAAAGATGAAACGAGTCAGAAATGCCAAGGAGCCATGAAGGGTCGCGGCGCCTCCTGCCAGAGCCGCGGCACCCCACTACAGGGCCGCGACTCTAAATGTTGTATATGTTCCAGTAGCTTACTGGATGGGAAGTGTCGCGGCGCCTCCACCAAGAAGAGCTGCGGCTCTTAAAGCCTGGATTGCTACTGAGAATCAGGAGTCGCGACGCCTCTCAGGCAGGGCCGCAAAGCTTTGGAAGCAGAAGTTGGAAATTCTACGGATTAATAAATTCGCAGTGATAGAGGGGGAGAATGTGAAACATCGTTGATCAAATGATTGCTCGTTACTCACCTCAGACTAACGGTGTTAGCCAAGCGCAGATCCGTATGCCCAAGACATGTGGGGCAAGGCGATCCTTACCGCTAATGCGATTCTTAATAGAACTCCGCATAAGGATAAGAATAACCCTCCATGTGATACATGGAAAAGATCTCATATACAAATGTTGTGATATGGGATGGTGTGGAAAAGGGTTGAAACACCTAAGCCAAAACAGGTCAAGTTGGACCTAAGACTGTAGATTGCATATCCACTAGATCTGCAAATAACAGTAGTGCGTGTCGCACCTTGGTGTCAAAGAATGCTGAACTCTTTGAAGTGATCTTTCCTTAAGAAGGAAAATGAAGTGTTTGCTCGAGGTTAACAAGAACCCAGGAGGGCTTGATTGTACGAAACTAGACGTTCCAAATCTACAGGACTCAGAAGTTGCTGACTATCCGGAACTTAATGTTCCAGATCTACAGAACTCAGAGATTCTAGGTGTTGAACCAAACCAGAGCAAAAGAGGGGACAAAGACTTATTCCATGCCTTCTAGCTTGTATAGTTTAAATGAACCATGAACAATTAACTAAGAATTGTCAACTCCAAAAGAATCGCTTTGGAAAGAAGCTAAAAACAGATAAATAGATTCCGTCACATAGAACTATACTTATGTTATGGATGATCTTCCTCCAGGAAAAGAACCTTTGGGTTGTAAAAGTGGACACTCGAGTTGAGTATACATTAGATGAATCTATTGACAAGTATAAGGCCTCGGCTATCAGGACATGTGTTCCTATGCGAATAGATTAATATTCAGGGCCACCGCAGTCCTACATGACATGGATGTTAAGACAGCCTTCCTAACCGGAGAGTTAGGTTTGAGGATTGTTGGGCTTATTCCTGAAATTCTTTTATGGTCCCCGAAATGTCTACATTTTGGTCCTTGAAGTTTCAGATAAAACAGAAACAATGAATCTGACTACAGAAACATTGACTCTGAAGTAAGAAAGCCAACAGTTGAAAAAACCAACAATCCGAAAGTGAAAGAAGAAAGGAATACGGAACAACCCGAGGGGTTGTTGTTCCAGGAAAGAGAATAAAGTCTGTTGGCTTGTCAAATCTCTGTGCGGGATGAAACAAGCCCAAAGTATTGGCATGAAATCTCCTCAAATATATGTTTTCAACATGAAAGGATATGGGTACTACAGATGACATCTTAGGAGTTTGAATCTCTAAGACATCTAACAGACTGGTCTTATTCCAAACTCATATGTGATGAGTTAGACAGTCTCGTTGAAGTCACCAATGGAGTTGAATCATATAGTTGATTGGAATCATGGTGCACCCATATGCCAGGAGGGATATGCTCAGGTCACACTGCAATTGACCTGTTATTGGTTCATAAAAGAAGATTAGTGGAACTAAGGTTCACTTGTGATTCTGGAAATGATCAACAGAAGACGTTAAATCAGATTTGACGACATCTGAACTATTCGCTTATCTATAACTTATGGTAGTTTGGATGTCCAGTGGTTCTGGGAGAACAAAATGATTCAAACTGGACATAAGACCCGAAGAACACCAATGTGCATAGTGTGTCTTAGGAAAATCCTCTAAGCAAACCTTGCATCAGACGATTCACGATGGAATTGGAGTTCATGTCTTTGCACAAAGCATGACAAGAAGTTGAGTAACTTCACGACCTCTTAGAGGATGTCCCATCTTGGGAGTAACTCGTGACTACTCTAGTTTGACACTGTGAGAGCACGAATGACGGTGTCTGGACATATATGTCGCAGACATAAGACCGTATGACAGTTGATCGGGTGACATCCTTGATTACAAAATCAAAGGATATAGCAGACCCTTTGACAAAAGGGATACCCGAAGATCAAGAGTTCTGCATGTCTAGGGGAATGGTTTACAAACCCATTCAATACGAACTGATATAGTGGACACCCAATCTTACAAACTGGAGATCCCATGAATAAGGTTCAATGGAAAAACTAAACTGTAAAGGTTCAGTTGAGTGCTTCGGTGGAAGCAAGAGCACTTCGGATAATGGTTCAAGAAACATAATCCAAGATCGTTCCCGTGATAGACATTAAGTGTTACCTGCAGCGTGGGTAAAGGTTAAGATTCCAAAACCTTTAAAAGATCCTCAATGGTTGAGGTTAGGTTTGGGGAAACTTTTAATGGTGCCTAATACTTGTAAAGTGGGGTATAACATGATACCTTATAGGAGACCATTTATTTAAGTGCGAGAAAATTTTGTCTCAAATGAATGCACTTAAGAATCCAAGAGTGTCCATGGCCAGTAGCGGACAAAACTATAAGGAGAATACAAGTAATGGAGAGTTGTTGTGTTGGTATCATTGTCTTGGCATATACTAAATACTGACGGTTCAAGACATCACGTTCACCGCGCAGTAAATATGTCTGATGGTATTCTACTATGGAAGGTTCAAAGCTCCGGCTACCTCTCCAGATGCAACATCTATCCGCTGAAAGATTGCTGAAAGAAAGCACCATGTGTGTGCACCAAAATCTCTTCCAAGAAGGGATTGTTGGAAATTTACCTTTGGTGGAGGTTGGGTCCACCCATCTTTAATGACTTAAACATCATGATTTCACTTGTTGGAGAACCTGATTCTTTACACGTGTGTAATCTACTAAGTGAGTAAATGATCGTAGGGCCAAGAATCGTCAAATTTCATTGAGAAATGGAAGAGATATTGGTCCAAGAAGTAAGGTATTTGAGACATGCAAGAGTGGTATGAGACAAATCTACCACATCGGTAGAAAACGGAAGAATTGTTCATGTTATAAGTCTCTAAACTGAATAAGGGATTGGGACACCAAGAGATAACCCATGTGTTTGAAGGAAGGAGGACCTAGGTGTGCTTGGGTTTGAGACTAGGCCCACCACCCGCCCGTACCGAGTCGGGTCGGGTCGGGTCGGGTTGTTGGGCTTCTTCTGATATTATCTTTTTAGACCTCAGACTTTATTATTGTCACGACCCGTTCCGGGGCCCGTGACTGGTGCCTTACCCGGGCACCCAAGTAGTCATACATCAGAGAAATCAGCGGAAAATAAAACAACCAAAATATGAAACAGTATAAATAAGACACAGTTTCTGGGAAAAAGTTGCCTTTCGGCATATATGTATATAAGTACCCCAAAAATGAGCGATATCCCAACCTTACAACAGTCTACTGCACTTAAGAGTTTAAAACAACAATGGCGGGACAGGCCCGCCATACCCTGAATACAAATATCTACAACGACGGGGACCATACCAAAATGCTAAGCTCCGAGAAAGCGGAGCTTTCCCAACGATAAACGGTGATCCTAAGAACGGAATCAGGTAGGAGTACCTTTACTGCGGCGTGAATGAACGCAGCCGCCGAAGGAGGTCGACAACAGTACCAAGTATGTGAAACGAAAATACGTAAATGAAATCATAGTAGTCTATATAAAGCGGAGACATGTATGATAACCAAAACTACGATTCACAAGAAATAAATATGTCAAGTCGTGACTCACGCCTCAAAGTCATCATAAAACCGCACGGTAAGTACGAGGGCATAGCCGACTACTAAAAACCCCGATAACAAGGTCAGAATCAGATCATGAGATCTGTCTGCATCACATGATCAAAGCTGGCCACTCGCCCGCAGTATCTAATGTGCGCGTCTAGCCCTGGAACTTTCCGTAGCTCCGCATGGGCCACTCCAATGACTCGCATGAGGTATTCCCCGCATCGAGGGTAGCTACTCCCGGCGTCCCGACTCGCCCCGCACGCCACAAAGACCGCATGACCACAAGCGGCCGTATACTAACTCGAACTCCGTAGCTCCGCATAGGCCATACTGCACTGCATAAGGTATTCTCGAATCATAGGTCACTAGACACCGAGTTCACCCCGTGACGGAGGCGCTTAACCCCTAATCATGAGTGATATAATATCAACATGATAGCTTTATCGTTTAAACAATCTAAGCATAATAAGGAAAACCTTCTACACAAACATCACAAGATACTAACTCACGTAGCATCCTAACATGTTTACTTATCAAGTCAACAAGAAAGTATTACAAGACTATCACAAATCAATACAATCAAGTTATTCACACAAGGTACTTTCTACATTATGCTAACAAGTTCGGGTTTTTAGCCCCAAAGTACTTTATGTATTACTCTTTTAAACGATCCGTTTCTTTCACAAAAGTCACACAATACCCGTAGTATAAAAATAGAGTGATTATCTTTTGAAGTAAATCAACACATTTCTCTTTGTAAAATCAAGTAACAACCTTCTTTTCCCAACGCTTAAGTTTGCCTAATTTTAATTACTCAAGTTTCTCATTTTCGAAAGGTTTCGTAGTTCATAGCTTTAATCCTTTAAAACAATTTGAGAAACATATACCCTAAGTGTGAATAGGTTATTATTATTCGTAACAATCTTATTACAGCAGCCATGATCTAGTAAATGTAATATCATTTTGTCTCATCTTAGCTCCTATGCAGATGGAAGTTTCTACTGGTTTTAATAATATTTTATTAGTCACAATACTTCCTTTATTAAGCGGCTGTGGTTTGTTCGACATTTATTACGATCGGTAGAAACATCATTCCGATTGAACACCCAAAATACTATTTACTCACTAATGAGGTTTCACACTTTTTAACAAAATTCATATTAGTATAATAAGTCAAGTCTCTTATTTCCTTAAATCAATAAATCGTTCTTTTTATCACTCTTAAGCCGTTATACCTAACTTCCCATAAAGCTAGTATAACTCTTAAGCTTTTAAAACCAAGTGTTACTCTTCTTTCAAAAAAGGTTTCTTAATTCTTTTGAACTACTTCAGATTCTTTTTATTCAGGCTTAAGTCCGAAGACATTGCCGTAATTATTATTCAGGCTTAAGTCCGAAGACATTGCCGTAATTATTATTCAGGCTTAAGTCCGAAGACATTGCCGTAATTATTATTCAGGCTTAAGTCCGAAGACATTGCCGTAATTATTATTCAGTTAACACACGTACGTCTACCGTACTATATACATATTCTTTAAAATATCATGCTCAAGAGGATAGGAAGAATCACATACCTTCTCGCGAAAACCACCTGTCAAGTTGAATATGTCGCGCGCAGAGTATCGACCTATATCACCAAATACGTCTATCAACGTCTGATCAGATCAGCGTATAAAGCTCTAAACAGAGGTTCGCTATTACATGGACATTTGAGCAAAGACTTCCTACCCGGTGAGCTACTCGAGTTCATCAGAAAACAGTCCATGTAAGTACTGATTCTATTATTCATCTTTTAAACCCTTCATCGTGATAACAGTTCAATTCTATTCTGCAATATCCTACAAGTATTTAATACTTATTCATACTTCTACGGATATATACTCTAATTACAAAAGGAGGATAAGGTTATTTACCTCGGTAAGCCTAATAATATCCTAGATAAAAGTCGCGCTGAGCAAGTTTAGCTCCTAAGTTGTGCGCTCCGGTAGCTCCAAGAAAACCTTAGAAGTTATTCACAACTTCTACTAAGGACTATGGGATTTGGGCTAGGGTAATTTGGGCATTATAACAATACTATAAGGCAACTTTTCTACCAAGGGAGGGGGGGTAGTGTTTCGGCTAGGCTAGCTTTAGAGGGGGGGGGGGGGGGGGTTGCTCTCGGCTAGGGCTTCTCAAAGGGAGGTGTGTTTGGACGAAAACAATAAGAGGGAGAGGGAGGATTTGAGACTTAGAAAGATTGCTCAATTTAGGATGAAATAACTCTTCAACAAGGGGTATTTATAGGTCAAGGAATGGCCAACCAAGGGCCAAGATGGTGCCAAGTGCAAGGCAAGTGTAGGGTGAGGATTTAGGCAAATGTCCTTGGCCAACTTGCACACAACAATATCCTACCAACTCCAAGACAAAATAAGCCAACCCAATCTATCACGTGTGACATCCATCAATGAGAGGTGACAAGTGTCGCCTCTCGTTGGTCCAACGTGTTTCGCCTCTCTCGGAAAAATCCGCAAAAATTAGAAATGACATAGCCGGAATTTATCCTACGCGAAGTCTTGTAAAACGCTTCGTGAAACGACTCTAAACGGGTGTTGTGCAAAGTGGAATTCGTCCAAGCCAACTACAGTGGTGACACGTGTCGCCTCCTACACGCCCAACATATTTCATCTTCCAAAATATCCACAATGGCCAAAATCTCAAAACAAAGTGGGCTCTACAAAACCAGAATTTTCTCCGTGGCCCCACGTGACCATTTCCAAAAATAAAATTCCATAATTCTCTAATATTCCAAGAAGTCCGAATACCAAATCTGGGAATCCAATTCCCATTAACGAACTTTTTCCTTCACAAAACGGAAACTTTTCCGTGGAAAAATCACTCTTTCTTCCTTTCCAATTCAATGTCGTATTCTCGCACGACGTCCTCGCATACATACCACGGAACTACGGGTATAACATTCTCCCTCCTTAGAAACATTCGTCCGAATGTTCCTTCTAAGTCTCAAGCGAACAGCGCCAAAGATAGTCCCATCGCTATACTTACGAAACATCCACGCCACACCGCCACAACACAACAAGCGCATACTTATCTCCAAGTCCACGAGGAATCACCTCTATCACGAAAGCTCCTACTAGAGGTCTAAAAGATACTCCATTCGCACCTACTCTTTACAAACGAAATGATCACACCTATGCTCGTAATACATGCTCGCTTCTTCCCATACCACTTTTGTCACTTTGCCTTACTCGTCGCACTTCTCGCATACACTCGAACTCTTCCTTATCACTTACCATGTTTCGCATCGCTCCCACCGACTGAGCTGCCAATGACCTCTTCTGGATAAGCTCCACCCTATCCACGCCCTGCTGAACAAGTACGAACCAACTGTCTGCACCTTGCTTACATCGAATCAATCGATCGGCAATCTTACACTAGCGCTTATAAAAAGGCTCCAAACGGCGACACCCGAATACTGAAATGGTAGCTATATAATACATACTCAACAAGGCGAAGAGTCCTTACCTACTCGAAATCCAAACACGGGCCCGAGGGTGAATGCGACACTGAGATTCACCTGAGTTCCTAACCTTGCCTGGTAACTCTTCCAGAAAAGAAACAGCCGCAACTTGGACTCCCCTGTCAGCCATAAGGTGAAGGTAGGCACCCCGTGCAGCCTTACAACCTTCTTGAAATAATCATCTCGCAACTTACTACCGAGTACACGGTTTGACTAAAAGATAAGACGGGTTGACCCCATCGGCCCGACTACTGGTCGAACACATCCACGAACTCGCATAATGGTTAACTAAACTCGCCTAACACCCTCGTGATCCTAACACAAAGCGGGACCACCACAAACTGACCCCATCACCAAACAGGGCGTGGGTCGACCCGCAACACGGCCTCAACCCGACCCGGCAACGCGCAAAACACTAGCTCCCCGATCCGGAACAATCTCACTAATCACGTTACGAAACCTAGCGGTCTTCTAAGCTCAACCACCCTCTTCGTTTCACAACACTCGTGATTCATCCCATAAAAATATCTCACGTATATTATGCACTTCGATAAAGGTCAAACATGAAATAATTCTTTTACCAAAGATGGCCTCGCCTAAGGTCTTCTACGTAATATTCTAAGGCTCCCACTCTCTGCCCCCAATCTTACCCGTTAATTAATCAACAATTCTAATCACACTAACACCATGCCAACGAAAACAATACTTAAGATATTTGCTACACATATAAATCTCTAAAGGGTTAAGGATATACCAGATTCACGCAGCACTTCCCAGTCGTCTAGTCAATCCCGCTCGCATGCGATACCGTGGAAGGTGATGAACTATCCACCGACCCGGCGTTGAGTCCCTACATCCCCGCCAACTCTGGTTGGACAATCTCTCGCAAATGGCACCGCCGCGAACATAACAAGTCGACGAAGGCACGACACTTCACGCGACATCGACCACAACGACCACACCGAAGCGGTGGCCTCCCAGCTAACACCCCTCCGTCCGAACCATCGCATCCACAATCGACCGGGTAGCCGAGTCTTCCTACTTGCATCCTTCCTCATAACATTCCTCGCCATACGGCTCGACACGCAAGTAAAACAAGCACCAGTAAAAAGACGGCATTTTCCGGGATGACGCCTGCCACACTGTGAACACTGAGGAAAAACTGAACCCTGTGGAGGGACACTCTGCACTGGCGGAGGCGCATGTCTAATCTGCCGAGGCGGTTCGCCTCGAGTTACCAAATGATCTCGCCAAGCGGGCCCTCTTCACGATCTTGTTTAACTGCCGATCTCTACTTCTCCCACCGCACATAATCTGAACGCAAGCCCGGCTCGCCCTCGATCAAGAGCTACTCCTCACAACCCTTCTTTAGATAAGCATCAATATCTTGGTATACCGGTACATAAAATACTCTTGGCTGCCAAGTCCTCGCTAGTAATGTGGCCGTCTCCTTCCAATCCATATTTTCTCGCTCCAAGTCGTGAATCAAGGTCCAGATGTCATGGCCGCAGAGGAGCTGCCGCCTCGTGCCAAACTCTGCTGGCGACGCCTCGTAACTCCTCGCGTGAAGCATCACCTCAGTGATGATTGGGCCTGTGCTTCTAAATCTCTCAGATTTACTCAGCCTCCTTCGCCGCTTTGCCTCTCGGGCCCGAGTTCTGGCGTGGAGGCATAACTGGTAAAGGAAAGGAATACGCTAGAGGGGTCCAACTTATAACAGGACTCTAAGCACGATCTCAGAGGGAGAAGAATGGAAACCAATCCTAAATATCCTATAGCCTCCTGATTATGGGTGTGGTGCACAACACACCGATAATCAAGACTTACTAGATACGGTTCAGACACTTTCCGAGGATTAATCGCTGCGATACCACTTTTGTCACGACTGCCCGGCCCGTGGATCGTGCCTTACCCGGCATCCAAGTAGTCATACATCGAGAAATCGTGGAAAATAAAACAACCAAAATATGAAATAAAGATAAATAAGACACGCTTCGGGAAAAAGTTGTCTTCGCATATATGTATATAAGTACCCCAAAATGAGCGATTCATCCCAACCTTACAACAGTCACTGCACTTCTAAGAGTTTAAAACAACAATGGCGGGACAGGCCCCGCCATACCCCTGAATACAAATATCTACAACGACAGGGGACCATACCAAAATGCTAAGCTTCCGGAGAAACGGAGCTTTCCCAACGCTGAAACGGTGATCCTAAGAACGGGAATCAACAGTAGGAGTACATTTACCTGCAGATGAACGCAGCCCAAGGAGGTCATAACAACAGTACCAAGTATGTGAAATGAAAATATCAGAAATGAAATCATAGTAGTCTATATAAAGCGAGACATGTATGATAACCAAAACTACGCCACAAGAAATAAACGAATATGTCAAGTCGTGGACTCACGCCTCAAAGTCATCATAAAACCGTGACGGTAAGTGCGAGGCATAGCCGACTACTAAAACCCCAAGATAACAAGTGTCAGAATCAGATCATGAGATCTGTCTGCAGGCCACATGATCAAAGCCGCCACTCGCGCGCAGATCTAATGCGCGTCAGCCCCGAACTTTCCGTAGCTCGCACGGGCCACCCGATGGCCCGCATGAGGTATTCCCGCATCGAGGGTAGCTACTCCCGCAGCGTCCCGACTCGCCGTCCGCGTAGCCACAAAGACCGCGTGACCACAAGCGGTCGATACTAACTGGAACTCCGTAGCTCGCATAGGCCATCTGCACTGCATAAGATATTCTTGAATCATAGTCACTAGACCCGCTGAGTCTACCCGCATCGAGGGCGCTTAACCCGGAATCATGAGTGATATAATATCAACATACGCTTTATCGTTTAAACAATCTAAGCATAATAAGGGAAAACCCTTCTACACAAACATCACAAGATACTAACTCACGTAGCATCCTAACATGTTTACTTATCAAGTCAACAAGAAAGTATTACAAGACTATCACAAATCAATACAATCAAGTTATTCACACAAGGTACTTTCTACATTATGCTAACAAGTTCGGGTTTTAGCCCCAAAGTACTTTATGTATTACTCTTTAAACGATCCGTTTCTTTCACAAAAGTCACACATACGTAGTATAAAAATAGAGTGATTATCTTTTGAAGTAAATCAACACATTTCTCTTTGTAAAATCAAGTAACAACCTTCTTTTCCCAACGCTTAAGTTTGCCTAATTTTAATTACTCAAGTTTCTCATTTTCGAAAGGTTTCGTAGTTCATAGCTTTAATCCTTTAAAACAATTTGAGAAACATATACCCTAAGTGTGAATAGGTTATTATTATTCGTAACAATCTTATTACAGCAGCCATGATCTAGTAAATGTAATATCATTTTGTCTCATCTTAGCTCCTATGCAGATGGAAGGTTCTACTGGTTTTAATAATACTTTATTAGTCACAATACTTCCTTTATTAGCTACTTTGTGGTTTGTTCGACATTTATTCGATCGCAGAAACATCATTCCTTTTGAAAACCAAAAATACTATTTACTCACTAATGAAGTTTCACACTTTTTAACAAAATTCATATTAGTATAATAAGTCAAGTCTCTTATTTCCTTAAATCAATAAATCGTTCTTTTTATCACTCTTAAGCCGTTATACCTAACTTCCCATAAAGCTAGTATAACTCTTAAGTTTTTAAAACCAAGTGTAACTCTTCTTTCAAAAAAGGTTTCTTAATTCTTTTGAACTACTTGATTCTTTTATTCGCTTAAGTCAAGACATTGCGTAATTATTATTCAGCTTAAGTCCAAGACATTGCGTAATTATTATTCAGCTTAAGTCCAAGACATTGCCGTAATTATTATTCGGGCTTAAGTCCAAGACATTGCCGTAATTATTATTCGATTAACACACGACGTCACCGCATTACTATATACATATTCTTTAAAATATCATGCTCAAGAGGATAGGAAGAATCACATACCTTCGCGAAAACCACCGCCAAGTTGAATATGTCGCGCGCAGAGTATCGACTATATCACCAACACGTCTATCAACGTCAGATCAGATCGTATAAAGCTCTAAACAGAGGGTTCGCTATTCTATGGACATTTGGGCAAGACTTCCTACCCGGTGAGCTACCGAAGTTCATCGTGAAACAAATTCCCATGTAAGCACAGTTCTATTATTCATCTTTTAAACCCTTCTACGTGATAACTCAATTCTATTCTCGCAATATCCTTCTAAGTATTTAATACTTATTCCTATACTTCTACAAGATATATACTCTAATTACAAAAGGAGGATAAGGTTATTTACCCTGTAAGCCCAATAATATCCTAGATAAAAGTCGCGTCGAGCAAGGTTTAGCTCCTAAGTTGTGCGCCAGAGCTAAGAAAACCTTAGAAGTTCTTCACAACTTCTACTAAGGACTAAGGGATTTGGGCTAGGGTAATTTGGGCATTATAACAATACTAGAAGGCAACTTTTCTACCAAAGGAGGGGGGTAGTGTTTCGGCTAGGCTAGCTTTAGAGGGGGTTGCTCTGGCCAGGCTTCTCAAAGGGGGAGGTGTGTTTGGACGAAAACAATAAGAGGGAGAGGGAGGGATTTGAGACTTAGAAAGATTGCTCAATTTAGGATGAAATAACTCTTCAACAAGGGGGGTATTTATAGGTCAAGGAATGGCCAACCAAGGGCCAAGATGGTGCCAAGTGCAAGGAAAGTGTAGGGTGAGGATTTAGGCAAGTGTCCTTGGCCAACTTGCACACAAAAATATCCTACCAACTGTTGACACCCAATTTTGACCCTCCCGTCCAGTCATTAGCTATAAAATTAGACTAATTTTGTAAAATAATTTTTTACGATTTTTATAATAAAATGCAGCGATAAAACATTAAATACAGACATAAATAAATAATTTAATAATGGCATCGCGTCTTACGTAGAGTTTTAAGCACTTAGAGTCCCGCGCCCGCATTTATTAATTTTAAGCCCTGTCAGGATTCTTAATTAATAATAAGTACATAAAATAAATAATTTAGCAATGACGTCGTGTCAGGTAGCATAGTTGCATTTATTAATACGCAAAGCATTTTAATAATTTATTTTTAAATAATGATAAACAATGCAATAATAAATAAGTTTTAATAATAGCGTCGCGTCCTAAAAATTAAGCACTAATTAAGTAGCACGCCCGCATTTATAACAATTAGACTAATAAAGCACCTAAATAATTTAATTGCATCTTGTTAATTTAATTGATTAATAATACACCTAAAACTAACACTTAATTAAACCCCTAATTAAATTCTACCCAACCCTAGAACTAAAAATATTAGCCCAACACCCCTTTAATTCGTCCAAGACCCGCAGCCCACACCCGCAGCCCATTTCCCAGCCCACATCTTCTCTAAACCCCATTACGCCCAACGCCCAACGTTATTTTTTCCCTCAGCCCACAAAACTCCTTCACCCTCACTTCATCGTCCAAGACAGAACAACAAAAAACGACGAAACCCTAAACCTTTCAAATCGCCACCCTCATGTCACCCTCCTCGCCGGATTTCTCGCCTGAGAATCCGGCGACTTTCCTTTCCCTTTACTGCGCACACACTTCTCCAACGATACCTTACCATATAAACCCGTTCGAATCAAACCAAATCAGCACAAATATCTTACGAAATATCAGCACCAAATCTCGTCCCAATCAGCCTTTAATTGCTTACCAGTGTTAGAACCTAGAAGGAGGGCTATATAAGCACATGCAATAGACCAATCAAAGGGCACCCGTGAGTGATGTCGAACATAGGTCGAGTCGTAACCACAATACGAGACTCGCCAGAGAGGTACCCATAGCATCGACGGACCTGAGTAGAGTTTAAAACCCTTAGCCATAGTCAAGAACTCATATAAGATCGACACCTTAGCGGCAGTTAAGAAATTCAGACAGAGCAGCAGAACATATAGCATAGACAGCAGAGTATCGGGAGTTGGGGTTCAGCATTTAGACTATTAGCACCAATAGGAAGTTCAAACCCCTTCTTTCAATTCAAGCCAAGAATCAGCAAACAAACCTTGCCTTTCATTCGCGTCGCAAACCCAAAACCCGTCGAGCGGACCGACGACTTGATACGCCGCCGGTCGTTGTCAGAAGGTAAACCCAACTCCTTTCTGATTCTAGTTTATTTCTGTGATTTACGTGCTTTTGCGTATGTTTTGTTGTTTAGTCATGTTTAGCCTAAAAATTGATTTATGTTTGGAAAGATCAGAATTCTGTTAAGATTAAATATTTCCTGATGTTAGAAATAACTGTTGGTGGTTTGTTTGGTTTAACAAAATGGACGATGTGTGTGGTTGCTATAGGTTTGTAGATGATCTGGTTAGCAAAATGTGATGTTGGCAATTTATTAACTCTTATTCGGATTGTATGCCAGCCTAATAATCACTAGTTTTTACTGTCAATGTGCCTATACTTGCTTCGAGATTAGTTAGAAAGGAATATACCTCTTAGATGTTTGTTTGTATACTAAATGTGTCTCAATGCTCCCTGAAATGAACTCATTTGCATGCTTGTTGATTATTTTGTATAACTAGGTGCTTGCTAAACTAGTTTTCCAGGTAGCCTTAAGGTCTAAAAATGTCCATATTCGCTTTAAATCGATCGAACATCGTCATTATCTGGTTAATGGATATTGGGGTTAGTTATGTACCTAAGACCTATCACACCCTAAGTTAAAGTAGTGTGCTATTGGCAAGATAACATACATCCCTAAGTTGCTCTTTTGTCCCCTGCTGCAAAAATATGAGTATCGGGTCTAGCACATTGTCTATTTTCTTCTGCTTTGCTCGCCCACGTGCACCGCCTGGGCCATTTTAAGGCTAAATGACTCTCGGATGTTTAGTTATGTCCAGCTACTTACCCCATCGATATTATCCTATATTCGGTCTTTCCTTTAAAATCGAAAATGTTACGTTTTGAGGCTTATTTCCGTCTATTGCTTACCGCCCGCATACCCCGTCATTGCGTTATTCATTTGTTTTCACCGTATGTTGCCTCTCTAGATAAATTACTACATTTTTGGGCCAAAGATAGTTGTCCCCTGTTTGCCTTCATTGTTTACTACTTCCCAGGTCCAACAAAGGCATACATATCTCTCTTGAAATCAGTTTGGCTAATGTGGCGATATATCCCATATATCTAAAAATTATATGAGTATTCTATCTACTGCGTGGTTAAATAAATTCGAGCTTGTACTAATCTTTATCTTTCTTTTTTTACATGGCACGACGGAAAGAAAATAAAGAGTCTCGTGAGACTCATCATGGGCCACTTCAAATGGCAACCCGCGTCTATGTGCATCCGCATTCACGTCCCTGCTTCAGAAATTCCTAGAAAAAACAAATAGGACGCCGTCATCCGTCGTAAAGAGCACTCTTAAATCCATCCTCTCTTTACTCACTATTCATTCATTTGTTTGTTTATTGTAATTTAATTACTATATTTCTGTAATATTTAGGATATCTAGAACAATTAAGTTTCAAACATATAAGGTGGGGAAGTAATTCACAATCAGAAATGCACTTCTACTTTATTTGTCTTTTAGGACTATTAAGCATGTCTAAATTCTGCAAAAAATAATTTAAATAATTTAACTTGCATCATAAAACCAACATTTCGTTCTTATTAAGATTCATAACAGATTTTTTTCATAAACTCTCAAGAATCATCTTAAAGCACCCCTTATATAATATCGTACGCAGGTTAAGCAAGATTAATTTAGCTAGCAGTATACATAATTAGTCCATAAAGAACCTTAGCCTTTTTAGCATTGTTATATTCTAGCACCCTTTCATACCTTTTAGCACCTTTATTTTCTAGCACCTTTTAAGCACTCTTTAACATTTAGCATTCTTTTTGCACTTTTATCACCATTTACTTTCAAAATTAATCCCTTAGCACCCTTTTAATATGTAAGCACCCTAGCACTACTTTGTTTACACTTAGCACTTTTAAATTGCTAGCACTTTTAAGCGTCTTTAATCCTTAATATTTTAGCACCCCTTAGCATTCTTTAGCATATTTCTAGCCCTTTAAAAACCTTTCTGCATTTAAGCACCTTTAGCCTTTTAGCCCCTCTTAGCACTTCTTAGCATATTAGCACATTTTAGCAATCTTTAGCAACCCTTTTAATATTTTAGCACCCTTTTAAATACTTTAAGCCTTCCTTTAAACAATTAGCATCTTATTTATTTTTCTAACACTTTTTCTAAGCAGGAGCCCTTCTAGTATTTAATACCTTTAGCAACCTTTTACTTTAAAGCACCTTTTAAAACATTTTAACATTTTAACATCTTATTAAGCAGGTGGAGCTTTATTTTGCAAAATATAATAATTACCCTAGGTTTGGCAGGACAACCGCAGTTAGCGGATCTTAGGTGCCTAACCCTTCCTCTAGATTAATAAAGAACCCTTACCCAGAATCTCATTAAGTTTAGCAGACCATTAAAATGGAGTTAATGTTTTACTTCAAACTAGTTAAACATTTAGGTGTCCTAATTCACCCAATTAATTAGGTGGCGACTCCGCGAACCCTTAGCATTCTAGCAAACCTTTAGCATTTTAGCACCCTTTTAAACTTTAGCATCTTTGGCAATTTTAGCATCCTTTTAGCATTTTTAAAACCTTTAAGCCTCTTAAACTATTTTAGCATTTTATTTTCTTTATTTTCTAACGTTTTTTTATTAAGCAGGGAGTTTAGAAAATAAATGTCGCGGTTGAAAAAGGGCGCGACACCAACTCCAAGACAAAATAAGCCAACCCAATCGGCCCTATTGCCGTGTGACATCCATCAATGAGAGGGTGACAAGTGTCGCCCTCTCGTTGGTCCAACGTGTTTCGTCTCTCGGAAAAATCCGCAAAAATTAGAAATGACATAGCCGGAATTTATCCTACGCGAGTTCAGAAACGCTTCGCGTAAAAAACGACTCTAAACGTGTTGCGCACAAAGTGGAATTCGTCCCAAGCCAACCAGGGGGTGACACGTGTCGCCTCCTACACGCCCAACATATTTCATCTTCCAAAATATCCACAATGGCCAAAATCTCAAAACAAAGTGGGCCCACAAAATCAGAATTTTCTCCCGTGGGCCCCACGTGACCATTTCCAAAATAAAATTCCATAATTCTCTAATATTCCAAGAAGTCCGAATACCAAATCCGGGAATCCAATTCCATTAACGAACTTTTTTCCTTCACAAAACCTAAACTTTTCCGTGGAAAATCACCTCTTTCTTCCTTTCCACTTTCACGTCGATTCTCGCACGACGCCCTCGCATACATACCACGAACTACGGGTATAACAAGTATATTTACGCTTGATCCACGAAGTTTCGGAAGACAATTTCTGCTAGCGGTGCCTTCGTGACTGCAGTGGCGTAAATTGTCCAGTGAGCTCCCAGGAAACGGTAATAAGTCAGAATTGATGGCCATAACTTGCTAAAACGTTTGGCACTTATGCCACAACGTTTATGGTCTTTATGGTGTTCATTAACAACCCTCTTAGCACCCAATTAACACCTCTCATCATCCTTAAACACTATATAATCATTCCTTATTTCAGATTTGAGTAGATATAATATATACTACACAACTTGAGAATACTGAACGCAAAAATAGAGGAAGAACACACATAGAATACATGTTTCTATAAGTTCTTCCTAGTTCAAGAACAGTTCTTCTTTTTCATTCTTTAGCAATTATTTTGTGTTTGTACCTTCGTCAGGATCACGAGTGTTTGCTTTGCACAAGTGATATTATGTTATTTTATCTTGGAAGACAAATTGCAACTCATCAGTACAAAGCATGTATACAGACAATATTATCTTAAGAAAAGATTGAGAATTCAGTCGACTCAACAACCCAATTTTTAGTGTCTATCAGGGGGTTTGCTGAAACTGGAACGAAGATCCAAGGCGGAAGATTAAAGACGAATTCAAGTATAAAGATCAATACCACCAAACATAATTGTTGCCACAACTTTTGTTGACATCAAGTCTATTGTAACACATAATTGATTATCCTTTCCTATCACTTGTAATAGTAGTTTGTTATTTTCCGTACATCAAAAGGAGTTTTAGACTCACAATTATTACTTTATATTTTACGGTAATATAATTCAATAAATAATATATATATTTTCTTCGTGCCAAAAACACAATGAACTGAAAGTTAAAAATTTTTAAAATCACAAGAAATAAAAGCAAAATTTAGTAATCAACAAGACTGTAAATTCTTTCTGATTTATAACTACAAAACTGACAGACTATGTAAAATCTTTCCGATTTATAACTATACAATCCAACACAAATTGGGCAACTCTTAACATCTCCAGGCAGCAGCCAGACTGAACATGGCCGGAAAGTTCACCGGAGTATCCATTTTGGTCCACTTATATTTCTGTAAATCCAAAATGTAAGTGTTGTGGGGCTCATTAAATCCCATAGAACCACCAGTCACTAGAATTTTACCCCTCCATGCTGTCACAAAGGCTATACTTCTAAGTTCCGCCGGAAGTGCCGTCATAACTTGCCACGTCGCCTTTTCCAGTGCCAGCACATCACCATCCCGACACAAGTACAAGTTTCCGTCCCCGCCTTCAACACAAGTTCTTGTACACGTGGCAGATTCAAAGAAATGTTCATTAACTTTGTCCCACTGCCACGTGGAAACATCAAATGACTCGGCACTTGTCCCGAACCGGCCTTGCATACTCGTGTCATATCCACCGATGACGTGGAACTTCCCTTGATAAAAAATGCATTTACATTCATCCCGTTCACTTGCCATGTCAGGTAATAGGACCCACTCATCCTTTGCCATGTCATATGCCATCGCCGATTTAAGTGCATTCTTCTCCTCATCATGCCCACCTACTATATACACCGTTCGATCATTATCCAATGCACAACCAAAAAACGATCTACGGCAACCCGGCATATTAGCTCCACGGCGCCATGTGGCAGACACAAAGTTATAAATATAAACAACCTTTGAAGGTTCCCAAGTAATAGGGTTCCAACCACCCATCACCACCAGGTCCAACCCAACTCCGATGAACTGGCAAAACATCGGCAACCCGTCGGATTTCCCGGTATCGGTGGTAATTCGGCCCAATAACCCGTTTCCGGCTCGTAAAGCGTAAGCCTGTAAACTGGAAAAGCCGAGTACTTTAAGGACGACCCGAGTTTTATTTTCGGGTCAATTCGGCTATTAAAATTACGTGGCGGGTAAAGCTATTAGCTTTTCTTCGCCTCCAAAATTCGGGAAGTTCAATTCGAAGCTTCCAATTACGGCAAACGGATTTAACTGAGGAGAAATTGTTGTAGGGAACTCGAATTAGACATTCAAGTCCGATATCATAAGGAAGATTGGGTATTATCTCCATAGTTTAAATTTAACTTAGAGAGAGACAGAGAAATTAGGATAATGAAGTAATGGACTTGATTTTTAATTTATATATATAAGAAGGAAGAAGAGATAGAGACGAGGAATTTTTTTTTTGTTGACGAAGGAACCCGCAGCCGCTACTCTTTCGAAATACGCATGCAGAAACCTTGACCGACGAGCAATGCAAACCACGTCGGTATGTAAACCACACTGATGTGTCCACGTGACAACTAAGGTTTATGCAGAGACGAGGAATCTTGAAGTAATGGGGGGGACCCTTTATGGGTATTCGGTAAGTATACTTTTTAGCTAGATTTTTCGAATTGCAAGTTGATTTACGAGAAAAAGGATAAAGTAAGCTTCTAGAAGGATACTCATGGTTGGGACTATTAATTCAATTTATAGATAGGGACCATGACTTGGACTAACTTTTTCTTTCATGTTGTCCCTTTTTCTGGCCAATTTGGATCAGCTAGGCTTTTTATGTGCTTGTAGTGGACTAGTGGTTATGGTATTTATTTATTTATTTGATAATATAGGTGCAGGGTGGCGCTTAAGTTCATATCGCTCGGCCGCACAAGAAATCTGATCTTATCTTTCGGAGGCGAATGAAACCCGTGTTTAACCGCCACCGTCAGGTAAATCGCGGGATGCGCGTATTCGATGTCGATCGCCACCAACGGATCGTCTACTGGTCCGGCTTCAACAGGGATTATCTGAGGGAGTATCAAACTCACACTGCAACATGCCCGCGCGGTTAAGCTACCAGGCTTTGGCTTTAATACGAGACATATGCCCCGGAGAATGTATTCGCCGAGAATCAAATTTGTGACCCTAAGATCACAAATTTAACTAATGGTCACTGGGTCACTGTCTTTGGATAGTGGTCATGGTATTATTGTATAGAAAAGAAGTAGTTCTTCTAGAAGGAAAAGGACCGGAACAAGTGTATGATTTTGTATGAGGTTTGGCCGGTTGCGGTTTAGTATTTTGTTTTATTGTGCCTTGGATGGATTTTAATTTGGTCGAACTTATGGTGGGATGGAAGATTTTTCAAGAGAATTTTTCATTTATAGCTATAGTTTAATTTAGAGCGTAATTGTGAAGCGTAACAAAAATTCGCATATTTACGAAATATAGTTACATCAGCACATATCAGCAAAAGAATTGTATCAAGCAGGTATCAGATCAGTTATATCAGGCAGGTAGTATCATCGCATATTGTATCAATCGAAATCACGCGAAAGAATTGTATCAAAAACATAATGTATCAATGTTGAAGCTACATTTCGAAATTTTATAAAATTATAACTACTTTTCATAACTATAATCTAAATATTTGTCACATCTCTTAATTTGTTTATAAAAAGTTAGAAGGTTAGGTAGGATTGGGTCATATGTAGTTTATTTAGGTTTGAGTACTTTTAAGTTTTAAAGTAAGTTTTTAATTAGAATAGAAATTTCTTGGTCAATTTCACCGGAAAATGATCAAAGTAACTTTTTAAGAAAATTCGTGAAAATTGAGTAATAAAGAGTAGCCCGATATACTAAGTTTTCGCTATGCGCGGGTCTGGAGAAGGATCGGATCATAATATTATGACTAAAAAGAATTAATTTGATGACTTTCCGGCCATAATCCATAACTGTAAATTTGACAATCTTCTGTGAAATTAACACGCGAATTTTATTGAGTTTTAACTTTTAAAAATAAAACAAATGACGAAAGAAAAATGTATTTTACTATAAAGAAAGAGAATTTTATCATTTTATGTAACCTTTTAAAGTTTAATAATATTGTAGGAGGTGAAGGCGTGAAGCCCGTGAAGGTGACATATTCTTGTAAGTTGTAGCACGCTGATATCCACCAACGGCGCGCTACGTATATACTCACTGTCTCTCAAATTATTTGTTATAGTTATTAAAAATAATTATCTCAAATTATTTGTTATTTTAGAAGTTCAAGATATAATTAATTAATTTTTCTCTGTTTTAATCATTGTCATTATTGAAGATAACACATAAATATAGTAAATTTTTAATGATGAGATATTATAACTTAGACATAAATAGAGATAAAGTAAGTCAACTACTCTTCCTAATTAATATTTTTTAAGGATTGTGTAAATTAAAAAAACGATAAATAATTTGAGACTGAGAGAGTATTATTGTAGGAGGTGAAGGTGACTGACATTATTATTGCTCTTGTTTTTGGCAATTTCAATATTGACTTGTTAAAATAATTGGTTATTGTTTTTCCCAAAAAAATGTATAGTTATATTTGTTCAGTGGTTTAAAAGATATGTGGATTAGTCTAATCAGCGTGATAAAATAAAATCAGCAAATGATGATAATAAATGTAATTAAACAAGGCTAATTAAATAATCGATTAGAAGTAGCATGTTGGATGAATATCCTAATGAAGAAGTCTATGAAATGACTTCAGGGCTTTGATAGAACGGCAATAAATCGGAGCAAAGTGACGGAAATAACTTGTATATTCCTATGCTTTAAGAACTACAATTGTTAAGCATAAAAGTTGATGTCCTTCCAATACGAAGGTTGGACTCCTTTTATAAAGATAAAAAGAAAGTATTAATGCCCGTGAATTCTTTTGAATTAAAGTATAATAATTAAGATATTAAAAGCTTTAAATGTCGAAAGAGTAATGTCTGGCGTTATATCCGGACCGGATCAACAGTAATCAATGCTCTCCATTTCCATCGATTACGACTGCAAGAATTTTGTCGACTTCATTCCTTAAGTCGCTCACTGATTCGGGCATGCATTATAACTGAACTCACGAATATCATATCTTGCTTAGAGTCGTACACATGTCTATCATGTGTTACACTAAATTTTATCGTATACATTCATAAATAAATTAAAACTTCATTAGATAGAAATCAAGATGTCTGGCTATTTGTCACACCGCCTATTTAATCTTGATCGTTTATAAGGCCGTATCAAATTTCAAATTGAAGTCGTTTTCAGTTTAATATTTTTATAATCTGCTCCTAATAGAGTAAGTTGAAAGAGAGGATTAGTAGTAACTAACTACACTAGGAGTATTATATTTTCTCCTCGCCATGACTCATGCACTTTGGTATTGTGTAGACCACTTTCAAGTTCTTCTAGAAGGAAAAGGACTAGAACAAGTCCACGAGATACCCATCACACCATGTTTGTGGGTGTTTGATATTTCCGATTAAAACTATGCCTACAAAGTCGTGTTCGATAAAAATGGTGATATTATGATTTAGTACATGTAGGGACGAGCAAGTGTTAAATTTGTCGTGCCTTAGAAATAAATAATCACTTCATTATTTTCATTAATTGAAAGATAATATATACACTTTATATATTTCTATAAATAAAAAAATATTATTCCTATTCTACTCCTAAAACTTTATTCTATTTGGAGACTAACTATACAATTATGATAAGTGTACAAGACTAATATACAAAATATATACACCCAGCCCGTGATGGGCCACTGACCACAACTCGTGATGGGCCTTGTTCCTTTGGGCTTTCGATAGCCATTGGCTTTGCTCCGTGATATTTAATATACATACAATATACTTGTATATCTTGTATATTGTATGTATATTTAACATATTTAACACACCCTCAGTCATAGCAGACGGTCTTCGAACGCTGAGACTGTCCCTAAAATCTTCAAAAATGTTGTAAAGATGTCGGCAATTTGGTACCTGGAAGGGACATGACAGACGTGTACTTGTCCACGAGCTACCTTTTCTCGAACAAAATGAATGTCCGTCTCGATATGTTTAGTCTATTTGGTCTTTGAATGGATTACGAAGGTAGATGACACTAACATTATCACAATACACCAAGGTAGCTTTCTGAATAAGACAATGAAGCTCTAAAAGAAGATAATGTAACCAACATGACACAGAGACCACATTGGCTACCCCTAGATACTCGACCTCTGCACTAGAACGTTGTCACGATCCGACCGATCCGACCTGACGGGACGCGACTAAACGCCCTAATGACGCCATTATACTAAGTCTGCCACGTAATCCAACCGACACCAAAATAATATAAAATTCGGCAGCATAACGCTGCAATGATAACCCCTTGTCCACGTAGTGCGAAGTAAGCCGCTTTTACCGCGGATGAACACATCTCCCCGAGAGTCACAACCAGTCAATTTATCAAACAGGCGAGCCGACAAGGATGCCACTACATACAGAAGCATCCCCACAAAATAAAAGGAAGTATAGCGATACAACTGACCAAACATAATACGACATATTCACATACAACTCACAACTGTCTACAGACCTCTATGAGAAGAATAACAACATATGACGGATGGGGCGCATCGTGCCCTAAATATATACATAAGTCTGAAAGAGGTTCTGTACCAAAAGACAAAGCTCTGGATCAAATGAGTTTTTCCAACCAGCTGAGTAGGAGTCCTAGACCTGAGGATTACCAAACTGAGAACATGTACCTGCGGGCATGAACGCATCCCCCCGAGAAAAGGGGGTCAGTACGAAATAATATACTGAGTATGTAAAACATGTAATACTGTAAGAAATATCATAAGTGGCCAATAGGTAACGGGAGACATGTAATATTATCAATTACCAATTTAACAGTGCCATGGAAAATAGAGGGTCATATCAATGATCATGAATACTTGTCCATCTAATCATCCTATATACATATATCTACTGTCATGGGTATCTGTACCCGCATCATGGATGCATGTCCATGGAATCATATCTACTGTCATGGGTATCTATACTCGTATTATGGATACAGGTCCATGGAATCATATCTACTGTCATGGGTATCTATACCCGCATCATGGATACAGGTCCATGAAATCATATCTACTGTTATGGGTATCTATACCGATACATGTCCATGGAATCATATCTACTCATGAGTATCTATACCCGCATCATGGATACAGGTCCATGGAATCATATCTACTGTTATGTAAGGTATATTGCCCGACCCCTTCTGAAACGCGGTAAAGTCATATAATCACATTAGCACCAATAGAATATCCTGAGTAGCTATACACATATTAAACCATAATTCGTCTCTCAATGGAATAGAAAAATAGCGCTATCATATTAAGTATCATTTTTAGACATCATTTGGAAACTCAAGACATTTATCATATCATGAATCTTTTAAACATTTTTTTGGAAAATCAAGGCATGTATCATATCATATATCCTTTTTTAAAACATCTTTTGGAAAATCATAGGCATTTCTCATGACGAACATCTTTAGGAAATAGACTGTGTAGAAATCATGTATGTCCGTCGTACTTCCAATAAAAATCATGTCAAAAGAAAGAAGGAAGGGTTTCACATACCTCGTCGTCTATATCAATTCGAATATCTAATAATCGTCTCGACTAGCACCTTGACCTATAATAATAACAACATGTCTGTCAACTCTATGATTCCTAACGTGAGTCATATTAAAAGACGACTCCCTTATTTTATAAAATTCGGGCAGCACTTCCTCTGTTTATATGTACATCCATAATTTTCAAACTAAGCCAGCAATACCAACAGCAAGTCATAACTCAAAGATAAAACCACAATAATTTCAGATATTCTATTTATGTCATCATAACATATTCCTTCTCTTTTATATTTATGCAATATCACAACTACAACAACAAGTAGTGCACGTCCTACAATTTTCAACATAATATCATTTTATTCTTTAATCCTTTAAGACGGGTATTATTAATTACCACGACATATATGTCACGCCCTTTTTCGACCGCGATATTTATTTTCTAAAAACTCTTGCTTAGAAAAAATGTTAGAAGATAAATAAAAGTGCTAAATGTATGTTTAAAAAGGTGTTAAAATGCTAAAAGTGCAAAATGATGCTAAAAAGTGCTAAAAGGGTGCTATATGCTAAGGGTTGCTAAAATGCTAAAGGGGTTCGCGGAGTCGCCACCTAATTAATTGGGTGAATTAGGACACCTAAATGTTAACTAGTTTAAAGTAAACATTAACTCCATTTTAATGGTCTGCTAAACTTAATGAGATTCCGGGCAAGGGTTCTTTATTAATCTAGAGGGAAGGGGTTAGGCACCATCTAAGATCCGCTAACTTGCGATTATCCTGCCAAACCTAGGGTAATTGTTATGTTTAAAAAATGCATGTTTTGAAAATATAAAAGATGCTTCAAAATATTTTATAAAGTTTATAAGACTAAGGCAAAAAAATGTAAATGATGCAAAGGTTATTTATGGACTAATTATGTGTGCATGCAAAGGTTATTTATGAGATAATTATGTGTACTGCTAGCTAAATTAATCTTGCTTAACCTGCGTGTAATTTTATATAAAAATGCTTAAGATGATTCTTGAGAGTTTAGGAGAAAATTTGTTATGGGTTTAATAAGAAACAAACTGTTGGTTTTATGATGCAAGTTAAATCATTTAGATTACTTTGGTAAAATTTAGGCATGCATAACAATCCTAAAAGACCCATAAAGTAGAAATGCATTTCTAATTATAAATTACCTTCCCCCTTATGCGTTCAAATGCTAACTGCTCTTGGTTTCCTATTAATTACAAAGTTATATAATAAAATTACAATAACAAATAAAAAGGAGGTTAAGAGAGTAAGGGATTGAAGCGGATGACTCTGTCCTATTCGTTTTTCGAGGAATTGCCGAAGAGGGAACTCGATGGATATAGATGCGGGTTGCCATTTGAAGTAGCTCGTGATGAGTCTCGCCGTGAGACTCTTCGTTTTGCTCCGATTGCATTTCATGTAAAAAATAAAACGATAAGGATTAGCACATACTCTAAACTTTGTCAATTAATAAATAAGCATTTAGCAAACATGATTCATATCAAACCCAGTGTGTCCATGAATAAAAACAGTGAGGATCAGTAGGCAAAGCAGGCAGTAAACAACGAGAAGCAAGCAAGACTTAACCTAAATAAATAAGCAGGTCAATTAATAATGCAGAGGCAAGGATGAACACTCATGGGCCTAACCCAAACACGCAAAAACGAGACTTATAGACCCTGGACAGCCTATGTGCAACTTTTAAACGAGGCAGTGGGCTTTGACAAACCCCAATAACTGAGGCTAATTTAATAGTACCCGCACAGATGGTGATCGCTGAGGGAAACAATCAAGTATACACCCAAAATACATATAGTATACCTGCAGATCTGCTGCAATAAGTGCTCAAATATGCTGGACATACACTAGTCAGATGTAGGCAGTAGGCAGAGACAGAAATAAGAAGCAAAACAGGCCAAAGACATAAAATACGATATACATGTTAATATACTAAACATATGGGTAATCCAGTTATTGTTCAGTTGTAGCAATCGAGAGTAAAGATGCAAACCCAGTTACTGACCCCCCTACATGTATGTCCAAAAATATTCTTGCCCTTTAAAATGCTTAGAACCTATCCGATGCACACTTGGATATACATTGCAATGAGTACTCACAGAAGGTTCGTATTATATATGATGTATATAGGGAGGCTCTGTTTTCAGATTAAGGAAATAGCCTTGCAGAAACTTAGCACTTCAACAAACTAGAGACAGTACCAACATTATTTAACGTTTTTCTATGCTTTATCCGTTACTGGGTGATACAGGACATCTAATTAACCAAATATGATCCTCAGACAGAATAAACATGCTTTTGAGCATTCAAACGAATTCAGATAATTTACGACAAACATATGTTACTGCATATGACACACACAATACATTGTGACACCGCTACAGATTTCGAACGACGACCAGATTAAGCTTAAACGCCATTTTCCAAGAAAGAAAGACACATACACAGATACAGGATATACAATATGAAACAGAATGCTAAAAAGAATGATTTTACCTTCTCCGGGCAGCGAACCGAGGCAGCGTATCAAGTCGTCGGTCCACTCGACGGGTTATTGCGATGCGATTGAAAGCGATGCGGTTTAGGGTCAATTCTAGGTGCGGATTTTTGATATGTTGCTCTAGTATTTTCCTATTCTCGCTGGTTGGCTTTTGTTAATCGAAAAGGAAAGGGGTCTGGATTGCTGTCCACCCTTGCTCCTCCCCGATCTCTGCTGCTCTTATTTTTGTTATTCGACTGCTCTCCCGACTGAGCTCTGCCTATGAATTGCTATTTGACTGCTCTTCCCACTGCGTTCTCTGCTCTCGATGTTCTCCTCTGAGCTCCCCCTCTAAATGCCTATTGCATGTGCTTTATATAGCCATGGTTTAGGTTCTAATGTTGGTAAGTAATCAAGGTGCGATTTTGGCTAATATTTGGTGTTGATTCGTGCTTGATTCGTGCGATTTAGTACTGATTTCGTGCGATTCGAACAGGTTATGGTAAGGTAAACGAATTGGAGGATTTGGTTTAGTTATGGTAAGAAGAGCTGGCTGGGGTGCGTTGATGCGCGTTAAGATGCACACACTTTTAAACGCAAGTGCACGTTATCGTATCAAGTAGTATAGTCTTAGATAAGACCGAATATCGTCCTCTGGGATTAGGGTTCAAGTACCAACTATCTATTTTCTAGTATCTATTTGGCGAATTGATAATTGATTTGGTTGTTTATAACTACGAATTATAAAAGCTAATTAAATATAAAGATTTAATTCAGATGTGATGAGAATAGGGCTTCTATGTATCCTTACTATCCGCTTATGTTACTTACTAATGCATTACTTATGGTATTCTTCTTTTGGAGAAAGCAGGTTTGCGAAATCGTTTTATACTCCCGTTAGGGTTATATAAACACTCAACCCCAGTATTGTTCCTTACCTAACTTTCACGATAAAGTAACGCTATAGGAGGATTAAGCACAAAACCTAGTTGGCCGTCACGCACAATGCGCAAAATTAGGGTTGTTAAGCCTCTCATCAACGCTTACAAATCTAATTGAGGTATTTTCATCCCCAATTCAAGGTATCACCCAACTTACAAAGATATTCACAATCCCCCGTAATCTGATTAGAAATCATATAGTGATAACTAGTTGTCAATTAGCTACCAAGAATTCAACTCAATTATTGGATAGATCTCTCAATAAGAATAATAACCATAAGCATGCATTAATTCATAAAATAAGGTTCAAGAAATTCAACATAGAAAGCCCTATAAGAGAATTAGTTCCTAGCCATAAATATGACAAGAACTAATTCCATGTTCATCATACAAAAACTGAATTAAAGTAAAGAAAGGGAAAAGAAATTACTAAAATAAATGGTATCCAATCTCCAAGCAAGAATCTTGAGTTGTGCAAGAAGGGGAACCCTCAAAAACTGTCTAGGGTTCTCCTTTTATAGGTTTAAAACGCCTCCCTTCTTTTCCCTGCAGGCCTGGCCCAAAAATCCGTCAAAAGACCTAATTTTTACGCGTCGGCGCCGCGGCCCTGCAGACAGCCATGGCGGAAGTTCGCGATCCGTCGGGTGTTTTGGCGCCGGCCCGATATCTCGCTGTTCGAGGCGCCGCGCTGTATCTCTGTAGCTCGCCGGATGTTTAGCGCGCCGCGCATCTTCGCCGTTCGGCGGCGCCGAAGTCTTCGCTCTCGAATAATGGCGCCGCGCCGCTTTGGCTGCGAGAGGCCGCGGGTCTGGATTTTAGCCTCGTTCGCCACTTTCTGCTTTTGACTCGCATCTCCTCTTTTGCCCTCTTTTTGCTCCTTTTCCGCCATTTGGCCATTTCAACCACTCGACTCAATAGAAAGAAAAACTATCCTAATACGACACTTATATGTGCAAATGGGACAAAAGACTAACTAAAGCAGACTCAAAAGGTGTATATAAAATACAGATCAAATACCCAAACTTAACATTTGCTCGCCTCGAGCAAAGATAGAAAGAAATACAATAAAAGACTCAAAAGAATGAAAAATAAAGGACTCCTGTCATTAATCACTTTTCTTTGCATAAATGTTAACTAGAAAAACATGAAGGTTAGCAGAATAATATGCAGGAACATATAGCATGGAATTTCAACACATTGAGCTAGATATTTCGCAAACTCATACTTATCATGCTTAAATGGAAGTCCATATACTAAATCATGCATATAAATTCAAGAATTCCTATGGCATGCTTACTTGCTATTCTCCACTAATTCTGGATATGCATAAAAGAAATCTTCAGGACTTTGAGGGTTGTAATGTTGGCTTAGGTAGGGGTTGGTAAAGATAGGCATTTAGGCTCATTTTTCTGTACCATAAGCTCTTTGGCTTTTCAATTTTTCCCTTTTTCTTTTGATTCTTTCCTTCACTTCAATTCTATCCTTCCCCTCTTTTGTTTTGGGAGAGTGAAGTGTATTATACTAATAGGCACCCCCAAACTTAGGCTTTTGCCTCTTTCTTATTACTTTTTTATTGGGGTGCAACAAACTCATTCACTCTTTTTGTCTCTTTTTTAACACAATTAGGCTCAATGGGGCTGACTAGGGATATTTTTTAAAGTACAGGATAAAAAAGAATGGTAAGAATTGGCTATCAAAGAAATGCCTAAGTCATCTCCCTAACATATATATCCTAACTATTTCGCCTCAAATAGCAAGCTATAATAACACATAAGCATTTATCATTTAGCATGCATAACTCAAGTAAGAAACTCCAAATGACAGTTCTCATGAGTTTTTGGCATATCTAACCTAAGTGTTTAGATAGTTGCTTCAATTCCTTTACATTATTCCACCTTACTTCACTAGGTGTTTCTAGCAACTACAGCATATATGATCTTTGACAGGCAATTATGACTCAAAAAGAAAAAAAAATTGGTGACTCAAAATAAACATAAAACAAAGAAAAAGACTTAATTAAAACATAACATGACACACAAATATTATTGGTCTGACTTAAAATCTTATTGCCAGAGAAAGCCTTATATACCTAAGGTCTTGGCAGTAATCAATATTCTTAGGCTCGCAATTTTCATGCTCCAAGCCTACCTTACGATCCCAAAGAACCGGTACAAAACATCTCATAAAACCATAACCATGTTGTCTCGATCACAACAACCATTACTTACTCTATCCGCACTCATCCGTATAATTCTCTTAAGCTTAATACGCACTTTAATCTATTAACATGACATTAGTTAGGTTCCTTAATCAAGGCTTCTAAGGGTTCACTACCCTATCGAATGACTCATCCTTTCCCAATTACCTTAAATAAAACATAAGACCTTGGCGAAAATTCATTAACTATTCCATACCTTCCGTGATCTAGTTAGTCTTTACCAATTCTCGTAATCTAAAATCATTCTAGGCAACACGCGCCCGACCTCATACATAACTCCGTATAGATGTATGTCACAATACCAACTATACTATAATCATTACCAACCCGATACGCAATCCACATAGTCTTTCCCGGTCATCACGCTTTCTCGTGCTGCAATCAACATAACTCGTTAGGGAGGACGACCTAACAACACAAATCTATCGCACGATCTCGAGTGAGAAGAATGGAAACTAATCCTAAATGTCCTGCAGCCTCCGATTATAGATGTGGTGCACAACACACCGATAATCAAGACCTTACTAGACACGATGCAGACACTTTCCGAGACTAATCGCTCGATACCACTTTTGTCACTTTGTCGCGAGCCTAGCTCGACGACCCAACAAATGGTACCGGACGCTGCGATCTCGAGGCATGCCCTCACGGCCATCTTCTCGGGGCGTGCCATACGGAGAGCCACGGTTGGTGCATTCCGTGGTAGAGGCTCGCCTCTTTATACGCCCTTCGGCCGAAGAAATCGATCAACAGTCTAGAATATGGAGCGAAATAACGTGCAAGAATCAAATCATAATCGTAAGAACGCCCTTTTAACTCCCGAAATCAATCATATATTAACCGTTCCTTTCCTTCTTTCGATAAGATTTAACAACATATTCTTACATACTTACTTAAGAGCTTAATCCACCTTTTTCACATAACTTACATATCTTACATAACATAATCCGCCCGTTTGCGGGACACGGTGTCTTGATGAATCATGTGACATAATCCGCCCGCTGTGGGGCTCGGTGTCTTGTGGAATCATATAACATAATCCGCCGCTGTGGGGCTCGATTGTCTTGTGGAATCATGTAGCATAATCCGGTCCACCTGTGGGGCTCGGTGTACTGTGGAATCATGTAGCATAATCCGGCCCACCTGTGGGGCTCGGTGTAAGATGACGTAACCCGACCTATGTGTAGGCTCGGGGTAATATGGCATAATCCGGCCTATGTGTAGGCTCGGTGGCTCTCATAACGTAATCCGCCTATTTGTAGGCTCGGTGTATTTCATAACGTGTCCGCCTATTTGTAGGCTCTGTATTTCATAACGTAATCCGGCCTATTTGTAGGCTCGGTGTAATTTTCCTTACGTAACATTTTAAAACGTATTGTTACCTCTTCTTAAGTCGTTATAACAACTTCCCATAAAGCTATTATAACAACCCTTCATTTTAGAGAACTCAAGGCACTTTTATTCTTACAACATTAGGGAAACTAGACCCAAAAATACCACGTACATACGTACTTAAAAGAATCATAAACTTCTTTTTTTTTTTTTTAAAACTCAAGTCACATACTCTTAAAATCATGTCATCAAGATTTTTAGAAATCAAGTCCACAACTTGAAAAATAAAGTTTCATAATCCTTAGAAGACAACCAAAGTTCATAGTCTTAAAACCTTATATCATACATTCTTTAAAAATCCACTTACTTATACTTATACAAAACAAATATAAAGTTCCATACACTTCCAAAACCAAGTAACTTATTCTCTTAAAACCATATAACTTTCACTTTTAAAATCAATCACATTTTCAAATATAAATTCAAGTCATTTTTGAACGTAAAATCCAATTACTTATTTTAAATAAATCAAGACAAATAGTTTTAAATCAAATCTCATATTTTCCTAACCATTCTTACCAACATCTCCCATAAGACTTGTAAGGACTTAGACAATTTAACATACTTATAATTTAGGGTAACTTAGACATAACCCTTACGTGAGTAAATCAACATACATACTTCTTAACTTCTAAGAATAGAAGGAATCATGAAATAATACCACATGTATATTTCATACATAGAACCATGTCTAAAGAAGGAAGAGGTTCACATACGCCGCGACGACTAGCGACAAGTAGCAAAATGCTCCAAAGTACTTCAACCTCGAGCTATTCCATTCTTCAAGTAGGATACGCTATACTTAGTACTTCAACCTATCATGGTCACAATCGTCCATTAACCTCTTACTTCAAACGTAGAATATTCTAAGTGCTAAGTCGCCAAATTCTACGGAAAATCGGACAAAGACTTCCTTTGTTTCTACTTACTTTGCCACCTTTTTCAAGCCGAATACAATAACCAAACAGCCCCAATTGGCTCACAATTTCTATAAGGTACTCCATACAAATAAAAACTAAATGACCCCAATTGGCTCACAATTTAGAAAGTAGTCCAATACAAATGAAAAACAAACTAAAAGTCCAAATTCGCCACTGAGTTCAACCTTACCAATTCTTATCAAATTTCCATTTCAATCCAAATTGGTAGCATAACATGATATCAATTCGTATTTGATTATAATAACCATAATCTTTTAAGTAAGTAACATGCGACGATTTCTAATAAGCGACCAACTAGTAATCGATTTTCAAGTGGCTTGCACAACATTTGGATTAAACTACAAGCAATCCATAATACTTATAAACTGAAACATACCAACTTCATGCTATCAACAAGTAAAGCTAACAACAACAAAATAAATATATAATCTTGTAACAACTTAAAAGACAAGATTATACCTTAACGTTCCTTAATCCGATTCGATCCAAGTCGCTCCTTAGTAGTTTAGAGTCTCTCCAAGACACTTCAATCCGCTTGTTGAGGCCCTTAGAACCACACCAACAATTATCCTTCAATTCTCCAAACAAAACCTAGAAAGACCATTAGGTTTTCACTTTGCGACTAATACGAAAACTCTCTTTTTCCGGGATTTTTCTATTGAGATACTCTTACATAACACTCATGAACCTTGGTTTAAAGTGGGGGAATTATTGGACAACAATTGAAAATCTTTCCTTTGGAAACCTAGGTTGGCCGAGAGCTTCCCATCAATTTCTTGAAAAAAAAATGCTAAGTGTTAAGCCTTGTCTTGCACTAGGGAGGTTATATAAAAAAATGGAGGGTCAAGATTAGAACAAATGGGTGGTTTGGATGCTTTTCACATGGATCAAGCCAAGTGACATTGACCTAGTCAACAATGTCATGCTAAATGTCTTTGCAAGACTTGATCTTTTAATTTGTGGTCAAAAGACCATTTCCTCCATGTCACTTCGTCCAAGACCATATAGGGGGGTGACACGTGTCGCCCTCCCGTTAAATCGCAATATTTCGTTTTCCGACAAATTTCATAATTCCGATAAAAAAAATTTACAAGTCTCAATTTTCAACACTTTCGAGATCTTACGTACGTTCTTAAAACATGTCCTGTAAATACGGGGTGTAACAGTACGTCCATACAGTTATATATATTTTCAACAAAATCCAACAATTTCAAGCAAGTTTCTGGTCAATCTTCATAACCCAATTCTTTTCTTAATTCCCTAGAATCAGATTCATGTTTCATTAATTTCTTATGAACCATTATAATCTAAATGTCAAGATTTCTTTCAAGACTTCCTTCAATTTTAACGTGCTATTAGCGGCGATAATAAGAACAACGACAATTAAATCCAACAAATCCAAAATTGGTAAAACTAGTTCCAAAATCGGTCCAATAACATTACAACAATCACATGCATATTTAAATTTCATTTTTCCTTAATCACAAATTCATTTCTTAATTCTAACAACATGCATTCCATTTATATCATAGAAGGAAGAATTTTATACCTCAAATCGCCCCAAAATAGCCCCAGATTTTCGCCCACCGATCGATTTCCTACGATTTATCGAGTTTCTTGCACCCATTTCTCACTTTTTCAACTCCGAATTGACATACATATATTCCATAATGTTAACCCATCATTTATACATGTTTTTCTTCTCAAAAACTTGTCCAAAAATCCGAAATTCTTTGCTCAAAATCGGCCCAGCAGTAGCAGTTTTTTTCTTCACTGTTTTGTGCGATTTTGTCCACTGTTTAGGGAGATTTTGGCTTCTAATTTTGGTGAATAATGTAGTCTAAGAAGAGGAGATGAAACCTTAAATTTTTGCTATGTTTTGGGGTGAGTTTCAGCTGGGATTTGGAGGAAGAGAGGAGGAGATGAAGTCTTGAAAAGAGATGAAGAATGAAGAGGTGGAGAGTTTTTCGTAAGACTTAAAACAATGAAATTCTTAAAATTCTTAATTGCTATTCGGCCCACTTCTCTTACTTGTTTATCTAAATTAATTCCCTCTTCTTAAAATAAATCCCACATAACTCATCTTTCATAAAATCTGAAAATTATAAGTTCATTTTGGTCCAATTCTCATAATTTATTAACCTTAGGTCCCACTCCTTTTAAATCCCGAAAATTCCATAAGATCTCGTATTCTCAATGTCATAACTCTTATAGAACGTTACTAATCCTTAATGGGAATATATACAACTATCATTTTACATTTCCATTGACACGCTCGTAGTAACCAAAAAAAAAATCCGGGCTCACATCCTTTGAGTACCAACTTCCGGATTAGCTTGTATAAATATACTTTATATCCAATATTCGAATCTTATTTTTTAATGACGTTCTTAATTATCGTCTTAATCTTACGAGGTGTAACAAATGTGATAATGTTGACTGACGTTTTGCAGACCATGAGACCAAGTTATTTCCAAAAAATATACAATAGCCAGACGTAGACCGTCTGGTGTCTGGACAACTACCCCAATCAACATCTGTATATGAAATAAGTGTAGATGTCGACGAAGGATATAAATGCAAGCCATAATCAAGTGTCCCTTGGATGTACCTAATAATGTATTTGAGCGCATTCATGTGCTCAATCCTGGGATCATGCATAAACAAACACACCTATTGTATGTCATATGTAATATAAGGTCGCGTGAACGTAAGATACTGAAGGGCCCCTACAAGACTACGATAGCGGGTCGGATTCTCGTATGGGGAGCCAGCCGCAACACCCAACTTGGGTTTAGTATCAACTGCATTGGAAGTAGACTTTGTTAGCGATTTTGCTTATGCTTTACGCAAGTGTATGTATCGCTCAAGTAATATAGTCTTGGTAAGACCGTATATCGGCCTCTGTGACTGGTTTTCAATTACCAAAGATCTATCCTAAGTTATCTATTTGACTATCGATATTTTGTTTTGGTTTTATCTATAAACTACTGAAGTAATTGCATAAATTAACTAAAATACTTTATTTGAATCAGTTATGGTAGAAATAGGGCTTTCAATCTCTTCGACTATCCACTCGCTTTAATCCTTAATGCAGCAATAAAGGTTTTTCTTCTATTTTAAGATAGCAGGTTAGCTAGACAATTTTATATTCCGGTTAGAATATATAAACGCTCAACCCCAGTGCAGAAATATTCTATATTTCTATGATAGATTTTACCACATAGGAGGATTAAGAACAATAACCTATGAAGCTACACAAGTATCGGAGTACTTTCGTCCACGATTTTTAACCTATGTCTACTCAACTACATCATCTCCAAATCTCCCCTCTCGGATCTCGATTCGAAATCATATACGTGATGATAACTAGTGATCAATTAATTATCAAACAATCAAACAAAATATTGAATAAATCTTAACTATATGAAGAAGAAACCAAATACTACATTAATTCATAAAGACGAGTTTCAAGCGATTTGAAAGAAGAACCCTAATTAAAAGTTTAGCTCCTAGCCATAGACATGCTAAGAACCAAAGTAATATCCAACATGAACTAAATTGAAATAAAGCAAAGAAAAGAAAATATTTTGAAACAAGTCTCCAATCTTGTAGCCTCAAAGAAAACTATGTTGTGTTGTGAAGAAAGGTTAAGTAACCTCTTAAAGAAAATCTGTCCAAAGGGCTTTTTATATGCTCCAAAAATGTGTACCCTGGACCTTCTTGCCCTTGGACAATTCCCATTCGGATATGGACAGTTTTCCACCTCGGCGCCGCGGCCCTGCTGACTGGCGCCGCTGCGCCTTAACTCTTGTAGTCTCTCAGATCTTTGGGCGCCACGGCCCTGCCTTCTTGCGCCGCGGCTCTTCTTCTGCTTTTGTCTGAATTGCCAACTTTCGTCAATTTTGGCTCGGGAACCTCCTTTCTGCCTACTTATTGTTCTTTTTCGTCACTTTACCTTTTTAGATCACTATGACTCAAAAGAAAGAAAAATACCCTAACACGACACATATTTGAACAAAAATAGGCAAAATACTAACTAAAATGACTCTAAAAGTGCATATAAAATATGCCTAACAAACACCCCCAAACTTAACCTTTGCTCGCCCAAGTAGACACAAAAGAAAAGAAAAACTCAAAGACTCTGATCAACTTGCTGCACAAATGTCACTAGAAAAACATGAATGTCAGTTGGGATAATATGCAGGAACAGATATAGCATGAATTCAACAATCTAAAATTTCAAGTCAGATATTTCACAAATTCATTTCAATCATGCTCAATGGAAGTATGAATACCTAACTTATGCATGTCAATTTCAAAATTCTTTGGTCTGTTCACTTGTTATTCTCCACTAATCATAGACATACGTACTAGAGATCTTCAGGACTTTTCAGGGTCTTAATGTAGGCTTAGGCATGGGTAGGTAAAAATAGGCATTTAGGCTCAATTACGTACCATAAACATTTTCATTCAACTCCTTCTTCCTCCTTCTTGACTTTCTTTTTAATCTCATACCTATTTTTCCCCTCTTTTATTTTGAGAGAATGGGATACATTATAAATAACAGGCACCCCCAAACTTAGGCTTTTGCATAATCTTCATTGGGGTGCATCAAATTTTTCAATTCTCTTTTCATTTCTTTTTCAACACTTTTCATCCCAAGAGTTTTCAATTATCACTTATGACACAAACATGGAATCATTGGGTATCAAAAAAAGAACTTATTTAGGCTAAAAGAGGTTGACTAAGGATGCAATTTATTGTCATGGATAGGCAGTGAATGGTAAGAAGGGCTAACAAATAAATGTTTGAGTCATCTCCCTAACATGTACATCCTAACTAATTCGCCTCAAATAACAAGCAAGTAGACACCTAGACTTTATCATTGACAACGCATAAATTAAGCACATGTATGCCCGTGGAAATTGTTTAAGCTCATACAAGAACTTCTTCAACAAACAGACATGATGAGGATATTTGGGATCCCTAAACCCCAAGGGTTGATGCATATAAACTGTCTCTTTGAGATCACCATGTAAGAAAACATTTTTTACATCTAACTGCTGAATGAGTCATGCTTTTGAAAGAGTCAAGCTTAGCATTGTGCGGATGGTAGCCGGCTTGACCACCGGACTTAATGTCTCACCACAATCAACACCAACTTGATGAGTCTTACCATCACCTACAAGACGAGTTTTATGCCTTGCAAAAGAACCGTCAGCTTATCATTATGAAAAAAAATTCACATAGACCGAATAATATTAACACCGGATGGAAGGGGTACCAACTCTCACGTCTTATTATCAATAAGAACATTATATTCATCGGTCATGGCAATCTTCCAATTTGAGTCATTTAAAGCAGACACAAGATTACGGGGTAAGGATGATTTAAGAACATTAGAATTTAAATTAAAATGTCTTTTCAATTTAACAATACCCCGTTGACTACGAGTGACTAATATATGACTCGAGGGAGAATTGGGAGAATTTTGGGAAGGACTGGGACACGTGACGGACTGGCCAACAGGCAGTGGGCCTGCTGGCCCAACACGGTGACTGGATGTTCTCGATACTGGCACATTTTCGGTATTGGGCTTGGTAACTGGCCCAACATCCGAGACTGGGAACAGTGGCATTCGACAGTATAGTGGACCCAATAGGCAGTGGGGCCGCTGGCGGATTTTGGGTGCGGGACATGTCCAAAAAATGGTAAATAATATACGGGGATATACCATCATCTAAAAAATTATATAAACTAGGCACGGGATTACTAACCTTAGCAAATGGAAATTGGGACTCATCAAACAAAACATGACTACTAATGATTATTTTATTAGACGATAAATCAAAACACTTGTAATCACGATGATTAGACGGATAACCCAAAAACACACAAGGAGTATACGAGCCTGAAGTTTGTTAATTGTGGTTGACGGAAACAATGGATAACATAAGCACCCAAAGACCCTAAGATGTGATTACGAAGGAGTTTTATTAAATAAAATTTGAAGGGGAGACGAATATGTCAAACCTTTGGAATGAAGAATGTTAAGAAGATATGTAGTCATTTATAGAGCATGATGCCAAAAAGACGGGGGTACTGAAGCATGAATTAATAAAGTTCGAACAACGTTAATAATGGTACGAATTTTGCGTTTGGCTTTCCCATTTTGTGAAGAGATATAAGGACAAGAAAATAGAAAATTGATCCCATTATTAGTGCAAAATTCCCGAAACATCCCATTATCATATTTCTTGTCATTATCACATTGAATATTTTTTATTTTCCATTCGAATTGGGTTCGAATAAATGCTCTAAATTTTAGAAAGATGGAAAAAACTTGAGATTTTTTCGCAATCGAAAATGTCCATAAAAAATTAGAATAATCATCCAAAAAAACGTAATATCGATAACCCAAAGAACTAAGAACAAAAGACGTTCATAGATCACAATGAATAATATCAAATGGTATTAAAGTATGATTATTAGAGTCTATAAATGGCAACTTAACAACTTTTCCTAAAGAGAAAGCTTGACAATTCGGAGTACTACGCATACCCTTACAAGAAATAAAATTATTTTTAGCAAAGGAAGATAAAATAGATGACCCTGGATGACCGAGACGTGCATGTCGCACGGGAGGAGCAATAGCTGCAAAAGTAGATAGAAAGACTTGACGCGAAAACCTGGATGTGGGTGTGATAGGATAAAGATTTCCCCTACTATCACATCTCATGAGAGGAATACCCATCTTGAAATCCTTCACAGAAAATCCAAAATGATCAAAATCAACAGAAACCTAATTATCAGTGGTGAATTTACGAACAGACATCAAATTTTTAATCAATTTAGGGGCATGAAGAGTATTTTTTAAGACAAGGAGTGGATGTGGGGGAGACAAAGTTTTATGACCGTAACCTTGAATTGGAATAGAACTACTATTACCAACAATTATACCACGAGGGTTGCTCAAATTGGAATAAGACGAGAGAGTACATTGATCGGATGTCACGTGGGTAGTGTCGTCGGTGTACATGTACCAATTCGGGTCTGGTTGAGTTAATCCAAGTGTGTGCATTGCGGCTTCAAAGTCGGGTGGGTTGGGGTCGCTGCTGGTAGATGCAGTGGGGCCGAGGTCAATCTGGCACGTGCCCCACCCTAGTCGCTGGTCTCTGTTGGCGTAAATCTTTGGGCCCCGTTAGTCGAATCGCGGGGCACGATGTTTCTTGAAATTGGGCCCAATGCGGGTGGGCAATGTGCTGGTAGAAATATGAGCTCTTCGGGCCTGTGCCCATCGGTCGATTGGGCGACCGTGGGCACAGTGCGGTGTCTTTGCGCCCATTGCCGAGGCCCATTGACATCCCCGTTATGTCGACCTCGGTTGTCGCCTCGGTTCTTGACATTATTTTTGTGATTCTGATCCTTTTTGTCGCCACCTTGGTTGCGATTTTGGCCGGAATTGTTAGCAAAACCGTGAGAATTTTCGGAGGCGCCATCATGACCACAGAACTAGCAGCAGTAGCCATCTTTTTAGCCAAATCGGCTTCTTCCAACGTAAGCATGAAGCGGGCTTGATAGAACTTAGGGAGAAGATCTCTTTGACGAAGGATGGTACCAACGCCACTATAGGCCTCGAACATGCCTGCAACCATCTGGGAGACATATCGGGCGCACCAACGTTGCGGAGTTGGTCCGCCAATTCTTTCAACCGTTATAGACTAAAATGTTCGAGAAATCCTCCATGCTGACGTGGGAGAATTCCTGCTCAAGAGTAACAACTCTCGAATTCTGATTATCTTAGAATATGTCACTCAACCTATTCAAAGCATCCATAGAAGTAGCGTCCAGCTCAATAATTGTCTGCAACAGGTCGGTAGAGATAGTGGAGTAAATCCACTGAAGGACGGTGGCATCAAGAGTCGTCCACAACTTAAGATCATCCTCGCCTTTTGGCACCTCCGTATCCTCAGAAGTCGCGGGGATTATGTGATGGATGACTTGATGCGATCGTGCGTGAATTTTGAATAGTTCAGCTCACGTCGCATATTGAACGTTTTCTATTTCAAGAACAAGAGGGATATGATTCTTGAAGTTCGAAACTATAAGGGCGACATGAAACATGTTATTTGATGTAAACATACTGATATGACAATATGTGATTGAAGAATTTGGAAGAGAAAATTTGCGAAACAAAGTGAGCAGGGAAAGCGTCCGCCTAAAGGTTGTCTCAATTTTTTGGCTCTTTTTTTGTTAAAGACATTAATCCACACGTTGAAAAGATAAATGATTCTCAATTTTCCTCTTGCTTTTTTTTTAGAAGTTTTGTGTTTGTATTTTAGACATTAATCCACACGTTGAAAAGTACATTATATTGATTGTTTAAATTAAGCAACTGAAAGTGACTATAGGCCACGAAAATTTTCATAAGTAATGTCAGTATTTAATTTGAAGAAGTACACATATAAATAACTATATCGACAAGTAATTCAACTTTTATAAAAGTGAATAAATAAATCACTATATATAATAGCAAGTAATGTCGTTTTTTTATCTTTTTCTCAGTATTTTCATTTAGCTTATCATTCGATGAAGGAGTGTTCCATAAGACAGCTTGATATATATATATATATATATATATATAAGGGTAAAACATGTCATTATCTTCTAGAACGGAAAAATGTTCAAGTTGTGGTCTATGAGCTAGGTGTTTCTTTTCATCTTCCTTTTGTTACATCGACTGAATGTGACTACAAGACTTAGTGAAGAATGTCAATTTTTTTGTATGAGGTATTTAATGTTTAAAAAAGTGAATAAATAAATCACTATAATAACAAATAATGTTAATTTTTGAAGAAGTGAAACATATAAATAAATCACTATGATAACAAGCGATATTAATTTAATATTTTTATTATATAATTACTTGGACGAAGCGGTATATACAAGAGGTAAAACATGTCATTATCTCCTAGAAAGGGAAATGTTCATTATGATTGTGCGTTTTTATTGCTTAGATACACAAATTATTAGTGCTGATTTTGTTCATGTGCATTAAATAGTTCGTTGTGGATGTCACTTGCCCTTAATCTGAAAACAAAGTCAACTCTCTTCACATTACTATTTTTTTATTAAAATAATTGAATTAAAAAGAGCTGAATATCTTGATTTACTTAAAGCATTGATATCATGGATCCTCTGAACCTTTCCATTTTCAAGTATTGTAATGGTACTATCATTTACTTGTACAGTAATATGCCAATAAAGTATTACTTAAAGATGTAAGAATCAGCATAATATATGGGTTAATTAATACAACAACAAATTTTAGAACATGGTAAGATGATAAATTCTGCATTAAAATACTCAATTTGCAAGTCAGACCCACGATTGCCAATCAAATGGCAATATGTAGGCCCAAGCTTTAGAAACCCTTGTGGAAATTACATAAATAGGTTCTAGCATTGATTAATTGAAGTTTAGCACCAAACGTTAATACATTGAGCTAAGACCTATATTACTAATGTTTATGTAGAGAAATCTTGCACTCGAAAGAGTAGCGGCTGCGGGTTCCTTCGTCAACAAAATGTAGAGAAATCTTGCACTATCATCAAATGCATCTTAAAGTTGTGCATTAACTTCATCCGAAAGGTGTAGGGTATTAAATTCATTTCTAACAAGTTTAAAGTTTGCCTTTGACAAGCTTAACTAAAATCTGTATATCTTAAAGAACAAAATTGCAAAATAAATAGCAAACCTTGGAAGCTGATATAGTACTAAAGCTTAATGTGATTTCTGACCTAAGAAATTAAAATTCACAAACGAAAGAGAAAAGATCTAAAACACATACTACCCTTTCACAGTTTCATATCTCTAAACAACAAACCGATTGAACATGGCCACAATATTCATTTGGAGTATCCAATTTTCTCCATTTCTTTTCTTTACTGTCACTAACATCAAGTTCATAACCATTATACAGTTCATCAAATCCAACAGTTCCCACAGCTAGCAACTTCCCCTGCCACGCTGTCAAATACGCCACGTTGGATACCTCAACTGGCAATCTTGCCACATGTTTCCACATGGCATCACACTTTACAACCACATCACCATCTCGACACATGTATAATCTCCCATCATCGCCTTCTACGCAAGTCTGCGGACACGTGTCAGCACTTAGAAAGTCATCCTCGAGGCGCCACTGCCGCGTGGCGAAGTCGTACACCTCAGCGCTACGCTGGAATTCACCTTGTCCATGCGTAGGATAACCTCCAATGACGTGGAATTTACCGTGGTGAAATGCGCACTTGCACTCGTCTCGCTCCATAACCATCTCTGGCAGTGTAACCCAATCATCGTTCGCCACGTCATATAACAGAGCTGATCTCAACGCATTTTTCTCGTCGTTATGTCCACCAGCAACAACCACGAATCTCTCCAAATCCGACACACATCCAAAGAACAACCTTTGTCCACCTGGCATGTCGGCCCCACAACGCCATGTACCCAATATCAAATTGTAAATAAAAACAGAGTCCATAACCCTCCAATTAACCGGGTCACACCCGCCGATCACCACTAACTCCGACCCGACTCCGACAACCCGGCAAAACATGGGTAACCCGTCAACTAAGTCCGGTATTGGCGGCAAATCGTACCAACAGCCTCTTTCTGGATCATAAAGAGAAAGACGATAAGATTGGGTAGATGAAAGGCTTGTAATACCTTGAGGTTTTGTGATTGTAGTAACCATGGCTTGGGCTAATGCGAAAACAGGTCGGGTAAGACCCGAATCCTTTCGTCGTTGTCGAAACATGGGGTGCTTAATCTCGCGTTTCCAGCTGCTGCATACTGAAGTGGCTTTAGAGAATTGGTGTATAGGAAGGCGAATTAGACATTCCAGAGCAATATCATTAGGAAGATCTGGAAGAAGATCCATGGAAGGTAAAGAGAGAAATTAATGTTGTTGTTTGTGATCTCATGCATAAATAATCATGGAGGATTTAGAATAGTCACAAAATATAGGTTTTCAATGTTGTTGTGTGCCATGAAAATTTTAAAAGAGGGGAAACAATTATTTCGTCCTCTCACAGTCCGAAATGGAGATATTAACGAGGTCAATTTAATATTTTTATTCAAATTAATACACATTTGGCCATCTAGTCCCCATAACATATTTATGAAGCGAATAAAAAGTTAATTTATCCTACTAGATATCCTATTTCAACTCATTCAATTTAATGTGGATGGACACAAAATTAGTATGCTAGATTCGGACTTATGAGATTGAGTTCGAAATTTTATCCCAACTCATTTAATTTAATGAATACAAAATTAATTATTTATATATTTATTTAAGGTTAGTAGGTATTTAAGTGCATCCCGCTTATTCTTTCATACTTGTAGTCGTATATTGTTCTTGTAGTTTTTTGTGCTTTGATTCCATCTATTATTTCTTGTACTTCGATTATCTTATTTATTTATGGTGGCTATTGCTCTTTTTTCAGACTACTTTATTATGACTTATTCGTTTTCGTTATTTCCTTTTCCATACTGCCTTGAATTGTTTGTCCCTATTGTCGAGGCTCGATCGGAAAAAACATATTCACCTTCTAAGGTAAGACCGTAAGAGTAAGATAAGGTATGCGCACACTCAACCCTCTCCATAACCTACTTTGTGAAATTTTACTGAATATGTTATTATTGCTATATACACCCAGTCCTGAGGGCAACAGTTGGCAGGCCCTAAGGAGTACGAGGTGCGGAAATGACTACAACACATTGGGCATGAACATGAACAGAGTGATTGTTGATGCCAGATCTTAGTTATTACATCCCCTATCTTCGTACATTAAGTTGCATTGTAAATTAGTCAACACAAGCTTGAAGGGCAAGATTATCTTTTGAGGGTACAAGTGTTATGTTATTTTTAACAAGTGATAAAGGTCGTGAAAGTTAGAGGTTAAATGAATCGAAGAGTATAAGTTTCATCAATGTAATACTCCGGGCTTTCGTGCTATGATTTGAAGCACTGGACGGGTCCGAGCCACGGAGAAATTTTAGTTATATTCAAATATGCAAATAAAGAGCTCGTTGTATAAGGAGATGAAGTTCCGAAATGATTTGTAGACTTAAAAATATGACGACGATGATTGAAAATAATATTTTGTGTGTAGCAAAGAGGCGATGGACTAGTGTTATATTATATGACCATGATAATGAGTATATAAAGTATGTTGAAAATTATTATTATTAAATGAATTTAGATCAAGAAATTAATTATGTGGATAATTAATTAAATATTGGAATAGAGTGGGATAGTAAGGAATTAATTATAAATATTGTTGGTGGGCTGCCACATGGCATTAAAGTAGCCCAATAGATGGCACTAAGTTGGTGTTAGACCATCTCCATCAGGTGACATTGTCCCCGATAATTACATACAGCAGGAGATAATTCGAATGACATTTCACGTGGAAATAATTGGGAATTATTGAATATATATGAGATAATAATTCCACGCGGAGACAATGTCTCCTGCAGTGTCATGTGGCAGCTTGCGATTGGCTGTTAGAAATTCATTTTCCACCAGTATTTTAATTGTTATTTTTTACGAATAATTTAACCGAATTTAAAAATAAAAAAAATACCAAATTTTTTAATTTTTCAAGATCTATAAAAAGAGACTAGGTTTACTTCATTTGGACACCAAAATATTTTGGCTATTTTCTCCAAATTTCTATCTTCTTCCAAAGTATTTGCTATTTTTTAAATATGAATCCTAATCAAAATTTTAATCTTCCTCCAAATTTTATATTTCCTAACCAATTACAAAATCTCAATATTCACGTCCACAAAATTCTCAAAATATGTCATCCAATTTTCAAATGTCATATATAATGTACTATTCAATAGCGTTCTTGCTCAAATTCAAAATGTTGATACGAGAATTCATCAAACTAGGTGGTATAGTACCAGAAATATTGTTACCATCAAAATTTAATGTTGCAAGGACGTGCATATTTCCTAGAGATGGAGCAACCGAAAATTAATTTTCAATTTGTGATTTTTAATATTATCAATGTTTTAGGGTGTTTTGGTAAATTGTACGATTAATTTATCTTCATTAATAAAATCATGTGTTGTTGTGTTTTAATATTATAATAATATTTGATAAGTGTCAAAATTAAATGAAAATAAGTAATTTATAATTTTATTATTATATGTATAATAATATGAATTATAAGAATAATATGATATACAAAATAGAAAATGAGATAGAATGAATATATATGGTGGAGTATATGTATTGATGTGAAGGAAAGAGAAAATGAATTATTTTTTGAAATATCTCCTGTTATGGAGTGTATGTGATAAATGAAGATAATTGATGATGTGACAGATTATTCATCTGGTGTGACAGGAAATTATCTCGTGTCTGGAGATGGTATTAGATGATTTGGTGAGTTAATAGCACATTAAGTGGCTAATGACACGTGTAAAGATGAAAAAATCACTTATAACTTATATTTCATGTTTGGCTTTTGGATGAAGGAAAATGACCATGCTGCAATGTAATTTTACATTGATATAGCTGAAACGTGAAATTAAATTTTTATAGCGGCAAGGACACTTGCAATTTTAAGGAAGCAAAGTGCAATTTTTCTTAAGAACAACCTACGGGCTACGAGTTTTACGCACCGTTTTGATTTCGTTATGTATTATTGTGTTGTTAAATCTGGACTTTCTTCAAAGTGAAGAAGGTGAAAGAAAAGTAGTTCTTGAAATATAAGGTAAGAATTCTCCTCTCCTAGATATATTTAAATTCATCCATATTATAGCTAAATTATGAGATGAAAAATACGAAATTGATAGCAGAAAATCGTATTATGATATTGTTGTTGTAGGGAATGTTTGATGATTTTCTAAGTTGTGTTGTGGATGGAATTTGGTGGATTTATAGTTCTGAACTTGGAGGAAGTAGAAGAAGTAGGGAAGATGATATGTACGATTCATTATAGAATGAGCTTACCGCTCGATATATGTGATATACTAGTGTTTCCTTACCGTAATAAAAGTCGGATTGTCATTATTGTAGATTGAGGTACTATACGGGCTGCGTTGAACGGGTTGTCAAGTGAATCGGCTCAAGTATGTTAAGGCTCGCTCATTCTTTCTTTTGGCATGACCTACGAATAAGTGTAACCATAACGACGTCCCTTCAAATAGAACTCTATTCATAAGATTTGAGCTTGTGAGCACCTTTGTTTCATACTGATATATTTCATGATTTATTATTCTTTTTCGGGAGCCCTTCCCGCCTTGATAATATCTTAAAGTATATGGCTTCTTAGGATCCTTATTGATTCTCAGACAATTGATACAGACGCAGTTACATAACGATAAACAAAGGATAATAACCTGAGTCAGTCAGATCAGATAGGCCTTCTAAGTCATTGCACGCATTATATATATATATATATGTTTTATAACACCGAGTCGCGATATATTATGTCGGACAGACACTTATATGTGCACACCACTGCAGTTGGAAAGTTTATGATGATAATAGCCCCAAAGAGCGGCTTAATGATGATAAGCAAAGTATGAATATTCCTTGCCCACAGAGGCACTCAGAGTACATGTTGTCTCTCTATTACTCTACTTACGGTCTTGCACTCAGCTACTTTCAGGTTTATGCTCTATTTACAGTTGTTTACATTTTCAGACAACCTTACATATTCAGTACATTCTTTCATACTGACATTCCTTACTGGGGCGTTGCATTTCATGCCCGCAGGTACAGATAAAGATACAGACGGTCCCTCATAGTAGGTGATTCGACTCAGCTGAAGGTTGTCACGCTCCTTTCTTCCGGAGCTATATAGTGTTGATATGTATGATTATTGCATGTATATGTATATAGTTGGGTATAGCGGGGCCTTGTCCAGACTAGATGTGGTTGATATACTCTCTAGAGGCTTGTAGACAGTCATCTTGTATATAGTAGACTTGTGTGGCCTTGTCGGCCTTTCAAGTTGATCCATTCTGTTTGTATTGACCTCGTCGGCCTTGTTGTGTATATATATATATATATATGTTGGGCCTTTTCTGCATGCAGGTAGTTGTGTCATCTGATCAGGTAATCACTCATCAGAGATCTTGTCGGTCCATGTATTGTTAAGTATGCTACATGTATTATGAGTGGTACGCTCAGGCCTTAGGGGATCAAATGTCGGCCACACCCCCAAGGTTGGGGTGTGACATTAGTGGTAGTATACATAACAAATATTCAAATGAGAATTTTGGAGGTCGAAGAGGAAAAAAGTGTCATATAAACAATACTTACTCAGATGATATCCTAATAGTTAAAAAAGTTAGCTTGTTGCGCAACGATTTTCGCGCAGCTGCTACGTGACTACGTCCTTGCTTCTTGGTTATTGAGTTCGTCTTATCCATAAATAATACTCTACCTCTGTCCCTGTACATGCAGGATCTAGGGCACGTGTTCATCCGTCCCCATCCATAATGATGGATGGAGTTAGAATTTGTACTAGCACTGTAGTATATTCAAATAGAGAAATAGTTTGTATTGATATCAACTATAGTTCTCATTGCACTGCATGTGCATGACACATATTCATCAAACAACCACTAATATAATACCTGATAGCAATTCAATCATTTCTGGTACTAAAGTTTTTATACTTTTAAAGGCCCGGTGCAAAATAAAAAGAAGTCTTTTTTTATTTACATGAAAAATTAAAATGAATTAATTGTCTAAAGATGGGGGCTACTGTTTGAGACTTGGACTGACTGGTTGGGGCTTGATGCCAAATTTTTGTGTTTACAAAAAAAAAAAAAAAAAATCGCTGCTCATTGGATTCAAATACGCGACCTCTCACTAGGGAAGGACTTTAGAAGGAGCCCTCGACCGCTAAGGTACAACTCTCACTGATAAGATTGAAGACATTTTAATACATATCTTAATATTTGAAACTAATAAAAGAAAAAGAAAAATTCTGGGATGGAAGCCCCGTCGGCCGGGGCCCTGTGCGGCGGCGCCGCCTCGACCGCCCCAGGTACTGCCCCAGGTTCGTCATTTTAATTATTTTTCCCAAGAAAAATAATACTCTTGCTTCTTGAATTATTTGTTGTATTTTTGTTTTACACGTTTTTTAATAAATATTAATTAGGAGAAGATTTTGACTAATCTATTTTTATCAATGTCTAAGTTATAATCTTTCTATATTAAATATTTACTCTATTTATATGTTATCTTCGTTAATAACAAAATTATACTAAGGATAAAATGGAAAAAAATTAATTAATTTTATCTTGATCTTTTAGAACTACAGATAATTTGAGACGAAGAAAGTAAAAATACTTATTCTTTGTTGTACATATAACTATTATTCAACTTTTATTTTAATAATATCAGTATTAATTTACACTAATTATGATTTATTTTGGGTGCTCACCTTTAACGACAAATGACGAATGTCTAAACATGATCAATCGCCATAAAAAGTTATTGTGTTCAAGTTAGGAAACCGAAAAGAAGACTTAAGGTTAGGACGTATTAATGAGTGACAGATCCAAGATTTTAAGCTAGTAGTTGTTAGCTTCTTTTAATATAAAGTTACTCTCTGTCACATAGTATACGTGCATAACTTTTTAAATGCGCACTGTAATTTAAAAAAGTTAATGAGAAAACAAGATTAATATTATTATAAAAAAATAGAAAAAACTGATTCTTAGGAAAAAAATAATGTGCTTGAAGGATTTCTTAGTCATTGGGTGCTGATTGTTCAATATGAATATACATAATTTATGTCGGCCTTAATGTGTGCTCGAGCACCGTAAATTATACGTTGGTGCGCCCCTGCATGAATCCCATTTAATTTGTTCATCAATTATAAAGTATATTCTCGTTAGTATCATTAACTATTCATTGAAAAGAAATATATATTTCTATATAGCATTGGCTCCGATACAGACAAGTGCTAAGATTAAGTATATCTATATCTTTCTTTGATAATATATTAATATATGGATATCCTCATATACCTCCTTTTTATATATATGCAGTGATTGCTCTATTTTGTATTGAATAATATTTTCTTGTATCGCTTAACAGGGAATTATTTTTTAAAAAGTACTTCAAACATTTTTAGTGTTATTCACTTACCTTTGTAATTTATGTAGATATAGTAGCACTAACTCAATCCTACCGTTTCATTTTATGTGTTTTAGTTTGAGTGAACATGAAATGTAAGATTTAAAATAATGTTGTATTTTATGGTATAAATTAAAGGTATATGTAACATATCAAAAATAACTTTTGAATCTTATGATCTTAAACACGACGTGAAATCTGTTCTAGTATGTTTTGATTGTAGTAAAATAGACAAGAAGATTCCAGGCCAATAGATCTAAAACAGATAAGCGTTGCATTTGTTATTTTGCAATTTATTTTTCATAAAAGTACGAAAACCATAAACTTCAAAATATTAGAATAAAAATACTTATAGAATTCTTACCACTGTTCCATATTCAACGGGAAAAAAATATAAGAACCATATATTGGTTTTATGAATAATACTCCATCTAGAGTCAAGTTAACTAATTTTCATGTATTTTTTTATGGTTTTTGACTCCGGGTTTTAGCTCTCGTGCTTACCTACTGATTGCGACCACTCTAATTTAAATAGAATCAATATGCCGACAAATCTAGATGAGCTTATATTATTAATTAAAATAAAATGAAGAACAAACCATCTTCAAACTAAACATAACATTATATATTATTTCTTCAATTTATTAGAGTGTTTGATCTAATAATCTTGATTTGGAGATTATTATCACACCCCAAAATGGACAAGGAACGATAAAGACAGCAAAGCAGTTCTCTTATATTGTATCCTCAAGTGAGCCAAAAACAAGGAATAAGCAGACATACGGAAACTTTTTAACTAATAACTTTACAGTGTGAATACATTCATAAATTCCCTAATTTATCATGACGAAACGTAGTTGACAAAGTAGATAAACTTAGCAAAAACTGATTTTATATTGGTAGCTGACAGCACTATTCTGGCCATTGGAGTAATAGAGGGAACTATCAACCATTGTATGATGGGTGATTCAAATTTAAAATGTAACTTCTACTTCCTAAATAGACGACAGTAACAAACATAACAAATAGTACGACATAACCGAGGAACAAAGTAGAGCTCTTTTGCTGTATAGGATGTTGCCTTGTAGTTTCCTCATTTAACATTAACAAGCCACAAGTGTCTGAAGCACTGTGGGGTCATCTGTTCTTTGGATAAACGATAGATGGAACAGGAAATAGAGTAGTGCTCAATAAATCAAAGATAAGTATTCAAGCTTCACAATATTATAAAGATCTACCTGGGGTACGTTACATACAATGGTTACATTTGATTTTAATTGAAGCATAGGACAAGATCCAGAAAGGTAATCTATCCACCAGTGCCGTTAGAAAATCAATATCGAGCTGCCAATTCGACTAGATCTTTGTAGTCATCAGGGATGTAGGACTTCACCTTAAATGATCCCTTTCCTGGAGAGATGTATTTCAAGCCAACAAGCTTCAAACCTGCAATAGAAACACACAGATACACTAAATCTGTTGCTTTCTCCCAAAGATTAAATATAGAAATTACCAGTCCAAAGATAAGTTCATTGTATTTAGTATAAATCACAGCATAGAATTGCCACAGAGAATAAACTACAATGTTTTCCCCGAAGTCACAATAGAAGTAAACTCCAAAAGATGGAAGTCAAAGTCGGCTGCAATTAGCTCCTACACTGAAATAATCATTTTCGAATTACTTCAATCTTTGTTGACCATATATGGAATTCAGCAAGTTGGCTAATATATGAACTATGTCTAATATATTTTCTCAGTGATGATTGATGATTTTCAAGCAAGAAAATATTAAGAGTTAAATTACCTAATTTCCTATGACTCAAGTTTTTTAAGATTATTCTGAGCTAGTAGAAGGCCCCCAACTAGAAGAGACTTGGCTAAGTTATTAAAGACGTCCCTCAACTGAAATGATTAGTTTTAAATTATTTCAAATTTGTGCAGACAATTAATGGTGGAATGCAGCAGGTTGGCTGATATATGAAATAAGTTTACTATATTATCTTGGTGGTGATTTTCAAGCACGAAAATATTAAGGTCAAATTACCTAATTTCCTGTAATTCGAGTACCTAAGATATTCTGAGCTAGTAGTCACCAACTAGGAGAGCCTTAACTAAGTAAATCTCCTACTGGAAGAGACTTAACTAGGTACGAAACAAATCCCTCAAGACTAGATTCTGATACCCTAACTGGCACGCTCTATCAGAAACGTAAGTAACCTAGTTACCATGTTTCTCAGCACCTTTGCTGCATATGTTTGTTTTCCTGAGAATTCTGTGCAAACTGTGCATATGCTACCTCTCCAATTACTAGGCTGTATAGTTTGATAAACATTCCAGCTAGAGGACAAGAAATTCTCTTCGAGTAACTACCTTCCCAAGACTATACGTAGAACGTCTACAACATGTCGCGGGCTAGTTTCACACACACGCACACATCTCTCTCTCTCTCCCTCCCTCAAACACACTGCACACATACACAGAGATAGAGAAACGAAAACTAGATTGAGGATCAAACTGAATTATCACCCAAGTCTAACAAATGAATCCAAGCTGAAGAACAAAAATAAAAACCAGTAAAGCAACAACAGAAAAGAATTTACAAGAAGTACTCACTCTCACTGTCATTAACCCGTCCATATAATAACCTTTCGCCTTCCCAATATTTCAAAGGCCTTGTCTTCATTCGTTTGCTTCGTCTAACCCCGCTTTCAAATGATGTACCAGCATCTGTCAAATTAATGAAATTCGTTATCAAACACACAAACGCAAGACTTCTAACAAATACATCCTCAAAGGCACAAGAGTGAAAACCTGCTAGACTTGGCCTAGAAGAAAGAGTTTTTCTTTCACGCCTTCCAACAGCAGGTCGTTTTGCTTTCTGTTGCTTAGCTTTTGCCTAATGCATCAGAAATATTACATCACCAATCAGTATAATCAATAAAGCTAAAGAAATACAAGTGCAAAGAACACAAGCAAATACATGTAAACCTAGAATAGCAGACATCATGGGCTAACTTCTGAAGTGTTTCATTAATATCATTCAATATCCGCTGTCAGTCAGAAATATCGTCTCTTACACAAATTTGGGAATTGCTATATGTTTTGCACAAACCATCTTCACCAATAGTGTTTATTCATCTATGGATTTGTTTATGTTCAAGCAATCAGCTTTACTCTCTTCTATATTACAGTTACAATTGGAGAGTCATACAGTTTTTCCTTTGACTTTGATATTTTTTTATTTGACAAGTACTTTGATTTTGATGTTTTAGACTCTAAAAATACTTTTTTGGTAACCGGAAATCTCTGAGGACCAGCGGCTTATGGTTTGAAACTCGGTGGATAACGTGCTCGCCCCTCTACCATCTCCACTTAAATACCAAGCTTTTGTCTGTGGCTGATATTTTAACCCCTTACATTTCAAACCCCACCATCTTTTTTTGTATTCGGGTGAGAGTATATGTGAACTTCACTGATAAAGTGTGTCTTCTCCTGTATGATCCAAAGATTTACTTGCCAGAGGAAAGTGCGCAAATCAAGCACGGGACTTTTCACTTTGAGTTTGCTAAATAAAATAATAAAGGAGCATTCAAGAAAGGAGACAACCTGGGCGTGATGCTGATGGCTCACCTCAGGAAATTTAGATCTCAAGTCTGTAGAAGGAACTTCAACTTCAACTGAGTTCAATTGATCTGTAAAAAGATATCAAGTTTCTCAAGTTCTTCACAAACATCAGACTGTTATCACTAGTTAAGATATCAATTCTGAGCAAATAATACTACAGAGATGATACAAATTTAAACATAATGTTGGTTCTGAATAACTTTTCAGGTCACAGTATCAGGGGCATATTCTTCCTGGCGTACTATTCTGAAATTCACCATGTGCAGCTTAAGTGGTTTACTGCTTGGTGTATGAAATACACGGCATTACATATAGGGGGCATGGGGTTTGACAAGTCTTCTAATTTTTTGACAATATTGAATTAGGATAAGGAATCAAGTAACACCTGCAGTTCAAAACTAGACAGTGGGAATCACTATGTGATATGAACAGCATATACTATTTGCACATATAATCATCTCGAGTACTTTGCTGGTGAAACATTAAAGAAACCTCAATATCTTTAGAGGAAATTTCAAATTGGAAGGTGGAAGTCAAAAATGTTCAAAGCACCGGCTTCATCAATTATCTCGATGTCATCCTTCTCCATCTTCTCGAAAGCACTATTTGAGCATGCTAAAAAACGATTGATTAACAATGATATAACACTTCTAATTAAAACTTTCTAGGCAATAGGTATCAATGTGTTGTAACATATCATTTTATGCTATCAGTACAGGGGTTACTTTAATCATCCCAAATGCTTTGCTAGTGACATTATAGACACCTTAATGATCTAACCACAGACTGGATATGTTATTGCTGTTGTAATGCTCTAACCACAGCATCAAAATGCAGCAATAACTTGCATGCGCCGTTATCAAACTTATGTCTTGTTAATTTAATCTAGAACCTGAGAGGAGCTCGAAAGATATAAGTGAAGCTCAAACATTTTAGATAAATCTTGTTATTTTGACATATTTTTGCAGTACTTCGAACATCCTGGTAGATAGCGATGAGTGGATGCTTTTGCAGAGAACCATATATTTCTGTAAGGTTCTCCATATGGTGTACAACGATGCAGGGTTATCCCCATATTTTCAATAAAATCATTACCCTTTTCAAAGAAAAAAAAGTGAAGCTCAAAAGTCATGATTCATGACAACCACGATTAAAAATTCTTCGTATCTACTCTATTTATAAAGATGCCTCCCATTCAAACACGGGGATGAAAAGGAAAGAAAAGTTATAAGAGAACATCTCCAAGCAACATAAGGTAGTATCTCACTGCAGCACATTTTTTGGCAAACATGGGGAATTTTCTGTCCAATACTAAATTTCCAACAGTTTACACTTCAATCTGTAAACTGTAGCAGACCTAAGAAATGTTCAATTTCCCATACCATGAATCAACCAATTAAGAGTTGGATATTCAAGTGGGTCAAAAAACAAATAGTTGACTACACATGATTCCATGAAAAGCTCAAGCAATGTGTTAAATGCAAACAAGACACAGATTATTTTGAAAAAAGTACAAAATGTTTGGCTATACAAAAGAATCTAGCAAGCAACACTCAAATGTAGCATCTTCAAAAATGATGAATTTGCGTAAAAAAAGCATCCAAAATAGAACCTCACCACTATTTAAGTCTTTGACAGAATCCTCAAAGTGATGATCGTGTTCTGGAGAATGCGCTGTTTCTGGTGGCATATTGTCAACCTGGTAATGATGTATGAATGAAAAATGTCATAATCGGAATTGTAACTCCTTGAATGATGTGTATCCAACGTAGTATTTATAATGGTAAAAATGTGGATAGACTTGCCTGCTGATCAATGTCAGTTGATCCAAAATACTCAACAGCTGTTTCAATGGTACAATTTGCTGTATCATCAGCTTTCCCTTGAGCTTGAAGAGAAGGTAGTGTTTCTGCAAGCACTTCCGCATCCTGCATCCGCGGACAGTTAATGTAGGATTCAGTCTCACGACCTTGTCGATCCTTCAAAACACTGTTTATAACTGAATCATCTTTCACTTTGTCAAGCCCATCAGACTCATGGTGGGAATCCATATTTAAGTTGACGTTAGTATTGACATCGATATCATCTAAACCATTTCGTCGCTCCATTCCAGACAGATATCCACTTGGCCCAATTTTTACACTATCTCTGCCTGAATTCTTTTCCATCAGTTGCTCATGCTCAAAGTCTGAACCTCTTAAAGGAACAATAATATTCGTATTTTCACCACCAGCGAGATTTTCTGTCTCGCCATGAAATTCAGTAGGTCCAACATTATTATTTACAGATTGTGATTTCAACTTCACGGACCAATTTGGATGCTCTGAATGCAAATCAATGTTCAGAGGCAAAAAAGGATCTCTCAGTGGATTTGACTGCATAATTTTCTTTCTCAACAAAGACAATGAAGCAAATGGACTTTTTGGTGAAGTGTGTGATGCTAAATTACTTGCAGGACTTTCTTCATGTTGTTTGTCAGTGGAAGGTGTTCCCTCAGTTGCACTTTTAACCACATCCCATACCTCCATTGAAAACTTCCTAGGCTTCTGAATCCTCTCTCCAAAAGTCTTACCATCAAGCTTTCCAGCCACAGGGAACTCAGGCATACATAAGGTGCCTAGTTCAATGGGCTTGATCTGCAACCGCTCTTGCAATTTGGATACTGCCATGTCCCCATCTAGATCTTCACCACTACCAGACAGTAATTCATTCAAAAGCTCATTGATTATGTTTTCTGTTTTCTTTATTGATCCTGTCGAATTGGAAACCAATCATCACCTCTGTAATACATTCTGCTCATACAAAAAGTTAAAAATAGAATCTAAAAATCAGAAGGTATCCATCTTGATTAGTTAAAACCACTAACCTGTGAAATCTGTCTCTTGTAGTTCAACATTGAGGCCAAGGAGCTCTTCTGGCAATTGAGAACCGTGTTCCTCCAGAATATCACGCTCCAATGTCTCTTGAGATGATATAAATGCATCATCATTCTCAGGCAGGGTGGAGAAACGGTGCTTATACCTGACCGATTTGCTGAGACAGAAAAGAGACGACTCTAAAAAGGTGCAACAGCAAGTTGATAGGATTATAAAGATAAGATAGGCATTTCCATGTGAAAAAGTAAAGTATAACTAAGTTTTACCCCAAGATGCCTGGTCGACGACGCCGTGCGTTGGCCGGTGGATTATTCACATCTGGATCATGGATAATGCTGCCGTTCTGTCTTTTTATTTCCTTTTCAGCATCTGTAAATTGACGGTGTGTAAAAAAGTTATTCTCTTTCTCTAAGTATATTATATACTGTTTTTAGTTGCAGACGTGATCAAATTGCAACCAGATAGTCAAGAGACAACAAAAGAAACAAAATCACCTTCTAACTTTTCAGAAACTGAGAAAAAATCCATTGGATCTGACAGTTGATCAAGGTCTAAACGAGGAGCTAAGCTGACAGGAGGTTGACTGCAAACACATAGCAAAATATACTGGCGTCGTAGTTTCAAGAGGATCTAATTTGAGAATAAATAAAGACTATCAATAATTTACCTTGTACTGCGCTTGAAAGAAAATCTAGCCCTTTTACGACCAAGGCCTGGTCTTCTCTCTTGGAGCTTCTCCTTGCCCTTCATGGCAAGATCCCCATCAATGCCCATAGACAGTTTAAAACTCAGAAACTTGGTGTTCAAAAGTTGCGCACTGTTTGCCTCCTCGAAAATCCCAGGGCTCTTCATTTCCATTTACAATCACAACGAAGGAACAACACTTTATCACCATGACATCATCCAAAGTCAAATAACTAACCAATAAGCCAATTGAAATCAAATGGGCAAATTACACTATTTATGTTGTCACTTACAACCACCAAAAGAAATCCAAGTTTATCATAGTAGGTCAAAAACTAAAACAAGGACAAAAAATTAAACTCCATTCTAATTGTACTAATTATAAGTTGAAGTTTGAGTTCAGTGCAGGAACAAATCGAAGAATAACGAAATGAATGTAACTAAAACTCCTTCTATAATGACATTATCTCTATTTATATTTTTATCTTTTTTTAAAATAATTGTGGTGTCCGGGCCAGTTTGCGCACACCTAGACTAATTTCACATGATATGTGTCACCTCCCACCAGCAACAGCAACAGATATCAGGTAACTCTGTCTATAGACAAGAACAGATAGGAAGAGACATTACCTCTATTTCTCCTCCAAAATAACTGATAAGATCTATAAACGAGCTATAACTTCTGAAGAGAAATCAAAGTTTTGTGAGTTACACAATGAATGTACGGGAATAGTATACAACTACTACTAGTGTTTCGAAAGGATAAACAACAATGAACTACAATACAACATGATTGAAGCCTAACAAGAGTTGTGACAACAACAATGAGTTTTGTGGTCTTGATCTTCTGTGTTGAATCCGTCTTAGATCTTCTGTCTTTGGATCTTCGTTTCAATTGCAACAAGCTCCTTGATCTTGATAACCTGAAACCAAGAGACACTAAATCTCTACTTGTTACAACTGTGCTGAGTCGAGTGTTAACACTCTGTCCTTAAGACATTATTGCCCCGTATATATCTTTTACGTTGATGGGCAACTGTCTTCCAAGATAAAACAACATCAAACAAATGAGCAAAGGAAACTCAAGTGTTTATCAAGAAGAACCTGAGTGTTTGAAAGATATATTAGAGAGGAAGAAGTTCAGAAAAATCTGAATTATACAAGAGTGAGGTGTGTTCTACAAATGAGCCTAAGGCCTCAATCTATAGTAGTGTAAGAATGTCTCTTCAAGTGCCCATGTAATGGTCATTCAAGTGTCATGTAATGGCCACTTAATACACCAAGTAATGCAGCCAAATAATGGTTGATTTATGGAGGAAAAACTGCAATTTGAATGCTCCAAAACGTCCCCATAATCAACCAAACTTTTGGACTTCCGATCGCACAGACACTACATTGTTGGCGTCGCAGCTCCAGTGACCAACCAGCGCCGCGGCACTTGAGGTGGTGGCTCCGCGGTGACGCCGCGGCCCTTTTCCGACTCATTTCGATCTTACACTTTTTCCTTCATTTACCAACGTGGAACACGTGTCATTTAATCGATGACCGTTCATCATTTCATGTCTCAAACATTTACTCACGTATCAATATCTCTTTCACTAATGAAATTTACAATATTTGACACTACGTGTGCACGTGTGTGGAAACGACGTTTCCGACGTGCGGTATACCAATTGTTCGAGTCATAAATAATGGGATAATCTTAATTTCATATTAGTAAATTTCCAACAAGTTTATCATAGTCGTCTAAAACAAGGGGGGGATTAACTCCATTCTTATTGTACTAGTACTAATTAAGTTGAAGTTTGAGTTCAGTGCAGGAACAAATTGAATGTAACTATAGCACCCTATGTAACAACATTATCACTATTTCTACTCCAATTCAACTGATAATATCTATAAAATAGCTATAACTTCTAGAAAAAATGAAGGGGAAAATTGAAAAAGTTACCATAGACTTCATTAAATTATGAATTGACTCGGGGTCTACTGATACAGAGGAGTCAGTTGGAACCCTAATTGTGTTGGGAAATAGAGAGGGTCCGACAAAGCCATGGAGAGGATCCATCGGATCGGAAATAAGAGCTTCGTTCACCATTATCTTCCAATAAGGAGTTGGAAGTTTCGCCAACTTGAAAAAGCACACGAGCTTTTCCCTTCGCGTGAGTACTGTGTTTTTTTTTTAATTAATTTTGAAAATGGGGACTGAGCGGGAGCGACGGACGAAAAAATGTAACCAAACCCCACATTATTTTTTAAGAAATTTTTATATATCCCTATCAAAATTTCTCTTTTTAGATATATTCTCATCACAATTCTAAATTTAGTTATATTTCCGTCAAAACTTAATTATATTATTTATATCTCAATTTTTTATTTGACCTCTTAAAATTTATAATAAATATTTTAAAGACTGTTTTGTCCTTCATCAAAATTACGGTACAAATTCTCTTCCTTTTTTTTTCTTTGTCGTTCTTTCCCTTCACGCTAAAACTTCCATTCAGGCCATGCTTAAATTCCATGTCACAATAACAAGCAGCGGATGAGCGCACTAGCGCGAAAGTCGTTGCACAAGCAGCGGATGAGCGCACTAGCGCGAAAGTCGTTGCGCAACAAGCAGCGGATGAGCGCACAAATCAAGCATTTCACCGTGCGAGCAGAGCGAGATGGTTTTGTTTTGATTGAGGAAAAATCGAATTTGATAATCAGACGGATCAATACGAACACTGCACCAGATCAGCTTGATAATCACTCCACAAATCAAAATTCTATTTCTGTCTTTCATTTAGTAACCAGATCAGCTTGCCAACATATGCAACCCACAATTAGCAGCTTTTTATATTCAGACCACCATATATTTTTTGGTTTACAAACATTCTCCCAAGCTACAAGCTAAGTGTCACATTTTCTGATTTTCAAAGCTTCCCCATAAGTAGTTTCTACACATCTTGTCAACTCCTTTCAACACACACTAGGGGAGTATGAACAGTGCACCCCAGAAATTGTGTAATGAGAACAAAGCTGAGTTAATTACCTGACGTTTACATGTATATAAGAGATGTCTAACATAAGTTGATGAAATTCTCTCAGTAATTTTCACCATAAGCTGATGGCAATCCTGCTTATTTCTTCTTTTGGTGATAGTGGCAAGCCAAAATACCTCACAGGAAATTCTCCTAAGTTGAAACCTGTAATCTCCCGAATCCTCTCCTTAGTAGCATCATTCACTCCTTCTATAAAGAGGTTTGATTTTTTCTGATTAGCCTCCAGTCCAGTAACCTCAGAAAAATGGTGTAATGCGTCCATAACCCAAAATTATGCTCATGCGATTTCAATCTTCTGTCGTATTAATCCGTCTGATTATTAAATTCGATTGAGATTGTGACATGGGATTTAAGCATGACATGAAGAGGGAAGTTTTAGTGAAGACAGAGAAAATGAATGGAGACGAAGGGCAAAACAGTCTTTAAAATATTTTATTAATATTTATTATAAATTTTAAGAGGTCAAATGAATAATTGGGGATATAAATAATACAATTGGGTTTTGATAGTGGTATAACTAAATTTAGAATTGTGATAGATATATATCTAAAAAAAGAAGTTTTGATGGGAATATATACAAATTTTTCTTATTTTTTTAACTTTCTTTGCACATATGTCCCCCAACAAATGGTTAACATCCATCGCTCGTCAAAATATTTTCGTGAAAAGGTTCAGATTTGCCCTTAAATTTACCTTCTGTTAAATGTTTGGCTTATTTCGATCTTCGCCATTAAATTTTTGGGCTAAAAGTAACCTTATTTGCTAATTGTTCAACAGTTATCCTAGTTAGATTTTAGGGAAAAGAATCAAAAATTACTTTTATAAATTAGTTACTTTTAACCTCTATTATAAATAGGGGCCAAATCTATCCCTCTTGTTACAAGTTGGGGTAAAAAATGCTCATTCCGTTAGGAAAATTTTTAAAAAAATCCCTCATTTCACATAAACTCTCAAATCAACTCAAATAACCCTATTTCAACTTAAATTACCCATCCCATCTTTTAACCTAACACGCGGCTTACTAAACGAAATTGACTCATACCAAATTAAACCCCAATAGTAATGGCTTCCATTTTCACCGAAAAATTAAAACAAAAAGACACGAGAAGAAAAACGCTTCGTTGTTGCTGCTCGTCGGCGTCAAGCTCGCCGATGGAGACTGGTTGTTGTTGCTAGTTGCTTTTGATAGTGGTGAGGAAGAATGAAGAGGTTAGGTTGTTGCTATTAGCGTTATGAGTTGGTGGAGACACTGGTTAGTCAGAGAATAAGACTTTTTTGGGTGGAAGAGTGGTGGTGTTGCAGAGCGCAGGAAGAGAAGGGAGATGGAGTGAAGTGGTGTGGTAGATATGATGGGGGAGAGATGTGAGTAAAAAAAATGTGATTGTGCGGTGATGGTTGGGTGTGGTGGTGGCCGCGATGGGTTTTTGATGTTTTTTTTAGTCAGAGCAGTAGAGGGGTGTGCGACAAACATGGAAAGAGGAGGGCGACAATTCGTTGGAGAGGGTTTAATTTGGTATGAGTCAGTTTCGTTTAGTGGGTCAAGGGTCGGGTTAAAAGATGTGATGGGTAATTTCAATTGAAATCGGGTTATTTGGGTTGATTTATGAGTTTGATGGATATTTTAAAAAACTTTCTAACGGGAGGGGTATTTTTTATCCAAACTTATAACGGGAGGGGTAGATTTGACCCCAACTTATAACGGAGGATAAAAATAACCAATTTATGAAAGTAGATAAATATTTTTGATCATTTTCCCTATATTTCATATACATTAATGATTAGCACTAATGAGTTATCATGTGGCAAATATTAACCCATCCTTCTTTTCTATACATAAAAATTAAAATGTCTCTAGTGAAAAGCTAAATGAAAATTTGACCAACTAATATTTCTACGACTCATTTCTGACATGATGTCACGATCCGACCCGACGGGCCGCGACTAAACGTCATAATTGGACGTCATTACTGACCTGTCACTCTTAATCCATTTAATATCGAGATCTATAGAAATTTCGGCAGCACAACGCTGCTTTTACAACATCTCTCCAAAATGGGCGAGCCGACAAGGCTGCCAAATCAATAACAGAACAACAAATCAAACAGGCTAGACGAATAGGCTGCCACCAACCAACATTATATACACAAATGAATAGTCAAAATAAGCAAGCCGGCAAGGCTGCCACTAGATACCAACAGGAATAACCGGGAACGCCCCAACACAGAGTACAACAACATTACAACCCAAAACAAGGTACAAATGTTCAACCCACAACTGTGTCAAGTAAAGATAGAGAGTCGTCAAGCTTAACAAAAATGAGAGTCATATCAGAAATCACGAATGCTTACTCATACTGTCACTATGTCTATGTCTATATATCAATCTGTATAACATGTCTCGACACTCTAGTGAGGGACTCGATGGAAGTCTGTATATGTGTGCATATCATGTCTCGGCCCTCTATGGAGGGACTCGATAAAATTTGTATATATGTATATAACGTGTCTCGGCCCTCTAGTGAGGGACTCGATGAATTCTGTAAAGCTGCGCACGAACATGATCCGGTCCGAGACTCGGTGGAATGAAACAATAATACTTATCAAGAGTAGATATCATGAGCAACCATATGCAATTAAAAATCATCTTTGACTCTCGATAATATCATCATAATAAACTCTTTTACTGAAAATCATGGGCACTAATCAACAATTATCTTTTAAAACTGAACTTATAGGAATCAAGTACGTCCGTCGTATTTTCATTAAAATCATGCCAAAAAAAAAGAGTTTCACATACCTCTTAGTCGCTCAATCAATGTAAAACTATGACGCGCCTCGTCTAATATGTCAGCCTATAATAACAATGATACGATCATTAATTCTAGGACTTCTAACATAAGTTATATTGAATATCGCCTTCCTATTTCTATAAAAAATTGGGCAGCACTTCCCTTGTTTATGTGCGTATCCACAATTTATCAACAAGCCAACAACACCAATAACCAAACACCATTCCAAGATATAATCAAATTAATCTCAAATACTCCTTTTACGCCATAGTGTACATTTCTTCTCTTTTACACTTATACAATTCAACAACTTCAATAACCAAGACGATTAAGTCCTATAGTTAGCATAGAACACCTTTTCCATTTTAATCCTTTAAGGACATGTATTAGTGATTACCATAATGTGTATGCATATGCATAACTCATATTTCCGTCACCATAATTTCACCAAAACAACCCCTTAAATTGCAATACAACATGTCCACTAATTTCCATACAAATTCGGCCAACAACATTACCAATTTCATATTTTCTTTCTTAACTTCTTATAATACAATTCATGTTCCAATAATTCCTTATGAACACTATGATCTAATTATCAAGATTTCTTCTTCAATTCCCACATGCAATTTGTGATAATGATAACAACACAACCATTGAACACAACAACTCCAAAATTGATAGAACTAGCTTCAAAATCGGACCAACACATTTCAACAATCACATGCATATTTTAATTCTAATTTTCCTCTTAATCTAATTTCATATCTTAACACAAGTTTATTTCCTTAATCTACAACAACATGCAACTACAATTATAGCATAGAAAGAAGAATTTTCATACATTAATTTAACCTCCAAAACAGTCCCGATTTTTAGCCACTGCTTTGTCAGTTGAACTTGTAACGTCCATAACTCTCTACTCCGATGTCCTATCGATGAGATGTTTGTTGCGTTGGAAACTAGACGAACTTCATTTTAGACTTTTGAAACACCCAAAAACTCCTAATATACGAGGAGATATATCCCTCCAAAGTTGACTAATATTCTGCCCCAAAATCCCGATTTTTGTCCCAACTTTCATCAAATTCTTGTCCAATTTTTCACTTCTTCAACTCCAATCCAACATGCAAGCATTCTACAATGTTAGACCAACATCCTTACATGTTTTTCTTCTCAAAAACTTGTCCGAAACTTGACGATAAATCCCAATCTCTCTCGCCCAACAGTCCCGAAAACCCCACTATTTTTGGTTCCTATTTGGGCTTCTAATTGTTAGATGGATTAATCTAGGAAGAAGGTTATAGAATGACTTCAATTCTTGCTAAGAATGGTGTAATTTTCGGATTTAGGTTGAGAGAGGAGGAGATGAACTTGGTGTTTAGAATGAAATTAAAATTAGAATAGAAGAGTTTTGGTATTTTAAGAAAATTTGTTAAAAACAACCCCAAGTAATAAATCTTAACCCCTCCTTCAATTAATCTCAACACTCGTTGCTTTAAATTCTTATCGTCGTATCTTATATACCTTACTAATCCATAACGAAAATTATATATTTATATATACCACCATTACTAAAGAATTTTCCGGCGTCGCATTCGTCATTATCAAAAATTATTCTATAATCACATCCTTAAGTATATTAATTTCTAATACCCGAATTCTATTTTCCTTAATTGCGTCCTTACTTATTGTCTTAAACTCACGAGGTGTAACACATGACCTCATAGCAAATCCATATAATTGTACCTAGGGCTGCACAAAACCCTAAAATCGAATCGGATCAGACCGAAAATCGAAATTTTAGAAAAGTCGGACCGAAGATCGGACCGAATTTATCGGTCCGGTCCTTTTTTTGTGCAACCCTAATTGTACCCACTGATTTACATGGAACTTCTTGTTTTGGTAAACTACCGTAGGATAGTGATATTATATTCTTGCAAAAAGTTACAGAGAGGGGCTTTGCCTGACCTCGGGATTAATTGACTGGATAACCAATCCAGCCAACAACGAAAGTAGAGTAGGACTAATATACAAAGGATCCTACTCTAAAGGCAATTATTAAACTAACAAAAAAGTTAGCCTTATCATACTATACACAAAACAAACAACAAACTCCAAAAACACTAGAACCAATACATCAATTTTTATAAAAATGAGTTCCATAAAACTACAAACTCTATATAAGTAATAACTCGAATTATGCCGAAAAGGCATAATTTCAATTTCGGAATTAAAAGAATCTATTAAAGACCTGAACAAATTATGTCGGAGGAGGCATGATCTATTCATACATACTATTAGGGTTGCACAAAATTCGGCCCGGACCGAATCGACCCTGTTTAGACCGGACCGGTAAGTATTGGTCCGGTCCTCTGGCCTTTTAATTTATATTTTCGGGTTTCGGTCAGGTCCGGTCCAGTAAAGGATGCCTAGTGAACGCAGCAGCCATGTCCGAAGTCAAGCTCGACATGTCGACGTCAACAATGGTGTCTTCACGACGAGTGTTAATCGAGAAACGGGGGTAAGTGTTTCTTGTAGTATGAACCAAGACAAATCTAATGGTACCACTGCCGATGCCTAAAACCACCTGAGTTCGCCGGAAAATGAAAAACGACGGCTAGGGTTTTAGTGTTTTATGATCTAGTCGTCGGAGGTGTAAGAGATGAATTGAGGGATGTGGGAGGTATAGAAATGACGAACAGGAGCAGGCGGTGCTAATGACACCACCCACCACCGTCGATTTGTTACAGAACTCGTCGGAAAATCGAAAAAACTGAGGACGAACTGAACCCGAATTTCGATATGAAATTGAATGTCTAAACCTTAAAATTGATCGATGTGGTTAGTATGAGAGTGATGAGACGAAGCTAATGTTGTTAGTCTCGTCTCCAATGGAAGCCTGAGCTCGCCGAAATCGCTGTAGCGCCGCGGCGATCGCTAATGACACCACCGACCCTGTACCGTACAAGGTCCATTCGGTCCATATAACCGGGCCGGACCGAAAAAGACTTTGGACCGGACTGATAAATTCGGTCCGGACTTCAGTCCTAATTTTCTAAATATTCGATCCTCGGTCCGGTCCGGTTTTACCCTGTTGTGCAACCCTACATACTATACAAAAAAAATCAGACTCGTAATTCAACAAAAATAACATATATGTGCTCAGAAAAAAGCGAAACCTAAACATTCAACACAAAAAAGAAGAAGACAAAAAAACCTCCAAAAAATAGAGCAGAAACATAATACAAAAAAAGAAAACTAACATATACAAATAAAAGATACAAATTCACGATAAAAACAAATAAGAAAATTGACAAAACGCAAAAAAAAGTTTACAATCAGAAATAATCAAATAATTACAGAAAATTAAATAACAATTGCAAAAACATGCATAAAATCCAAGCTAATAAAATGAAAAATAATAACTAGGAAGATTAAAAAGACCTCAAATCGAATTATCATACTTAAATTGTCGTACCGAAAAAAAGGAAGAGAAAGATGGCCCTAAACAAGAAACGTAATAACCGAAAAGAAAGAAAGGGTTAACATAGGACAAGGGTACTTTCGTCCAGATATTTTTATATATGGGGGTAAAAATTGAAGAACACGAAAATGAGGGGCAAAAACTAAAGAAGAGCTCGTATTTAATATTGTGATGCGACAATGAAATTACGGAAAGCCCAACTCCAGCGCTTCTACTTGCCTAAATTCCTTAACTCAAGAGTAGGGTTGAAGCAAAAGATAAAAGGCTACCTCTTCCAATGGTCTCCTCTTTCTTATTTCTCTATCGCAGTCGCAGCCCTTAAAACACAACAACACAAAGCCCTCTCTGCAACAATGGGGGCTTCGCTTCCTCCCAAGGAGGCCAACCTCTTCAAACTCATCGTTGTAAGTCTTCAATTACATCTTCAAATTCAATCGCTGCCTTTACAGTGAATGGTTTTCAGTTGAATTTTATTCATTCTTGTTAACTTAACCCTAGAATTCATGTCAATTACTTCACTGACGTTATATTATGATTGAAGTATTCGAATTGGATGTCTGTTTTGAATGTTACTGTAATTCTCACTTAGCTTTGCGGATTTGCTGGTGACTTTTCGAGATCCTTTGGCGGCGGAGAGATAACGATTCCTTCGGCATACACTATTTAATACATTTTCTGTTTTGAATGAGTGAAAATTGGTTCCAACTGGATAATATTATAGTCAATATATGATTTCCAGGGTTTTCCTCAAGTAATGCAATTGCTTTTTATTCCTCTACGCATTGACACAAGCAATAGTCTTTGTATTAGTTGGCTAGCATTCTCTTTTTGGCCCTTTGTTAAGGGTGACTCTTTATCCTATCTGATCTTTTGATGTGGAGAAGATCACGGTTAGAGCCTGGCAGTAGTACTTCCTTAGGCTTCATTCTGACGTAGAGGCAATTGATGATGCCAATGATAATTTGCCTCTTTCAGGCTTCAATTTAGCCTTTTGAGTTTTGAATCATTTAAGTATATTTTGGCTGCAAAGTGGCAGGAGTTACTTGCCGTACTTCACTACCAAGTCACAAGAAACAAACTATTTCTTTCTTAGCATGTAGGTCACGGGGGCCAAAATACGTTCATTTCTTTTAGTAGGATTGACATATTGTTATCTGACTAATATTAACATTGCTGAGACTGCATAAGACAATTAAGTTATTTATTGCGAGTGTGTTACACGGTTAATTTGATAGCATATTCCGCAATTCATGCAGAAATCTTACGAGACTAAGCAGTATAAGAAAGGACTAAAAGCTGCTGATACGATTCTCAAGAAATTTCCTAATCATGGAGGTAAGTCCAATTCTATTGCAGCATATCCAGAATGAAACTTTTTTTAAAAAAAAATGGTGTGGTTCCTTTGTAAATAAACGTCACTTTGTTCAATTTAAAATTCTTTGATACATCTATATGCATGGTGACTTTCAACTCCCAATTCATTTCTACCATGTTAGATTTTCAGATTAAAATAGTTGACTAGCTTCACGCGTTCAAAGCATCTAGCGTGTTCTCTCAGTGGTATATGCCAGAAGGCAGTAGGGCATAACTTTCCATCTGAGAAGCAACAAGTTTGTTTGATACCAAAGTTAAAAGTTCCTAAACTGGAGGCATATTTCTAGTTGGTGCTATGTACTCTCCTTTTTGTTGCTCAACGATATAAATATGGAGAAACACACACTTATGCCGATTATTTAGGAGTGTTTGGGCCTAGTTTGGTTTGGTTCAGTAGCAGTTATAGATGAACTTGTACCTTTGGGGACATCTGATAAAATTGGCACGGTAGATGCTGACATGAAGTGCGATGTGTTTTCACTGTGCTGCTGCTTACGCCTTAATTGGCTCTGAGCATGTCCAAGTTAAAATAGTATCCATGAATGCAAGGGTAGCACTATCTTGGAGAAAGGGGGTTCAATTAATCCCCTTCACTAAAAAATATACTGTGCAAATAGGGAAAAATCAGTTCTTTTGGGTAATTTATAATATGTTGAATCTCTTTGACATGAGGAACAATTCTAGTAAAAGTGGTAAAAAAGGTTCAACCGTTCAAGAATTTCTCGCATGTTCATACCCCAAGTGTAGCATTTTTAATCCCCTTGTATAATATCCTGGCTTCACTACGGTCAGAATGAGGAAATTGCCAAGTGAAACAGGAGAAATTATCAATCTACCAAATCTAAGAACACTCCTTAACATGCTCGATTGCTTCTCGAGAACTTAGTAATCAGTAAAGCAATGAACGGTGGCCACCTCTAAGAGAGCTATAGGCTGTATGCATGCCATCTGGGCTTTTATCCTTTAGTCTTTTGAATATGTGGTTTAAACTGCTTTCATTCTATAAGTTATAGGAGCGCTAGTTTCGGGAAACCATGTGTCTGCAGGATGACAGATAGTGGAGTTGAGCTTGAGCATATACATATAGGGGTTATTCTGTTGAAAGGGTAGTAAAAGCTAGCAGTTGATAATTGATCAATCGTCCAAACATGTACAATACGTGTACAGAAAGTGCACTCTGCGGTATCACAACCAGTTTCCAAAAACATCAAGCTGAACTACTAAACCATAACCGCTGCTACTATAAGGCAACATGAGAATAGGCAACCATATCCTGATTACACTTGAGAAAGGAAAATGCACCACATGCAATGATGAGTCAAAAGAATAACTGGCTCACCATCAAAATGAAAATGACTTACTAAAAGGTAACAAACATATAAAATAAGTGCTTAATGTTAACATATACCTTTATCTTCTTGTTTCCACCAAACTTCAGCAATTACTGTTGGGAATTTCTCGTGCAAAATGCTCTTCTACCTCACACTTCAAGCAAGCACTACTAAATGCCCAACAACACCACACTTGACCGTTTTCCTGCACTGCAATACCCACCTTCATCACTATAGCTACTACTGTCACCATCACCACCATATTGATTACCTCCACCATTGCCATATCAACCATCGCAACCACCATATCGACCACCTTCAAGTGCCGTATTCATTGCCCTAACCACTCCGTATCTACCATCTTCACCGATGTATTCCCACCATCGTATCTTCAACCTTACGACTGCAGTATCCCCTCACCGCAACAATCTCCAGTGCCACTGTTGTTGGAGCTGCCTTGGACAGGTGCACCACTAACACCACCAACTACGACGTTGACAACGTTTGGCATGTGGCCGTTGTCTGTGGATCAACATCGAACTCGAGGACTTCACCTTCAACTAAGTTGGGAAAGCCCCTAGAGTTGATACCAGATTGGTGACAACCATATCTTGACCACTATCATTAGGAGTAATGAAACTGAAACTCTTTTGGCACTGAACCACCTCACAGAACCCTTGATCCTAATTCCCTGTTCACTCCCCCACGCCATTGTTGTCTCCCATAAAACCCTAAAGACTGTATCAAAACCATAATTTATTTTTCCTCTCTTGATGTTATCTAGTGTTGTCAAATGACCATTTGAGGCACACTTGGGTGCTTAATCTCAGAGAAGTTCAGGGTAGACACTTCCTTTACTTAGGTTGTGTTTCAGTGTAGGCAAGGTATGCAGGCATGTGCCCCATTGCCCATATGTATCTTGAATAGAGCGGTTGTAAAAATAAATACAATTGGCAAAAAGATATGTTAATGGTTTAGGAAATAATTTTGAATGAAGCTGCTGCTCTTTTCTTGCATTATATATACATATATTGTCTTGCTGTTCAAAAAATAGATATATTTCTATTTTTTAACTAAACCCACATTTTGCGGTCAAAGTCCTGATAGACATGCAGGGGCGGATCCAGACAACATTTTCTGGTGGTTCAAACATACGAAGTAATATTTTCTGCGTAGCAAAAAAAAATATTTCGAGGCAATGTGGGTAGAGTACAAAACGACATCGTTTTGTGGCTATTAACAACAAAACGACGTCGTTTTGTGGCTATTGACAACAAAACGACGTCGTTTTGTATATAAAAAATTAAAAAAAATAATTAAAAAAAATTCTGGAAATTCTGGTGGGTAGAGTACAAAACGACGCCATTTTGTGGCTATCGTCGTTTTTTTTTGGAATTGCAGCTTGTTCAACTGAACAAGCATGCACACAACAGCTCCACCACTGTAGACATGGAACGCTTTTCGCCTTGATAACACTAATATTATCACCAACATGGCTTTTGACGATGCGGTAGGTGATGTACGGGCTATCAATAAGATACCCATATTCTTTGATGATTGTCACTTTTTTCCTACGGGTGCTGATGCTATTGTTTACTTTGTGTTGTGGTTACCAGAAACATTGTCAATGAAAGGGTTAACATTGAATTGTATGGACCGAAAGTCAGAAGCATACGAACTTGTCCGGCTTGGATTGAAGGTGTAGTTTTCCTTTTTTTTTTTGCCTTTTTGAATTAAAAGCTTCCTAGTGCTTTAGGTTGGATTCTTATTTTGTGATGTACTTGAATCAGTTGTCCTTCTCTGTTTGCAGAATGACCTTAAGAGCCATGTTTGTTGGCATGTTTATGGTCTCCTATACCGGTCTGATAGAGAGTACCGAGAAGCAATTAAGTGCTACCGAAATGCCCTCAGGATTGATCCCGACAATATTGAGATATTGCGAGACCTATCCCTTCTACAGGTGGGACTCTTCTTAGTAACATATGTTTCAGTTTTCTTTCTTCTGTTCTTTCTTTCTTTCTGACCATTTGTGCACTTCAATAAATCTTTCTTTTCCTCCCTTGGGCTCATCAAACCTAAAGCCTCATTTTTTTATCATGTAATTTTCTAGTGTTTAATGTTATGTGCTTACGTTCTTCCCAATTGTGTCCCTTAAGGAGCTCTTTACTCCACAAGTAGTATTTTAAGCGGATTCGATAGGAAGTTATTGTATTTGAAAATGGCGGACTAGAAGTTCATCATATATATAGTTATGATTTTTTCCATTAATTTTCCGTTGATACTTAGTTTCATTTTCAAGCTGACATACTTTGGAAGCACATTTTTTGTGATTTGCCTTGTGACAAATATATCGAATGACACACCGTTGATATTTTATGCCTTTTTTCATTGATCCAAGTGCTATTTCTGTAGTCTTGCACAGTGTTGAGTGTTGACATTTCATTCCTTCTCTTGTTGATCCAAGTGCAATTTGACTTTTGACATGTACTTGTGCTCATATCAATTATGTCCATAGCATTTCAGCAATTGATTTTGTGTGCTCTTTGATGCGGCATATCTGTAGTCATCTTCTTCAGTTGGTTTCTTAAGACAGTGCTTATTACACGGAGCCACTGATTTCACAGAACCTTGTAGATGTGCAAGCCTGGCCCATACGGAGTGCATTAATATTGCTTTAGTGAATTACTCTGGTTACTTGATTTTATCTCTGCCTATCTAATTTAGTCAGCAGAAGGGCTTCTGGACTGATCCTCAGCCTTTCAAAGTTTAGTTAGAGTTGTAACTAAGAGCTCATCACAGTAACACCGCTAGAATAATGCTTCTGTCATGCTGACTACCTTTTCCATTCATTATTAAGTTCATCTATCCTCCTCTGTCCAATTTATGCGTTGATTTAATTTTTTACAGGCACAAATGCGTGACTTGGAAGGTTTTGTTGAAACAAGACAGCAATTGCTCACTCTAAAACCAAATCATCGTATGAATTGGATTGGCTTTGCCATTGCTCATCATTTAAACTCAAAGTACGCCTTGCTTCTAGTATGGTAGAAATAGCTACTACCAATATTAGAATTTAGATGTGTTGTTCCTTCTAGGTGACTTGGTTTGCTGAAGATGCCGGAGATGTTTTATCACTTGGTGTGTTGTACTGTTTGAGTATTTTTATCACTATTGGCATGTGTTCGTATGTTGTTGAAAAGCAATAAAATAAACCAGAAAGGCAAAGAAATCAAAAGTCGTCATAACAGTTGATGTCTGATATAGCTGCTACTGGTGTGAATGTATTGCATATTCAGAACTTATATCTTGTAGTGTCTAAGAGGAAGTTCATCATTTTCTTTTTTGTTATCTTCAGTGGGTTTCCTTTGCCTGAAAGTACTAAGTTGTTTAGGTAGTTTCATGCTTGGTGGTAGTGATACTCCGTCTTGTTGCTTCTGCTTTAACCGTTTATTTCACTAATGTTTGTGTCCTTGAGATTCAATATCATTTAGTTCTATTTTCTAATCCGTGCATGTTGAGGTAGTTTCTTTTGTTATTTGTTAGTGGATCAAAAGCTGTTGATATCCTTGAGGCATATGAAGGGACTCTTGATGATGACTATCCCCCCGAGAATGAACGCTGTGAACATGGGGAGATGCTCCTGTACAAGGTAACAATCGCTGCTAGGAATAGGGAATTACTTTTGTTTAAGATTTTATCTTAATTTGGGGACTGTGTGGGATTACACTGGGTATGTTGTTGTTGTTGGTGACTGTGTGTAGTAGCAGCAAAGCCACTTGTGCAAATATCAATCTGCTTTAGCTTGGTACTGTTAAGGTTTTGCAGCTTCAGGCTTGAAACTTCCCATAATTGATGAAACTTCCCATACTTGCATTTGTTTGGAATTTTTGTTTTCAGAAATTAAATGTAGTATGAGAGTAGTTTTCAAGCTGGAATTTTTTAGGGATCTACTGTCAGTAAAATGAGTCAAGATGATGTAGGTTTTCTACTTCTGGTATACATTGTGGTTGATTTAGCTCCATATTCAGAAAGGTGTCTATCAGTGAAGTATATTCCATAGTTGCACATGTAAAAAGTGACTGGTCGCATCAGTCATTCAGTTGTAATGTTTCTGATCAATACTGTTCAAGATAACCTGAGAGTGCTGCCTAGGATAGCTGCAGCATTGTGTTATAGTTAGGCAGAATAGTTAAGTTGCTTTATATCTCGAGTGAAAATTTTCGATGATCATGTCGTGTGAAACCATTTTGCTTCTTTAATTGATGGTTTCCGTAGCTAACAATTTAACTTGATGGTGTTCTTTTTGATGAATTGTACTAACTTGATGGTGTTTGTTGGTATTGTTGATTATGGAGCTTTTAGATATTAATTGCCTCTTAAGATGATGTTGTTTAATTCTGTAACTTCAGTGTCATGTGCTTATGGCTGTTTCAGATCTCTTTGTTAGAGGAATGTGGCTTTCCTGAGAGGGCTCTTGAAGAATTACACAAGAAGGAGTCGAAGATGGTACATGCATATAGTTTAGTCCCATGAAATTGTTTTCAAATTAGGAATGAGTATTGACTATATTATGCCGCTTCAGGTTGACAAATTGGACTACAAGGAGCAAGAAGCTTTACTTCTTTTGAAGCTTGGCCGCTTTGAGGAAGGTGAAAAATTGTTCAGAGTGCTTCTCACCATGAATCCTGACAATTACAGGTACATAATTATCTAATTTGTTTGTTGTTGAATTTTGCTGTAACTTATGGTGGATGGCTTCATCTAATAAAATCACTGTCATCAGGTGAGACTATACCTAAATCATTTCTATTTGTGTGAATCTTTCCTTTCAAAATCAGGTGTTTGTTACAAGGTTAGTATTTGGTGTTGTTCTCCTGAGGCATTTTCTCCCAATAATTATGCCAAGTACAAAATGGAATTTAAAATTCAGGTTTCTGCTCTTGGTACACTGTATTGGAACATCAGAAAGAAACTGATTAGTGATAAATATGTGGCTTTTTTGTCTTTAGTTGCTTCCTTTCAAAATGTTTGGCATTGTTTTGTGTTTCTTTTGTCCCTTCTGCTTTGGAGGTTTTCTCTGTTCTCTTTCCTTTCAGCAGAAATCAGGTCTGCCAATTTTCTTCTTTTGAAAAAAAGAAATAAACATATATGCAACTACAAGGTCTGCCAAACTTCTTACTTAATATATGGGTTTTCTGTGTTTGCAAAGTGGATCAAATTAAGCAAAATAACCTAAATACTCTCCCAAAAAACTCTCCTACTACTCACAAGAGTGCTTGTGGAGCACCCTTTAAGAGTTTTGGCGATGATTAGTAACTTTTGTAATGTGGGATATGGGTATTTCCTGGTATCTAATGTCTAAAATGAATCATCATACCTCATATGTGTGGGGTACAAGGTAAGCAAGAGAAAGGGGAAGGTAGTTTGAAATTTCTTTGTTGCCTGTTTGGTTTGTTTTACTCTGTTGAGTCAATGAAAGGAATAAATATTAAGTTGGGACGGCTTATGAAATCGTTCTTTTAATGTTACATTGATTCTCTTCATTTCCCTCTTTTCGAAAACCTAACTCTGGTATTTTGTGCTGGGTTCTAATAATTGCAATTTGCAGGCATGCATTTTTGCTTCTTATGTTGCTAGACCTTTTTCTTTTCTTGAACAACATGACATTTAGCTTGGCTTTACTCTAAGATGAAGAAGTAACTATTCCTGTGATATGTTCCGTGTATCTTTCAGATACTACGAGGGTTTACAAAGATGTTTGGGACTGTATTCTGAAAATGGGCAATATACCGCTGATGAAATTGATAGACTAGAAACTTTGTACAGAGTACTTGGCCATCAGTATGGTAGATCATCTGCTGTAAAGGTAATTCACTTTATCCTGCCTAATGATCTCCGTTGATGTTAGCCTCTATGTCACATTTTTCGTTGTTTTCTCAACATGATTGATGACACCTTGTTTAATGTTAACCAGCAATGTTTTGTTGATATTCTAATGTTGCAACAGGCTTTATGTCCTAAGCATTATGTTTTTCTGAATATTTCAGTAAGTGTAGGATATTAACATTTTGGCTATAACATATAGTTCATGTCACACGCAATCAAGGAACTTAGGAAAAGGTGTTCTTGGTGAAGAATTTTTAACTTGGTCTTCTTTGGAGATTTTAGTTCTATGTTTGTTACATGGCTCCTCACTTTCTAATGTTATATTCCTTGACGTCGGGGTGCTTATATATATTTTAAAAAAGAAAAAGACCTAATGCTTGTGGCATCACCAAGCAGAGTTTCCTTATTTAAAAACCTAATGCTTGTGGTCTAGCTCTACATTTCACTGTGGAGATGGAGGACTTAAGTTCTCTTGTATGATATGAAGACCACGAAAGGTGCTTTGGTTTCATGGCAATAGCTTCCAACCTCTTCCCTGGCAATACTTCCTCATCTGTATTTTGTTCATTTATATTCAGGAAGTTGTGAATTAAGCATCTATCTTGAAGAAGTGCTGTGTATACTTTGTGATTTCAATTAAAGATCATGTTTTTCCCCTTCAAATTCTTTCTGTTCCTTTCTCTCCAAAGGACCCAGATAAGTGCTAGTGGGGATACATTCCACTCTCTACGCTATCCTTTTTTTTCTCGTTAATGCCCAGCTATGTGTCATCCCTTCAACTGTCTCAGCCATAGCCCACTATACTCCACACAGATTCAGGATGTCCACCTTAACTGACTGGCCATCTTGCAGTGCACTAGTAAAATGGTTCAGGTCTTCACCGGAACAATGACACAGCTAACAAATTTTCCTTTCCCTCAATTCTCAGCCATCAATGTTGCTTCCCTAGCTGCCAGCCGCGTAAAGAAGCAAACCTCTTCCTGTGTCCCCCTCGGCGTCCAAACTGATAGGTATTGAAATCCAGAATCCTCCCTCTTCAATAGCCTGTTGTAGAAGGACGTCACTGAAGACAGTCTGAAATTCAGAATCCCCCTCTTCAATAGCCTGCTGTAGGACATAACTGAGAACAACCTGTTTCCCTTTTCTTTCCACTTCCATATGCACTGTTTCAATTAGATGACGTTCTTTCTGTAAATTACCACCTCCATCAGTCTCTTGTAGTTCCTTTACCTCCCCGTCTGGTAAATTTCTCCTGTATTCAAGTTCCATACTCTCTCCATTTTTGCTCTCCATATACTTGTCTCTGTGGCCTATAGAATGTATCAGACCTGTTTTGTCTTGTAACTTTCATGACTTGCATGTACGCATTTATTGTTAATATACACCGTTGTTTGATAAAAATGACATTTTATTATCAATAGTGACATTCTATTATCAATATAGATCTTTCATAATCTCTGTGACTGAGAGCCATAAATGGAGTTCTTGTGTAGTAGCCCCATGATTTGGTCTAGTGGTACATGATGTGTGGGTAGGTGCACATTGCGGGTTCAAACCTTTCTGCAGACAAAAGTGAGGTATTTAAGCGGAGAAAGGTAGAATAGTGGGCTCGTTGTCTACCGAGTTTCGAATCGTGCGCCACTAGCCTCACAGATTTCTTGGTTATTAAAAAAAATGAATTTCTTGTGTAGTAGTAAAGGTGGCTAACGGATCGACCCGGACCGGTAGTCCGTTACCGGGTTTAACCGGTTCCGAACCGGTTACTGGTCCGGTTTACCGACTTACCGGGCCTACCAGACTGGTTCACTACCAGATTTCCGGTCGGCCCGTGCGGTTCCGGGTTGAACCGGGCCTACCGGACCGGATTTTTAATTTCGAAAATTTAGCTAAATTCAAATTAAATATGTAATATAATAATATAATATAGCTTTCTGTTTTATATTTTATATTTAAAATTTAAAGTTAACTTTCTATTTTATAGTTTATAACTTTATTCTTTATAGTTTATATTGTAGTTATACTTTTATTAATTTATTAAATTAGTAGACATAAGTTAACAAATAACAACTAAAGAGATAATAAAATAAAAACTAATGATAAGATGTAAACTTTTGAACTTTCATTATTCATAATGTTAATAAGAGTACATAATGAAGTAATAATAATTTTGTTTACATATTATGCATCCTTTTACAAAGTTCTTCGTAATTTATAGGTTGATTGAATTGGTGATGCTCCATAGCCTCTAAATATGGAGTATTAATTCCAGTCCCGCTTCCGTGGTTCCACCGCAACTTGTGATGTTGTAAAAGTGCTCCATATATGTAGAATCTAGATTCATTATCATCGTCTTCATTTAATCTTGCAGATGTAGATACAGGACAAAAGCAGAACTAGAACGAAGATTAGTAACAGAGTTGTTGTTATCAAATAATGTAACTGCAACTTTATATTTTATACTTAATTTGTCGTTGACCAGTGTGTCAGATGAATTTTCTCTACGTGCTTAACTATAGTGCCCGTTCCCCCGTCATTACTCCTTCTCTTATGTTTATAAGTTAGCCCACAAATATTACATCTAACTCTATCAGTGTCCCCAATTCTATCATAAAAGTTTCACACTTTACTCCTTATTCTCCTACTCGTTACTACTGGTAAAGGATCTACGACTAGTAGTACTAACATTGACAGAAGGCACACTAGTAGGTGTTTGAGTTTCAGTTTCAACAATATTATCTATATGAACATTATCATATTCATTATCTTCTATTTCAAAATCTTCTTGCATTTGATCATAATCTATATTTTGATTAGATGATGAAAAACCTTTAGATTTTGTACCCCTTGAAATAGATTTACCTTTATCCATTATAAAATATTTAATTTAAATAATCAACAAATAAATACGACACTTTAATAAAATAATTAGAGAATGAAACGAGTGTACCAAACTTCGTGATTCAGAATTCAATTGAAACTCGAAGCTCGAAGTCTTGCGTCTTGCTACTTTGAAAATTATTAATAATAATAATAATAACTTGAGAATTGATAATAGAGAGAATTAAGAGAGTATGAGAATTGTAGAAATAATTGTGTGATAAAAATGAGAAGAATATAGAGTATTTATAGATTTTTTAAAGGATAAAGATGTAATTAATAAAAAATTAATAAACAATTTTTTTAAAAAAAAAGGGTCAAATGACCGTTGCCCCCGCCCTATCCCTCCCCAACGGTAATTACCGTTGGGCCCGCCAACAACCCTTTTTTTAATTTTTTTTATTCCGAAAATATATTATAAACTAAATTCAAATTAAATATGTAATATAATATAGTTTTATATTTTATATTTTAAATTTAAAGTTAACTTTGTATTTTATAGTTTATACTTTATACTTTATATTGTAGTTATACTTTTATTAATTTATTAAATTAGAAGACAATCAAGACATAAGTTAACAACTTAAAAAATAATACAATAAAATTAATGATAAGAATTAAGATGTAAAGGGTAAATTTTCGAACTTTCATTATTCATAATCTTAATAAGAGTACATAATGAAGTAATAATAATTTTATTTACATATTGTGCATTCTTTTACAAAGTTCTTCGATTATAGAGTTGAGAAAATTGTAGAAATAATTGTGTGATAAAAATGAGAAGAATATAGAGTATTTATAGATTTTTTAAAGGGTAAAAATGTAATTAATAAATAATAAATAAAAAAAGAAAAAACCAAGCCAAACGGTCCACTGACCGGTGGCTCCCCCAGCCCCAACGGTAACATTCTTACCGTTGGGCAACAACCCTTTTAATTTTTTTTTATTTTGTTACCGGTTCGGACCGGTAAGGTGGTTCCGTTACCGGTTCCAACCGGTCCGGTCTTTACCGGATTTTTATATAACCCGTGCGGGTTGGGGTCGTGGGCCAAACCAACCCCAACCCGGTAAGCCTTACCGGACCGGATCGGATTTTGTACCGGGTCGACCGGTCCGGTTACCGGGTAACCCGGACCGGTTGACAGGTTTATGTAGTAGCCAAAATTATTCTCTTTGTTTGGTTGTGGAGAAGTCATGATCTTTTTTTTTTTTTGATGTAGGAAAAGTAATGATCTTATTAAACATCAATTTTCAGTATGCATAATTAACTTCTTTGTTTATTTGTTTCTTTTCTCTTATTCTTCTGTTTCCTTTTTCACGTTCTTTGCAGAGAATTCCACTTGATTTTCTCCGAGATGACAAGTTTCGGGAAGCCACAGAGAATTATATGCGACCTCTTCTGACAAAAGTATTTTGTCTTGCATCCCGTTTGGTTTCCTTGGTCTTAGAGCTGAGCTGATAGTTATTTTACTGATGCATATGTAGGGAGTTCCTTCTTTGTTTTCTGATCTTTATCCGCTATATGATCATCCCGGCAAGGTTAGTGCAGATGCTCCTTGATGTGCTTTGACATAAAAGAGTATTGCATAATTATTGTAGTCCTGCTTATTTTTTGATTGATTTCTGGTTCTTTTATTTTCTTACAGGCCGATATTCTAGGGGAATTGGTTTTGAAGCTTGAGCAATCACTTAAGAGTACTGGTGGATACCCTGAGAGGTATACATTTGCCTAATTTTTGGTCTATGTTGTACTATGACATGTTTCTTGATTCCACAGAAGGATTAACCAAATTGCTGTACTGACCTTATTAAACCGCTTCTACCTGAACCGATTTGCTTTTTACTTGTTATTCTTAGTCATGTTTCATGTCAGTAAGAAGCTTGACTAGTCTGTATGCTGTCCATTTTGTACTATCTCAACCCTTCTGAAGGCCACCTCGAGGGCTTGACACTTGACAGTCTCTGATGAATATTTTGAGTCGAGATTAGACCTGTCTTGAAGAAGTTCCTGTGATAACAAATTCAGTGTTGCGCAAATTTGGCAGGATAGGTCGGTGTTTTTGAAGAAATTTCCATAATTGAACCAAACAAAAAGATATTTAAATACAATTTTGAGATTAGAGTGTTTCGTGATAATTATTACTAGTTTCCAGTTCTTTTCTGGAAACTATTTTAGCAGAACTTATTTTCCTTCGTCTTGGTAACCTTTATAAATTTATGTTATATTGAGAGTCTGAAAGAGCAAACACGATGTTGAAAATTAGCTACATATGGTCATGTGGTGTAGGGTCTCCGAAACATCACATGATATTGTTGCGCATCTGAGCAACACCCCCCCCCCCCCTTTTTTTTTTTAAGTTAGTGACGTCTAGATTTTATCTAAATTAAAGTGAACTACTCACTCATTGAAATCTACACAGTTATCACATCAATATACTTTTATCTTTGATGCTAAAACAATTGTTTTTTTTTGATAATCTAGGAACTAGTGTGGTGCATAGGTTGTCTACTTAACTATTTTATTCCTCCTTTTTTAAAGATGAAGTAAGAGAGATCATTGAAAGGTATCAAGAAGATGCAGAGTAGGTACAAAAGCAAAAGTAGTTCTAGCTTCAGTACATATTTAGTTAAGCTAAGCTTAAGGAGCTAACAAAATCCAAAAAAATTAATAGGGCAGTTTACTGGGGTAAGGCTATTCCAGCTGTAGAGGTGAGTTAGTCAATACAACTTTTCTCAAATTTTGGGTGGTGTACTTCTGTTAGTCGATACAACTTTGCGAATAAGTTTGAGGACCGAGCGATTGCCCTTTTTGTGTTTAATCAGTGATTTTAATCTCCATTCTTATTCTCAATTTACATGAAGGGTAGCCCGGTACACTAAAGTCCCGTTATGCGTATGGTCCGGGGAAAGGTCAGACTGCATTAGATCTTTCAATTTACATGAATAGGATTTTTTTTCTTGCATAACAATTTTAGCTTGAAATACTCTGCGGATGCATTGCCTTTTCTCGTCAAAATTAATAAATCCTCCTGCCGATGCTGTGTTGCTTATAGTCATTGCTGTTCAGGATTCTCGAAGGCACTACTGACTGCTATTATCTGTCAACTGTATATAAACAGTGTAACCATCTAACTTGGAGCGGTGGTGATTGAGTTATCTCAAAGCCATTGCCCATTGGAGTGATGATGGTTGAGTTATCTAAAAGCCATAATAATTAGCAAGGATGCAGTTGAGAATTCAATTAAAACGAACTCAATTGGGACAAAATTTGCTGTAAATGTACTTTGTGCTTGCTGTGTTCAATGCCTATCATAATTCTTTTATGGTTTCTGTTGGCTTTGCTATGTTTATTTTGGGTTATATACTGATATAACCATATGCTTTAAGTGCAGTGTGGAAAAGGAACCCCCTTCAACACTTATGTGGACTTTATTTTATTCGGCTCAGGTTTGCTCACATGTCCTCCATAATAGACAAACCTTTCTGTGTTTCCTTTTCCCCTCCAAATTGCTGAAAAGCTATGTTCCTGCAGCACTATGATAGATGCGGACAGTATGACATTTCTCTTACTAAAATTGACGAGGCAATTGAGCACACTCCAACTGTAATCGATTTATATTCTGTCAAGGTATATCTACTTATGATCATTTTTTTTAATTTTTGTTACTTTTGTATCCTTTTAACTTTAGTGTTTTAACATCGATAGTTGTTTCTGGAAGTTACTTTTGGTCAAGATTCTAAAAAAGAAAGGTGGGCTATCCAGTCTCTTTCCTGTTCCTTTACAATAGAACCAAGTGGCCCTTTTAATTTTGCACCAAAGGTGTGGCTGATGGCCAATGACGTGAGTGAAAACCTTGGAGACGGGTTCAATCCCAGCAGAGACAAAATGCTGGGTGAATTTTTCCCATTTGTCTAAGCCTTGGTATGCTATGCTGGTGGGAGATGGAATGTATCTTGTAGAATAGTCGAGGTGCGCACAAGCTGGCTCGGACACCACTCTTATAAAAAGAGAACAAAAAAAGAAGAAGGTTAATATAGGCGCTAGTCGGGATTAATTCTTAGTTGTTGTTACACTTGCATTACCAGTTTACCACCAGTGTTTGGCAGGTCTCTTTTTAGTTTGTTGGAGATGGATGTTAGTGTAAGGATAAGTGTGAAATTTAGAAAACCTCTAGTTTTATAGAACACATACAGGGAAATTGTTTTTATACATGAATATAGGCCATGATAGAGTGAAACAGAAATAGAGGATTTATACAGTGACCTCAACTAGTTTGGAATCATGGTATAGTTGACTGATTGATATGTTGAAGATCGGTAACCTTTAAGCCCTATCCAATAACGCTAAACCTGTTACTAAATGTAGGAAAGGGGAAGGAACATGAATGATAGTTATCCATTTCTTATGTAGCTGATAGAGCTTCAAATTGACATCTGAGAAACTAATTTTGACCTTTTTAGATGATTGCTGGATTTCTGAATTGCTGTTTGTGATGTTATCTGCTTGAAGTTGGACTGTATGCTCATCTGGAAAAATGAAGGACAAGTAGATTTTGTTATTTTATTTCTTCACACCAAAAATGAATAGCAAAACAAAATTCATTTTGTCAAAGCTCTCTCTCCCTTATAAAAAGTTCTCTTTCATGTTTCAACCCAAGTATGGGCTTTGGTTGTATTTCAAAATTTTCCTTTTAACGTTAGTTTTGGCACCAAACTCTTTAAAAATCTGCAATGATTTCGAACTCACTTTCATCTTTCCTTTTTTTGTTTGCTCCAAAGTTGGGCCTTTTGTTTACCATCAATCAATATTAAAGATATTATAAACACATGATAAATTGTGTGTCTTGGTTTGTCCCCATCTTTCTGGTGATTATCATTTTCTTGTATATTTTCTGGTTCTCCATTGCCTTTTGTAATTAACATTTTTTATTAAAAGAAAAGCCAAAAATTAACCTTGGAAGGAAGCCTATCTAATACTGCAACAAGTTCTTTTGACATTGTAACCGGAGACAAAATTTGTAATTTTTTTCTTTCCACTCAAATTCTATAATCATATTCGAGGATTTTGGTACCTGGAGTAACTTAAGAGTTGTTTAATAAATCATTGCCTTTGCCTCATGTATTTACACTTGAATAACCTTTCTTGTTTTCTGTTCAAAACAGAGCCGCATACTAAAGCATGCTGGTGACTTGGCAGCAGCTGCTGCACTTGCTGATGAAGCTAGGTGTATGGATCTTGCAGATCGATATGTTAATAGCGAATGTGTTAAGCGTATGCTTCAGGCAGATCAGGTGGAAATCTTTGTTATGTGTTCTCTGTTTTACTTGACTGTATTTTCTCTTGTAGTGTCAATTTTTATGAATTTACCTTGGCTCATAATTTGTCTCCAACTACTTTGTACTGGACATATGACTGAAGGTCTCATTGGCTGAAACGACTGCTGTACTATTCACCAAAGACGGAGAGCAACACAATAACCTTTACGATATGCAGTGCATGTGGTAAGTCTCTCCTTGGAGCCCGATCATGATCTGGAGTTCTGTGTGTGAGTATCTTACTGTTCTTGTTTAATTTAATATATGAAAGGTATGAACTAGCATCAGGGGAAAGTTATTTTCGCCAAGGTGAGCTGGGAAGGGCCTTAAAGAAGTTTCTGGCGGTGGAGAAGCATTACACGGATATCACGGAGGACCAATTTGATTTTCACTCCTACTGCCTAAGGAAAATGACTCTGCGGACCTATGTGGAAATGTTGAAGTTTCAAGATCGGCTTCATTCACATGCTTATTTTCGCAAAGCAGCTTGTGGTGCTATCAGGTACTGATTATCGACTTGCTCAATCTTCAAATTTTCGGTTGGTCTCAACTATGCGGTGCTATTTTGCGTTAGAAGTGAACTTTCCTGTTGAAGTAGAGCAATAGAAGACGGGAGCACTTCTGCTTATAGTATCCTAGCTTTCCCAGTTGATTACCTGCAAGCTTACTGAGAATTGCTTTGCTGAAACTTTTTATGTTTTTATGCTTTGTTTTGCCTCTACATCAGATGCTATCTTAAGCTGTATGATTCTCCTTTGAAATCAGCATCTGAAGAGGAGGATGCGATGTCCAAGTTGCATCCTTCTCAGAAAAAGAAATTAAAGCAAAAACTGAGGAAGGCAGAAGCACGAGCTAAGAAAGTACTCAAATTTGCTTCTTCTTGTTCTTTGGAAATTTGAAGTTAGGATAGGTGCCTTAATCTTTTGAATTATTTTTAGGAGGCAGAAGTTAAAATTGAGGAATCCAATGCAGTTAGTGTTGCTAAATCTGGAAAGCGCCATGTGAAGCCTGTAGATCCTGATCCACATGGGGAAAAATTGATTCAGGTATTCCCTTTTCTGCCATCTTTCACATCTTTTAGGTATGAAGTCTCCATCCAATCTTTGCACAATATCTGGTATGGCTTTTGAGTAGTCAGGAGAAGCCGTTCCCTTTTTTTTTTAATGAAGCCTATTTCATTATCTTTTTATGGAGTTAATTATGATGTGTTATGTTGTTGCACTTTGGATTTGAATTTCGATGGAATATGAAGTATCCATGCAAGATGTTTTGAAGATAGAAGTAGTTCTATACAAAAGATTAAGATGAATTGTATTTTGTTATCCCATCTTTGGTGTATAGAAAAATATATGTAGATGAAGCAGAATCAATCTTAGACGTCATAGAATCCCTGTGAGATGAGTAGGTGATATTTTTGCTTTTTGTAATCTGTAAATATGGATTCAAGCACTTCCTTTGTGCCTGATGTTTTAATATACTGTTACTATTTCATTTTTTTAAAAGTGATCAATATCTGTTACTTGTGATATCGTGTCAAACATTTGGAATGCTTGAAAATGCAAGCATGCCCAGTAAAATTGGAGGAACAGAGTTTTATTAATTTCAGCCACTTAATATTTTCTGATTTTGATAAGAATGTTATCTTGTCACTAAACGTTTCAGATTGAAGATCCTCTGGCAGAAGCCTCAAAGTACCTCAAGCTTCTCCTTAAGCACTCATCAGATTGCTTGGAGACACATTTGCTGTCTTTTGAAGTAAACATGAGGAAGCAGAAGATCTTGCTTGCCTTGCAGGTAATTTCCTTTATAATTTAACTGAGGTTGGAAATTCTGTTAATTTTCTATTAATTTTTACATTGATATATCTTTGTGACAGTATTGGCCATGCCTATAGTTAGCAGCTTGAGATTACTATGCTTCCTTGTCTTTTCCACCCTGGTTTAGTTGACCATTGCTAGTTGTGTCTGGATTCAGGAATTCTAATCTTCCTTTTGTGCTGTGGTACACCAAAGAAAAGAATTGAGAGGATAGATCCTTAAATGTACTGCATTGAAGATGTTAAAAACGATGAGGTAGACCTCATAGTTTTCTCAAAAGACTTACATAGAACATAATGAAAGCATAGAAGCAAATTGTCTTTATAGGAGATACCAAGAACTAAGGTTAGTCATTGTTAGTACTTTTGTACCACATATGGTGTATGATATGAGTTTTTTTAGTTTGGTTAGGGATGGTATGCCAGTGTCAGGATATGTGTTATGTTTAATAGTATTCCTAATTTCATGAATTTGAGTGTTAGAATGGAACAGGCCTAGATGTAGTGTAATGACTATTGATGATTCGTTTACTTGACCTGCATCTACTTTGAGATTGAGATGTAGTCATAGCAGTAGTAGGAATATTGACAAACAATCACTTTGATCTTTGTCCTTTTCCAGGCAGTAAAGCATTTAATGCGGTTGGATGCAGATGATCCAAAATCACATCTGTGCTTGGTATGCTTTTAATGACATCAAGAATTTGATTGATAATATTGTTTTATAAACACGTCAAGCGTTATTTCTCGAAGTATTCATATTTGTTTCTTACTCATATAGACTATGTTCTCTTGCAGATAAAGTTCTCCCATAAAGTTGACTCCTTGCCTTCTCCAGTAACCGATACTGAAAAGCTCATCTGGGGTGTCTTGGAAGCAGAGCGACATGCCTTTAGGTTATCTTGAATGTCCTTTTCCTTTCTCTATGTATCTTATGTTTAAATGTTATTAGTGTTGATACTCTACCGGTTATAGTACTTCCATTAATTTGAGAATTCATAATAACTGACCCCAACTAGTTTGGGATTGTGGATCTTGTTATTGTATGATGTTGATCTTGTTATTATATTAAGGTTTCTGTATGCTTTTAATTGACCTTTTCAGCCAGTTGCATGGTAAATCTCTCATTGAGGCAAACAACACTTTTCTTGAAAAACATAGAGGTCAGTGTCTGACAGTAATATACACCTTTTTTACATCATTACTCCATTCCCTCATTCTTGGTAAAACATGAGTTCTCATTGCATGGTGTTTGCAGAATGTTTGATGCATAGGGCTGCCTTTTTTTTACATCATTACTCCATTCCCTCATTCTTGGTAAAACATGAGTTCTCATTGCATGGTGTTTGCAGAATGCTTGATGCATAGGACTGCTGTGGCTGAGTTGCTGTATGTTCTGGAGCGAAACAAGAAGGCTGAGGCTGTCAGATTAATTGAAGACTCGGTTAATGATCTTGTTTCTGCGTATGGCCCTGTTTTCATCACATTATTTGTATTATCATCATATAGCTAATAATATTTCGTTGTATATGCCTGTTAGCAAGACATCAACTCTATTTTTACTTTTTCTCCATATTAGAGACGGAGCACAAGGAAAGGCCAGGTCATGGAAACTGAATGACTGCATTACAGTTCACAAACTCCTCGAGACAACTCTGGATGACCATGATGCTGCAACCAGTAAGTTATTTACTATTGCAAATCCGTCTCCGTTTTTTCGTGTCGTACACCTTAAGTCTTTCCTTGGCCTGTAGTTGAGTTGAAGTTAAGTGCATGCATTTGTTTGTCTCTGGTTCTGGTATATCGTTATTGTAGTCTGTTCTTTTTTTATGTATCCCTTTTCTGTTGATTTTGGTGGCTGCTGGATATATTACTTTGTCTATGTTATGTATGAGCTGATACTTTTTTTTGTTAATTACTTAAGTGAGTCAATTTTACATGATATTTGGTGATTCTATGGTGGTGATGGTTTTGAGACATTGTTGTAGGATTAAAAGTTCGGTGTGCTGAGTACTTCCCGTGCTCGACTTACTTTGGAGGTATCAAAAGCTCAGCTTACAATCAGGTACAAAAATCCCCTGCAAATGGAGCTGTAGGCTTAAATGATGGTGAAGATTCTACTGTCATCAAATGGGAGATTAGAGAAGTTAAACAAGCTTAAGGATCTACGCGTCTAATTGTACACTTCAACCTGAAGTAATCTCTCTGGAAGAGTGCTGGAGAAGCTAAGTGGAACTATATCGAGCTTCTACAGTATACACTGACAACAATGGATGGTTCTAGAGGAATTTTTCAGGTCTTTAAGGGGTTTCTGTTGCTTCTGGACTGGTTTCCACCCCTGAATTGATCTGATTATTGTTTTGACATGAAGATGATTATTGTTTTGACATGAAGATGGTAGTAACACTCTCGTCTTGCCAGGGGTCGGATCAAATACCAGGAAGAGTTTGTGGCTTGGCACAAAACATTTTCAACAACTTTCAAATTTGAAGTGTGAGCTCTCGGAAGTCTTTTTAAGTACGGATCCTTCATTCCATCAACATAGAAAAAAGTGACTTAAAGGGCATGTTGTATTTTTTTCATTTAGTTCTCCAATTTTTTTCTTAATGTACAAATGCTGTTGTTCTATTTTAAAGAAATTTTGCAATAGTATTCCGAGAAAATGGTAAACTTATACGGCTGCAGTGCTTCGTTTCTTTTTATGGCGGATGTTATTTATGACTCAGTTGAGTCAGTTCTAAAATTAATGGACTAGTAGAAGTGGTTTCTAATATATTTTTTTCTTCATGAAACTGCTTTTACTACCCATACAGCCATACTTGTGTAGCTAGACTGAAAAATAGAACGTTGGTCGAGGTGGATCTTTTAAATGATGCGTTTCCTCTGTATTTTCTTTTATACCCAACCTCTGCCCCTACACACCGTATGGAAATCCGTGCCCAACACGGGCTTTTCAAACCCAAAGTTCATTTCAACCAATCCACTCAAATCATTTTTCCAATTCCCAAAAATTCAAAATTAGCCAGACTAGACCAAATTGAAATGTGGCCATGTGTGAGGAATTTAATGCTTTAACAAAACTTCACGCTTGAGATTTAGTCCTAGGCCAGAGGGGGTGAATGTGATCCGATGCATGTGACTTTTTCGTCACAAATACAGAGACAATGGTGATCTAGAGATATAAGGCGAGACTTGTGGCTAATGACACTAATCAGCAGGGGGTTATTGATTGTGGTGAGACGTTTAGTTCGGTTGTCAAATTGGCTACCATTCGCACAGTTCTGAGTATTGCTATGGATAAGCATTGACCGATTCATCAGCTTAATGTGAAGAATGTGTTTCTACATGAGGATTTGAAAGAAATTGTTTACATGCACCAACCACCTGATTTTGTCCATCCAGTTGCTCCTTAGTATGCGTGTCGTCTCCGTAAGTCACTTTATGGTTTAAAACATGCCCCTAGAGTGATATGATTTGCACAATACATTATATTGATTGGGTTTGTATGCAGCAAGTGTGATAATTCTGTATTTATTTTTCATAGAGGTAGTAACATTGCTTATTTATTGTTATATGTGGATGATATTGTGCTCATTGTCTCCTTTGGTTTGTTGAAAAATGAGATCATTAAATTGCTTAAAATCGAATTTGCTATGACTGACTTGAGGAAGTTGAGTTATTTTTTGGGGATATCGGTGACTAGATCTGTAGATACTATGTTTTTGTGTTAGCGCAAATATGGAGAAGAGATAGTAGGTGAACCGTAAGATAATGTCCACTCCGGTTGACTCTAAATCAAAACTTAGTGCAGTTGATGGTGATCCAGTGTCTGATCCTACCCTTTACAAGAGTCTTGCAGGGGCACTACAATATATTACTTTCACCAGGCCTGATATTGCTTATGCTGTTCAGCAGGTATGCTTATTCATGCATGCCCCCATGGAGCCTCATTTTACTGCTCGTATCATTCGATATGTTAAGGGCACACTTGATTATGGATTGCATTTATACCCCTCAGCACCGACCAGGTTGTTATCATACACGCATGCTGATTGGGCAGGTTGTCCGGACACGCGACGCTCCACCTCCGGCTACTGTGTGTTCTTAGGGGATAATCTCATTTCTTGGTCTGCCAAGAGGCAAACCAGCTTATCCCGTTCGAGCGTAGAAGCAAAGTATAGAGGCGTTGCAAATATTGTTGTTGAGATCTGTTGGCTCCGAAACCTTTTTTTGGAGCTTCAGTGTCCCTTGCGTAAGGCGTCTTTGGTTTACTGTGATAACATATCCGCCATATATTTATCTCATAATTCGGTTCAGCATCAGCGAACCAAACACATTGAGATGTGTATATACTTTGTTCGTGAGAAGGTTGCTCTTGGTCATGTTAAGGTGTTGCATGTGCCTTCTTCGTATCAGTATGCATATATCTTCACGAAAGGTCTTCCTAGACTGTTATTCCTCGACTTCAGATCCAGTCTTAGCGTCCGACCTCCTCCCGCTTCGACTGAGATGGTGTATTAACGTGTATTAATAACTATGATCCATATATTCTGTAATATTTAGTGTTGTATAATTATGATAGATATATGATCCCTATTGTATTAGAATTCCACATTTTACACACTATATATATTTGTATTAATGATAAAGACTCTACGAGGGAGATTGATTCTTACATTGAGGATACCAATGGAGTCGGCGACCATCACGCTGGCCATCATAGTATATTTTCTCAAACTTATTAGTACTGGTAGGAGGCATATCAACTTGTTTGGGCTGAAACCTAGTTATATATATAGGACTATTGCGAGCAACAAAGGCAAAAATGTCTGCACATGTGATTTGGTTATAAGTAGAATAGAACACCTTAGTAGCCCAATCCAAGCTCATTATTGACCCACATGTAGTACTAGATGTAGCCAAATTTTAACTCTCTATTAAGCCTCTTTAATCTTCATTAATTACTCTATGAAGAAGTCCAAAGATGGTAGCCCAGAATGTACTTATTCATCCTAGTGCTTCACCAACGCACTTGGGCTGACACAATGAAGAATTCTAAACAAAAATATGATTTGGCAGTTACCACAAATCGGTGTGGTGGTATGGATGAGATCCTCCAACTTGAATCAGAGGTCTTGCGTGACATTCGTGGCTAGCATCTAAATTGTAATGGTTAAACCCCACAGATTTCAATAAGACGAGATTAGAATCCTTTTTCTTATGCAGAATGTTCATATTAAGGCTAAATAATTGCAGCTACTCAGAAATTCCTACTTTTCCAGTACTAAAACATCAACATACGCTGCTCTAAATTCTACTCACCAACTCTTTTTCTTAAAGACCTTGGTCCATGACCTTCTTTGATCAACCTATTATTACCGTAAATAATGAATTTTGGGCATAATTCAACTCCAAAAACTAGCTTGTAGGATGAGGATTGTCCAAGTTCATATAAAAAGTTCATGTTCTCATTTCATATTCGATGTGAAACTCTTAACACTCTCCGCACGTCCAGACCTTGTTAACTTGAGCGTGTATAATATAATTTGGGGGCCCAACATCAGTGAACAAAGAATTGGAATGAGCCTGACTATAATACCATGTAAATAATGAATATTGGGCATAACTCAACTCCAAAAACTAGTTTGTAGGGTAAGGATTGCAAGTCCATATAACGAGTCAATGTTCCTATTTCATATCCGATGTGAGACTCTTAACAATTACGATGCTTTGTCTTGATAAGGACCCTATGAATGGGAAAAATATTGGAAAAAAATCATAATCTTAAATCATAGGTACAACCTGAGTGTTTTTCCTTGTCTGTTAACTTTGCTATTACTCCAAATATTAGAGAAATGCAATCAACCCTTGAAGTATTAGACACATTTAATCACTTTATTAGGCTATTCATCAATTATTGTCATTCGTGTTTTCCTTCCCCCTCCTTCCCCGATATTTCTTTAAATTATATACTTCCAATAACTTGGGCCAGGGGAGGATGTAGCACGAAGCTATGAGTTTACGTGAACCCAATAATTTTTTGCGATGCATTAAACATTTCATTGAATATTTATATATATATTTAATTATGAACTCAGTTATTAATTTTAAATTAATATATTATTGCGAACTTAGTTAATTGGGAAGAATATTTAATCTGAATGCTGAGAGGTCATAAGTAATATAAATTCATCTTGCAATTGTATCTGAATAGTCATTCTTTATTTATGTACTTAATCATCATCATACCAATGAAATCTCACACCGTGATATCTTGAGAGGGTAGAGGTAGGTAGAATGACTTTTTCTGAAAGACTCTCGGCTCAAGACAAAACATAATCACAACCAAGACAATCAAAATAAAACAAGAGTAAAAAGTAAAGAGTAATGGTGCACAATCAAGATAAATAGCAGTCCAGTAACATGGAACGATGGCAGCATTGAAATTAGGCAAATAGGATTGTTTAAAGTGCATTGAAATTAAAGAAATGGGATTATAATTAAAGTGAATGCCATCTTTGAAATTTGACGCTTACTGTAACCACGTCCTCTTTGACATTATATGATATTCCTAATTATGGTCCCTATTACTTATGACCAATTATAACGTACATTTAATACTATATAAGAATAATTGTTCACTACACGTAAAGTGTACTACAGAGGAGCCGGATCCATAAGAATATAAGCTCCCAGTTTAAGTTCAGCCATGGCTACCATTACAATTTTGTCATTGCTTCTAAGAGTTCACACTAATCATTCCACTTTATCTTACTTTCCAGATCTTCTAAATTGCTAATGTTTAGCTTCACTTGAGTATCTTCACCAAAATTGATAACACCGCTCATTGAAATTTACCACGTGCAGGGTATCTATTTTTTCTTATGATTCAGATATTAAGAGTTAAGACGGTTTAATTTTATTTGGTTTTAGTGGCGGAGCCAAAAATTTTACTAAGAAAATTTAAAATTTTAAAAAGTAAACACAAAAAGAAGTTGAAGGAGTTCAACATGTACTATATATACATAAAAAATAATTTTAACTATGTATAAACAATGTAATTTTTTGTTGGATGGCCGAACCCCTCGGCCCTACTTGGCTCCGCCCCTGCTTCGTGTTCATTTTTAAATTGTCCGTTTGGTTTTTTTGATCTTTAATTTGCTCTCTTTATATTTGTTTATGTAGGTAATTTTATTTTATTTTATACGGGTGTAGTTATTAGAGATGTGCTATTATTTTTGAACTAATTCTTGAGCTAACATAAATAACTTTCTGAAAGCTCTATAATACTAATTACTTATGTTTCTAATTGGAGTTAAACTAACTTCATATTTTTCAATTATCAAGTTTCCTGTCCCAAAGAGTATTAGCTCATGTGTTAATGCAAGGTATATTTCATTTTTGACATCTTATACTAATTAATAAAAATTTCTACTTAGAATTGAAAAATGTATCATTATATGTACTTTATCGTTAATCCTTTCTGAGTTAGGTAAAGGGGATAAAAAAACATCATTACCCAGGAATTTTCACTTTATATTAAAATTTGTTTGTCTTAATATATTTTATGTAAGTTTTAAAATATTTGTAGTTATTAAATAAAGGTTCAGGTGTCTAAAAACTAGTCAGAGTAAAAATGCAGGCAATAGACACGTGTAACAGCTCTCTTGGCTGCACAATGCTCTTGCAGAGCCGTAGTCTGTGACATTTTTCCAAAGCTCAGTAGCTGTTTTGACTTTTGAGTGTGAGATTTTAACTTTGAAGAAAACAAAGGGAAAAAAAGAGTGTATTGGGTCTATGAAAACTAGTAAAAAAATGGGGAAGAGAGGAAGACCAAGAAAAGATCAAACACAAAACATTTCAAGTGTTGAAGGAGACCCTTCTCAGAAATCTCAACAGCAAGAAAAAATGGCTTCTTTATGGAGTGGTAAAGTGACAAGGATGAAACCATAATCCACAATTGGGCCACAACCAGTAAACTCTTCAGCTCTGCATTTTTGTGATCATATCTTTCTTTCTTTTTTGGTTCAGAGAAAAATAAAATAGAAGGGTTTGTTATCTTAAACCCTAATGACTTAAAGATTGTTTCTTTCTTACTTCACTCCCTTGTTTTCTTGTTGTTGTTTATTGTTGTGTTTGATGTATTGCATGTTACATTAACTTTAAATGTGTTAAAGATATGTGCTTTGTTCTAGCGTGGTAGGACTAAATATGGGTATGAGACATATTGTTTGCTAGGGAGTTTTGGCTAGTGGGTCATTACATAAATGCTAAAATAAGCATGATTGCATAGGTTATATATTCACTCTGCTTTGATATTTGAGAAGGGTTAAAATTGAGAGAGGAACAAGACAAAGCAAACTGAAATCATCATGTTTCGGTTTATGTTCTGTGAATAAAAGTAAGAGTGATAGATTCCCATCTCTTTGTTCTTGAAGGATATGTTTTTTCCTATAGGCAGGTAATGGTGTTTTAAGGTTAATCATAGAAGCCATTTTCTGTAATGCAAAAGATATTTGTGGTCCTATTTCGTTTATCATTGGCATGTTTGCTCTAAACTGTTCTGTAATGTACATAAGCTACACATATATGTTTGGACTTTGGAGCTATATTGCTTGCTGTTCATCAAAGTAATATTTTAGCATTTAGAAGTTAGATTACATTATGTAAAATGGCTTTTGAGCCGAGGGTCTTTAGGAAACAACCTCTCTGACCCACAAAGGTAGGGGTAAGGTCTGGGTACATCATACCTTCCTCAGACCCCACTTGTGGGGTTACACATGTTATTTTGTTGTTTATGTAAAATGGCTTTGTCGGTTCATGTCTAGTTCGCCTACTATAAAGCTGCTTAGTTGGTTTTCCTAATCCCCTAGATAGGCAAGTAGACTTGCATAAACTAGCTGCCTAATCCTTTTCTGTTTTGACAGGGTTTTGCGCCATCAGGGGCTTCACCTTTCCGTCCTCAAACTCGCACTTATTTGAAGGCAGTAATTGATAGGTGTGGGTTTAAGACTGCTACACCAAGGTCTCCAATTCAAAATGTTAAGGTACCTTATTGAAACTTTTCAAACTATTTCAGACAAGAGTGAGCTTTCATTATTAATGTTGGAAATTTATTAACGTGAATTAAAGTTAATCCTATTATTTATGACTCGAACAATTGGGGCCCCGCACGTCGGAAACGTCGTTTTCACACACGTGCACACGTTGTACCAAGAATCGTAAATTTTCTTAGTGAAAGAGATATTGGTACATAAACAAAATGTTTGAGACATGAAATGATAGACGGTTATTGGCCAAATGACGAGTATTTCACGTTGGTAAATGAAGGAAGAAGTGTACGACGTGTAAAGATGGAAATCGTTGCTGAACCGCAAAGGTTCGGAGCGCCGCGACGCTCAAGTGACTTTTGGTTACTGGAATTTAGGCGTCGCGGTGCCTCCCAGGCATAGCTGCGGCGCTTCGGAGGCAGAATGGTCGACGAAAGCTGAAAAGTTTCGTACTTTTGGGCTGGTTTGAGGCATTGATTCTCCATTACTTGGCACATGAATTCAGCCATTATTTGGCTGAATAAACCCTCTCAATAAGTGTCATTACATGGCTATTGATTGTTATTAGTTGGCTAGATGAGATGTCATATTACACACACTATAAATTGAGGCCTTAGGCTCAATTGTAGAACACACTTGCAATCAAAAATTTCTGAGTATTCCTTCCTCTCTAGCTTTCTTTCACACTAAAAAAAAAAAATCTTTTTAGTAAACATTTGAATTTCCTTTGCTCAATTGTTTGTTGCTGTTTTATCTTGGAAGACAAGTTGCCAATCATCGTTAAAATATTTATACGGGGCAATATTGTCTTAAGGACAGAGTGAATATCACTCGACTCAGCAAACCTCTTGTTTTGTTCTTATTTTCAGATTGTAACCCTTTGTAATAGTTACTTACATTCTTGTTCATCCTATTGTTGTAATTGTTGTACTCACAAACTTAAGACAATATTCGTTGTAAGTAACAACAAAGATGACTGGAGGTGAAAAATTTGTTGCTGGATCTTCCATCTTTGCTCAGGCACGCTAGTGCCTTTCCATCTTGTCATCGTTGCCTGAGGCTCAACCAACGCCTTTGCCACTGCTCAAGGGAACACTACTGTTCCTCCTCCCGCTGGATTGAATTCCCAGAGAAGTTCATGGGCACCAACTTCGAGAGATGGCAGCAGAAGATGTTGTTTGTTTTTACTGTTATGGGAATGCACGTTTCCTAACAGAAATCCTCCACAAGCTGGAGATGAAACGGACCCTCAGCCAAATGAAACGGCTGGAGGGGGCCAAAGTATCCTTATTGTTAACAACATGAAGATGGTTCTTGATGCATAGAGTCATATTTTCATGTGTAAGAACTATATTTTGAACTGTTGTTCGACCCTCTTTACACGGTATATTGCACCGTTGACACTGCCAAAGAGTTGTGGGATAAACTGCAGAAAAAGTATAACGCACAAAATGCGGGTACTAAGAAGTTCATCATTGGAAAATTTCTGAAATTTCAAATGGTGGACAACAAACTGTGATGTCCCAAGTCCAGGAATTTCAAATAATTTTACATCATCTGGATTTGGAAGGAATGAAGCCTAACGAACAATACTTGGTTGCATCGTTAATTGAGAAGTTACCTCCCTCGTGGAATGAGTTCATGAGTTGCTTAAAACTCAAGACAAAGGAGATTACCTTTGAGAAACTTATTATCAAACTCTAGATTCAGGAGGATAATAAAAAGGTCATGCCAAAGGGGGAAGCAACCCGCTGAGGCTAAGGCAAATCTGGCGGAGGTCGGGAACTTGAGCAAGAAGCAAAAGTTTCAAAAGGATGGTAAGGCCCCAACAAAATAGAAGTTTAAGGAGAACTGCCATCCCTGTGGTAAATTTGGTCACACGGTCAAGCATTGCCGCAAACTCAAGAATGAGAATAAAGAGAAGGCCAAAGGCAAGGTTAAGGCTAACATCGTCGAAGACACGCTTCTTGACGATATGATTGAGGAGTTCTCGGCGGTGGTACTTGAAGCAAACCTCGTTGAGAATCCTATGCAGTGGTGGATGGACATGGGTGCTACCCGTCACATCTGTTTCAACAGAGGCTTCTCGCTATACACGATCACGAATAAGAATGCTCACGGAAACAACGCCTATACGAGTCTTTGAGGGTAGGAAGGTAATCCCGAAGATGACTTAGGAAGGAGCTTACTCTGAAGGAGGTGATGCATGTCCCGAAAATTAGAAGAATTTTAATTTCTGGACCTTTATTGGTGAATGCTGGTTTTAGGCTAGTGTTTGAGTCTAATAAATTTGTAATCACTAAGAATGTAATATTTGTAGGAAGGGGCTTCGCCTGTGAATGCCTTTTTAAAGTTAATGCTTTGTCTGTAATGCCTTCTTCTATTAATAAAATTGAGTCTTCTTCTTATTTGCTTGAGTCGTCTAATTTATGGCATCATAGATTATGACATGTAAACTATCAATCTATCCAAAGATTGGTAAAGTTGGAGTTGTTGCCGTCTATCGATGTAAACCCTCAACGTAAGTGTGAGCTGTGCGTAGAGGCAAAACTTTCAAAGAGTCCCTTTAGATCCGTCGAAAGGGAAACCGCTCCTTTAGAACTCATTCACACAGATATATGTGACTTGAAGTTCGCACAAACTAGAAGGGGAACAAGTATTTTGTTACTTTCATAGACGATATCACAATGTATTGTTACCTTTACTTATTAAAAAGTAAGGATGAAATCTTTGAAGCATTCAAACGCTACAAAGCAGAAGTCGAGAACTAACTAAGTGGACGGATTAAATCAATCCGTAGCGATAGAGGGGGAGAATACGTAGCGCCTTTTGAAGAATATTGTGCCCAATCGGGCATTGTTCATCAAACAACGGCTCCATACTCTCCTCAATCAAACGGTGTCGCTGAACGCAAGAATCGTACCTTGAAGGAAATGATGAATGCCTTGCTCATCAATTCTGGCCTTTCCCAAAACATGTGGGGAGAAACTGTCCTTACTGCGAATAAGATTCTTAATAGAGTCCCACATAAGAGTAAGGACAAGACTCCATACGAGCTATGAAAAAGAAATAAACCCACCTACAAATACTTGAAGGTGTGGGGTTGTCTGGCAAAGGTTGAAATACCTAAGTCAAAGCAGGTCAAGATTGGGCCTAAGACTGTAGATTGCATATTCATCGGATATGCAAATAACAGTAGTGCTTTTCGCTTCCTAGTGCATAAGTCAGATGTACCAGACATCCATGTGGGTACAATTATGGAATCAAGAAACGACAGTTTCTTTGAAGACTTGTTTCCTAGAAAGGAAAGAGACAACCTCTCGCAAACGAAGTTATGAACAAAACTCTCAGGATTCAGGAGTCGTTGACTGCCTGGATCTAGGCGGTTCAGATCAGTGAACTTCGAAGTGACTGATTATCCGGAATCTAGTGTTCCAGATTCTCAGGACTTGGAGGTTCCAGAGATGGAACCGACACTAAGCAAAAGGGCCAGGAAGGATAAGTCATTCGGTCCAGACTTTGTAGCTTATATGGTTCATGACGAACCACGGACAATTGCTGAAGCATTGTCAACTCTAGAAGCACCGCTATGGAAAGAAGCTATAGAGAGTGACATAGACTCCATTCTGCACAACCATACTTGAGAGTTGGTTGATCTTCCTTTCGGGAAACAAACCGTTGAGTTGTAAGTGGATACTCAAACGGAAGTTAAAAGCAGATGGATCTATACACAAGTACAAGGCCAGGTTGGTAGTCAAGGGCTATCGACAAAAGAAGAGCCTTGATTACTTTGACACCTACTCTCCGGTGTCTAGAATGACGTTCATACGAGTATTCATAGCTATCGCCGCGTTGCGAGATCTTGAAATACATCAAATGGATGTCAAAACAGTCTTCTTAAATGGTGATTTGGAAAAAGAAATCTATATGGACCAACTCGAGAGGTATGTGGTTCCAGGACAAGAGAAGAAAGTCTGTCGGCTTGTCCAATCTTTGTATGGGCTGAAACAGGTCCCCGAAGCAATGGTACGAGAAATTTGATAGTACTCTACTATCGAAAGAGTTCATCATTAATGAGTGTGACAAATGTGTGTACACGAAAGGAAATGCCGACTCGTTCGTCATGATATGTCTTTACGTACCATTAATGAGTGTGACAAATGTGTGTACACGAAAGGAAATGCCGACTATCGAAAGAGTTCACCACTCTACTATCGAAAGAGTTCACCATTAATGAGTGTGACAAATGTGTGTACACGAAAGGAAATGCCGACTCGTTCGTCATGATATGTCTTTACGTAGACGACATGTTGATCACAAAGAGCAGTCCTGAGTTGATCCTAGAGACTAAGAACATGTTGAAACAATGCTTTGACATGAAGGATATGGGTATTGCAGATGTCTTCTTAGGGATCAAGATCTCTAAGACATCTGGCAGACTGGTCTTATCCCAGTCTCACTACATCGAGGATGTGTTGAGAAAGTTTAAGATGTACGACAGTTCGCCGATACGACACCACTGGATATAAATCAAAAGATTGATAAAAATCTTGGTGCGCCCGTAGGCCAGGAGCAATATGCGCAGGTGATTGGTAGTTTGATGTACATCACAAACTGCACTCGACCTGATATTGCTTATGCAATCAACAAGTTGGCTAGGTTCACCCGTAATCCAAGTGATGATCGCTGGAAAGCGTTGAGTCGGGTACTACGATACCTAAAATACACGCAAAATTACGGGTTGCACTATTCGAGGTATCCAGCTGTACTAGAAGGGTACAGTGATGCAAACTGTATATCTGATATAGAGAACACCAAGTCCACCCGTGGGTATATCTTTACAATTAGTGGTGGAACTGTGTCTTGGAAATCCTCTAAGCAAACTTGCATCGCCCGATCCACGAATCAGAGTTCATTGCTTTAGACAAAACAGGAGAAGAAGCTGAGTGACTTCACGACTTCTTAGAGGATATCCTGTGTTGGGATAAACCCGTACCTTCTGTAATGATCCACTGCGACAACCAGTCGACTCTAGGAAGGGCACGAAGTTCTATGTACAACGACAAATCTCATCATATCCGACGGAGACATACGACCGTTAGGCAACTGATCACCACGGATATTATTTTCATTGATTATATAAAATCAAAGGAAAACATAGCAGACCCTTTGACTAAGGGCATACTCAGAGATCATATGTTCTGTCTGTCTGGGGGAATGAGCTTAAACCCCAATCAATAAGAACTGATATGGTGGATACACAACCTTACTGACTGGAGATCCCAGGAAATAGGTTCAATGGGAAAACTAAATCGTAAAGGTTCAGTTGAGCGCTTCGGTGGAAGCAAGAACACTTCAGATGATGATTTCTACAAAGAAACATTAATCCAAGGTTGTTTCCGTGATAGACATTAAGTGCTATCTGCAGTGTGAATAAATGTTAAGTTTCCAAAACCTTTAATCCTTATCGGTTAAGGTTAGGTTTGGAGAAATTTTTAATAGTTCCTAACACTTGTGAAGTGGGGTATATCAAGATACATTGTAGGAGACCACTTATTTAAGTGTGAGGACAAACCGCCCCAAATGAACGCACTTAAGAATTCAAGACGTGTCCATGGCCACAACGGATAAAACATTAAAGAAGAATAGAGTAAGGAAAATTGTTGTGTTGGTACTGTTGCCTTGACTTACATTAAACGCTGACGGTTCAAGACATCACGTTCACCGCGCAGTAAGTAAGTCTGATGGTATTCAACTATGAAA